>OX392538.1:26255000-27505000 GCA_947623455.1 Mimachlamys varia
AAAGTAGTCAAGCCTAAATTAATCCGTCGAAATCACAACCGATCGGGTCCAGTACACAGCTGATTGGGATAAGCTGATCGGAAAAGTTGAACCATTCTCATCTTCCGATTCATTACATATTATATCCTGCAGCATTTCCCCATCAAGAATCACTATTGATGCCATTTCTTGTCAAGTGCAACGAGCTTTAAGTGACAAAAATAGGTCTCTTGAAAAGGCTTTTGATGATATTCGGATATGTTTTATTATGTACATTCATCTTTAAAAATATCTAAAATAGTCTTTAGAAATTATGACATACATAAATAATCAACAAATAAATCAGTTTTCATGGTAAGATTTCAACGCAGAATAATGACCTGAGTAGTTATCCGGTTAGCTACTTTTCAATAAGGCAGCTAAAAAAAAAATTATAAAAGTATTGAAGGCCTCATTCGAAATGTAATAAAATGAAAATTCAATGGTTTGACGTTTAATATCAAATGTATATCACTTGTATTGCAGATTTGTTTTTATATTTTTACTCGTTCTACGCACTTGTGAAAATATTTAAAAAAAACAATCTGCAATACAAGTGACATATATTTGATATTGAACGGCAAACCATCGAATATCCTCTATTTAATTGATTGATAAAAAATCAGTAATTTGATACTGTATGTTACAATACTGACCATACACTAAATTGAAACTAATTTGTGAGTGCTACCTTTGTTTATTAAGCAGGCTCAGGTTTTCACAAGACATTTTAGCCAGTGCACGTTAAAAAATAATGTGTTTTATGCAACGGTTCATAAAAAAAAAAAAAACAATAACAAAACGTTATATTTGAAATAGACAAACAATGCATTGAAGATATAAACAAAACCATATATTATAATGCCACTGAAATTACAAATTTAAAAAATGCAAATAAAAAAAAAAAAAATAAAAAACCCTGACAACAAGCATGAGGTAAAATTTACTGTATACTTATTTGTATTTCTTTTAAGATTTGTACCCGTACTTTATAATTGTATAAACTGTTTGTGCATCAGAAACAACAAAATGTTACATTGATCTGCTAAGTTGTTGAAAAAGTAAATACAATGTATAAGTTTTATAGAAATTACTGAAAAAATGACCAATACTTTGCTAAGGATAGCCTTGTTTGTTTTTGCCACTCCTTTAATTAAAAAGGTAAACAAAATCCCAAAGGGCCTGCATCGCTCACCTTATATTGATCGTTCACTTGTTACCTTAAAATTGATTAAAGTATATGACATTCAGTCATTAAAAAGGTAATGTTGCAATATCTACACATATTCATCTCCTACGACCTTAAAAGTATGTCGAGGTCATTTTTTTCACTCTTTTCTCAAACTCTTTAATAGAAAGAAAAAGTTGACGTCGGACAAACACTGGGCAGATGACGATCGCCGCACCACGACATAAGCTCACTTGCCCTTTTGCAGATGAGCTTAAATTATAAGTGTAATATAAACAATATACATATGAGATAAGTTTAAATAAAAAAATAAAAAGGGGATATGATTATAAATACTTTCAAGATAAAATAAACCAACCATCCTAAATGACCATAGCTGTAAATAGGACGTAGAACACAAACAAAACAAATCGATCAAACATATTGACCGTGACCCGCTGCTTGGTGCAAAATACGAAATACAATATATTATAAATTAACACAAATTATAATGCAGGTACAACATTGCGTTTCTTGATACATGTATAACCAACTGGTCGATTTTCACAATATAATATGTACATGTTCACTTTACTCCGCCTTAATGGAACTAATAGACTCCGATCACTTCATTTTCCGATGAATTAGGTGGGGCACGCTTTTTTTCGTTCCTGACGAACTAATACAATGCTAACAACAGTATATCGTAAGGGTAGATCTAATGTTGTGTACGGTTGCACTGCACACTTTAAAAACTGTTTTTTAATGTCAATGAGTTATGCCAGTATCATAACGCAGATAGCTTTAATAATACCTAATCTGACAAAGAAAAATACATTTCCTAAAGCACTATTCAAGTTATATTAATCTTAACTTCATCATAGTTCCCTCGATGATCGTACCAGATGGGATCAGCTGCGCGTCATTCTGATTTCGTGATTTTATTTTATGTCTGATGCTGAAATAAAACGTCTGAGATGGGTCACAGAAATTTGTTTTCTTTTAAATAAAAGCGACAAATTCGACAGTACTAACATCAGCCGTTAACTACATATAACCTAGTGCTGAAGCCTGTTCACGAAATTAATAAGGCTACGCTGACCGTAAGCTGGCTTGAGAACTCGTTTCACTTACAACGTAGTTTTGGTTTCTTTTTCTGGATTAAAGATAATTCCTCATTTTCTAGCCCAAATTGAACTTTTCTTTATATCATAATGTAATTTATCAGCACATTCCTGTCTGTTTTCCTCAATAAGACCTTACACAGAGGTGTCATCAGCAAATAATTTGACGTTTGATGACATATCATCACCAATACCATTAATATATACTATATAATAGGAATAAAAACGGACCAAGGACTAAACCTTGAGGTACCCTGCCTGTAATGTTTTCCAATTAGACCCATACCCATCTATGACCACCATTTGTTGCCTATCATGAAGGTATGAAATGAACAATTCTAGCATGTTATAAAATATACCATATCTTTTTAATTTATAAATTAGAACGTCATGTCAAATGCTTTGCTAATATCACAAAAAATCATACGGGCATCTTTTTCTTTTGTCTAAATGTTTTACAATTTCATCATACATAATTAAAAGTTGATATACTGTGGAATCTTTTGGTTAGAAACCTGACTGATTCTTGAAAATTGTGTTTTTCTTGCGAGGTAGTTGAATACATACTTAAAGACAATTTTTTCAAGTGAGAATTAGTGACACACATACATTTATTAAATATTGTGTCATCTCCTACCAACCAAGACATTACATTACAAGACGCACGCATAAAAATAAAATAAAAATTAAAAGAAAAAAATCCTTGTTTTGTTGTTGACATGACATGATGCACGCATACTTAGAGGACAATCAATAGATAAAATAATATGGAGCATTATATTTACAGGTTCAGTGGACAAAATTCCAAAACTAATGATAATAGATGATATGACGGGACACGATATGATATCATGACAACACATGGCGTGACAAGACAAAAAACATGAAATGACATGACGCACACATACATAGAAGAACAACCCAGATGGTATGATAAGGAGCGTTTTAATATTCAGGTTCAGAAGGTAACAATTGAAGCCAACAATCAGAGGTGACATCATAACAAAGTATGACATGACACTGGTGTTTGTCCACATGATATGACACCATGAAAGGACACAACATCTGAACATTACGTCACCATATGACTGTAGCATTCAGGCACACGTGAAAAAATATGTTCTGCCTTTCCTGTTACCCAGCTTGACGACTCGACATGACGCGTGGTATTAAGGTGATAATCTTAGCAGCAGGGTTAAGAACGATGTATAATACCTGTATTGGTTCAGTAGACAGCAAATTAATCCATTGATTAAACGTAACATCTAAACAAAAAACGCAAAGGATCCCCAACCAACAAAAAACCAACTAAATAAAAGTAAAATAAGGACCATTTTGTTTTACTTGTTCAGTAGAAAGCGTTCCGACACCATCGATTGGTGGTATGATATGACAGGATATGACATGACATGACATTGCTTCACAAGAAGTACATATAAAAACCATGACAACAGTTAGATAGTCATGTTCAATAGGCAACAATTTAGGCCCACAATCAGAGGTGACATCATGGCATGACACAATTGTTTGTTTGATTAGATCACATCACATTATAACACTTCATAACCGCATAATTGTTGTATTTAAACACACAAAAAACCTGTTTTTTCTGTTGCTTTATGACCCGATATAACGAATGGTAATAGGGTTTAGAATAATGTATAGTGCTTATTCAGTATGAAGTAATTAAATTCTTACATATCAACATGACATGGCACGACCTGAAAAAATGCGCGTTTACAGGGGGAACAACATTTACTTTCTTTTGTTTGGTGAGAGTGCTTCATATTACGCATGTAAGCATTGTTAAAAAACATATTTTTCACCTGTTCCAAAATAACAAAAATAAAACTCATTCAAGAGTTAAATGGTACCTATAACCATGAAGATGTTTTAAATCCAAAATAAGATTCCTTTGTACTTTTTGACTCGCTCTAACCAAATCACGAAATCGTTTTGTTTTAATGCTGCGCGATACAAACCGCTCTTAAATACACTCTCGCCATTTATTTTATACTTGAGAGGTATTTCAATACTTTCGTTATGAAACTAAAAGCCACAAATATGATTACAACAAATACATATAGTCAAAATAACAGAATCCTCTATTAGGACTACGTTTCTTTCTGTTGCCTAGTGATGAAACAAGCTAGCTGTCGGCTGCCACATCACGCAGATCTCTTGCATTGGTAAGATGACAACAAACATGAATTGAAAATCACATGTTTCCTTGACCGCAACCATTTCAATGTTTGTCATTTACTCATATTCAAATGAACTAGTTTTAGTCCTAAGCTCTAAATAGACAACACAAATTTATATAAGGCTTGATAACAAGCCCGAATAAGCTTTGTAAGGTAAAAGAGTACAGTAAAAATGGTCGATTCTGAAACAAATGTAAAACAGCTGATCATACATGTATATATTTGTAAACTGCAAATAATTTGTTAATTAAAAAGTTATAAAAAGTGTAAAAACACAATTTTTCTATGTACCTGTACGTCACTTGTGTAAAAATCAATCATGGTTACAACAAAGGTTACCAGAAAGGCACTCCACCCAAAAAGGACCTCTTTTTTAAACCCAGAATTTGTCTGTAGCCTGGAGTATTTTTTTCTATCTGAAATTACATACTTGAATGCATCTGTTCACATCTGTGTGCAAGCACAGGTAGTTTGTTTGGATGTTTATTTTAAATATAGTCCCTCATGTGCGTTTGGTCACTTCATATAACGCTAGCTTTTCGTGTGAAAGGCCAGTGTTTTAATTTCTTACCAAATTCATGTATTCGTTGTACATATATATATCACCCATGACCACCGTTTGCTATCGTACTCCGCTATCTAATCCTAATTATTACGGCTAGTCCTGTTGATAGATTATATATTGAATTGTAAGTAAAAGGTGTATTGACAGGGCTCTATTTCAGTTTCAAATAAGATTTAATGGAAGGTTACACTTTCATAGCTTGATGGCTACTACTCTTGAAAAAATCAGAGATGGGTAACATCGGGAACATTTGGTATCGGCATGGATAAGTCTTCCCCATTATCCAGTTCCGATATATGTGGTTTGACTCTACTGTGTACAACTTCCCCATTATCCAGGTCTGTCTCGCCTTTTTTGTGAACTTTTTCGTCGGTTCGTTGCTCTGATGTCATGCGAATTGTCGAGGCGTTCACATTTGTGATGCGTGGTATGGGAGTTACTTTTACTTCGGTAATAGGTCCAACTAATGTAAAAATCAATGGAAGTAGTAACAACGCATGCGCTAGTCCAAATACATTAACTAGGAAAATTAGTTTGAAGAAACTCTTGAATATATACAAGGGTGTGAAAGCAAGAACAGAAATGCCGACAATCGAGGATAAGGCGGCGTTTATGATTGGCCCCCCAGCACGGTCTAATGCTTTATTCACGCGATCCTGTCGTGACGTGCCATCTACAGTAATGTATGCGTGACAGATGTGCGCACTGAAATCGACAGAAAATCCAATACTCAAGACAATATCAATCATAGTAATAGGGTTCAGGGTGAGGTCCCAGTAATGCATAAACCCAAACATACCGGCACATATCATCACCATGGTACCAGTGACGCATGCGACCAATAATGGATGAGGCATAAATACCAGAGTGACCAAAAATATGGCGGCTATAGCCACACCGACTGTTGTTAAAGTTATCGAGAAAACAGAGGCGTACTGGTCAAAAAAGATAAACGGAGCGGAAAAGCAAACGACTGGTAGAGGAGAATTGTCTGCTACTTTCCGCATTCGTAGCATCATGTTTCCTCTTCGTTCAGAATCGGGAAGATCGTTTGTCAAAACGGAAAACCTTGCACCGACAATTTTCGTTTCAGCACTGTTGATGACTACGTCATTGGCGTGGTCCGGCCGGCTTGTCAGGAAGGTTTTGAGGCCGGCTATGAAGCTTGTCTCACTGGCAGCACTGTAATACCCGGAACTCTTGTAGTCAGTGAGCCAATCAAAAGTAACACTCGGATTGATGTCAGCGTCAGCTCTGGCGTTCGACAACAGATCGGAAACACGACTCTGGACAGTCGCATCCGAGTAGGTCTGAGTGGACGTTATTGTAAACCCTATCGGAATTTCGAAGGTAAAATGACCCTCTATAAGCTTACTGTAGGTATAAAAGTACGAATCTTCGGTCACCAAATCACTGAATAGCAGACCACGCTTAAAATTCGTAATACCATGAACAGTTGCTACCAAATAACCGATGAAAATCACTGCTATCGTTATCTTTCCTGGTAAATATTGAACGATGCGTTGAAAAAAGAGTTTGGGATATCTTTCTAAAGGACTTTCGTTTTCTTTTCGTTTTTCCAGAATTTGCCCACCACAGCAAAACACATGGCATTTGGATTTACCACTCGCTCGAAGCTTATCGCGACTTTCTATTTTACGACAGGTTCCGCAATGGTAGCTTCTGGCCATTCGGCGTTCATTGATTGCCATGCAAGGAACAAAGAAGGTCAATTGGTTGATGTAGCAGAAAAGGACAGCTACTCCTGAAGAAAACAAAAAGAACATATCAGATATATACATCATGTTGCGTCATCACGCATTTAGAGCGAGCTTACTATCGTCTACGATTGTTATAAGTAAAATGCATGGAATTGTTCTATGGACTGGAGTTTGGATGACTACCAAACTTTTATTCTTAATAGTAAAACACATCTAACTTTTCTGTTTTGCCAAAGTGACTGGAAATCGGGTGACTACCAGACTGAACTTGATGATTTGTGTCGCGTGATTGTTTAAATATAATATTCTTGATAAACCTAACCACGGAAAGGGTGTTGATAATCTTGCCTTTGTCATCAATTTGATACTACAGTGATAATTTTGCTAAATAATTTACCGGCATATAGACAGAAGTTTCTGACGCTGATGAAGGAAGCCGACGCACCAATGACAAACGCTAGAAAGTCGGTGATTGATGTGATGGTGATGGCCACGCCCCCTGTCTTCATAGTCTCTTTGAGCTTTTCTTCAACCGTCATTGTCACTGGACAGTCCGCCAGACAGGACATTAGGATGAACATATCATCAAGACCGATACCTATATATACCAACATACCTAGCTATACACAAACATGCAGACCGTTACCTTATCAACGGTCCCATACAGAAAAGTCAAGCAATAGACAACTTTTTTCACAAATGTATCTATTTACTTTAAATTTCCCGGCGTTTTCTCTTTGAGCACAATTTCATTGGTCAAGACTTTCCAATGTGAAAGCTGACCGCTGTATTAGCAAATATCAAGCTGACCTCCATCTTGACACTTTCGATACAATCAAAAAGACTCTTATTGATTTTACTTGTATTAGAAAACAAACTGTTTGGCTTCATGTTGAGACAATACATGATCAGCTGGTCTGGACATTGGGCAAACCTACCTCCCTGTCTTTTAAAGGTCAGGTTGGGGCAACCGGCTCGCAGCACAATTTGAATAGGGCTTTATGTATAGGTGAAGGCGTTTTATTTATAGGCTACGCCTTTACTCATAAAAAATACAATTTTAAACATGTGCTATTTTGTTTCGTAGATATGAGCAATATTCCGCCAAAACATTGATGTTTCATTTTCCCTGAGTAATCAGAGCTTGCTGTCCTGTAATGAGATGTCAGGGTTGAACAAGAGAAGTGCAGGGAAACAATACACAGTTATCGACATAATAACATAAAACTTTTCATATTTATTTCTAACACCCTACTATCGTTAGTCAATAGAAATTTATTTATGTTCATGTTACAAGAAATTTTATTTTTTCTATCGGTCCTAATAGGCTTCCGTAGGTATCTACCAACATATTGAAAACATATTTTATAACATGTTTATCACCAGAAAATATGATATCAAATAAATGATCTTTATCAAAACAATCTGATAGATATTCATTGTTTTGGTTCTTTTAACATCCGTAAGATAAACGTTATAACAAACAAAACAAAAAAAAAATGATACAAAAAAAGTTTGATTTCAATAAAACTTATAGCTTGGAAATACATGTCTCCAAAAATAATTTTATTCACAGAGGATTTATTCAGTAAACTGTTCATGATCAAATGTTGTTTTTTTTTGGTCGGGAAAGTTAGCAATTCTTATCATTGTTTAAAGATGATCCGAAATTGATTGAGAAATTATGTTTGATATTGTTCTGGATTCGATCACTCCCCGAGTTATTATTCCAAACATCTATTAATAATCCAAAGAATATTTTGAAAATTAAAATTCATGACAAAGAACTTTAGGCACTTATGTTTACTCACCTATGACCAGAAAGGGAAGCATTCCCAAGATACTGACAAACTTAACCCCAGCGGCACTGACCAGGCCAAACGCTCCAAGGATAGCGATTCCTATTGCGACAACACTTGCGCGTCCAAGATTTTGTCTGTCGGAAACACAGTCTCCACCAAAAGTAGCGAGTCCAGCGTATGCGAACATCAATACCATTGTAAAGGAAAACAAATACAGTATGTCTCCACTCATGCTATTTAACAACTCGTCGTCTAAAGATGTTGAGGTCGAATACGCAACGTCAACCAAAGAGGAAGAGAAAGTTTTAAACATTTCTATGTACTTCCTTTCCCACTTCCCGGACCGCGATGCTGCTGTTGCCGTGTCCTGTCGAAGATAGAAAATCAGCCTAACCATTTTAGCAGAAGTGAGGTAACCCCCTGACGACTGTGCAACCCCGAAATTTCCACTGATATATTCCAAGTTGAATAGGGGGTAGTTTATGGTGTTGGACGCCATTGCTGAGCGAAACGCTGTACTGAACACAAAGTCCCCCTCAACAACACAGCTTCCACTCCTCAGGGCACAAACGTCTGCCAGACTAAAAGTTGAGCCATCACTTGTGACCTTTATCGTGGTGTTGATATAGTTGTTTATCCTTTCAATTTCATCCACGTACGTCGTGGTGAGGATACTGGAGCCGTCCTTAGGTATAATGATAATGCCAGCGTACATGTTAGCCTCTGTAGTGCTCTTGCTATAGAAGTTCGAGCCGGACTTGTCGACAGTGAAGATGCTCCTGACGACGGCACGGTCCGCTTTGGACTGGCTGTTTTGAGGTGTATACAGTGTTTCAGTGTCTGTTTCACTCTCCATTCGGAGCATCCCTATTCCCAGAAGACAGTTGATGGTCACACATGCAATCAGGACATGCCATGGATATCTCGACACAAGTGCTCCATATTTCTCAAAGGGCGTTCCTAGTTTATCTTCCCACCTCTTATAAAATGTTGTAAACTTCATTTTTAGATCTGTAGGTAAAAATTATACATATGTTAAGAAAATTTGCCATGTATCAACAAAATTAACATGTTACTAAGTTTCCCGGTGCAAAAATGCCTTTTTTTGTCATTCGTAATCCTAACAAGTAAACATACTAGTGAGCTAATTTAAAAACGTTCACCTTAACATCAAACAAGGATATATAATATCTCATAATGAGACCGAGGTGTCGGCCATATAAAAACATTAGTATAACGATCACGTGACAATCACATGTCCAGCTAGTGTATGGTGAAATCTTCAACTCAGAATAGTAGAATGCTTTATAAGTCTCTGATCGACTCAATTAACAAAATTTTCGGTTCAAACAATAATAAACACATTTTTTTTATTTTTTTGAGACTTTTAGAACGGCGATACGGGAAAATTATCTGCTCATGCAATGAAGACAGTATTGCTAAAATGAATGAAAACACAGGTCCCCGAAGTAATTTGGTTTTTTATTGCATTTTCTCGCAAGACGTCGAGTCAACTTCTATCACTTGGTTACATTATCAATAGATGTGATAAAATTTTCCAATGGTCCTGTTCATAAAGCTGCAACAAGCATATTTGCAAATATGATGAAATGGAGGATTATCAACTTTGCTTGAATTTGGAGCAAGCATTAATAGGAAGTTGACTTCTTTGAATGATTTTTCAAAAGAAAAGCAAATCAAAATTACATGTGACCAGCAATATTTAATTACTTTCACTGATTTAAAAGCAAACTGTGAAATATATATTGTTTTAATGTCTTTCCATACTCAGGAATCAAATACATCACATTTCTAGCAGTTACAGTTCTACGTTTTGATGTTGAATATCTACAATAGACAGACTGAACATTTTCAGGAACCAACAGATATATTGAGTGATGAGCACTCTGAATGACATAGCTGTCATTCAAACTCAACAGAACAAAATGTGAGCTAATACAAAGATTTTTTATTTCAAGAAAAAGAACTTAATCAAAGCAAAGTATAATTTTCACATACTCCTGCATTCTCAAAAAACATCTTACCTGACCCAGGTAAATCAGAGATACTATTGGAAACATAAATCAAAGCCAAGGCTATCTTTGACCTCAAGTACTTGTATATCTAAAGGGACTAAGGTACAATATATATAACGCTTAAAAGTAACTCATTTTTGGAGTATTTTCAAGGTACACCCCAAGTTCTTAAATATGCCCATTTTAGACTAGTTTCAATTTATTGTGTCAAATATGTATGTATTGAGTGTTGATATACTTTTCATGAAAGTGTATTATTTATCGCCCTCTTTAAATATTTGCATTATTATATTTATCTATCAATATTAATTGGATATACACCAGGCCATTAAATAGTACTATAGCAACACTTTTTATTACTCAACATCTCAAGCCCTCGTGCTTTGTTCATAGAAATTGACCTTCATGAATAGTCTTTTTTAAATGTTATAATTTAAGCCCAGGTGAGCTTTGTGAGCTGTAATATATTATAATCAGAATCACATTCAGTGGTTAGCTACATTGTCCTGGGGTAACATATCTGCATCGTTGGAAACCAACGGTACATTTATCTTGCAAACATGCAAATTTTGGAAAAGTGTGCTGTGGGTTTCCGACGATAATAGAGATCTGATAACGGTTCATTTGTAAAGACGTGATCTCTCTTGGTTTTGTCTGCCTTCGTCGTTCAACATATATATAATTATGTTTCGATAGGTAAGCCTTAAAAGGGTAAGCGAGTAGGATTATATTGAATGTATAGTTTGAAGTCGGCCTATTCCGCACTTTCGTCGTCAGGCCATGGTCATCTGTAACTGTACGTCACTAGGCCAAGGAATTTGAATCACCGGAAATGACGGATACAAATTTATGGTATTGCGGGTGACAGGGATTCACAAGTTCATCTAAAGACCAAATCGTGGGTAGGTATGATACATGCATCTGTTCCCTATTGGTACCAATATGTTTAAACAAATACGTCTTCAAACTGTCAATATTCAACAGCGCTCATTCGGCGCGAGGGAGAGGACAGCTATTTCCATATAATAACGTTTACGCTGCAGTGTCACTATATAAACTAAGCAACTTCCGTTTCGGTGCATAGGACTATAACCCGAAATGAGTATGAATACGAACGTGAGATGAATGTTAAACACATTGCATGTCACGCCGAACTCTTGTTTGGATGAGAAATAATTATAAAGACAACTTCTTAGCTGAATTTAGTCCATTTTAATCGTTTAATTGATCAAATCGAATAAACTCATTTTAACATAGAAAAAGAATGCTTTATCAACACAAATATAAGCTTTTTATCAACCATTCTCCGCCATGAAGAGGGCCTCTCTCCTTTAGTCTCGGAATGTGCAGAAGGCCAATAGCCCGATAAATTGTCAGCATTATTGCCAATCTGACACCACATACACTTTGTAGAAATACGATGCGTATCCCTACCATCAGTGTGAAGTCAACCAAATATAGCATGCATGCTTTCGGGTTGCTATGCATTGTATTATCGTATTACCCCTTTATATGGCCGACCAAGTCGCATCCCTCATTTTTCAAATTCAGCGGACATGCCTCCTCAGTATGACGTCATAAATACGCGACGTCATTTACAATGACGACAATTATTTCAAGTGTTATTTTAAAGCACTCTTAGACACAAACAGTGAAAAGGTTTAAATATTTTCATAATAAAATCCCCTTGTACGGTCGCTATTTTCCACGGATTATATTTCCAAGTTCCGTTATAGGAGAAAGCACGTGAAACGTTTCCGTCTCTCGGGAACGAGCATGCGCTACGGGCTGTTCTGCCAATTCAACATACAAGTGTTCCTTGGAGCTACAATTTGTATTATTTTATGGTCAAAATTCATTTTTCGGGTATGGTTAGAAGTGGGAATGTAAATATAAGCATTAAACTGCATTCTGTGGCGATATGAAAGCCCACTGCATTATAGTGAAATAAAACATGAACCGCTCAGGAATAATTCATTTATTGCATACGAACTGTCTTACAGACGACCTTTTATTATATCGCGGATGATTTGTTTGGACTCAACGACGACCGGCCTTTTGTTCTAAACTGGCTGAGGGGGAAGCGAGTTAAATATCATATATATTTCACTCATATGTTAGATTGTTAAACTATGTTCACTCCAGCTTCACATTGTCATACTCCTGAATAATGTTTGATAGTTAACTGTAAACAATTGAATAGCCTCTATATATTCGATTCATGTTACGTCAGTCACTTACTTATTGTAACAGTGTTTCAGATGAACGAACATAGTATTCTATACAGGTTTTGTCAGTCACTAACATCAAAAACCCTCAAAGGAGGCATACTACAATTTCTATAGATTGTTGATTACCTGTGGATTATTCAGCAATAGACATACATGTCTTTGTGCCATAAACACATTGAATGTACACGAATATTTCAAGTGGAACAATGCAATACATATCTCAAATATATTAAAAAGCAGGGATGGACGTGACTAGGGTTCGGTTTATATGCAGTACCTTAGATAGATAGCCTTAGTCAAGTTCTGAAGGCATTACATTAAAAGTAGTTAAAGGATATACCATTAGGTCAGACGAGTTACTTCCCTTTGACTTACATTATCTTCCTATGAAGATATACCTTACAAATGTAATACTGAACATCAAATACGAATGATACAGACCATAGTCACCAGGAAAATATATGTCAAGCCCGATATTCAATCAATTAGTCACAGACCAAGTCAGTCTATCTTCTATATTTTTTCCGTTTACCAAATTTAAGGCAGTGTGCAAGCCAAGCTATCGCGTTCACACATCATATAGGCATTTACCATATACTAATAAATACTTGAATTACACATCCTATTTTTATTTTACCCTGGTAGTATATTAGCGTTTGGGAATGATCCTTTCGCTAATACGTTACCTCATAAAATGATATGCTTATACTATTTATCTGAAACGTTTAGTTCAACTTTTGCCCCAACATCTTTCACTTAAGCATTCAAGCATGTCCGGCAAACTCTTCTTTGTTACATACATTGTATAACTTAGAAACTAAAGAGATATACGTTAAATATATTGTCTAAATTTTAAGTTACGTAGCTGAAGATTTAAGACATTGACGTGAAGATATGGAGTTGATAAACAAATATTAGCGAGATATCCTAGGGAATTGCTGATTACCATAAAGTTACAACGCAACGAAGTAATGCATTCGTATTACTATCCATGGCTATGTTGAGATCCTCTGTAAATGTAGTTTACTGGTGTAATTTAAGATGTGTCTGTTATCCATTCCGCTGTGACATGTTTTATATGTAAACTGAGTACAGCTTAACATATTTATGAACTTATGTAATAAATAAATATTCATAGATATTCCAAAAATGCTAAGAGTAGTATCTACTACCATGTAGATATATATGCTATTAAGCAATTGTGGAAATAATATGGAGAAATACGTTGAATACTCTAGATTTCGTTGCAAGTATTTGAAGGATATGCAATCAGCTTTTGTATATGAAGTTACTTCCCTTTAGTCTAAATTGCACAAAAGGATTTATTTAAATCATGCAGAAATACTATGTTAATCACCTAATAAAACTAATAAACATCAAAAACAAATTATACGGACTAGGTTCAGGGTATATTTGGGAAGCAAAATAAATTGATGATACTTAGAAAATCTTTGATAATATAACGAATTTTGATATATTTAGACAACACAACAACGAATGAATACAACATACATGAAAGGGCCTATCGATGCTTACCGTAACATTGGTTGTGGTTTGTAATTCTACATGAGAGCAAAATCCTTTTTTTAAACAAAATAAAAAACTTGGATTATCATCACATCATTTATATACAGATTAAAAACAAGTTTTACAGTTTGTTAGTCAAATGATAAGGAACACGATCATATGTTCCTTTTTTATAATCAAAAGCAAAATATTATTATAATTTACGAAACATTAAAAAAACCCACCAAAGTATCATTTAAAAAAACAACCGATTAAGTTGAAGGTTTGAATTATTTATGTCAAAAGCACAAAATTTTGATAAGGATTGAAAGTCATTTTATAACTTCCATTTAAGTATTGAACTGTTTCCAGATGAAGTATACATTCGATATGAATACAATTTGGGTGACAGATAACGGGCGACATGATTATTTATCTGTCACTCCAATTGTATTCATATCGACTGTATACTACATCTGGTAACAGTTCACTGCTTATATTTACATTTCCGACAATTTAAAATATGCCTGCATCTATTTCTTTGGGATATAGTAGGTAAACATTCTCCATTTTTCCGTGTGTGTTGCTTTACTGGAAGTGTCTGATTTAAATATCATCTGAGCTATTGACTCAAAACCATTATACATGTTATCTGAGGCGGAGTGCAAAGCGTTGACGTAACGTAGTCCAACATGACATCATAAATGACGTCCCAATAGCCTGATTTAAATCAGTGGCATCTAAGCGATTGAGTCTAAGCCATCATACATGTTATCTAAGGCGGAGTGCAAAGCTTTGGTATAACATAGAGCAACATGGAGTCAGAAATAACGTCATGTGATGTGGATTGCAAATTGTAGTAAACAGTGTGATATACTACATATATATATATATATAATACAAGTAATGATATACATGTATAGACAAAGGCAACGCAGAATGCTAATACAGTGCTATGAACGGTCAGCCGTTACATCCATTTTGAAGCTTGATCTATGACATCATAAGTAAACCACATTCTACATCTGTAGAACTATTTCATACTTTTATGAAGATCATTTCAGCTGGTAATGTTGATATAGTAGGTTGAAGCGCAAATGTAAATATAACAAAAGGAAAAACAAATTGTTTGCTTACTCTCTGCGTATATACATATTATTTGTAATACTCTACATCACTGTGATTAGAATGTCCAGAGTTGCTGTGAAGGTTCGGATTTTTCGGTGGGATGGAAATTCTAATGACATGACATTAATGTAAATGTGCCCAAACATTTTTATTTGCGTTTTATGTAGCTTGCTATAAAGTAGGGAACCTTAATTAATTTATTTACTTTCATTATTTGATCAGAATAATGTTTATATCAAATATTATAGAGAGCGCAGAGAACGAAGCTCTCACTAATGGTAACACATACGTACGTATATATCACTGTCATTTCAACATCAAACTGTATAGGTTATAACTTTTAAAAACTTCGTACCGCGAAATGTCGCGCGCCTCCATATGGATGTTCGGTAAATTGCGGGTTGTATTGGAGGTACAAGATTATTTTAATTATTTCCACTCGAGTAATATAAAATGTAAAAATTCACCGATTTTTGTGCATAATACAATAATTTCATATATCAACTTTGTTTCATTTCAATGCTATTATCAGGTTTCCGAAGCTCGGCCATGTTCGGACGGATTGTTGTGTTGTCTTCGGCCTGCATTGGTGCTTGAATACCTGTGGATTATTCAGCAATAGACATAAATGCAATTGTGTCATAAACACATTGCATATACACGATTCTATCTAGTGGAACATTGCAATAAATTTCACAAATATATAAAAAAATCCAGGAAAGACGAAACATTTGATTAAGGAAATAAGTGTTCCTGATATTAAATAATATTGTCTTATTTTAGAATATATAGTCACACTCCATTAGGAATTGAGACTCGTTGTCTATGACACCCCCCCCCCCCCCTCCCAACAGTTATATGTACGAATCTCGTATGGAATAGTTATAGGGTTCGGTCTATATGCAGTACCTCAGACAGATTGCCTTAGTCAAGTTCTGAAGGCATTAAATGTGCACTATTAACACACACACACACACACACACGCACCTCGATGCCTGGTTAATTATCTATATGTAACATGTAAAAGTAGACAATTGATGCAATCCCTTTCCTGGTTACCAGAAGTTATCAATTTGCATACAATTAATCTGTAGCTTAGTTTTAATAAATCAATTATATAATAACATTTGTATAGGCGATTATATATAACACTAACCACGTAACGGCTCGTAGAACATTGTCAATGAGACGATGTCTGACTTTTGTTATTGCACAACGTGACAATGCCTAATCAATTAAAATAGCCTTGGCTATAGAACGGTACATGTGTGCACGACATGCAACACAAATGACATAAAAACAGCCGTATATAGTTAGAATATGTTTATTTAAATATGTTAAGGAAAAAAACAAACGTTAGCAAGTTATTGATTATAAAGATCGCATGTTTGTAAAACGTAAGTGGATTAAATTATACTACGTCATCATTCATACTTTTATAATGTATAGTGGGTCATTAGTATATGAATTTCTTTGATAGCACTGTATAATTACGTTCAGTCTTGAAGCCTTACTGTTGTTGTGGAAAAAACGAAAAAATTATGTTCCGGAAAAAAATGGAAAAAAGATGATGTATGGTTTTATAATTATTAGAAATTGGAAGTTGTTGACGAGTTCACATATTTGGGAGTTGTATTTATATATAGCAAACAAACATCTTACTTAGAGTATAACCTTATAAAACCCAGTCACGACAGAAACAAATATAATAAACAGGCCTTACTTATATAAGAACTGATTCAGGTAGCTGTACGCGAAAGGTCGGTATCCCAGACATAATACTGGGGATACGAGGGTTGGTATCCTGAGGAGAAATTTGGTATCCGAGTGTCGGTCGAGTTTCGGTCCGATGTCATTGTGCACTATTTATGTTTTCGTTATTCTAGCATAAAATCATATAAAGTAGGGAAATTAAAAACTTTTATAGTATTATGGCATTTAATAGATATGTAATGGATGCTATTTATGTATTTTTGTATTTTCACTATATTTTGAACAAAATACAAGTACATCCCGATCATTTGTAACCGCAAATTTGAAGAATGAAATTTCGGGAAATTCGAAAATGTAATAAAAAGAAAATTCAATGGTTTCCAAATAAATATCATACATATTTCACTCGTATGTCAGATTTTTATTAAATATGTTCACTCCATCTTCACATTGTCATACTCCTGAATTATATTTGATAGTTAACTGTAAACAATTGAATAGCCGCTATATATTCGATTCATGTTACGTCAGTCACTTACTTATTGTAACAGTGTTTCAGATGACCGAACATAGTATTCTATACAGGTTTTGTCAGTCACTAACATCAAAAACCCTCAAAGGAGGCATACTGCAATTCCTATAGATTGTTGATTACCTGTGGATTATTCAGCAATAGATATAAATGTCTTTGTGCCATTAATGCATTGCATTCATGTATACACGAAAATGTCTAGTGGAACAATGCTATAAATTTCACAAATATATAAAAAATCAAGGACGGACGAAACATTTGTTAAATAAATAAGTGCTCCGTTTTTCATTCGCTTTATAATATTTCCTGCTATTAAATAATTTAGTCTTATGTTAGAATATAAAGTCACACTCCACTAGGGAATGATACTCGTCGTAAAAAACCCAACCACAGTTACATGTACGAATCTCGTATGGAATAGTTATAGGGTTCGGTCTATATACGTTACCTTAGTCCAGTCCTGAAGACACACACACACGCACTTCGATGTGTGATTAATTAAGCTATATGTAACATGGAAAAGTCGATAATTGATGCAATCCTTTTCCTGGTTACCAGAAATTAGTAATTTGCAGACAATTGATCTGTAGCTTAGTTTTTATAAATCAATTATTATAATAACATTTGTATAGGCGATTTTATAACATAATACCACGTAACGGCTCGTAGAACATTGTCAATGAGACGATGGCTGACTTTTGTTATTGCACATCATGACAATGCCTAATCCATTTAAATAGCCTTGGCTATAGAACGCTACATGTGTGCACGACATGCAACACAAATGACATAAAAAAAACGGCCGTATATATTTAATGCTTAATTAATAATTCATTTATTGCATATGAACTGTCTTACAGTGTATTTAGGAGACCTTTTATTATATCGCGGATGTTTTGTTAAGACTCAACGACGACCGGTCTTTTGTTCTAAACTGAATGAGGGGGAAGCGAAGTGTGAAAAAAATACCTGGAGTAAACAGGTGATCACTTCGGGCGTTGTAATAAGCCAGGTGTCACACTCAAACAATCGTACCGAGAGTATAACCTTATAAAATCAAGTCACGACAGAAACAAATATAATAAACAGGCTTCACTTATATAAGAACTGATTCAGGTACATGTACGCGAAAGATCGGTATCCCGGACGGAATACCGGGGATACGAGGGTTGGTATCCACAGGAGATATTTGTAATCCGATTGACTACGGAACAACGCCAATTTCGAGCCCTGAAGTTTCGGTCCGATATCATTGCGCACTATTTATGTTTTCGTTATTCTAGAATAAAATCAAATAAAGTAGGGAAATCAAAAACCTTTATAGTATTACGGAATTCAATAGATATGTATTTAATGTTATTTATATATTTTTGTATTTTTACTATATTTTGAACCAAATAGAACTGCATCCTGCGGAGTATTTTATTCTATAAACTTAAGGCACTCTTTCCCGATCAGTTGTAACCGCAAATTTGAAGAATGAAATTTCGGGAAATTCGAAAATGTAATAAAAAGAAAATTCAATGGTGTCCCGATTAATACCATACATATTTAACTCGTATGTCAGATTTTATTAAATATGTTCACTCCATCTTCACATTGTCATACTCCTGAATTATGTTTGATAGTTAACTGTAAACAATTGAATAGCCGCTATATATTCGATTCATGTTACGTCAGTCACTTACTTATTGTACCAGTGTTTCAGATGAACGAACAAAGTATTCTGTACAGGTTTGCTCAGTCACTAACATCAAAAACCCTCAAAGGAGGCATACTGCAATTCCTATAGAAGAACGGACGAAACATTTCATTAAATAAATAAGTGCTCCGTTTTTCATTCGCTTTATAATAGTTCCTGATATTAATAAAAAATGTGTTATGTTAGAATATAAAGTCACACTACATTAGGAATTGATACTCGTCGTCTAAGACCCCACAACAGGTAAATGTACGAATCGCGTATGGAATAGTTATAGGGTTCAGTCTATATACAGTACCTTAGATAGATAGCCTTAGTCAAGTCCTGAAGACATTGAATGTGCACTATTAACATACACACACACGCACTTCAATTTGTGGTTAAATAGTTACATTTATTATGGAAAAGTTTATAATTGATGCAATCCCTTTCCTGGTTACCAGAAATTAGCAGTTTGCAGACAATTGATCTGTAGCTTAGTTTTAATAAATCATTTATTATAATAACATTTGTATAGGTGATTATATATAACACTAACCACGTAACGGCTCGTAGAACATTGTCAATGAGACGATGTCTGACTTTTGTTATTGCACAACGTGACAATGCCTAATCCATTTAAATAGCCTTGGCTATAGAACGGTACATGTGTGCACGACATGCAACACAAATGACATAAAAACAGCCGTATATAGTTAGAATATGTTTATTTAAATATGTTAAGGAAAAAAACAAACGTTAGCAAGTTATTGATTATAAAGATCGCATGTTTGTAAAACGTAAGTGGATTAAATTATACTACGTCATCATTCATACTTTTATAATGTATAGTGGGTCATTAGTATATGAATTTCTTTGATAGCACTGTATAATTACGTTCAGTCTTGAAGCCTTACTGATGTTGTGGAAAAAAACAAAAAAAATATGTTCCGGAAAAAAATGGAAAAAAGATGATGTATGGTTTTATAATTATTAGAAGTTGGAAGTTGTTGACGAGTTCACATATTTGGGAGTTGTATTTATATATAGCAAACAAACATCTTACTTAGAGTATAACCTTATAAAACCCAGTCACGACAGAAACAAATATAACAAACAGGCCTTACTTATATAAGAACTGATTCAGGTAGCTGTACGCGAAAGGTTCGTATCCCAGACATAATACTGGGGATACGAGGGTTGGTATCCCGAGGAGAAATTTGGTTTCCGAGTGACTACGGAACACCGCCAATTTCGAGCCATGAAGTGTCGGTCCGATGTCATTGTGCACTATTTATGTTTTAGTTATTCTTGAATAAAATCATATAAAGTAGGGAAATTAAAAACCTTTATAGTATTATGGTATTTAATAGATATGTAATGGATGCTATTTATGTATTTTTGTATTTTCACTATATTTTGAACAAAATACAAGTACATCCTGATCAGTTATAACGGTAAATTTGAAGAATGAAATTTCGGGAAATTCGAAAATGTAATAAAAAGAAAATTCATTGTTTTCCCAATAAATATCACACATATTTCACTCGTATGTCAGATTTTATAAAACATGTTCACTCCAGCTTCACATTGTCATACTCCTGAATAATATTTGATAGTTAACTGTAAACAATTGAATAGCCTCTATATATTCGATTCATGTTACGTCAGTCACTTACTTATTGTACAAGTGTTTCAGATGACCGAATATAGTATTCTATACAGGTTTTGTCGGTCACTAACATAAAAACCCTCAACGGAGGCATACTGCAATTCCTATAGATTGTTGATTACCTGTCGATTATTCAGCAATAGACATAGATGTATTTGTGCAATAAATATATTGCAAAATATACGAATCTTTCTAGTGGTACAATACAATAAATTTTCACAAATATATAAAAAGCAAGGACAGACAAAATATTTTGTTGAAGAAATAAGTGTTCCGTATTTCATTCGTTATATAACAGTTCCTGCAATTAAATAACTCTGTCTTATGTTAGAATATAAAGTCACACTACATTAGGAATTGATACTCGTTGTCTATGACCCAACAACAGTTACATGTACGAATCTCGAATGGAATAGTTATAGGGTTCGGTCTATATACATTACCTCAGATAGATATCCTTAGTCCAGTCCTGAAGGTATTGAATGTACACTATTAACACACCCACACACCTCGATGTGCGGTTAATTAGCTATATGTAACATGGAAAAGTCGATAATTGAAGCAAACTCTTTCCTGGTTACCAGAAATGAGCAATTTGAAGGCAATTGATCTGTAGCTTAGTTTTAATAAATCAATTATTATAATAACATTTGTATAGGCGATCATATAAAACACAAACCACGTAACGGCTCGTAGAACATTGTCAATGAGACGATGGCTGACTTTTGTTATTGCACAACGTGACAATGCCTAAATAGCCTTGGCTATAGAACGGTACATGTGTACACGACATGCAACACAAATGACTTAAAAATAGCTGCATGTAGTTAGTATATGTTTATTTAAATATGTTAATGAAAAACATCAAACGTTTGAAAGTTATAGATTATAAAGATTGCGTGTTTGTAAAACGTAAGTAGATTAATTTATTCCACGTCACAATTCATACTTTTATCTATAGTGGGTCATTATTAATGAATTTCTTTGATAGCACTATATATTTCAGTTCAGTCTTGAAGCTTTACTGTTAATGTCGAGAAAACGAAACTAATTGTCTTCCGGGAAAAATAGAAAAAAAGATGAGGTATGGTTTTACAAAAAATGAATATGTTGTTGAAATATCTGTATGATGCTACTTATTTGAAAGAATAATTAATTTAAAGCGTGTCCATTCTCAACTGCACTAGGTTCAGTGTCCCGCACATCACGTTACATTATGTATTTATATGTTTTAAACAAAGATGAGCTGTGAAGCTTAATGAAACAAAATAATGTGAATCTGAACTTATATATCGTTAAAGCTTCTAAGATATTGACACTTTGCTTAAGTCATAAATCAAACGCTTATCCTTCAGTATATTACACTTTGGCCAGTCTAGTCTTGTCTGCAGTTGTCAATCTCTGTATCTGACCTATGTCCTCTCTTTCACTTAAATTGTTTTCCATTTCATTTCTCCCAAAAGTGTAAAGCATCAAATTGATATTCCCCCTGGTAATATCTGAACAGTTGGCAACGATACCATCGACTGGTGATCCCGGCGACTTCAAATAATTTCTTTTACATTTAAACTTATCGACCGAAGCGTATGGTCCAGTTTCTTTTGCCGAGTTTTATTTATTTCTATTTTTTTTCATTTTAATCGAAACAGAATGCAGTTTAATGCTTAAGTAATAATTCATTTATTGCATATGAACTGTCTTACAGTGTATTTAGGAGACCTTTTATTATATCGCGGATGTTTTGTTAAGACTCAACGACGACCGGTCTTTTGTTCTAAACTGAATGAGGGGGAAGCGAAGTGTGAAAAAAATACCTGGAGTAGACAGGTGATCACCTCGGGCGTTGTAATAAGCCAGGTGTCACACTCAAACAATCGTACCGAGAGTATAACCTTATAAAACCAAGTCACGACAGAAACAAATATAATAAATAGGCCTTACTTATATAAGAACTGATTCAGGTACATGTACGCGAAAGATCGGTATCCCGGACGGACTACCGGGGATAAGAGGGTTGGTATCCCGAGGAGATAATTGTAATCCGATTGACTACGGAACAACGTCAATTTCGAGCCCTGAAGTTTCGGTCCGATATCATTGCGCACTATTTCTGTTTTCGTTATATAGAATAAAATCAAATAAAGTAGGGAAAATAAGAACCTTTATAGTATTATGGAACTTAATAGATATGTAAAGGATGCTATTTATATATTTTGTATTTTTACTATATTTTGAACCAAATAGAACTACATCCTGCGGATTATTTTATTCTATAAACTTAAGGCACTCTTTCCCGATCAGTTGTAACCGCAAATTTGAAGAATGAAATTTCGGGAAATTCGAAAATGTAATAAAAAGAAAATTCAATGGTTTCCCAAAAAATACCATACATATTTAACTCGTATGTCAGATTTTATTAAATATGTTCACTCCTTCTTCACATTGTCATACTCCTGAATCATGTTTGATAGTTAACTGTAAACAATTGAATAGCCGCTATATATTCGATTCATGTTACGTCAGTCACTTACTTATTGTACCAGTGTTTCAGATGACCGAACAAAGTATTCTATACAGATTTTGTCAGTCACTAACATAAAAAAACCCTCAACGGAGGCATACTGCAATTCCTATAGAAGGACCGACGAAACATTTGATTAAATAAATAAGTGCTCCGTTTTTTATTCGGTTCATAATAGTTCCTGATATTAAAAGAAATTCTCTTATGTTAGAATATTAAGTCACACTCCATTAGGAATTGATACTCGTCGTCTAAGACCCCACAACAGGTACATGTACGAATCGCGTATGGGATAGTTATAGGGTTCAGTCTATATACAGTACCTTAGGTAGATAGCCTTAGTCAAGTCCTGAAGGCATTGAATGGGCACTATTAACATACACACACACGCACCTCAATTTGTGGTTAAATAGTTACATTTATCATGGAAAAGTTGATAATTGATGCAATCCCTTTCCCGGTTACCAGAAAAAAGCAGTTTGAAGACAATTGATCTGTAGCTTAGTGTTTATAAATTAATTATAAAGATAACATTTGTATAGGCGATTATATAAAACACAAACCATGTAACGGCTCGTAGAACATTGTCAATGAGACGATGTCTGACTTTTGTTATTGCACAACGTGACAATGCCTAATCCATTTAAATAGCCTTGGCTATAGAACGGTACATGTGTGCACGACAAGCAACACAAATGACATAAAACAGCCGTATATAGTTAGCATATGTTTATTTAAATATGTTAAGGAAAAAAACAAACGTTAGCAAGTCATTGATAATAAAGATCGCATGTTTGTAAAACGTAAGTGGATTAAATTATACTACGTCATCATTCATACTTTTATAATGTATAGTGGGTCATTAGTATATGAATTTCTTTGATAGCACTGTATACTTACGTTCAGTCTTGAAGCCTTACTGTTGTTGTGGAAAAAAACGAAAAAAATTGGTTTCCGGAAACAAATTGAAAAAAGATGATGTATGGTTTTATAATTATTAGAAATTGGAAGTTGTTGACGAGTTCACATATTTGGGAGTTGTATTTATATATAGCAAACAAACATCTTACTCAGAGTATAACCTTATAAACCCAGTCACGACAGAACAAAATATAATAAACAGGCCTTTCTTCTATAAGAACTGTTTCAGGTAGCTGTACGCGAAAGGTTCGTATCCCAGACATAATACTGGGGATACGAGGGTTGGTATCCCGAGGAGAAATTTGGTTTCCGAGTGACTACGGAACACCGCCAATTTCGAGCCATGAAGTTTCGGTCCGATGTCATTGTGCACTATTTATGTTTTCGTTATTCTTGAATAAAATCATATAAAGTAGGGAAATTAAAACCTTTATAGTATTATGGTATTTAATAGATATGTAACGGATGCTATTTATGTATATTTGTATTTTCACTATATTTTGAACAAAATACAAGTACATCCTGATCAGTTATAACGGTAATTTTAAAGAATGAAATTTCGGGAAATTCGAAAATGTAATAAAAAGAAAATTCCATGGTTTCCCAATAAATATCACACATATTTCACTCGTATGTCAGATTTTATAAAACATGTTCACTCCAGCTTCACATTGTCATACTCCTGAATAATATTTGATAGTTAACTGTAAACAATTGAATAGCCTCTATATATTCGATTCATGTTACGTCAGTCACTTACTTATTGTACAAGTGTTTCAGATGACCGAATATAGTATTCTATACAGGTTTTGTCGGTCACTAACATAAAAACCCTCAACGGAGGCATACTGCAATTCCTATAGATTGTTGATTACCTGTCGATTATTCAGCAATAGACATAGATGTATTTGTGCAATAAATATATTGCAAATATACGAATCTTTCTAGTGGTACAATACAATAAATTTTCACAAATTTATAAAAAGCAAGGACGGACAAAATATTTTGTTGAAGAAATAAGTGTTCTGTATTTCATTCGTTTTATAACAGTTCCTGCAATTAAATAACTCTGTCTTATGTTAGAATATAAAGTCACACTACATTAGGAATTTATACTCGTTGTCTATGACCCAACAACAGTTACATGTACGAATCTCGAATGGAATAGTTATAAGGTTCGGTCTATATACATTACCTCAGATAGATAGCCTTAGTCCAGTCCTGAAGGTATTGAATGTACACTATTAACACACCCACACACCTCGATGTGAGGTTAATTAGATAATGTAACATGGAAAAGTCGATAATTGATGCAATCTCTTTCCTAGTTACCAGAAGTTAGCAATTTGCAGACAATTGATCTGTAGCTTAGTTTTAATAAATCAATTATTATAATAACATTTGTATAGGCGATCAAATAAAACACAAACCACGTAACAGCTCGTAGAACATTGTCAATGAGACGATGGCTGACTTTTGTTATTGCACAAAGTGACAATGCCTAAATAGCCTTGGCTATAGAACGGTACATGTGTGCACGACATGCAACACAAATGATATAAAAATAGCTGCATGTAGTTAGTATATGTTTATTTAAATATGTTAATGAAAAACATCAAACGTTTGCAAGTTATAGATTATAAAGATTGCATGTTTGTAAAACGTAAGTGGATTAAATGATACTACGTCAACATTCATACTTTGATAATATATAATGGGTCATTAGTATATGAATTTCTTTGATAGCTCTATATAATTACGTTCAGTCTTGAAGCCTTACTGTTTATGTGAAAAAAAAACGAAGGATTATATATTGAAAAGGATTATATATTGAAAAATTACACCTTGAATTTTGTAAACGATACTCCATGTAAAAAAAGTCTGCATGCAATTTAATGGTTTATTTCGATCCAGGAAGTTTTCCTATCATACTTATAGGAAAATATCGTATGCTAAAATATTGGTTAAAAAGTGTGAGCCCAATTAAAAGACACCAATAGCTGTATTTTAGAACTTGTGTATGAAGTTTTAATGAATCTACCTAAACGAAATAAATGTGTCAATTATACAGGCATTTAGTTAATGGCATATTTTACAACATTATTTGACCAAGTATTTACATTTGAAAAATGGAACTATTCTAACAAAAGTAAGATCATCAATGCATGCTCTTTATATTGAGACAGGTCGATATGGAAATAAGGATAGAGCTGAACTGCTATGTAAAATATGTCATTCTCAATTTGAAGATGAGTATCATTTTATTTTAGTGTGTCCTATTTATTAAGAAATGAGAAAGAAGTTAATAAAATTGTATTACTGGAAAGTAACTGTCAGTATTTAAACTAATACAACAAATTATATAAAGAACGAATATGTTGTTGAAATATCTGTATGATGCTACTAATTTGAAAGAATCATTAATTCAAAGTGTGTCCATTTTCAACTGCACTAGGTTCAGTGTCCCTCACGTCACGTTATTATGTATTCAAATGTTTAAAACAAGGATGAGCTGTGAAGCTTAATGTAATAAAATAATGTGAATCTGAACTTATACATCCTTAAAGCTTCTAAGATATTGACACTTTGTTTAAGTCATAAATGAAACGCTTATCCTTCAGCATATTACGCTTTGGCCAGTCTAATCTTGTCTACACGTGTCAATCTCTGTCTCTGACCTATGTCCCTCTCTTTCACTTAAATTGTTTTCCATTTCATTTATCCCAAATGTGTAAAGCATAAAAATGATATTTCCTCCTGATAATATCTGAACAGTTGGCAACGATACTCCCGACTGGTGATCCCGGCGATTTCAAATCATTTCTTACACATTTAAACTAATTAACCGAAGTGTATGGTCGAGTTTCTTTTTTCAACAAGTTTTTTTAATGATTAATATCTAGATTACAATATTTGGAATTCATAATATAACATAATGTTCTATTTGAATCTTTTTGAGTTGACAATAAAGGCTGAAACACTTTCAAGAATACTCTTATTGGTTTCAACGTTATTACCATTCAGAATAGAGAGCAAAATGTAATTAAATTAGTTTTCACTTAGCAGAGATGATGTTTGACATAATATGCCATTGAATATTCATTCACAAGGATTTTTTTACCACTGTCTGAGTGTCATCAGTTGGTATGTTATTAGTTTTGTTAATTAGTTTCTTAAACTGGATCATGGATTGAGCATTTGAAATAGGAGGGTGTGATTGCAGATTATGGATAAACTATGGCTGCTACCAATCCCACTACGATGTACGTCACGGCTGCTCTGAAACACACTTTCATCTGGGGAACCAAATTAAAACCACTTTCAATGCTATACATTGCATAACAAGTAGTTGAATGATATACCACTAGGTCAGACGAGTTACTTCCCTTTGGTTTACATTATCTTTCTATGAAGATAAATGTAATACTGAACATTAAATACGAGTTATACAGACTATAGCCACCAGGAAAATATGTGTCAAGCCCGATATTTAAAGTCCAAACCATTCTGTTCATTCAATCAATTGATCACAGACCAGTTAGCAATTACAAACAAAAGTATGGTTGCGTTACATATGTACACATTTATGATCAAAAGAGTTACTTACACATCGTAATAGTCTCCTGTGATCTTTATGATTGGATTAGAGAAGTAGGTTTTCAGATACTCTTCTGTATAATGAAACATGTTACCGATACTATGTGCTCTAGTCTGGTAGGGCTATGAGCATATCAAACACATCAGACAGCCTCCAGATTGAAGATTATTGACTTCTCCTGCCAATATTCTACTAATTCTCGTCAGAAGAGTAAAAACAAATAAAAATTCTTCTGCAGATATAATGTCTATACAAAGTATCTTTTCAAAAGTTGACACTGTCTTTCTGACATCTTCCGCGGTATCAACACTAAATCGCCGTTTTTAGTGACGTAGATAGTCGCTGATCTGAAGAAAATGGACTCAATTATTTTTAAGATGTTTTCACAGATTAAGCATACACCATTTTGTAAATCAGTTAAGTAATTCATACTCAGTAATTGTAAAAGAAATATGTATACGCTTTTGATCTTATGTTTAGAGTTACAATGTTTTTATTAACGTTATTTAAGCATTAAACAGCATTCTGTTCCATGTTATGTTACGGAACAGAATGATATTTAATGCTTTTATCTAAATTTGTCCATTGTTTAAGAAAATGAATTTATTAAATTTATAGTTGTATGGTACATTTCATATGAAAATTTAAGGTATATTTCTAATAAATTGAACAAGCCAACAGCCAGTATCGACCATCTATCTCCAACGTTATGATTTTGACGTCACAATCGTAATGACGTCATTATAACCACTACAGTGTTATGGTCTCATAACACGGAACTGGCATTGGTAGTGTTATATAATGGTTGTACAGAGCAAATGAAAATATTTACAAAAAATGGTTGGAAACAGTCATAGTATATGAATTATCTTAATAAATCACAGTCACATAATATTTGATCACAGCATTCCATCAGTGTATAATAATACACGTGTATGGAGTTAGAACTCAACTGTGTTGTGTCTCTAGCCTTTTTGACAGTGTCTCAAATACAGCTTTGAAATTTGAGCCGTAAAAAAACAATACATAGCTTATAACGTACAAGGCATGGGCGCTTAGCAAGATATCTATCATACATTTCCTCCGTAAGCATGTTACAGTTTGGCCTACTTGGTCCGGTCAGCACGTGTCAGACCCTTTCAACAAACTTTCTTGTTCACTCTATCTGATATATCGTTTTTCCCTTAATCAAATTTATGGCAGTGTGCAAGCTATCGCGTTCACACATGAAATACCATTTAAGCATTTGCCTTATCATTATAAGTACTTGAATTAAACATCCTATTTATATTTCACCCTGGTAGTATTTTAGCGGTGGGCAATGATCCCTTCGTTAATACGTTACCTCATAAAATTACAACATTTGCCCTTCATCTATTACCTAAGAATGCCATCTATGTCCCTCGAACTATATTGTTATCTACACTGTTTATCTTAGAAACTGAAAAGATATACGTTTAATAAAATGTATAATTCTTAGTTACTTAGCTGGATATTTGAGGCATTGACTTTAAGATATGGTTTTGAGAAAACAATATCAGCGACATATCCTACGGAATTGCTGATTACCATACAGATACAACGCAACGAAGTAATGTATCCTTATTACTATCAGTTGATGTGTTGTTATCCCCTGTAAATATGGTTGTTAACTGTTGTAGTTGAAGATATTGCATAAACTGTGTCTGTTATCGATTCCGCCGTGAAATGTTTTATAGGTAAATTGAGTACAGCTTTACATATTTATGAAATAATGTAATAATATTTCTGATTTACAAATAAATATGCATATATATTACAAAAATGCTACGAAAAGTATATATCACCAAGAAGATACTTATTTTTTAAGCATTTGTGGAAACAGAGAAAACAAAATGTAGAGAAATAAATTGAATAATCTAGATTTCGTTGCATGTATTTGAAGGATATGCAATCAGCTTTTGTATATGTAGTTTCTTCCCTTTAGTCTAGATTGCACAAATAATGGGTTCATTAAAATCATGCAATGATAATATGTTAGAAAACTAATATACATCAAAAACAAATCATACGGACTAGGTTCATGGTATATTTGGGAAGCAAAATATATTGATGATTCAAACAAAAGCTTTGATAATAGAAAGAATTTTGATATATTTAGACAACACTACAACGAATGAATACAACATCTGTGAAACGGCTTATCTATACTTATCGTTACATTGGTTGTGGTTTGTAATGCTATATGAGAAAAAAAACTATACTTTTTTAACGGAATAACAGAACTTGGAGTATCATCACATCATTTTTATACATATTTTGTTTAGATAAAAATAGGTTGCACAGTTTGTTAGTTAAATGATGCAGAAGACGATCACATGTTCCTTTTTATGCTCAAAACCAAAATATGATTAACTTTTGCGGATAATTAAAATTTTGTTTTTAAAACAAGTAAGCTGAAAGTTTGAAATTATGGAAATATTGATGTCAAAAGCACAAATAAGGATTGAAAGTCATTTTTCAACTTCCATTTTGCTATGAAAGGTCAGCCGTTACATCCATGTTGAAGTTTGATCTATGACGTCATAAGTAAACCACATGGTACGTCTCTATAACTATTGCTTTCATTGTTTGATGAAAATCGTTTTTGCTGGTAATGTTAATATAGTTGGATGAAGCGCAAATGTAAATATAATAAAACAGAAAAAAAGTTATTGTTTGCTTTCTGCGTGTGTACATGTACATATTATTTGTACTACTCTACATCACTGTGATTAGAATGTCCAGATTTGCTGTGAAGGTTCAGATTTTTTGGTGGGACAGAAATTCTAATGACATGAAATTAGTGTAAACATTTTTATTTGCGTTTCATGTAGCTTGCTATACAGTAGGATACATTATTTTATTCTTCGATCAGAATAATGTTTATATCAATTCTTATAATGCATTTTAACACATCACAGTGAACAGGTTAGGGTGAGTAGGGGGATGTTTGGAGTAAAGTGGTGTTACACCCTCTAATTATACACTTGTTGTAGTTGATCGTCATGCAGGTCTCATAAATCTGTTTTAACAATCATGAGTTTAACATTCAAGTTTTTGTTGTTATACTTATTCTAAACCACAAAATACTTGACCTTGTATTGGTTACATATAAAACGTCTCTGGAAAAAGTTTGAAAAATGGCAAATCAGCAGTTGTTTTATTCATATTTGTACGTACGAAGATATTCTAAAGAAAGGTTCGCTTGATTGATTGACTGAAACATATCTATTTGGCAACTCACATTTTCCCGTCGACCTTAAAACAAGCACTTTTAGTGCTTCAAAGGATTGATTATTCGACTCGTACAACTAAAATAAGCATAATTACACATAGATATCTTACAATCATTAAGCTGACAAAATTCACTATAAGATCTTAATAAATAGCTTTCTTTACTTTTGAACTAAAGTATAAGCGCTGTAGGTATATCAGTACTTGGATTTGGATATGTGCACGGTTTTACCAAGTCCAACAAGATATTTAGAGCTCAAATCGATTGTTATTACCAAAATGTACATTTGTATAAACTAATTATCATTATTGTAATATCATGTAAGATGCATATTTTTTGGAACGAGTTAACAAGTTATGGTAACTGGTACATAATTCCCGGTCAATTTATGACAATAACTATGTTCAAACAAAACCTCATACGCGCTGTTTTCGATATTGTTTGTATTTCAACCTTTATGACCTTGAAACTGAATATAATTTCATATCAGGTACCTACTGGTCAAGTATTAATACTCTAGTCTTCTTATCATTAAGAAGAAGAAGATGTTTTTTTGAATTATGATTATTTATCATATTTGACCTATGTTACATTGGAAGCACGTTAGGAGAACTTGACAAAAAGCGAATTTAATGCACCGTAAAATAGCCTCTGGCAAACGCCAATTTTACCCCCTAAAAACTGTTGAAAGTGATAAATCAAGAAATAAAAAATCAAACGACTTATATATAATATACAATGACAAGCAAAAATGTTTCAAAATTGACTTTTGATTTTTATTATCAAACAAATAACAGCAAAACTACGGAAATTATAAGATTCCAACAGTGAGTAATTTTCATTTATGAAGTATTAAAAAAACAAGAAAAAAATACAGTCTGTTACATTTTTCCTGTGACAGAGGATATTCAATGGTTTGCCGTTTAATATCAAATACATTTCATGAGTATGGCAGATTTTTTCTTATTTTCACGAGTGCATAGTACGAGTGAAAATATATATCATGACATGATGCACGCATACTTAGAGGAAAACCAATAGATAATATAATATGGAGCAATTATTTTTACAGTTTTAGTGGGCAACATGATAAGACCGGACACGATATGATATCATGGCAACACATGGCGTGACAAGACAAAAAAAAAAACGACATGACATGACGCACGCATACATAGAAGACAAACCTAGATGGTATGATAAGGAGCATTTTAATATTCAGGTTCAGAAGGTAACAATTGAAGCCCACAATCAGAGGTGACATCATAACAAAGTATGGCATGACACTAGCGATCGTCAACATGATATGACGCCATGAAAGGACACAACATCAGAACACTACGTCACCATTCTGCCTTTCCTGTTACACAGCTCGTCTCGACATGACGCGTGGTAATAAGGTGGTAATCGTAGCAGTAGGGTTAAGAACGATGTATAATACCTGTATTGGTTCAGTAGACAGCAAATTAACATCTTAACATAAGAAGACACAACCTGAAAAAAAATCGCAAAGGACCCCCCCCCCCCCCCCATAAAAAAACAAACACCAAATAAAAGTAAATAAGGACCGTTTTGTTTAACATGTTCAGTAGAAAGCGTTCCAACACCATGAATTGGTGGTAAGGTATGACTGGACATGGCATGACATGACATTGCTTGACAAGACGCACATATAAAAATCATGACAAGACAAACAAACATAAAAGAAAAAAAGATAATATGGCAATGAACAGTTAGATATTCATGTTTATAGCCAACAATTTAGGCCCACAATCAGAGGTGACATCATGACATGACACAATTGTTTGTTTGATTAGATCACATCACATCATAACACTACATCACCGCATAATTGTTGTATGTAAACACACAAAAAACCCTGTTTTATGACCCGACATACCGCATGGTAATAGGGTTTAGAATAATGTATAGTGCTTATATAGTATGAACTAATTCAATCTTTACATATCAACATGATATGGCACGACCTGAATAAAATGCGCGTTTACTTGGGAAAAAACATTTACTTTCTTTTGTTTGGTGAGAGTGCTTCACATTACGTATGTAAGCATTGTTAAAAAAACTTACATTTCACATGTTCCAAAATGACAAAATAAAAATCATTCAATAGTTAATGGTACCTATAACCATGAAGATGTTTTTAATCCTAAAAAAAATCCTTCCTTCTTTGACTCGCTCTAACCAAATCATTAAGTCGTTATGTTTTAATGCTGCGCGATACAAGCCGCTCTTAAAAACACTCTCGCCATTTATTTGATACTTTAGAGGTATTTCAATACTTTTGTAATGAAAATAAAAGCCACAAAATATGATTACAACACATACATATCGTAAAAATTAAAAAAAAACATATCTTAGGACTACATTTCTTTCTGTTGCCTAGTGAAGAACCAAGCTAGCTGTCGGCTGCAACATCACGCAGCTGTTCTTACATATGTATCTCTTGCATTGGTAAGATGACAACAAGCATGAATTGAAAGAAAATCACATGTTATTTGACCGCAACCATTTCAATGTTTGTCATTTACTCATATTCAAATGAACTAGTTTTAGTCCTAAGCTCTAAATAGACAACACAAATTTATATAAGGCTAGATAACAAGCCCTCCGAATAAGCTTTCTAAGGTAATAGAGTACAGTAAAAATGGTTGATTCTGAAACAAATGTAAAACATCTGATCACACATGTATATACTTGTAAACTGCAAATAATTTGCATTACATAAAAAGTGTAAAAACACAATTCTTCTATGTACCTGTACGTCACTTGTGTAAAAATCAATCATGGTTACAACATCAAAGGTTACCAGAAAAGCACTCCACCCAAAAAGGACCTTTCCTTTAAACCCAGAATTTGTCTGAAATTACATACTTGAATGCATCTATTCACATCTGTGTCCAAGCACAGGTAGTTTGTTTGGATGTTTATTTTAAATATTGTCCCTTTTGTGCGTTTGGTCACTTCATATAACGCTAGCTTTTCATGTGAAGGCCAATGTTTTAATTTCTTACCAAATTCATGTATTCGTTGTACATATATATATCACGTTTGCTATCGTACTCCGCTATCTAATTCTTATTAATACGGCGAGTCCTGTTGATAGATTATATATTCAATTGTAAGTGAAAGGTGTATTGACAGGACTCTATTTCTGTTTCGAATAAGATTTAATGGAAGGTTACACTTTCATAGCTTGATGGCTACTACTCTTGAAAAAATCAGAGATTGGTAACATCGGGAACATTTGGTATCGGCATGGATAAGCCTTCCCAATTATCAAGTTCCGATATATGTGGTTTGACTCTACTGTGTACAACTTCCCTATTATCCAGTCTTGTCTTGCCTTGTTTGTGACCTTTTCCGTTGGTTCGTTGTTCTGATGCCATGCGAATTGTCGAGGCGTTCACATTTGTGATGCGTGGTATGGGGGTTACTTTTTCTTCGGTAATAGGTCCAACTAATGAAAAAATCAATGGAAGTAGTAACAACGCATGCGCTAGTCCAAATATATTAACTAGGAAAATTAGTTTAAAGAAACTCTTGAATATATACAAGGGTGTGAAAGCAAGAACCGAAATGCCGACAATCGAGGATAAGGCGGCGTTAATGATAGGCCCACCAGCACGGTCTAATGCTTTATTCACGCGATCCTGTCGTGACGTGCCATCTACAGTAATGTATGCGTGACAGATGTGCGCACTGAAATCAACAGAAAATCCAATACTAAAGAAAATATCAATCATAGTAATAGGGCTCAGGGTGAGGTCCCAGTAATGCATAAACCCAAACATACCGGCACATATCATCACCATGGTACCAGTGACGCATGCAACCAGTAATGGATGAGGCATAAATACCAGAGTGACCAAAAATATGGCGGCTATAGCCACACCGACTGTTGTTAAAGTTATCGAGAAAACATAAGCGTACTGGTCAAAAAAGATAAACGGAGAGGAAAAGCAAACAACTGGTAGAGGAGAATTGTCTGCTACTTCCCGCATTCGTAGCATCATGTTCCCTCTTCGTTCAGAATCGGGAAGATCGTTTGTCAAAACGGAAAACCTTGCACCGACAATTTTCGTTTCAGCGCTGTTGATGACTACGTCATTGGCGTGGTCCGTCCTGGTTGTCAGGAAGGTTTTGAGGCCGGCTATGAAGCTTGTCTCGCTGACAGCACTGTAATACCCGGAACTCTTGAAGTCAGTAAGCCAATCAAAAGTAACACTCGGATTGATGTCAGCGTCAGCTCTGGCGTTCGACAACAGATCGGAAACACGACTCTGGACAGTAGCATCCGAGTAGGTCTGAGTGGACGTTATTGTAAACCCTATCGGAATTTCGAAGGTAAAATGACCCTCTATAAGCTTAATGTAGGTATAAAAGTACGAGTCTTCGGTCACCAAATTACTGAGTTCCAGACCACGCTTAAAATTCGTAATACCATAAACAGTTGCTACCAAATAACCGATGAAAATCACTGCTATCGTTATCTTCCCTGGTAAGTGTTGAACGATGCGTTGAAAAAGGAGTTTGGGATATCTTTCTAAAGGACTTTCGTTGTCTTGTCTTTTTTCCGGAATTCGTCCACCACAACAAAACACATGGCATCTAGATTTACCATTCGCTCGTAGCTTATCGCGGCTTTCTATTTTACGACAGGTTCCGCAATGGTAGCTTCCGGCCATTCGGCGTTCATTGATTGCCATGCAAGGAACAAAGAAGGTCAATTGGTTGATGTAGCAGAAAAGGACAGCTACTCCTGAAGAAAACAAAAAGAACATATCAGATATATAAATCATGTAGCTTTAGGACGGATCTTGAACGAGATTGCTATCGTCAATAGTAAAATGCGTGTAACTTTTCTATTTCACGTTGACATACCTGACCGAACTTGATTTTAGTGGCTACCAAACGTTGGTTCCTTAATAGTAATATACATGTAATTTTTCTACTTCATATTGGCATGAATGACGGAACTTGAGTTTGGATGACTACAAAACGTGTTTAACTTAATAGTAAAATGCAAGTAACTGTTTTATTTCACGTAAGTTAAAATAACGGAACTTCACATTGGATGACTACCAGACTGATTTTGATGGTTCGTATCTCGTGATTGTTTATATAATACAAGAGTTTAACCTAGCCTCCGAAGGGTGTCGATAACATCGCATTCGTCAATAATCTGACATAACAATGATGGTTTTGTAAATGGGTTTACCCGCGTATAGACAGAAGTTCCTGACGCTGATAAAGGATGCTGATGCACCAATGGCGAACGCCAGAAAGTCAGTGATTGATGTGATGGTAATGGCCACGCCCCCTGTCTTCATCGTCTCTTTGAGCTTTTCCTCAATCGTGTTCGTCCCTGGACAGTCCGCCAAACAGGAAATTAGGATGAACATGTCATCCAGACCGATACCTATATATACCAACAAGCCTAGTTTTACACAGACATGCAGACCGTTACCTTTATCAACGGTCCGATATCTACACAGTTAGCACAGTTATCGACTTTATAACACAAGACTTTTAACCCGTATGTTAATATTAGTTAACTACCAACTCATCTAAAATTTTAACGTATGTATTACAAAATAATATGATCACAAATAATTTATCTATATTCAAACAGTCTGATCAATATCAATATTTTTGGTTCTTTTGACATTCCTTAGATGAATCTTGTAACAAAAAAATTAAACAAATGAAAACAAACCCAAAAACAATAAGATTGAATTCACTTAGATCGATAATTTGGAAATACATGTCTCAAAAATAATTTGATACACAAATAATTTACATATCAAACTTTTCCGGATCGAATGACCGAGTAACCAATCCGTATTATTGGTTTAAGAGGTGCCGAAAATGTAAACGGATCGTTTCGTCTAATTATCGATTGAGAACTGATTTTTGTTTTTTTCGTTGATTCGATCGCTCTCCGAGTTATTTTTTAAAACATTGTTAAGCAATCCCAAGAATATTTTGAAAATTAAAATAAAAAACAAAAGAGTGTTTGTCACTCATGTTTACTCACCTATGACCAGAAATGGGAGCATTCCCACGATACTGACAAACTTAACCCCAGCAGCACTAACAAGGCCAAACGCTCCAAGGATAGCAATTCCTGTTGCGACAACACCTGCACGACCCAGATTTTGTCTGTCGGAAACACAGTCTCCGCCGAAAGTGGCGAATCCAGCGTAAGTCAACATCAAAGCCATTGTTAAGGAGAAATACAGAATGACCCCGTCAACATTTTTCTCAAACTCGTCCTCCAAAGATGATGAAGTTGAATACGCAACGTCAACCAAAGAGGAAGAGAAAGTTTCAAACATTTCTATGTACTTCTTTTCCCAAACCTTTGACCGCGATGTTGCTGTTACTGTGTCTTGTCGAAGATAGAAAATCAGCCTAACCATTTTAGCAGAAGTGAGGTAACCCCCTGACGACTGTGCACCCCCTAAATTGCCACTGATATATTTAAAGTTAAATAGTGGGTAGTTTATGGTGTTGGACGCCATTGCTGAGCGGAACGCTGTACTGAACACAAAGTCCCCCTCAACAACACAGCTTCCGCTCCTCAGGGCACACACGTCCGCCAGACTAAGACTTGTGCCATCACTTGTGATCCTTATCGTGGTGTTGATATAGTTGTATATCCTTTCAATTTCATCCACGTACGTCGTGGTAAGGATGCTGGAGCCGTCCTTAGGTATTATGATAATGTCAGCGTATAGAATATCCTCTGTAGTGCTCTTGCTATAGAAGTTCGAGCCGGACTTGTCGACAGGGAAGATGCTCCTGACGACGGCACGGTCCGCTTTTGACTGGCTGTTTTGAGGTGTATACAGTGTTTCAGTGTCTGTTTCACTCTCTATCCGGAGCAGCCCTATTCCCAGAAGACAGTTGATGGTAACACATGTAATCAGGACATGCCATGGATATCTCGACACCAGTGCTCCATATTTCTCGAAGGGCGTTCCTAGTCTATCTTCCCACCTCTTATAAAATCGTGTAAACTTCATTTTTAGATCTGTAGGTAAAAGTTATACATATGTAAAAAGAATCTACCATGCATCAACAAAATTAACATATTACAAAGTTTCCTGGTGCAAAAATGCCTTTTTTTGTCATTCGCAATCCTAACAAGTAAACATACTAGTGAGCTTATTTAAAAACGTTCACCTTAACATCAAACAAGGGTATATAATATCTCATAATGAGACCGAGGTGTCGGCCATATAAAAACATTAGTATAACGATCACGTGACAATCACATGTCCAGCTAGTGTATGGTGAAATCTTCAACTCAGAATCGTAGAATGCTTTATAAGTCTCTGATCGACTCAATTAACAAAATTATCGGTTCAAACAATAATAAACACATTTTTTATTTTTTTGAGACTTTTAGAACGGCGATACGGGAAAATTATCTGCTCATGCAATGAAGACAGTATTGCTAAAATGAATGAAAACACAGGTCCCCGAAGTAATTTGTTTTTTTATTGCATTTTCTCGCAAGACGTCGAGTCAAGGTAATCGTGATTTTTTTTATGAAATGCATGCTTGTTTTCATATGAGAATATCGACAGGCCTATAGACGTTTTGACAGTTACCCGTCCGCCATCTTGGATCGGGATTTAGAGCGTCAGGGTCAGAGGTCAATTGTTTACAATGTTTGCGCGATTACACGGGTAACGCATGGTACCAATGTTTTAAACAGTCCTTTTTACCGCTTATAAGAAATGACAACTAGTTTTGAAACTTCTATCACTTGGTTACATTATCAATAGATGTGATAAAATTTTCCAATGGTCCTGTTCATAAAGCTGCAACAAGCATATTTGCAAATATGATGAAATGGAGGATTATCAACTTTGCTTGAATTTGGAGCAAGCATTAATAGGAAGTTGACTTCTTTGAATGATTTTTCAAAAGAAAAGCAAATCAAAATTACATGTGACCAGCAATATTTAATTACTTTCACTGATTTAAAAGCAAACTGTGAAATATGTATTGTTTTAATGTCTTTCCATACTCAGGAATCAAATACATCACATTTCTAGCAGTTACAGTTCTACGTTTTGATGTTGAATATCATCAATAGACAGACTGAACATTTTCAGGAACCAACAGATATATTGAGTGATGAGCACTCTGAATGACATAGCTGTCATTCAAACTCAACAGAACAAAATGTGAGCTAATACAAAGATTTTTTATTTCAAGAAAAAGAACTTAATCAAAGCAAAGTATAATTTTCACATACTCCTGCATTCTCAAAAAACATCTTACCTGACCCAGGTAAATCAGAGATACTATTGGAAACATAAATCAAAGCCAAGGCTATCTTTGACCTCAAGTACTTGTATATCTAAAGGGACTAAGGTACAATATATATAACGCTTAAAAGTAACTCATTTTTGGAGTATTTACAAGGTACACCCCAAGTTCTTAAATATGCCCATTTTAGACTAGTTTCAATTCATTGTGTCAAATATGTATGTATTGAGTGTTGATATACTTTTCATGAAAGTGTATTATTTATCGCCCTCTTTAAATATTTGCATTATTATATTTATCTATCAATATTAATTGGATATACACCAGGCCATTAAATAGTACTATAGCAACACTTTTTCTTACTCAACATCTCAAGCCCTCGTGCTTTGTTCATAGAAATTGACCTTCATGAATAGTCTTTTTTAAATGTTATAATTTAAGCCCATGTGAGCTTTGTGAGCTGTAATATTTTATATTCAGAATCACATTCAGTGGTTAGCTACATTGTCCTGGGGTTACATATCTGCATCGTTGGAAACCAACGGTACATTTATCTTGCAAACATGCAAATTTTTGAAAAGTGTGCTGTGGGTTTCCGACGATAATAGAGATCTGATAACGGTTCATTTGTAAAGACGTGATCTCTCTTGGTTTTGTCTGCCTTCGTCGTTCAACATATATATAATTATGTTTCGATAGGTAAGCCTTAAAAGGGTAAGCGAGTAGGATTATATTGAATGTTGAAATGAAGTCGGCCTATTCCGCACTTTCGTCGTCAGGCCATGGTCATCTGTAACTGTACGTCACTAGGCCAAGGAATTTGAATCACCGGAAATGACGGATACAAATTTATGGTATTGCGGGTGACAGGGATTTACAAGTTCATCTAAAGACGAAACTGTGGGTAGGTATGATACATGCATCTGTTCCCTATTGGTACCAATATGTTTAAACAAATACGTCTTCAAACTGTCAATATTCAACAGCGCTCATTCGGCGCGAGGGAGAGGACAGCTATTTCCATATAATAACGTTTACGCTGCAGTGTCACTATATAAACTAAGCAACTTCCGTTTCGAGGCATAGGACTAGAACCCGAAATGAGTATGAATACGAACGTGAGATGAATGTTAAACACATTGCATGTCACGCCGAACTCTTGTTTGGATGAGAAATAATTGTAAAGACAACTTCTTAGCTGAATTTAGTCCATTTTAATCGTTTAATTGATAAAATCGAATAAACTCATTTTGACATAGAAAAAGAATGTTTTATCAACACAAATATAAGCTTTTTATCAACCATTCTCCGCCATGAAGAGGGCCTCTCTCCTTTAGTCTCGGAATGTGCAGAAGGCCAATCGTCCGATAAATTGTCAGCATTATTGCCAATCTGACACCACATACACTTTGTAGAAATACGATGCGTATCCCTACCATCAGTGTGAAGTCAACCAAATATAGCATGCATGCTTTCGGGTTGCTATGCATTGTATTATCGTATTACCCCTTTATATGGCCGACCAAGTCGCATCCCTCATTTTTCAAATTCAGCGGACATGCCTCCTCAGTATGACGTCATAAATACGCGACGTCATTTACAATGACGACAATTATTTCAAGTGTTATTTTAAAGCACTCTTAGACACAAACAGTGAAAAGGAAAGGTTTAAATATTTTCATAATAAAATCCCCTTGTACGGTCGCTATTTTCCACGGATTATATTTCCAAGTTCCGTTATAGGAGAAAGCACGTGAAACGTTTCCGTCTCTCGGAAACGAGCATGCGCTACGGGCTGTTCTGCAATTCAACATACAAGTGTTCCTTGGAGCTACAATTTTGTATTATTTTATGGTCAAAATTCATTTTTCGGGTATGGTTAGAAGTGGGAATGTAAATATAAGCATTAAACTGCATTCTGTGGCAATATGAAAGCCCACTGCATTATAGTGAAATAAAACATGAACCGCTCAGGAATAATTCATTTATTGCATACGAACTGTCTTACAGACGACCTTTTATTATATCGCGGATGATTTGTTTGGACTCAACGACGACCGGCCTTTTGTTCTAAACTGGCTGAGGGGGAAGCGAGTTAAATATCATATATATTTCACTCATATGTTAGATTTTTAAACTATGTTCACTCCAGCTTCACATTGTCATACTCCTGAATATTGTTTGATAGTTAACTGTAAACAATTGAATAGCCTCTACCTCTTTGTATTCTATTTATGTTACGTCAGTCACTTACTTATTGTAACAGTGTTTCAGATGAACGAACATAGTATTCTATACAGGTTTTGTCAGTCACTAACATCAAAAACCCTCAAAGGAGGCATACTGCAATTTCTATAGATTGTTGATTACCTGTGGATTATTCAGCAATAGACATACATGTCTTTGTGCCATAAACACATTGAATGTACACGAATATTTCAAGTGGAACAATGCAATACATTTCTCAAATATATTAAAAAGCAGGGACGGACGTGACTAGGGTTCGGTCTATATGCAGTACCTTAGATAGATAGCCTTAGTCAAGTTCTGAAGGCATTAAATTAAAAGTAGTTAAAGGATATACCATTAGGTCAGACGAGTTACTTCCCTTTGACTTACATTATCTTCCTATGAAGATATACCTTACAAATGTAATACTGAACATCAAATACGAATGATACAGACCATAGTCACCAGGAAAATATATGTCAAGCCCGATATTCAATCAATAAGTCACAGACCAAGTCATTCTATCTTCTATATTGTTTTCCGTTTACCAAATTTAAGGCAGTGTGCAAGCCAAGCTATCGCGTTCACACATCATATAGGCATTTACCATATACTAATAAATACTTGAATTACACATCCTATTTTTATTTTACCCTGGTAGTATATTAGCGTTTGGGAATGATCCTTTCGCTAATACGTTACCTCATAAAATGATATGCTTATACTATTTATCTGAAACGTTTAGTTCAACTTTTGCCCCAACATCTTTCACTTAAGCATTCAAGCATGTCCGGCAAACTCTTCTTTGTTACATACATTGTATAACTTAGAAACTAAAGAGATATACGTTAAATATATTGTCAAAATGTTAAGTTACGTAGCTGAAGATTTAAGACATTGACGTGAAGATATGGAGTTGAGAAACAAATATTAGCGAGATATCCTAGGGAATTGCTGATTACCATAAAGTTACAACGCAACGAAGTAATGCATTCGTATTACTATCCATGGCTATGTTGAGATCCTCTGTAAATGTAGTTTACTGGTGTAATTTAAGATGTGTCTGTTATCCATTCCGCTGTGACATGTTTTATATGTAAACTGAGTACAGCTTTACATATTTATGAACTTATGTAATAAATAAATATTCATAGATATTCCAAAAATGCTAAGAGTAGTATCTACTACCATGTAGATATATATGCTATTAAGCAATTGTGGAAATAATATGGAGAAATACGTTGAATACTCTAGATTTCGTTGCAAGTATTTGAAGGATATGCAATCAGCTTTTGTATATGAAATTACTTCCCTTTAGTCTAAATTGCACAAAAGGATTTATTTAAATCATGCAGAAATACTATGTTAATCACCTAAGGACTAGGTTCAGGGTATATTTGGGAAGCAAAATAAATTGATGATACTTAAAAAAGCTTTGATAATAGAACGAATTTTGATATATCTAGACAACACAACAACGAATGAATACAACATACATGAAAGGGCCTATCGATACTTACCGTAACATTGGTTGTGGTTTGTAATTCTACATGAGAGCAAAATTCTTTTTTTAAACAAAATAAAAACATCACATCATTTATATACAGATTAAAAACAAGTTTTACAGTTTGTTAGTCAAATGATAAGGAACACGATCATATGTTCCTTTTTTATAATCAAAAGCAAAATATTATTATAATTTACGAAACATTAAAAAACCCACCAAAGTATCATTTAAAAAAACAACCGATTAAGTTGAAGGTTTGAATTATTTATGTCAAAAGCACAAAATTTTGATAAGGATTGAAAGTCATTTTATAACTTCCATTTAAGTATTGAACTGTTTCCAGATGAAGTATACATTCGATATGAATACAATTTGGGTGACAGATAACGGGCGACATGATTATTTATCTGTCACTCCAATTGTATTCATATCGACTGTATACTACATCTGGTAACAGTTCACTGCTTATATTTACATTTCCGACAATTTTAAAATATGCCTGCATCTATTTCTTTGGGATATAGTAGGTAAACATTCTCCATTTTTCCGTGTGTGTTGCTTTACTGGAAGTGTCTGATTTAAATATCATCTGAGCTATTGACTCAAAACCATTATACATGTTATCTGAGGCGGAGTGCAAAGCGTTGACGTAACGTAGTCCAACATGACATCATAAATGACGTCCCAATAGCCTGATTTAAATCAGTGGCATCTAAGCGATTGAGTCTAAGCCATCATACATGTTATCTGAGGCGGAGTGCAAAGCTTTGGTATAACATAGAGCAACATGGAGTCAGAAATAACGTCATGTGATGTGGATTGCAAATTGTAGCAAACAGTGTGATATACTACATATATATATATATATATATAATACCAGTAATGATATACATGTATAGACAAAGGGCAACGCAGAATGCTAATACAGTGCTATGAACGGTCAGCCGTTACATCCATTTTGAAGCTTGATCTATGACATCATAAGTAAACCACATTCTACATCTGTAGAACTATTTCATACTTTTATGAAGATCATTTCAGCTGGTGATGTTGATATAGTAGGTTGAAGCGCAAATGTAAATATAACAAAAGGAAAAACAAAGTTTTTGCTTGCTCTCTGCGTATATACATATTATTTGTAATACTCTTCATCACTGTGATTAGAATGTCCAGAGTTGCTGTGATGGTTAAGATTTTTCTGTAGGATGGAAATTCTAATGACATGACATTAATGTAAATGTTCCCAAACATTTTTATTTGCGTTTTATGTAGCTTGCTATAAAGTAGGGAACCTTAATTAATTTATTTACTTTCATTATTTGATCAGAATAATGCTTATATCAAATATTATAGAGAGCGCAGAGAACGAAGCTCTCACTAATGGTAACACATACGTACGTATATATCACTGTCATTTCAACATCAAACTGTATAGGTTATGACTTTTAAAAACTTCGTACCGCGAAATGTCGCGCGCCTCCATATGGATGTTCGGTAAATTGCGGGTTGTATTGGAGGTACAAGATTATTTTAATTATTTCCAGTCGAGTAATATAAAATGTAAAAATTCACCGATTTTTGTGCATAATACAATAATTTCATATATCAACTTTGTTTCATTTCAATGCTATTATCAGGTTTCCGAAGCTCGGCCATGTTCGGACGGATTGTTGTGTTGTCTTCGGCCTGCATTGGTGCTTGAATACCTGTGGATTATTCAGCAATAGACATAAATGCAATTGTGTCATAAACACATTGCATATACACGATTCTATCTAGTGGAACATTGCAATAAATTTCACAAATATATAAAAAAATCCAGGAAAGACGAAACATTTGATTAAGGAAATAAGTGTTCCGTATTTCATTTGCTTTATAATAGTTCCTGATATTAAATAATATTGTCTTGTTTTAGAATATATAGTCACACTCCATTAGGAATTGTGACTCGTTGTCTATGACACCCCCCCCCCCCTCCCAACAGTTATATGTACGAATCTCGTATGGAATAGTTATAGGGTTCGGTCTATATGCAGTACCTCAGATAGATTGCCTTAGTCAAGTTCTGAAGGCATTAAATGTGCACTATTAACACACACACACACGCACCTCGATGCCTGGTTAATTATCTATATGTAACATGTAAAAGTAGACAATTGATGCAATCCCTTTCCTGGTTACCAGAAGTTATCAATTTGCATACAATTGATCTGTAGCTTAGTTTTAATAAATCAATTATATAATAACATTTGTATAGGCGATTATATATAACATTAACCACGTAACGGCTCGTAGAACATTGTCAATGAGACGATGTCTGACTTTTGTTATTGCACAACGTGACAATGCCTAATCAATTTAAATAGCCTTGGCTATAGAACGGTACATGTGTGCACGACATGCAACACAAATGACATAAAAACAGCCGTATATAGTTAGAATATGTTTATTTAAATATGTTACGGAAAAAAACAAACGTTTGCAAGTTATAGATTATAAAGATCGCATGTTTGTAAAACGTAAGTGGACTAAATTATACTACGTCATCATTCATACTTTTATAATGTACAGTGGGTCATTAGTATATGAATTTCTTTGATAGCACTGTATAATTACGTTCAGTCTTGAAGCCTTACTGTTGTTGTGGAAAAAATTATGTTCCGGAAAAAATTGAAAAAAGATGATGTATGGTTTTATAATTATTAGAAATTGGAAGTTGTTGACGAGTTCACATATTTGGGAGTTGTATTTATATATAGAAAACAAACATCTTACTTAGAGTATAACCTTATAAAACCCAGTCACGACAGAAACAATATAATAAACAGGCCTTACTTATATAAGAACTGATTCAGGTAGCTGTACGCGAAAGGTCGGAATCCCAGACATAATACTGGGGATACGAGGGTTGGTATCCCGAGGAGAAATTTGGTATCCGAGTGTCGGTCGAGTTTCGGTCCGATGTCATTGTGCACTATTTATGTTTTCGTTATTCTAGAATAAAATCATATAAAGTAGGGAAATTAAAAACTTTTATAGTATTATGGCATTTAATAGATATGTAATGGATGCTATTTATGTATTTTTGTATTTTCACTATATTTTGAACAAAATACAAATACATCCTGATCAGTTGTAACCGCAAATTTTTAGAATGAAATTTCGGGAAATTCGAAAATGAAATAAAAAGAAAATTCAATGGTTTCCAAATAAATATCACACATATTTCACTCGTATGTCAGATTTTTATTAAATATGTTCACTCCATCTTCACATTGTCATACTCCTGAATTATATTTGATAGTTAACTGTAAACAATTGAATAGCCGCTATATATTCGATTCATGTTACGTCAGTCACTTACGTATTGTAACAGTGTTTCAGATGACCGAACATAGTATTCTATACAGGTTTTGTCAGTCACTAACATCAAAAACCCTCAAAGGTGGCATACTGCAATTTCTATAGATTGTTGATTACCTGTGGATTATTCAGCAATATATATAAATGTCTTTGTGCCATTAATGCATTGTATATACACGAAAATGTCTAGTGGAACAATGCAATAAATTTCACAAATATATAAAAAAGCAAGGACGGACGAAACATTTGATTAAATAAATAAGTACTCCGTTTTTCATTCGCTTTATAATATTTCCTGCTATTAAATAATTTAGTCTTATGTTAGAATATAAAGTCACACTCCACTAGGGAATGGTACTCGTTGTAAAAAACCCAACCACAGTTACATGTACGAATCTCGTATGGAATAGTTATAGGGTTCGGTCTATATACGTTACCTTAGTCCAGTCCTGAAGACACACACACACACACACACACACACACACACACACACACACGCACTTCGATATGTGATTAATTAAGCTATATGTAACATGGAAAAGTCGATAATTGATGCAATCATTTTCCTGGTTACCAGAAGTTAGTAATTTGCAGACAATTGATCGGTAGCTTAGTTTTTATAAATCAATCATTATAATAGCATTTGTATAGGCGATTTTATAACATAATACCACGCAACGGCTCGTAGAACATTGTCAATGAGACGATGGCTGACTTTTGTTATTGCACAACATGACAATGCCTAATCCATTTAAATAGCCTTGGCTATAGAACGGTACATGTGTGCACGACATGCAACACAAATGACATAAAAAAACGGCCGTATATATTTAATGCTTAAGTAATAATTCATTTATTGCATATGAACTGTCTTACAGTGTATTTAGGAGACCTTTTATTATATCGCGGATGTTTTGTTAAGACTCCACGACGACCGGTCTTTTGTTCTAAACTGAATGAGGGGGAAGCGAGGTGTGAAAAAAATACCTGGAGTAAACAGGTGATCACCTCGGACGTTGTAATAAGCCAGGTGTCACACTCAAACAATCGTACCGAGAGTATAACCTTATAAAACCAAGTCACGACAGAAACAAATATAATAAACAGGCTTTACTTATATAAGAACTGATTCAGGTACATGTACGCGAAAGATCGGTTTCCCGGACGGACTACCGGGGATACGAGGGTTGGTATCCCCAGGAGATAATTGTAATCCGATTGACTACGGAACAACGTCAATTTCGAGCCCTGAAGTTTCGGTCCGATATCATTGCGCACTATTTCTGTTTTCGTTATTCTAGAATAAAATCAAATAAAGTAGGGAAATCAAAAACCTTTATAGTATTATGGAACTTAATAGATATGTAAAGGATGCTATTTATATATTTTGTATTTTTACTATATTTTGAACCAAATAGAACTACATCCTGCGGAGCATTTTATTCTATAAACTTAAGGCACTCTTTCCCGATCAGTTGTAACCGCAAATTTGAAGAATGAAATTTCGGGAAATTCGAAAATGTAATAAAAAGAAAATTCAATGGTTTCCCAAAAAATACCATACATATTTAACTCGTATGTCAGATTTTATTAAATATGTTCACTCCTTCTTCACATTGTCATACTCCTGAATTATGTTTGATAGTTAACTGTAAACAATTGAATAGCCGCTATATATTCGATTCATGTTACGTCAGTCACTTACTTATTGTACCAGTGTTTCAGATGACCGAACAAAGTATTCTATACAGGTTTTGTCAGTCACTAACATCAAAAAACCCTCAAAGGAGGCATACTGCAGTTCCTATAGAAGGACCGACGAAACATTTGATTAAATAAATAAGTGCTCCGTTTTTTATTCGGTTTATAATAGTTCCTGATATTAAAAGAAATTCTCTTATGTTAGAATATTAAGTCACACTCCATTAGGAATTGATACTCGTCGTCTAAGACCCCACAACAGGTACATGTACGAATCGCGTATGGGATAGTTATAGGGTTCAGTCTATATACAGTACCTTAGGTAGATAGCCTTAGTCAAGTCCTGAAGGCATTGAATGGGCACTATTAACATACACACACACGCACCTCAATTTGTGGTTAAATAGTTACATTTATCATGGAAAAGTTGATAATTGATGCAATCCCTTTCCTGGTTACCAGAAATTAGCAGTTTGCAGACAATTGATCTGTAGCTTAGTTTTAATAAATCAATTATAATGATAACATTTGTATAGGCGATTATATAAAACACAAACCATGTAACGGCTCGTAGAACATTGTCAATGAGACGATGTCTGACTTTTGTTATTGCACAACGTGACAGTGCCTAATCCATTTAAATAGTCTTGGCTATAGAACGGTACATATGTGCACGACAAGCAACACAAATGACATAAAAACAGCCGTATATAGTTAGCATATGTTTATTTAAATATGTTAAGGAAAAAACAAACGTTTGCAAGTTATTGATAATAAAGATCGCATGTTTGTAAAACGTAAGTGGATTAAATTATACTACGTCATCATTCATACTTTTATAATGTATAGTGGGTCATTAGTATATGAATTTTTTTGATAGCACTGTATAATTACGTTCAGTCCTGAAGCCTTACTGTTGTTGTGGGAAAAATATGATGTATGGTTTTATAATTATTAGAAATTGGAAGTTGTTGACGAGTTCACATATTTGGGAGTTGTATTTATATATAGAAAACAAACATCTTACTCTGAGTATAACCTTAAAACCCAGTCACGACCGAACAAAATATAATAAACAGGCCTTACTTATATAAGAACTGATTGAGGTAGCTGTACGCGAAAGGTCGGTATCCCAGACAAAATACTGGGGATACGAGGGTTGGTATCCCGAGGAGAAATTTGGTATCCGAGTGACTACGGAACACCGCCAATTTCGAGCCATGAAGTTTCGGTCCGATGTCATTGTGCACTATTTATGTTTTCGTTATTCTAGAATAAAATCAAATAAAGTAGGGAAATTCAAAACCTTTATAGTATTATGCTATTTAATAGATATGTAATTGATGCTATTTATGTATTTTTGTATTTTCACTATATTTTGAACAAAATACAAGTACATCCCGATCAGTTATAACCGTAAATTTGAAGAATGAAATTTCGGGAAATTCGAAAATGTAATAAAAAGAAAATTCAATGGTTTCCCAATAAATATCATACATATTTCACTCGTATGTCAGATTTTATAAAACATGTTCACTCCAGCTTCACATTGTCATACTCCTGAATAATATTTGATAGTTAACTGTAAACAATTGAATAGCCGCTATATATTCGATTCATGTTACGTCAGTCACTTACTTATTGTACCAGTGTTTCAGATGAACGAACAAAGTATTCTGTACAGGTTATGTCAGTCACTAACATCAAAAACCCTCAATGGAGGCATACTGCAATTCCTATAGAAGAACGGACGAAACATTTCATTAAATAAATAAGTGCTCCGTTTTTCATTCGCTTTATAATAGTTCCTGATATTAAATAAAAATTGTGTTATGTTAGAATATAAAGTCACACTCCATTAGGAATTGATACTCGTCGTCTAAGACCCCACAACAGGTAAATGTACGAATCGCGTATGGAATAGTTATAGGGTTCAGTCTATATACAGTACCTTAGATAGATAGCCTTAGTCAAGTCCTGAAGGCATTGAATGTGCACTATTAACATACACACACACGCACTTCAATTTGTGGTTAAATAGTTACATTTATTATGGAAAAGTTTATAATTGATGCAATCCCTTTCCTGGTTACCAGAAATTAGCAGTTTGCAGACAATTGATCTGTAGCTTAGTTTTAATAAATCATTTATTATAATAACAGTTGTATAGGTGATTATATATAACACTAACCACGTAACGGCTCGTAGAACATTGTCAATGAGACGATGGCTGACTTTTGTTATTGCACAACGTGACAATGCCTAAATAGCCTTGGCTATAGAACGGTACATGTGTACACGACATGCAACACAAATGACATAAAAATAGCTGCATGTAGTTAGTATATGTTTATATAAACATGTTAATGAAAAACATCAAACGTTTGCAAGTTATAGATTATAAAGATTGCGTGTTTGTAAAACGTAAGTAGATTAATTTATTCCACGTCATAATTCATAATTTATCTATAGTGGGTCATTATCAATGAATTTCTTTGATAGCACTATATATTTCAGTTCAGTTTTGAAGCTTTACTGTTAATGTCGAAAAAACGAAACTAATTGTGTTCCGGGAAAAATAGAAAAAAAGATGAGGTATGGTTTTATAATGATCAGAAATTGGAAGTTGTTGACTTGTTCACATATTTGGGAGATATATTTAGATAAAGCAATACGTTTATCCAAACAAGGCCGAAAGACAGGGTTTGCTTCCAATTTCAAGTATAAATATATTATGTTCAACTGTACCTCTATGTTGAATTTATTTGATAAATATGTAAACAGTATTGTATGTTATGTATCGAATATGGGGGTCCAGCAAAGAATTATATATTGAAAAAGTACACCTTGAATTCCGTGAAAGTCTACATGCAATGTAATGGTTTATTTCAAACTAGGAATGTTTCCCATTATACCTTTTATGAAATTATCGTATGATAAAATATTGGTTAAAAATGTGAGCCCAATTAAAAAACACCAATGGCTGTATTTTGGAAATTGTATATGAAGTTTTAATAAATCTACCCAAACGAAATAAATGTGTCAATTATACAGGCATTTAGTTAATGGCATAGTTTAACAACATTATTTGACCAAATATTTACATTTGAAAAATGGAACTGTTCTAACAAAAGTAAGATTATCAATGCATGTTCTTTATATTGAGACAGGTCGATATGGCAATAAGGATAGAGCTGAACGGCTATGTCAAATATGTCATTCTCAATTTGAAGATGAGTATCATTTTGTTTTAGTATGTCCTATTTATTAAGAAATGAGAAAGAAGTTAATTAAATTGTATTACTGAAAAAACGTCATTATTGAAACAAATACAAAAATTATACAAAAAATGAATATGTTGTTGAAATATCAGTATGATGCTACTAATTTGAAAGAATAATTAATTTAAAGCGTGTCCATTCTCAACTTCACTAGGCTCAGTGTCCCGCACATCACGTTACATTATTTATTTATATGTTTAAAACAAAGATGAGCTGTGAAGCTTAATGAAACAAAATAATTTGAATCTGAACTTATATATCGTTAAAGCTTCTAAGATATTGACACTTTGCTTAAGTCATAAATCAAACGCTTATCCTTCAGTATATTACACTTTGGCCAGTCTAGTCTTGTCTGCAGTTGTCAATCTCTGTATCTGACCTATGTCCTCTCTTTCACTTAAATTGTTTTCCATTTCATTTCTCCCAAAAGTGTAAAGCATCAAATTGATATTCCCCTTGGTAATATCTGAACAGTTGGCAACGATACCATCGACTGGTGATCCCGGCGATTTCAAATCATTTCTTTTACATTTAAACTAATTAACCGAAGCGTATGGTCCAGTTTCTTTTGCCGAGTTTTATTTCTTTCTTTTTTTTTTCATTTAATCAAAACAGAATGCAGTTTAATGCTTAAGTAATAATTCATTTATTGCATATGAACTGTCTTACAGTGTATTTAGGAGACCTTTTATTATATCGCGGATGTTTTGTTAAGACTCAACGACGACCGGTCTTTTGTTCTAAACTGAATGAGGGGGAAGCGAAGTGTGAAAAAAATACCTGGAGTAGACAGGTGATCACCTCGGGCGTTGTAATAAGCCAGGTGTCACACTCAAACAATCGTACCGAGAGTATAACCTTATAAAACCAAGTCACGACAGAAACAAATATAATAAACAGGCCTTACTTATATAAGAACTGATTCAGGTACATGTACGCGAAAGATCGGTTTCCCGGACGGAATACCGGGGATACGAGGGTTGGTATCCCCAGGAGATAATTGTAATCCGATTGACTACGGAACAACGTCAATTTCGAGCCCTGAAGTTTCGGTCCGATATCATTGCGCACTATTTCTGTTTTCGTTATATAGAATAAAAGCAAATAAAGTAGGGAAAATAAGAACCTTTATAGTATTATGGAACTTAATAGATATGTAAAGGATGCTATTTATATATTTTGTATTTTTACTATATTTTGAACCAAATAGAACTACATCCTGCGGAGCATTTTATTCTATAAACTTAAGGCACTCTTTCCCGAACAGTTGTAACCGCAAATTTGAAGAATGAAATTTCGGGAAATTCGAAAATGTAATAAAAAGAAAATTCAATGGTTTCCCAAAAAATACCATACATATTTAACTCGTATGTCAGATTTTATTAAATATGTTCACTCCTTCTTCACATTGTCATACTCCTGAATTATGTTTGATAGTTAACTGTAAACAATTGAATAGCCGCTATATATTCGATTCATGTTACGTCAGTCACTTACTTATTGTACCAGTGTTTCAGATGACCGAACAAAGTATTCTATACAGGTTTTGTCAGTCACTAACATCAAAAAACCCTCAAAGGAGGCATACTGCAGTTCCTATAGAAGGACCGACGAAACATTTGATTAAATAAATAAGTGCTCCGTTTTTTATTCGGTTTATAATAGTTCCTGATATTAAAAGAAATTCTCTTATGTTAGAATATTAAGTCACACTCCATTAGGAATTGATACTCGTCGTCTAAGACCCCACAACAGGTACATGTACGAATCGCGTATGGGATAGTTATAGGGTTCAGTCTATATACAGTACCTTAGGTAGATAGCCTTAGTCAAGTCCTGAAGGCATTGAATGGGCACTATTAACATACACACACACGCACCTCAATTTGTGGTTAAATAGTTACATTTATCATGGAAAAGTTGATAATTGATGCAATCCCTTTCCTGGTTACCAGAAATTAGCAGTTTGCAGACGATTGATCTGTAGTTTAGTTTTAATAAATCAATTATAATGATAACATTTATTTAAATATGTTAAGGAAAAAAACAAACGTTAGCAAGTTATTGATAATAAAGATCGCATGTTTGTAAAACGTAAGTGGATTAAATTATACTACGTCATCATTCATACTTTTATAATGTATAGTGGGTCATTAGTATATGAATTTCTTTGATAGCACTGTATTCTTACGTTCAGTCTTGAAGCCTTACTGTTGTTGTGGAAAAAAACGAAAAAATTGTGTTCCGGAAAAAAATGGAAAAAAAGATGAGGTATGGTTTTATAATTATTAGAAATTGGAAGTTGTTGACGAGTTCACATATTTGGGAGTTGTATTTATATATAGCAAACATACATCTTACTTAGAGTATAACCTTATAAACCCAGTCACGACAGAACAAAATATAATAAACAGGCCTTACTTATATAAGAACTGATTCAGGTAGCTGTACGCGAAAGGTCGGTATCCCAGACATAATACTGGGGATACGAGGGTTGGTATCCCGAGGAGAAATTTGGTATCCGAGTGACTACGGAACACCGCCAATTTCGAGCCATGAAGTTTCGGTCCGATGTCATTGTGCACTATTTATGTTTTCGTTATTCTAGAATAAAATCATATAAAGTAGGGAAATTCAAAACCTTTATAGTATTATGGCATTTAATAGATATGTTATGGATGCTATTTATGTATTTTTGTATTTTCACTATATTTTGAACAAAATACAAGTACATCCTGATCAGTAGTAACCGCAAATTTTAAGAATGAAATTTCGCGAAAATACAAAAATGTAATAAAAAGAAAATTCAATGGTTTACCAACAAATATTACACATGTTTCACTCGTATGTCAGATTTTATAAAACATGTTCACTCCAGCTTCACATTGTCATATTCCTGAATAATATTTGATAGTTAAGTGTAGACAATTGAATAGCCTCTATCTATTCGATTCCTGTTGCGTCAGTCACTTACTTAATGTAACAGTGTTTCAGATGAACGAACAAAGTATTCTATACAGGTTTTGTCAGTCACTAACATCAAAAACCCTCAAAGGAGGCATACTGCAATTTCTATAGATTGTTGATTACCTGTCGATTATTCAGCGATAGACATACATGTCTTTGTGCCATAAACACATTGAATGTACACGAATATTTCAAGTGGAACAATGCAATACATTTCTCAAATATATTAAAAAGCAGGGACGGACGTGACTAGGGTTCGGTCTATATGCAGTACCTTAGATAGATAGCCTTAGTCAAGTTCTGAAGGCATTGAATGTGCACTATTAACACACCCACACACCTCGATGTGCGATTAATTAGCTATATGTAACATGGAAAAGTCGATAATTGATGCAATCTCTTTCCTTGTTACCAGAAGTTAGCAATTTGCAGACAATTGATCTGTAGCTTAGTATTTATAAATCAATTATTATAATATCATTTGTATAGGCGATCATATAAAACACAAACCACGTTACGGCTCGTAGAACATTGTCAATGAGACGATGGCTGACTTTTGTTAATGCACAGCGTGACAAATGACATAAACATAGCCGTATGCATTTAGTATATGTTTATTTAAATATGTTCATTAAAAAAACAAACGTTAGCAAGTTATAGATTATAAAGATTGCATGTTTGTAAAACGTAAGTGGATTAATTTATACTACGTCAACATTCATATTAGTATAATATATAGTGGGTCATTAGTATATATATTTCTTTGATAGCACTAGATACTTAAGTTCAGTCATGAAGCCTTACTGTTGTTGTGGAAAAAACGAAAATAATTGTGTTCCGGGAAAAATGAAAAAAAAGATGATGTATGGTTTTATAATTATCTAAACTAGTAAGATAAGATAATTAAACTAATACAACAAATTATAAAAAAAATAATATGTTGTTGAAATATCTGTATGATGCTACAAATTTGAAAGAATAATTAATTTAAAGCGTGTCCATTCTCAACTGCACTAGGTTCAGTGTCCCTCACGTCACGTTATTATGTATTGATATGTTTAAAACTAGGATGAGCTGTGAAGCCTTATGTAATAAAATAATATGCATCTGAACTTGTACATCCTTAAAGCTTCTAAGATATTGACACTTTGTTTAAGTCAAAAATGAAACGCGTATCATTCAGCATATTACGCTTTGGCCAGTCTAATCTTGTCTGCAAGTGTCAATCTCTGTCTCTGACCTATGTCCCTCTCTTTTACTGAAATTGTTTTCCATTTAATTTCTCCCAAATGTGTAAAGCATAAAAATGATATTTCCTCTTGATAATATCTGAACAGTTGTCAACGATATCCCCGACTGGTGATCCCGGCGATTTCAAATCATTTCTTACACATTTAAACTAATTAACCGAAGCGTATGGTCCAGTTTCTTTTGCCGAGTTTCATTTCATTTTTTCTTTTCAACAAGTTTTATAATGATTAATATCTAGATTACAATATTTGGAATTCATAATATAACATAATGTTCTATTTTAATCTTTTTTAGTTGACAATAAAGGCTGAAACACTTTTAAGAATACTCTGATACGTTTCATCGTTACATTGGTTATTACCATTCAGAATAGAGAGCATAATATAATTTAATTGGTTTTCACTTAGCAGGGATGCTGATAGTAACTGCCTGTGATTGATATATCGGGCACAATCAAAGAAGAAGTGATGACTTGTTTCCTGTGGATAACCACAATCACATGAAGCAGATTCTGACAAGGGGTCATTATATAGGTCATATTTTAAATTACTAATCTAATTTGACATATTATGACATTGAATATTTTTTCACCAGATTTTTTTTACCACTGTCTGAGTGTCATCAGTTGGTATGTTATTAGTTTTGTTAATTAGTTTCTTAAACTGGATCAGAGATTGAGTATTTGAAATAGCAGGGTGTGATTGCAGATCATGGATAAACTATGGCTGCTACCAATCCCACTACGATGTTCGTCACGGCTTCTCTGGAACACACTTTCATCTGGGGAACCAAAATAAATCCACTTTAAATGCTATAGATTGCGTAACAAGTAGTTAAAGGATATACCATTAGGTCAGACGAGTTACTTCCCTTTGACTTACATTATCTTCCTATGAAGATATACATTACAAATGTAATACTGAACATCAAATACGAATGATACAAAACAAGTTGTACATTTTGTTAGTCAAATGGTACAGAAGACGATCACATGTTCCTTTTTTATGATCAAAAGCAAAATATTATTATAATTTACGAAACATTAAAAAACCCACCAAAGTATCATTTAAAGGTTTGAATTATTGATGTCAAATGCACAAAATTTTGATAAGGATTGAAAGTCATTTTATAACTTCCATTTAAGTATTGAACTGTTTCCAGATGAAGTATACATTCGATATGAATACAATTTGGGTGACAGATAACGGGCGACATGATTATTTATCTGTCACTCCAATTGTATTCATATCGACTGCATACTACATCTGGTAACAGTTTACTGCTTATATTTACAATAAAAAAAATGTGCCTGTATCTATTTCTTTGGGATATAGTGGGTAAACATTCTCCATTTTTCCGTGTGTGTTTCTTTACTGGAAGTGTCTGATTTAAATACCATCTGAGCTATTGACTCAAAGCTATTATACATGTTATCCGAGGCGGAGTGCAAAGCGTTGACGTAACGTAGTCCAACATGGCATCAGAAATGACATCCCAATAACCTGATTTAAATCAGTGGCAAGCAACTGAGTGTAAGCCATCATACATGTTATCTGAGGCGGAGTGCAAAGCTTTTATATAACATAGAGCAACATGGAGTCAGAAATAACGTCATGTAATGTGGATTGCAAATTGTAGTAAACAGTGTGATATACTACATATATATATATAATACAAGTAATGATATATAGGCAAAGGCAACGCAGAATGCTAATATAGTGCTATGAACGGTCAGCCGTTACATCCTTTTGAAGCTTGATCTATGACGTCATAAGTAAACCACATTCTACATCTGTAGAACTATTTCATACTTTTATGAAGATAATTTCTGCTGGTAATGTTGATATAGTAGGTTGAAGCGCAAATGTAAATATAACAAAAGGAAAAACAAAGTTGTTGCTTGCTCTCTGCGTATGTACATGTACATATTATTTGTAATACTCTACATCACTGTGATTAGAATGTCCAGAGTTGCTGTGAAGGTTCAGATTTTTCGGTGGGATGGAAATTCTAATGACATGACATTAATGTAAATGTGCCCAAACATTTTTATTTGCGTTTTATGTAGCTTGCTATAAAGTAGGGAACCTTAATTAATTTATTTACTTTCATTATTTCAGAATAATGCTTATATCAAATATTATAGAGAGCGCAGATCTCTCTCACGGCCGCGAAGCGGTCGTGAGAACGAAGCTCTCACTAATGGTAACACATACGTACGTATATATCACTGTCATTTCAACATAAAACTGTATAGGTTATGACTTTTAAAAACTTCGAAATGTCGCGCGCCTCCATATGGAGGCCGCCATCTTTAAATTGATGTTCGGTATATTGCGGGTCGTATTGGAGGTACAAGATTATTTTAATTATTTCCAGTCGAGTAATATAAAATGTAAAAATTACCGATCTTTGTGCATAATACAATAATTTCATATATCAACTTTGTTTCATTTCAATAATATCAGGTTTCCGAAGCTCGGCCATGTTCGGACGGACTGTTGTGTTGTCTTCGGCCTGCATTGGTGCTTGTGTGACCATATGACCTACTCCTCTGTGTTTAGAAGCTAAACATCGCGTGCATGACCGGCAAATTATCAGAGTATCCAAGGCAAATAGGGTCATATTCTTCAACTCATTCTGCAGCTCATTTTTGTATTGATATGTTACATTGTTGCAACTTCAACATTCCGATGGCGTCATATTGTTAACGGTTTCTCCTCTGTGTTTTCATCGAGAAACACGGAGTTTGCTGTTTGTGTTTTCAACAATTATGTTATATTTGCTAGGTTTTATTGATGAGATATTTTAAAATGCTATACAAGAAGATGATTTTACAAAACAAGGTAAATTAAACATTTAACTTCAACTTCAACTGACACTTTATTTTTCACTTTCGTTAGTTACTGTTGCCAATGTGCGACACTGGAGAGTTCCAAAATTGCGAATCAGCATTAGGCCTAGCACCCGTGAAATGGTTTTCGGCACCTTTTAAAGTGATACATGAGTAACTTACATAGAAATTGTTGTCAATTAAACAATGATGTGTTGGAGCAATCACAAATATTCTTGATAACGTGTAAAGGTAAACTTTCTAATGAATTGGTGCCATATACAGTACAGTGTAAATTACTTTGGGACTTGATCGACTGTTCCTTTTTAAAATGATTGCTTGAGGCCTAATATTTACAAGTTAAAAAAGCTGCAGCAACTTGCCTTGCATTAATTGTAATGGTCTACGAAACACAATCAAAATCTGGCAGTATAATGCACGGGAAAAGGTGGGTTATTAGAAATTTCTGACTCGTGTATTAATAAATATAATAAATTTATCTTTAATTTGATGTCTCATGACCCTTCAAAGGTACGCTAAACTGTCTGCGTTCTGCGCTATAGGCTGAGATTGGGCCTGCTAGACACAACTTGGTAAAAAACTAGGCCTAAATAGAGTATAAACTAAAGCAAATATATTTTTTTAAAAAAGCGAAATCTTACATTGTAACGTATAGCGATCATGGTTAAAATAAAATCATGCCGAACTCACTAAATGCTATTGGATCAATAAGAAAAACTTATTGACAAATAATGCTGGACCTAGAAATATTTTGATCACAATTACGCAAATTGAGTAAATAACAGTCAGACCTATTCAATTCCCAGTCGACTCAGAAAATAGGCAGGTCATTCGCAAAGACGGTGAAATATCGGTAAAATGAAATGCATTCTACCAAATTTCCTTCAAACGTACATCTGTCCATAATTACTGAGAAGGAAAATCAAGGTCTCGGTTGTGTTAAATAACCAGAAAGTACCTTAAAACGGCATTTCCCGCTAAATTTGGCCCATTTCTGCTCAATTTCGCTGCCGCCATTCGACTAATTATAGGAATCTCAACATGGTACGAAATCAAACATTTTCTACATTTTTTAAAACCTTAATTGTTTGGACTTTTAAACAACAACCTATTTTATTTATATCAGGATTTATTCTTTAACATGATGCTTTAGTTATAATTTTATTATTGATTTCAATATTGAAAAAAACATTTCTTATTATTTGTTTGCGAATCAGCACTGAACGCGGGAACAAGTAATGGTGACGTTTTTCAGAAAAGTCATGTGATTGCTCGTATAAAAATAGAACCGGAAGCACAAGTCATGCATGATCAGGTAGCCGCGGTAAACAAATATGGCAGGCAGACGAAACCAGAGTCGCATCAGGCTCAAAGGAAGACTAGCCAACAAGAAACTATTAAAAAGAGCGGAACAGATGCATCGGATCAACAAAAAGAAACACGAAACCCATCAAAGAAGACCCAGACCATGGTTGACGGACGAAGTGCATGTGTGGTTGCATTGAGTTGACAGTACTTTTCGGGAAAACAAACTGCAAAATGTAAATCTGAGGTTTTGTTGGCGAGATAATTTACGGTATGGTGAGATAATTTAAGGTATGGCAATGCAAGTTACCATTACGTACATAACATATCCGAGCAGTGTGTGTCACTGTCAGCAACTTGGACCCCACAGGAAAAAGAACTTCAAACCAAAGTTTTGACACCGATTCAACAGTGTCACTATCTTCATGTAGGTAGGTAACAAACTAATAATATAAAAAAAACTCCAATAATATGTAAACAGATTATCCGTGATGGAGAGCGCAGCTATACCTAGGCCTACATGTACCATAGACCCCAAAATTTGTTACAGCTTATCTAAACAAGTAATTTTGGACCTAAACTAGATGTTCAGTCTAATTTTACACTTCTGGGTGGGGTTACATTTGTGTGCATTTAGGAGGTTTCTAAAATTAAAAAAATATCCATCTTTCAAATAGTATCAAGTGTTGTTTCATACCTCAACTAAAAATGTGATTTTTGATGAAAGAAATGTAAATAGGGTCACTTTTTCGACATCGAAATCTTTCAACTCTTTAGCCTTTACAACCATTTAAGCCTGAGGGAGCATTTTTATCGACACTAGATCTAAACCTTCAAAAAGAGTTAAATTTCTTTAAACATCTTATTGAAGGTCCAAAACTGGCTGTAACAAATTCTCATGTCCTTGTGATATGTACGGTATATTAGCCTAACTAGGCAGTTTGCACAAACAATCTTATGAGAGTACATTTAAATTTAATCAGGTTTGGAATAGAGTGAATTCTGACACAAATCTTCATTTCAACAGCAATTAGTCATCCCTTATTTTCTATCATGTTCTTCCTTTATAATAATGATATGAGGATGTAACATTTTTCCTATGACAAATTGAAATTAAATCTTCCAATTGTTTCCAGTTTAAATACTCAAATGAACAAACCGCATACATGTAGTTTTTATGGTTATATAATAGAAATCATTTAACCCTATATATTCAAACAATGGAAACAAACAATGCATTTAATTCATTTGACCCGATATTTCGCTGACTTTGCAAATGACCTGCATATATTTTTGAGTCGACTGGAAATTGAATAGGCCTAACTGTTACGTAATCAATTTGCGTAATTGTGGTCAAAATATTTCTAGGTCCAGCATTATTTGTTAATGTTAATAAGTTTTTCTTATTGAACCAATAGCACTGAATGAGTTTGGGATGATTTATTTTAACCATGATCACTTTAGTGATGACTTTGCATTTTTTTCAAATGAAATGCCCTTTAGGTTAGACTCTATATAGGCCTAGTTATTTAACAAGTTGTGTCTAGCAGGCCCAATCTCTGAAATGTACATTTTGTCCCGATGCATGGATGTTAAAGACCAGCCTATAACGCAGAACGCAGACTTATAATAATTACCGTTCCTTTGAAGGGTCATGTGACATCAAATACACGATAAGTTTATTATATTTATAAATACACGAGTGTAACGAAGTAGGCATGTTGATATGATATATCACGGTAGCTGTACCATCTGGAAGTATTAATTAGCCTAGATGCTGTGATTTGTTATTAAAGTAAACTAGTGGTTAATTAGGTCTCTGTCTATTACATCAGTAAACCGGGGCAGGGTGCAGTATTGGTCAAGATAATTAACACCAGCTGGACATTAATTATTAATGTAGACGGTACTACTTTGCACACGAAGGGGGTTAGTAATTATAAGTATGAGCTAGTATTGGATAGAGTCAGTCTGTGATTAGAAATCCGTGGGTTAGGTTTTAGAGAGTCTACACGAGAGGCTGCCAGGAGTGCTAAAGGCTAGTGCTAGTAAAGATGTAGAAGACTTACAAGTTGACAATTGACTTAGCCAGACTGAGACACAACGCCGAAGTACTTTCAAGTTTAATGTTGTTGTAATACCATGAACACGTACTTGTGATGTCGGTGTAATTTACGATCACGAATAAACTGTCTATTATCCAACATTATGTGTCGTTGCTGAATTGTGTCACAGACGTGTTATTTTGGTGACCGTGACCAAGGATATCGAACGGGATAACCACATTATGAAAATAATGGATTCTGAAGAAGAAAGTGAAGAAGAAGATGCCAACATGACGGACAAGCGAAACCTACAGAAAAAACGGGGACAGGTCGAGACAGAGTGGGTGAGTGATTTAGTTTTATCCTTGACACTAAAGTAATTCTCATTATGGCAAACATTGATGGAAGTTCTGTTTTTCAAGAAATTAATTTACAACTTTCGGGCTTATGTTCCATGGTAGGAGTACAAAATATTTCCCAGATAGTTAAACCATTTTCAGGAAGACCAGAGGTATTCAAAACGTGGATAAAAGATATAGAAAAATATGCTAATTCAGTAAACTTACCAAAAGATAAATTAAACCTGGTAGCACTTCAAACTAGTACAGGGCCAGTAAGTGATTTCATTCAGAGGTATTTAAACGTAAATAAATCTACCGATTGGAATTTATTAAAGAAGGAAGTGACATTTATTTTTGATTAAATAACCGATCCCCATCATGCTTGGTTATCATTAAGAAATATAAGACAGAACTCAAATGAAAATGTGCAAGTGTATGCAGAGAGATTGCTAGGAGAATCAGAATTAGTTTTAAAAGGGCAAGACAGATCAGGAGGAAACGTTATAGAGAGTCAATTGATAGGGTTATTTATTGATGGACTTAAACATGACGATATCAAATTTAAAGTTATGAGAAAAAACCCCAAATCATTTCAGGGAGCCTATGATTACGCAGTATCAGAACAAAATCTTGTATTAAGGTTAAAATTAAGGAAGGGAGAGGAAAACACACAATTTGATGGACATAAAGCAAATACTGAAGACAGGAAAGTTCGTCAAAATGAAAGGGTTAAGTGTTGGGGGTGCAAAAAAAAATGGGGACATTTTAAAAGGAATTATCAAAACACAACACGTTGGTGTTGTGGACGGGTAGGACATATACAAGGGAACTGTAGGGAGAATAAGACGCAAAACACTAACAAAAAGAGAAAAGTAAAACACTCTGTTCATAAATTAACATATGGAGGGAATGAAAAGCTAAGATGCCAACAGAAAAGAAAAAGAAAAACAAAAGTTATAAAGTTATAAGATAGAACAAGGAGGTAACTACATTTGTGTAAAAATAAAGAAAAACAGAGACTTAGGGCTCTCGTTGATTCATGAATGGATGTGTAATTAATATATTGAGATATTTATAAAACTTTTAAGACAATTAGTTGTAATTAAATAGTATTTAATAGAGGTGTTCATCATAAACATGAAGTTCACTAAATAGGCAAGGAGGAGTGTTGTCATTCATTATTTTTAGTATCAGGAATGTAAGATTAGTTACATGTAATGCAATATGATTAAATTATGATTTAGGATGTTAGAGAGTTAAGGATACCTAAATGCTCTGCTTGAATATGATATTCATGTATTTTTTTCTGTTGTAATATAAGTCTCACATAAACACTATAGTATAGTATGGGTAAATCAGTTAAGTACGAGTAATAGCTTGATTATGGATAGCGAATATCTCCCAGATGTTGAGCAATTAGTTGGAGTATACCCAGAGAGTAGTGATGCAATATCATAATGAGAACATGCGTATGGGTATCGATAATATGTGTATGTGTATTGAAAACATCATCTTGGTTCAGAGGCAAGCTCAGATAATGCTGAGTTATGCAAACGATTAATAAATAGAAATTCTAGATTAGAGTCACAATTAAGAACAGGATAGTTCAAGTAACGAGATGGAGCAAGATGCTAACCAAGATGACCAAATAAGTGAAGAAATTTCAGATGATATGTCAGTTGATGAGAAAATTTAAAAGTTTCTTTAGTTGAAATAAAAGTAAATGAAGTTATGGAGTAAAAAGAAAGAACTCTCTCGTACCAATCGCGATATACGGCACGTGGGATTCAATCTCTTGCTCAATATCAGTATGATGAAATTAAAACAAAAGAAAACAAATGATATTAGATGTAATGATAAAAAGTGATAAATAAAAATAAAAACTAAAACGTTAGGTAAAATTGGAAGAATAATAAAGGACAAATATTAGATGTAATCACATTAAATCTGATAAAAGCTTGAGTGAACATGTTAATCTAAAAAAAAGGGTTAAGGCAGAAATGTGTAATTCTAGGTAATTCATGAAGAACTGAACGCATCAATAATAATGCATGTGAGAATGAAAAAGGTCAGGTAAGCTAATCACTTTGCTGAGTTACACATTGGTGTCGGCTAAAGCTGAGGATGTGAGTACATCTTTAGACAAGATTCCTCCACACCAACCATTTAGATCAAACGACAGTCTACGTCACTGGTCAACGAGAAAGGGACGGTTCCATGTTTTAATTATTGGAAGTCAAAGAGAGACAGTGAATCCTTGTTAAATTATAAGTTGTACGAACATTCCATCTGCGGACGACAGAGGCGGATTTTTCTAAAAAGGAAGTTATATTCTGAAATTTCGTTTATCTGACCGGAATAAGTAGTATGTGACTGGAAGTAGTTAATGATGCTATTTGAACCAGGAACTGTTATATGTGTTTATGTACATGTACGTGTACCAGACTAGAGTACACACCATCGGTAATGGGTTTAATTATACGGAGGTGGATCAGAAAACTTATTTATCCGACTGGAGAGAGCACAAGAGACTATAATGTCCTGTGAAGAAAAAGAAACATTGCAACGAAATATGTGACACTTGCGATTTTCTTTTCAATTATTCGTGCACTTGTGAAGATATATAATTATGCTCGTGAACACTGCGATGTATATCTTTGAAGAAGTGATGTAACCCAAAGGACATTCTTTAATCATTTTAAGTGAATTAAAATCTTTGATAGTGAAAGACATTGTATTAATGAGACAATCGCGATAGTGATTTAATTCATTAAATAGTATCATCATATTTGATTTCCGGAATATCATTTTATTTTGTGTGATTGAGTTAATGAACAGTATTGTGTGAACTTTTAATGTCGAACGCGACATACGTGTTTAAATGATTAAGCAGATACCATGGACATTAACAGTATTATTCGCATAACCATGTGGATTCTATAATGATTTTATTATTTTGATTCTGATTTGTACAGGTATATCAAATGGGTTAATTTAAAGAAGCTATTGTGTATAATGATTTGTATCTGTAAGTATGTTGTTATGAATATATATGTACCCACTATTGACTTTTAAGACAAAAGTAGCTGACCTTGAACATTTAAAATAAGACTTGATATCATGTCGTCATAATCATTTGAGGGGCAGTATAAGATATTAATAGATGTTCAACGGGGAATTGTACGATGTCGGAGGTTATTAAATCTAGATTAATTGATTTTAGAATTATCTGAAGTGGGAATAGAGTGAAAGTAATTAATTTAAAAAAAAGTTAAGATAATGGTGGTATATTATTTAAAGAACTATAATTTGAAATTAGATTTCCTTGAGGAGAAGGGACGAATAATGAAACAAAACAGTGTGCATAACATCTAAAAGAAGTATAATTAGAAATTATATTTCTTTGTGAAAAAGGGACGAATGTAACAAAGTAGGCATGTTGATAAGATATATCACGGAAGCTGTACCATCTGGAAGTAATAATTAGCCTAGATGCTGTGATTTGTTATTAAAGTAAACTAGTGGTTAATTAGGTCTCTGTCTATTACATCAGTAAACCGGATACAGTACTGGTCAGATAATGAACACCAGCTGGAAATTAATTATTAATGCAGACGGCACTACTTTGCACACGAATGGGGTTAGTAATTATCAGTAAGCTAGTATTGGATAGAGTCAATCTGTACTGGGAAACGACCATGAAGTACATGTAGGTCTTAGAGAGTCTACACCTGTGATGGCTATAGAGTACTAGGTCTTTGAGAGTCTACACGAGAGGTTGACAATTGACTTAGCCAGCTGACAATTGACTTAGCCAGACTGAGACACAACGCCGAAGTACTTTCAAGTTTAATGTTGTTGTAATACCATGAACACGTACTTGTGATGTCAGTGTAATTTACGATCACGAATAAACTGTCTATTATCCAACATTATGTGTCGTTGCTGAATTGTGTCACAGACGTGTTCGAATGTAACGAAGTAGGCATGTTGATATGATATATCACGGTAGCTGTACCATCTGGAAGTATGAATTAGCCTAGATGCTGTGATTTGTTATTAAAGTAAACTAGTGGTTTAAGTCGCAAATATTAGGCCTAAAGCCATAATCAAAGGAACAGTCGATCAAGTCCTAAAGTAATCTATATGACACCAATTCACTAGAAAATTTACTTTTATATGCATGTTATCAAGAATATTTTGTAACTGCTCCAACACATCACTGTTCATTAGTTGACAACAATTTTTATGCAAGTTACTGATTTATTCCTTGAATATATAGAGTCTGAATATGTTTTGGCTTTGTCTGCCTAGGCTGGTGCTGTTCTATTATTAGAACAAGCTTAGTCTGACCCAACTCAGTTCTGCAGTTTTACGTCTGAAGTGTTCTAACTATATATATCTGATCTGCAATATATTGTGCAAGCAGAGGGATGAGTTTAAGTCTAAATATTATGCGAGATATTCAATTATTGGCTTAAATACATTTATTTTCTTAAAGTTGAATTTTATTGTAGATATAAGCATAAAATGTTTGCAAGTATAAAATGGCGGGGAGACTGTGTTTATGAATACTCCTTAACATTTTATAAATGCATTTGTATTGTTGGAGTCCTGGAGTTAACAAAATAAAGGTTGATAACTTATATTGTTTAATTGTTAATAGAGTTAATTCCTGGTGTCGATAAATGGTTCCGTTTTGCTGACAATTGTTCTTCATTTGAATATCGGTATGTGTACAATTGATGTCTAATTTTAATGTGAATGTGATTCAATAAGTTTATACATGGACTTTGCCTCCGTTTCATCAGCATATACATTACGCGTCCCCTCCCGTAGGCCCCTTCCGTCAAACCGATCAGGCAAATGGCGGCAAACCTGTCACGTTGCGACATCAACGTTATTTTTATCGGGGCTTTCCTGAGGAATGCGATTTTGCAGGTGATCAATATAGACATTTAGAGCGGACTTTGAATATTGAAATAGCAGGAAAATATAATTAGTTTTGCAGAGGCCATGTATATTCAAGAACAGGCATTTAGGCTTTCGCAGGATGCCCCTTTAACTATCTGTAACAAATTTTCAGGTCCCTGTGGTACATTATGTACTGGCCTATAGCTGCTCTCTCCATCACGGATAATCCGTTTACATGTTAACAAATAATGTTTGTGAACGACTGGAAAATGTGAGTTAGATCGGGATACAAGAAAAAATCACAATATCTACTCATAAATGTATGAACGAAACAAGTAGTTTTTGATTGAAATTCTGACAAAATATTATATCTGAATTCGACTCGAATACAATTTTCACTTTCTTGTAATGTGTACAGGTGTCTGTGGATATGATGCTTCTGTGAGTAAGTGTACAGACTGAATACCTACGACGAGTTCCAATTACAGGACATTATATTGTACCAGCGCTGTGATATAAGAATCTCTACTTACAGGAGGTAATGACTGGTTAGGGTGAGTTGGGGGAGATTCAGAATAGAGTGGTGTTACACCCCTAATTATACACTTGGTGTAGTTGATCATTCATGCCGAATTCATCAATCTGGTTTATCAATTATGGGTTTTAAAATTCTGTTTTTGATTTTAATCATTATAAACCCTTAGAAAAAAATTGACCTATATTGGTTACATAGAAAACTTCGTTGAAAAAAAAGTTTTAGAAAATGGCAAGTCAGTAATATTTATTACTTAAGGATGTCCCAAAAAACATGTCCCGACTTTGACAGGTAATAACTTTTGCAATACTAAACTTTTTTTGAAAATTAAAAATGCTTTGGAAAGCAGGGGTATCCTAATTTAACTTAATTGGAAACACATGTACTCATTATATCATTAGTACGTGTGATGACGTCATAATATAAATTATGACGTCATCGATGATGTCACAATTCAGTGATTTCCAGCAGCATGAAGATTCAGGCTGAAATTATTGAACTCTATTATGCGACCGGAAAATCCCCTACTTTAGTGAATGAAATATTACGAAAACGTCACCCAGGTATGCAGTCCATCTCCAGGAAGCAGATTTACAGAATTGTATCAAATTTGAAGCTCATGGATGTGTCACCGATCGCAGAAAAGGAAGCAGTGGTAGACGGGGGAGCGCTAAGTGCGACGAGAACATCAGTCAAGTGAAGACCATCATAGAGGAAACACCACAGAGGTCCATCAGAAAGGTACTGTCTGACATGAACCAACATCCAAGTAAATCATCAGTGCAAAGGATTCTGAAATTCGATCTCAAATTGACACTATACAAAATATCTGTAATGCAACACCTGAAAGAAAGTGATATTGCGTCGAGATTAACATTCACGAACTGGGTGCTGGAACACGACGACATTTTGGACAGTGTGTGGATCTCAGACGAGGCTCTCTTCACATTGAGTGCCCAAGTGAACAAGCAGAACATGAGGTTTTGGGGGACATCCAAACCAGACTTTTATGAAGAAAAACCTCTGCATACTGGGTCGCGACCAGTTATCGTGATTTTTTCGCTGTTTTTTTTTTTTTTTGCATTTGTTCAAAAACGAACCAACCGAAAATGTTCAAAATCGACATGAATATTCTCTAGTGTCTTACCTTTGAGTTACAAGTCATCTACCAATTTTGGTAGTTATATACCGGTCAGGCGACGGATATTTCGACCTCAATTTGGTATGCGTTTGCAACGTCGACAAGACCAGTTACCGTGATTTTGATATTTCACTGAACGATGTTTACTAAAAGCTGCATAAACCACCAAAATATTGTGTGATAGAAAGATGTGTTTGTATTGTATATCTTACACTGATTCAATAAATATTCTACTTGTATATTTGGATATTTCAGCAGTTAATCTCAGGCGGTATTTTGAGATTGATTTGCGCTCTGGGGGTGCTTTCGATGTCGTCCGAGGAAAGGTCACGTAGGAACCACTAAAAGACGAATGACGACTATGAGCGGAATGGGAACGAAATTACTGCTGTATTTTTGTCTGCCTTGTGTCATTGTCCCTTCGTTTGTGTGTTTTCATGTATATATATGTTTGAAAAAAACAACCAAGAAAACGTTCATACAATAGATACATTGAAATGATTAAATTATGTCTTAAGAATAAAGTTTTATATTCATACTGGCATACATTTTGTCGTAGTATAGCTCAAATAAGTATAAGTATGATAGCCATTTTTTAATAGCTTACCTTTTACATTTCCTCAAATATCTTTAACAGTGCAACATGAGATTATATACAAATGTACATTTAATACAATTTCATTTTAGTTAATTGAAAATGTAAATTTCTATGCAATAATTAAACATTCAAATTATCCATGAAATATGTGACAAACAAACTAACAACACAAGGATTCGAGAGATGCAGGTTGATCAGAACTATGGGCAAGTTTTACGGTCGCCATCTTTGTCTCATTGAGAGATATTCTGTATCTTAATTAAGTGATGTGAAGTTGGAGGTTTTTGAGTATGCTCATTAGTGTGTTTATTTGTTGTAATTGACAATAATACTCGGTTCTCATTTTCAGAACTTGATGTTTCCTTGGATGTGCTCAAGCATGGTTTCTGTGCTCAAGCCCAATTTCTTGATCCGGTTATAAATAAATAATGAAATGATATTTTGAGAAATATTTGGAAATGATCTGAAGATAGTTGAATCCAAATACTGTTTCAATGTCTATATTTTACTATTTGAACGTCCGACACGATTTAAATTATTACAAGAAAGCTGACTTGAGCACAAAGTCCATGCTTGAGCATGGGAAAAGTTTCATGAATACAGGTCCTGGTCTTATTTTTTATTTGCATCCACACACAACTCATGAAACCACCTGTCACATGACTCAACATCACTCACTTCGCAGTTTTACATGCTCCCTTACCTTTGTTCTTACTCTTAAGTGCCTTATCATTCTCTCATTTCGCCAATTTAATTAGTTATTATCTTTAATTTCATTGAACTATGAAGATCTGTTTGATATTGTATTGATAAACCTGATACTCAGTTATTTGGTGTGTATTAAGCATTAAACAGCATTCGGTTCCGTGTTATAGTCCTATAACAGGGAACAGGATTGCAGACCAAATGAATAACTCGCGTTAGCCCGTTTATAACGCACGTTTATAATGATTATTGGTCTGTTCCGTGTTATATCACCATAATACTGATCTGGATGCTGTTTAATGCTTATATTTACATTTTCCCAATGGTTTTGATAATAAATTTATATTTATATTCTATATTTTTATGAAAATTTAAGGTTCATTTCTTATAGATGGAATAGCCAGTGTCGGCCAGCCATCTCCAAGGTTATGATTATGATGTCACAACCGTAATGACGTCATAATAACCACTCCAGTGTTATGGAACTGGCCTTGGTAGAACTGTTATATAGCGGCAATTTCTTTAAAAAAATTGTCCATAATTGATTTGTTGGAAATTCTTGTCCTGCCCCGGTCTTAAAACTTCTGGTGTTTTTTCTGTCAATTCTTTATGGTGGCTGATAAATGTTCTGCACCATTTGTCAGATGGCCCTTTTTCTGACTTGAATAGCGTCTTTCTGTGTGATCTGATAAGATACAAGATTTGTTTTCCAATTTTTATCATTTGATTTAAAGTGGATTTTCCTTTACAAATTTTGGATGAAAAAATAACTTGTGTAATAATCAACTCAAAAGCTTGGGACTATTGGATATTTTGATATATTTAAGATATGTATGCGAATTTAAAACTGGTTAAGATTATTTTAAGTCTTTTCTGACAGAGCTCCTTAAATGTTGTCTGTCAAAGGGAAATCGTGTTAGCCCATATATTTAACATATTCGACCAAAGCAGTTTCCTCATCTGGTAGAAGCATACGGTTAGGCCTTGGGGTTTGTTTGAGGTACAGTATGTTCCATTTATTTTATCCACAATTGTTTGGCGAGGGATGCCATATTCCCTTGAAGCTGTGGTTGGTTTTCTTGTTTTTACTGCACCTACAGCTTTTTTCAACAGACTGATGTCATACTGCCTCTTAGACTAAATAAAAATAATAAATATGATTGTTTGACGAAATCACATACCATTTATTCATTGTTTTTTTTTTAATTGTATTTTTAATTTTGTTTTTTTTTCTCAAAAACAAATTTTTCAATTGATCAAAATATGAAAATATTGTAACGTTATGCCTCTGTGCATCTTGTCTCTGATGTACTATAGTGTTAAGTTAGAGTTATTTCCCTTGAATGTACTTGTAATTTAGTTAGTTAATCCTTAATTACTTTGTAATCATTAGGCATAGTTTAGATATAGTAATTTTATAATTATAAGCGTATGTATTCCTTATGTAGTCAATTGACAGAATAGTGTTAGGGCTTTATGTACAGGTTTGGACGAGGTTTTAAAGTTAAGACAGTTAGGATTATCGTTGTTTTGCTGACATAAGATGGCGGTGGTATGGTGGTCTGTGCGCTCCAACGTTGCATGACGGGCAGGTCATGTGTTGCGAGTACGGCTACTCTTTGTAGTAGGTGGATCGGCCGATCCACTTTACACTGAGTTGGCTGGAGCCTACTGACCATCCTACCCTGCCGTGAGCTGCGACCAGTCAGCCGATAGTGATCTGTAGGGCTGCGACCAGTCAGCCGATAGCCATACCATTCCAGGTACTATACCTTGGCCCAGTTAACCTTGTCCAAACCTTCCGATTGTACCGCCGACAGGGGAGATTGTTCACTGGGGTTTCTCGTTGTGTCAATTAAACAGATTGACTCTCCTTTTGCCTTGTTGTCTTCCTTGGCTCGGCCGGGCCGATAGTCATAAAAGAACTCACCCACAAGTGCCCAGATTGGGGCACGGAAACGTGGCGTGTTCGGGGGCCCGTTCTGCAAACGCTACCAACTGATGCAGACCCCAGACACGTTACAATATACATAATATGTAATATACACTTGGTCATTTATTTATTTATAATGATATTTTACAGACTGCTTGTCAGAAAGTGGGGGTAACAAACGACGTAAGAGTGATCTACCTTGGCGCGCGCCTGAGTGACCGCGACCCTTGATCATGACGTAACAGTTTTGACAAACGCTTGGTCGGCTTTGTAAAGAAGAGATAGACCAGTGTTTTTGCAAATATCAGCAAGTAAGTGGACATTTTAACGAACCCCCCCCCCCCCCGAGAGCATGGATAGTTAGAAGCTATTCTGCAAAGGGAAATCAACTTTTTTTCTCTGATAATTAAATAAAATATATTTTCAGCGAGCGAAAACTTACCATTCTACACTCTTTTCGCAGCAGCCTCGAACATCGTAAAATCGCGCGCGTGCTAGTTCGCGCAATGAAATCACGGTAACTGGTACTTCACGGTAACTGGTCGCGACCAAGCAGTGACAAGGTAACTGTATGGGCAGCTTTAAGCAGACATGGGATCATTTGACCCTTTTTCTAGGAGTCGGCAGGCGAAACGGCTACTGTGACGTCAGATCGATACCTTCAAATCCTCAGCAAGAGGTTCATACCAGCGCTGAGGGGAAATGGACAAGAACTAAATGGTGTGTGGTATCAGCAAGATGGGGCGGCACCCCACACAGCAAATCCTGTGTTGACCTGGCTAGCAGACACTTTTGGCAATAGGCTGATATCGTTGCGTACTGGCATTGAGTGGCCACTTCATTCTCCAGACCTAAACCCGTTAGATTTTTACATTTGGGGCTACCTCAAGGACCGTGTTTACACTCCTCCTCCATCTAATCTCCAAGAACTCAAAACTACCATCAACAGGGAAATCAGTAACATCCGGCAGGACACATGCAGGGAGGTGGTGAGGGATTTCAGGGACAGAATTCAGCATGTCATCGAAAAGAAGGGCGGACACCTCGAACACATTCTTTGACTGAAATTATCAATTTTCTGAACAAATCGCAAAATTAGCGAAATGTCACTTTCTCATGAATTTCAATATAAGTACTAACAAAAAGATATTTTATAGAGTTGTTATATATTGTTGTACTTGTACTAAGCAGATCATTACCTTTCTTATGGTATACATCAAATTCATCCGTCTTTCAGCTCTTTACCGCTCACAAACGCCTTTTGACACATGCACATATTTCCGCAGAGACGTATTCCGACGCCATGACAGGATTTCCTCAGAAGCGCATTTTGACTCGTGTCTATTTTGAGATCGTTTACATCGAGGCTCTGTCACATGTAACGGGCGCGACTAATTACCCAAATCTACCCAAATCTTACCCAAATCTACCCAAATCTACCCAAATATTACCCAAATCTACCCAAATATTACCAAAATCTACCCAAATATTACCAAAATCTACCCAAATTTACCCAAATTGTACAAATACACCACAATAATAAGAAAACCAATATCTTTATTAATTAATCAATCGCAAATTTTGATGATGGATGTCGTTTTCTCCTGGTTTTAGTCATCCAAACATCATTAAGGGTTATCTCCCCTGTATCACGCATGACAAAGATTATTATCAGCAAAATGTGACTATATATCTTTATTATATACTTACTATAAAATACAGGGAAATTGTATACTTGATAAATACGCATGCTTTTAGTACATATCTGCTCACCGGGCCAATATGGGCAATTCTTCGCTAAGCGGGCCGAATAAACTGTATCAGCCCACTTGCTGAGTGGGCCGAATACACTGTATCAGCCCGCTTGCTGAGCGGGCCGAATACACTGTATCAGCCCGCTTGCTGAGCGGGCCGAATACACTGTATCAGCCCGGTTGCTGAGCGGTCCGAATACACTGTATCAGCCCGCTTGCTGAGCGGGCCGAATACACTGTATCAGCCCGGTTGCTGAGCGGGCCGAATACAATGTATCAGCCTGCTTACGAAATTGCCGTGACGTCATATGACGTTCATGACGTTACAACAATCGAAAATGGATAGAAGGACAGATGTTGGCGTTGATGTTGGTGAGAATGTTATGGAGCCTATGGTATCAAGAATACTAGAGCTTGATGGATTAACAGAAGAAAAAGAGACATAAACGAAGACGCCGATGCAGAGGAACAGGTCAATAATTCCGAATCCATTATTAATGGTAAGAATTATTCTTATCTTAAGCAATGTCCAAACGATGACAAAAAAAAGGAACAAAAAAATAGACATCTTCAAAAACAGATCATCATGAACCGTCACAAAATTCAAAGTATATAATAAATTGAATATGACATGGTCATTTCCATACCAGGCCTTGTATCAACCCTCGACCTAATATCGACCCTTGGGCCTTCGGCCCTCGGGCCGATATTGGGATCTCGGGTTGATACAAGGTCTGATATGGAATGGCCATGTAATATTCTCTATGTATCGTACTTAATCATAATATCAATCATGTTAAATAATATAGCTATAGAAACAATAGAAACGCAATAATCAATAGAAAATTGGCGTCCTCGAAAAACTTATATTTCATTATATAAAAATCACATTACCCAAATCTACAAAAGTCTTACACAAATCTACCTAAATCTTACCCAAATCTACCCAAATCTTACCCAAATCTACCCAAATCTACCCAAATATTACCAAAATCTACCCAAATCTTACCAAAATCTACCCAAATTTACCCAAATTGTACAAATACACCACATTAATAAGAAAACCAATATCTTTATTAATTAATTAATCGCAAATTTTGATGATGGATATCGTTTTCTCCTGGTTTTAGTCATCCAAACATCAGTAAGGGTTATCTCCCCTGTATCACGCATGACAATGAATATTATCAGCAAAATGTGACTATATATCTGTATCGTACTTAATCATAATATCAATCATGTTAAATAATATAGCTATAGAAACAATAGAAACGCAATAATCAATAGAAAATTGGCGTCCTCGAAAAACTTATATTTCATTATATAAAAATCACATTACCCAAATCTACAAAAATCTTACACAAATCTACCTAAATCTTACCCAAATCTACCCAAATCTTACCCAAATCTACCCAAATCTTACCCAAATCTACCTAAAGTTTACCCAAATCTCACAAATAACCTATTACCAGAGAGTATATATATACGTTTCTAAATATTATACAATCAACATTTCAACAACGAATGATTACACTGACAGACAATTATACATTTTACAAAGGAGTGGAAACAGGTGAACATCTTCGTTATTATGAACATACATGTTAATTTACAGGTAAAGCATGACCAAACTGTATAACCAATAACTGGGAAATTATCCAGTTATCATATGAAATAATACATTCCGTAATAATGTATACATGTATACCTACTTGACCTCAAAGCTTTTTTGTATATGTATATTCGTGTATGTTTGTGTTTAAATGTTTACTATCCGTTTTGTAAAAAACACAAGTTTATGGTATTATTAACTATAAACCATATCCAAAGTGTGTTAATTACGATGAGCTAGACTTGTGCCGTTACAATCCAGGTTACGGGTTAGCATGTAAATAACATGGTAATGGCCACATACATTAGACCAATATTAAAATATCCCATCATAGTTTGGGATAATTGCACTAAAAATTAATATGATTTACTTGAATCTATCGAAATTGAAGTTATGAAAATAATAACTGGATAAAGGACACTTATGTTTAAAATCATCAATGACTTTTTTCTTACATATCTCTATAACATCATACAACCATTCCTTAATACAAATACATCTTATTATGTCCCCCAAACGAAGTGGGGGGACATATTGTTTTTGCTCGGTTTCTAATTATTATTATTATTCTTGTTTCTTCCACTTTCTTCCGCCGCGGAGGTTTCCGACCGTTTTCTCAAAAACTACTGGACGGATCTTCACGAAACTTCCCACACATACTCATTAGGGGCGGGGTGTGTGAAAACAGGTTGTTTTTTCGCGACCGGAAGTCCAAGATGGCCGCCAGAGCTAATTTCCGGTTTTCAAAATTCAGTCTCCGATTTCAGTAAAAATTGGTACATGGGTGTTTTAAGGGATGCTGAATAACATGGTAACATTTTCGTAAAGTTTGGTTACCACCCTAACCCACCGAGGCCTCTGATTGGTCGAAATTTAGATATTGTCCGATTTCAATGAAATTTAATATATATGTGTAGTATTACACCAACAACATTGTCGTCACATCCGTGTCATGATTCGTCAACATGGCCGCTATTTCCTGGCTTCTGATTGGTCGAAATTTATATATTGTCCGATTTCAATGAAATTTAATATATGTGTAGTATTACACTAACAACATTGTCGTAACCTCCGTTTCGTGATTCGTCAATATGGCCGCTATTTCCTGGCTTCTGATTGGTCGAAATTTATATATTGTTCGATTTCAATGAAATTTTATATATAACTGTAGTAGGACACCACGGACATTGTCGTAACCTCCGTTTCGTGATTCGTCAACATGGCCGCTATTTCCTGGCTTCTGATTGGTCGAAATTTATATATTGTCCGATTTCAATGAAATTTTATATATAACTGTAGTAGGACACCACGGACATTGTCGTAACCTCCGTTTCCTAATTCGTCAACATGACCGCTGATATATGGGGTGTCAGCTATATTTCCATTGTGAGTTCATTGGGCTCATCAGTTCCTACCAAAGGGGTAGTTTGGGGGACATCTGTAATGGTACCCCATTACAATAAGCACTTGTTCATTTAGAAATGAAAGAATATTTAATGTACCTACTGCTAGAACTAATAATTATAGAAATAGTGTTTTTCTTCTGCTATGGATAACTGGAACTCTCTGGAAGACTAAACAAGAAATTCTGTTTCAGTCTCTAGCTTTAAATCGAAACTTAAAAAAGTATTCCCTATAACTATAGTATTTCTGAAATGTTTGATAATTGTAATCCTAGAAATCTAAATATCATTTTGTGTCAATTGAAAAACAATGTCAATGATTTAAATTATGATAGATTGATAGAACATTTGATTGATGATGGTTCCTTATTTATTTATTTTGAGAGTTTTTCGACCTCACATGGCCAAACGACCTTCGGTGGACGCAACGATGGTTCTTTCCTGTGCATGTGCTAATTTCATAGAAAATTCAATTCATTTTTTCTTTCATTGTCCTAAGTAAGTTACTATAGAAATGAAAGACGTCATGTTATTTCTATATATGATCTTTTAGGTTATGTTAATTTAGATGTTATATCGAATGGAGTAGTTGGTATGTCTGATGAAATCAATTTAACGATACTTAAACATACTGGCTCATATGTAAAAAAACACACGAAAAGATTCTCTATATATAAATAGTTTATATATTGCAGTTCTAAACAGTATATTTTACTTAAAGGCCCAATATCCGTAACTTCAGGAATTTTTTCGTGATTCTGAAAAATTCTGACAAAACATTCCAGTTAATAACAATGCAAAAATAAGCCTAAAATGAAGAAAGCCAGAGCTGTAACTAACAAGAAGTTAGTTATAGATTTGGGTGATGTGATGTTTATATAACGTCTATTGATTACTGCATTTCAATTGTTTCTTAATCTATATTATTTAACAAATTGATATTATAATAGGCCTAAAGCACAATACAGATGTAATTTCTTTACCATGCGTGATACAGGGGAGATAACCCTTACACATGTTTGGTTTACTAAAACCTGGAGAAAACGCGTCGACCATCACAAATTTGCGTATAATTAATTAATAATGCTATTGGTTTTCTTACAATTGTGGTGTACTTGTACGATTTGGGTAAGATTTGGGTAAGATTTGGGTAGATTTGGGTAATTCGTCTTGCCGCTGTTACATCACGTCCGGGGGTTATCTCATTATAATACTGTAAAAACACGACCTAAAACGAAAGTACACAAAAATGGCGTTTGAGGGTTTTTTCTGAGGTACTGTAGGATCAGATGTGGAGATACCCTATGTATATAGTAGTGACTCTAGTATAGATCGATCCAGTGATAATAGTTCCGATAATGATAATCAACCAGGGCCGGAGAAATGGATGAAGCACAGGCACTAGCCTCGTCTGTCAAACACCTATAATATTAATATTATAGGTGTTTCAATATTATAGGTGTTTGACAGACGAGGCTAGTGCCTGTGGATGAAGATACCAGATTTCACCGATATATTTATCCAGCCATTTACGCAAGAAACTGGCCCAAATTTGCCTTAAACTTTTGACTTAAATACTGCCGCACCAAAGATTACTTAGACCTTGTTTTCAATCCTGATATCATATCTGATTTTGTGAGACACACCAATGATTACGCTACATGGAAATGTGAACAGACCAATAAACAAGACCCATACTGGAACGACATTACTGAAAACGAGATGCATGCATACCTAGGCATGAACATTTTAATGGGTGTTAATCAGTGGTGTTGCCACCATCAATACCACATTTAAGTGATTAAAACAGAAACACAACACAATGACACAATATTGAAAGGTTTATATATATGTAACCCTGTTAAATACTAGCTGCAATATACCACTTGGCTAGAGAGATCTTCTCTTTAGCTCGATCGGTTGAGCGTAAGACTAGTAGCCAGAGGTTCCGGGTTCAACTCCTAGCGGAGGCATTGGAATAAAATAATGACCTCTGTTACATATGTTTATTTAAATATATTTACATTCTGATTGTTTCTTCTCTATATGAACATACCAACTGAAAACAACAAACACTAGACAATGAATACATCATGAATACAGTATGAATACATCTATTCACGTGAATTACTTATGTCGTAACATATTAATCTTGTTCAATGGGAGTCTTACGGCTCCGCTTCGGATAACAGAGAGAAGGCCCCCGCGTCAAACGTTCAAATGACTACGATAGATTATTGGCGCCAATTTTACGCAAATTATGGCTGTTCCGCCTTTTTCGTTTAAAGGACGGCGCAATAACAAACGCAGTTGATTAACCAGTTGTTCAATAAGTAAGAAAATAAATTAGACAATTGTTCAGTAGTAAAAATGTAAATATATGAACTGAACGGCGTTGCTTTAATTGTCATGCCGGTATGAAAATTAAAAAACGCCGTTCAATCCCTATATTTACTTGAAATGAGAAAAATGAACGTTAATCATGACATTCACAGCATAAAATAAAACACAAAAACATTTCTGTTGCTGTAAACTGAGGATTAAAGACCAATATAAACAAAAACTTTATTTCATTCCATGCCAAATCATAGAGCTGTTCCTAAAGAACCTGAAAATATATACTTTTAATTATTATAACTTTATTGTGTAGTTATAAATTCCAGTATAAGCTACATGTAAGATGAATACCAAATGGTCAATTTAAAGTGACCATAATGTCTAAAAATTGAAACCGCATTCTGTTGGACTGTAGTAATGCCTATGCTCATGGCAACGAAAACGTCTCCGTCTCCAAAGACTTTACATTTGTTTGACTGCATCCCGGACTGGAGAAATTTCCCACCGAATCAACACGAACATTGCACAAATATGACATAGCAGTGTCTAGAAGTCTTATGTCGTGTTCCTCATTAATTTTTTTCCAGAAAATGGACAGTCATAGAAATTATTGAATGGTCAGGGAGATTGGAATACTGATATACACATTGATACTTGTCCTAGTTTACTGCCGAACGATAACCGCTCACTCTCTGTCGCAACTGGCCTTTTGTTTCACCGGTATGAACTAAACCACAAAGAGAAAGCTCTATACCGTACACAACTTTGGATGTTTATAAGAATGCCTACTACATGTATAATACAGACCTTAACGACTATCCGTGAGGTACTAAATTTAAAACCTGAACACTGGCGGAACATTTAGACTTGGGTCATTTTTACCTCTAGCCGTTACATCGATAATGTTAGTAAAATATAAAAAAAATAAATAAATATGATTTCCTTATGACATGTTATCAAAGACATGTTTAGAGGTTCTTTCTTCATGCTTTTTTTACCTAAAAAATATCAACTTCAATTATAAAAATACTGATTAAATATTTTATTTATATCAATACATGTAAATAAAACAATCGGCTTCAGTAGATTTTATTTGACTATAAAGAAAACACTGGCGGCTTCCTTTTGTGACGATTGACTTTGTACACATAAATCAATGACGTTTAACACAAAATTAATGTATTAAAGAAATAACGATGATGAATGGCACACGTACTGCATCTTTGGTTTTTTCAACAGCATTGATCAGGTATTACAATCACTTAAGTTTTAAACTAAAGTTATATTTGAACAGTAATATCATACTTCGATTTTAAATATGTGCACGGCTTTATCAATAAATTAAGAGATTTAGAGCTAAAATTTATTGTAAGTACCAAAACGTAAATTTGTATAAACTATTTATCATTATTGTAATGTCGTGTTAAAGTATATTGGAAGAAGTTTTTGATAAGTTTCAAGAACTTGTGCCTAATTCCCCGTCGATTTTTGACGATAATTATGTTAAAAAAACAAACTATACGCATGTTTTGAAATATTGTTTGTATTTCAAAATGCATTCTATTTTGATAGCATTACTATTAATGAATCTGAAAACAGTTTCAGCTTGTTAACCTTATACCTTTCTAAAATGAGGTACACCTTTTGTACGATATACAAAGAAGTCGTGGCCCTCCGTTGTGTTAATATTGACAAAGACTAGAGCAAGGTCCTTCTTATCACACGAAAAACATTAGATGAGGTCAAAGCCCTTTGTTGTGACAAGTAGGCTAACGTTTAAATGTAACACGGGTACCAACGTTTGGGGAACGTTTGATTGTGTCAATGCTTTGTTAGTTTACTTTTCTTTATAACTGATGGATGGTTTTAACGAATTAAAACATTAACCGTTTTGGTCATATAAAGTTACACATAGTAACCATACGATACAGTACTTAAAACACATTGGATTATATCTGGTTTTAACTTCTTTTATAATATGAAAATTTAAACAACATAAGTCATTGCATAGGATTAAGATGAAATAATTACAGAGACTCTGATATTTTGAATGAAAATATCATCTGTATTTTGGTTTTAATTTCTATATTAGAATATATGTAAATTACAATTTGATAGTACTTTAACTTATCCGTTTTTGAAACTCCTGTATGATATGCAAGGGTTCATTATTAAATTACATTTTAGTTGTGCTTTCGTATGCGTATAACTATATAATTATATGTACTGTGATATTTTTTTATATATATACCACGACGTATACGACGGTAAATAAAGCTTCTTGACTCCTGACTCTAATGATGGTTTTAGGAGACTGTTTAATTTTAAAAGCAAACTAAATCATAACGCAATCAACACGGACGTCATAAGCAAAACAAAATCATCATCTTGAGTTACAATGTAGGTATAATGCATATTTTTTCTGTTTTCTTTCTTTTGAGAATACGGCACAACTTCTTTAATTCCCATCAGTTTAGATTTTTATAAGATGACGAGACTCCTCTTGATGAAAGTGAAGTTCATTTTTAAATGATTTACTACCCAAAACTTTGAAAAAAACCCATATCATTTGTTTCTTCCTGGTATTTGACAAAACATCCATGGCCGTTTGGTACTAGTGAGGGAAGACGCTAGTTTGGGACTAATGACAGAGGACGGCTAGTTTGGTACTACTGAGGGAGGACGGTTAGTTTGGTACTACTGAGGGAGGACAGCTAGTTGGATAATACTGAGGGAGGATGGCTAGTTTGGTACTACTGAGGGAGGACGGCTAGTTTGGTACTACTGAGGTAGGAGGGCTAGTTTGGTACTAGTGAAGGAGGACGGTTAGTTTGGTATTACTGAAGGAGGACGGCTGGTTTGGTACTACTGAGGGAGGACGGTTAGTTTGGTACTACTGAGGGAGGACGGTTAGTTTGGTATTACTGAAGGAGGACGGTTAGCTTGGTACTACTGAGAGAGGACGGTTAGTTTGGTAGTACTGAGGGAGGACGGCTAGTTTGGTACTACTGAGGGAGGACGGCTAGTTTGGTACTACTGAGGGAGGACGGTTAGTTTGGTACTACTGAGGGAGGACGGTTAGTTTGGTACTACTGAGGGAGGACGGTTAGTTTGGTATTACTGAGGGAGGACGGCTAGTTTGGTACTACTGAGGGAGGACGGTTAGTTTGGTACTACTGAGGGAGGACGGTTAGTTTGGTACTAGTGAAGGAGGACGGTTAGTTTGGTACTAGTGAGGGAAGACGCTTGTTTGGTACTACTGAGGGAGGACGGCTAGTGTTGTACTACTGAGGGAAGACGCTTGTTTGGTACTACTGAGGGAGGATAGTTAGTTTGGTACTACTGAGGGAGGACGGTTAGTTTGGTACTACTGAGGGAGGGCGGTAAGCTTGGTACTACTGAGGGAGGACGGCTAGTTTGGTACTACTGAGGGAGGATAGTTAGTTTGGTACTACTGAGGGAGGACGGGTAGTTTGTTACTACTGAGGGAGGACGGTTAGTTTGGTACTACTGAGGGAGGACGGCTAGTTTGGTACTACTGAGGGAGGACGGGTAGTTTGGTACTACTGAGGGAGGACGGGTAGTTTGGTACTACTGAGGGAGGACGGATAGTTTGGTACTACTGAGGGAGGACGGTTAGTTTGGTACTATTGAGAGAGGCCGGCTAGTTTGGTACTACTTAGGGAGGACGGCTAGTTAAGTACTACTAAAGGAGGACGGCTAGTTTTGTACTACTGAGGGAGGACGGCTAGTTTGGTACTACCGAGGGAGGACGGTTAGTTTGATACTACTGAGGGAGGACGGTTAGTTTGGTACTACTGAGGGAGGACGACTAGTTTGGTACTACTGAGAGAGGAGGGCTAGTTTGGTACTACTGAGGGAGGACGGTTAGTTTGGTACTACTGAGGGAGGATAGTAAGTTTGGTACTACTGAGAGAGGAGGGCTAGTTTGGTACTACTGAGGGAGGACGGCTAGTTTGGTACTACTGAGGGAGGACGGCTAGTTTGGTACTACTGACAGAGGACAGTTAGTTTGTTACTACTGAGAGAGGACGGCTAGTTTGGTACTACTGAGGTAGGACGGTTAGTTTGGTACTACTGAGGGAGGACGGCTAGTTTGGTACTACTGAGGGAGGACGGCTAGTTTGTTACTACTGAGAGAGGACGGTTAGTTTGGTACTACTGAGGTAGGACGGTTAGTTTGGTACTACTGAGGGAGGACGGCTAGTTTGTTACTACTGAGGGAGGACGGCTAGTTTGGAACTACCGAGGGAGGACGGTTAGTTTGATACTACTGAGGGAGGACGGTTAGTTTGGTACTACTGAGGGAGGAAGGCTAGTTTGGTATTACTGAGGGAGGACGGCTAGTTTGGTACTACTGAGGGTGGACGGTTAGTTTGGTACTACTGAGGGAGGACGGCTAGTTTGTTACTACTGAGGGAGGAGGGCTAGTTTGGTATTACTGAGGGAGGACGGTTAGTTTGGTACTACTGAGGGAGGACGGCTAGTTTGTTACTACTGAGAGAGGCCGGCTAGTTTGGTACTACTGAGGGAGGACGGTTAGTTTGGTACTACTGAGGAAGGGCGGCTAGTTTGGTACTACTGAGGGAGGAGGGCTAGTTTGGTACTACTGAGGGAGGACGGCTAGTTTGGTACTACTGAGGGAGGATAGTTAGTTTGGTACTACTGAGGATGGCTAGTTTGTTACTACTGACAGAGGACGGCTAGTTTGTTACTACTGAGGGAGGAGGGCTAGTTTGGTATTACTGAGGGAGGACGGTTAGTTTGGTACTACTGAGGGAGGACGGCTAGTTTGTTACTACTGAGAGAGGCCGGCTAGTTTGGTACTACTGAGGGAGGACGGTTAGTTTGGTACTACTGAGGAAGGGCGGCTAGTTTGGTACTACTGAGGGAGGAGGGCTAGTTTGGTACTACTGAGGGAGGACGGCTAGTTTGGTACTACTGAGGGAGGCTAGTTAGTTTGGTACTACTGAGGATGGCTAGTTTGTTACTACTGACAGAGGACGGCTAGTTTGTTACTACTGAGAGAGGCCGGCTAGTTTGGTACTACTGAGGGAGGACGGCTAGTTTGTTACTACTGAGAGAGGCCGGCTAGTTTGGTACTACTGAGGGAGGACGGTTAGTTTGGTACTACTGAGGGAGAACGGTTAGTTTGATACTACTGAGAGAGGACGGTTAGTTTGATACTACTGAGAGAGGACGGTTAGTTTGGTACTACTGAGGGAGGACGGCTAGTTTGGTACTACTGAGAGAGGACGGTTAGTTTGGTACTACTGAGGGAGGACGGCTAGTTTGGTACTACTGAGGGAAGACGGCTAGTTTGGTACTACTGAGGGAGGACGGCTAGTTTGGTACTACTGAGGGTGGATGGTTAGTTTTGTACTACTGAGGGAGGAGGGCTAGTTTGTTACTACTGAGGGTGGACGGTTAGTTTGGTATTACAGAGGGAGGATGGTTAGTTTGGTACTACTGAGGGAGGACGGCTAGTTTGGTACTACTGAGGGAGGAGGGCTAGTTTGGTACTACTGAGGGAGGATGGTTAGTTTGGTACTACTGAGGGAGGACGGCTAGTTTGGTACTACTGAGGGAGGAGGGCTAGTTTGGTACTACTGAGGGAGGATGGTTAGTTTGGTATTACTGAGGGAGGACGGCTAGTTTGGTACTACTGAGGGAGGACGGTTAGTTTGGTACTACTGAGGGAGGACCGTTAGTTTGATACTACTATGGGAGGACGGTTAGTTTGATACTACTGAGAGAGGATGGCTAGTTTGGTACTACTGAAGGAGGACGGTTAGTTTGTTATTACTGAGGGAGGACGGCTAGTTTGGTACTACAGAGGGAGGACGGCTAGTTTGGTACTACAGAGGGAGGACGGCTAGTTTGGTACTACTGAAGGAGGACGGTTAGTTTGTTATTACTGAGGGAGGACGGCTAGTTTGTTACTACTGAGGGTGGACGGTTAGTTTGGTATTATTGAGGGAGGACGGCTAGTTTGGTACTACTGAGGGTGGACGGTTAGTTTTGTACTACTGAGGGAGGAGGGCTAGTTTGTTACTACTGAGGGAGGACGGCTAGTTTGGTACTACTGAGGGAGGACGGCTAGTTTGGTACTACTGAGGGAGGACGGCTAGTTTGGTACTACTGAGGAAGGACGGTTGGTTTGGTACTACTGAGAGAGGATGGCCAGTTTGGTACTACTGAAGGAGGACGGTTAGTTTGTTATTACTGAGGGAGGACGGCTAGTTTGGTACTACTGAGGGAGGACGGCTAGTTTGGTACTACTGAGGGTGGACGGTTAGTTTGGTATTATTGAGGGAGGACGGCTAGTTTGGTACTACTGAGGGTGGACGGTTAGTTTGGTATTATTGAGGGAGGACGGCTAGTTTGGTACTACTGAGGGTGGACGGTTAGTTTGGTATTATTGAGGGAGGACGGCTAGTTTGGTACTACTGAGGGTGGACGGTTAGTTTTGTACTACTGAGGGAGGACGACTAGTTTGTTACTACTGAGGGTGGACGGTTAGTTTGGTATTATTGAGGGAGGACGGCTAGTTTGGTACTACTGAGGGTGGACGGTTAGTTTTGTACTACTGAGGGAGGAGGGCTAGTTTGTTACTACTGAGGGTGGACGGCTAGTTTGGTACTACTGAGGGAGGACGGCTAGTTTGGTACTACTGAGGGAGGACGGCTAGTTTGGTACTACTGAGGAAGGACGGTTGGTTTGGTACTACTGAGAGAGGATGGCCAGTTTGGTACTACTGAAGGAGGACGGTTAGTTTGTTATTACTGAGGGAGGACGGCTAGTTTGGTACTACTGAGGGAGGACGGCTAGTTTGGTACTACTGAGGGAGGACGGCTAGTTTGGTATTACTGAGGGAGGACGGTTAGTTTGGTACTACTGAGGGAGGACGGTTAGTTTGGTACTACTGAGGGAGGATGGTTAGTTTGGTATTACTGAGGGAGGACGGCTAGTTTGGTATTACTGATGGAGGACGGCTAGTTTGGTACTACTGAGGGAGGACGGCTAGTTTAGTACTACTAAGGGAGGACGGTTAGTTTGGTACTACTGAGAGAGGATGGCCAGTTTGGTACTACTGAAGGAGGACGGTTAGTTTGTTATTACTGAGGGAGGACGGTTAGTTTGGTACTACTGAGGGAGGATGGTTAGTTTGGTACTACTGAGGGAGGACGGGTAGTTTGGTACTACTGAGGGAGGACGGCTAGTTTGGTACTACTGAGGGAGGATGGTTAGTTTGGTATTACTGAGGGAGGACGACTAGTTTGGTACTACTAAGGGAGGACGGCTAGTTTGGTACTACTGAGGGAGGACGGTTAGTTTGGTACTACTGAGGAAGGACGGTTAGTTTGGTACTACTGAGGGAGGACGGTTAGTTTGGTACTACTGAGTGAGGACGGTTAGTTTGGTACTACTGAGGGAGGACGGCTAGTTTGGTACTACTAAGGGAGGACGGCTAGTTTGGTACTACTGAGGTAGGACAGTTAGTTTGATACTACGGAGGGAGGACAGTTAGTTTGATACTACTGAGGGAGGACGGTTAGTTTGATAATACTGAGGGAGGACGGTTAGTTTGGTACTACTGAGGGAGGACGACTAGTTTGGTACTACTGAGGGAGGACGGTTAGTTTGGTACTACTGAGGGAGGACGGTTAGTTTGGTACTACTGAGGGAGGACGGTTAGTTTGGTACTACTGAGGAAGGACGGTTAGTTTGGTACTACTGAGGGAGGACGGTTAGTTTGTTACTACTAAGGGAGGACGGTTAGTTTGGTACTACTGAGGGAGGACGGCTAGTTTGGTACTTCTGAGAGAGGACGGTTAGTTTGTTACTACTGAGGGAGGACGGTTAGTTTGGTACTACTGAGGGAGGACGGTTAGTTTGGTACTACTGAGAGAGGACGGTTAGTTTGGTACTACTGAGGGAGGACGGTTAGTTTGGTACTACTAAGGGAGGACGGTTAGTTTGGTACTACTGATGGAGGACGGTTAGTTTGGTACTACTGAGGAAGGACGGTTGGTTTGTTACTACTGAGGAAGGACGGTTAGTTTGGTACTACTGAGGGAGGACGGTTAGTTTGGTACTACTGAGGGAGGACGGTTAGTTTGTTACTACTAAGGGATGACGGTTAGTTTGGTACTACTGAGGAAGGACGGTTAGTTTGTTACTACTGAGGAAGGACGGTTAGTTTGGTACTACTGAGGGAGGACGGCTAGTTTGGTACTACTAAGGGAGGACGGTTAGTTTGGTACTACTGAAGGAGGACGGTTAGTTTGGTACTACTGAGAGAGGACGGTTAGTTTGGTACTACTGAAGGAGGACGGTTAGTTTGGTACTACTGAGGGAGGACGGTTAGTTTGGTACTACTAAGGGAGGACGGTTAGTTTGGTACTACGAAGGGAGGACGGTTAGTTTGGTACTACTGAGGTTGGACAGTTAGTTTGTTACTACTGAGGGAGGACGGTTAGTTTGTTACTAATGAGGGAGGACGACTAGTTTGTTACTACTGAGAGAGGACGGCTAGTTTGGTACTACTGAGAGAGGACGGTTAGTTTGGTACTACTGAGGGAGGACGGCTAGTTTGATACTAATAAGGGAGGACGACTAGTTTGGTACTACTGAGGGAGGACGGCTAGTTTGATACTAATGAGGGAGGGCGGTTAGTTTGGTACTACTGAGGTAGGACAGTTAGTTTGTTACTACTGAGGGAGGATAGTTAGTTTGATACTACTGAGCGAGGACGGTTAGTTTGATACCACTGAGGGAGGATAGTTAGTTTGGTACTACTGAGGGAGGACGGTTAGTTTGGTACTACTGAGGGAGGACGGTTAGTTTGATACTACTGAGGGAGGACAATTAGTTTGATACTACTGAGGGAGAATAGTTAGTTTGGTACTACTGAGGGAAGACGGCTAGTTTGATACTACTGAGGAAGGATAGTTAGTTTGGTACTACTGAGGGAGGACGGCTAGTTTGGTACTACTGAGGGAGGACGGTTAGTTTGATACTACTGAGGGAGGACGGCTAGTTTGTTACTACTGAGGGAGAACAGTTAGTTTGGTACTACTGAGGGAGGACGGCTAGTTTGGTACTACTGAGGGAGGACGGTTAGTTTGTTACTACTGAGGGAGGACGGTTAGTTTGTTACTACTGAGGGAGGACGGTTAGTTTGATACTACTGAGGGAGGACGGCTAGTTTGTTACTACTGAGGGAGGATAGTTAGTTTGATACTACAGAGGGAGGATAGTTAGTTTGGTACTACTGAGGGAGGATAGTTAGTTTGATACTACTGAGGGAGGATAATTAGTTTGATACTACTGAGGGAGGATAGTTAGTTTGGTACTACTGAGGGAGGATAGTTAGTTTGGTACTACTAAGGGAGGACGGCTAGTTTGGTACTACTGGGGAGAACGGTTAGTTTGGTACTAGTGACAGAGAACGGTTAGTTTGGTAATACTGACAGAGGACGGTTAGTTTGGTACTACTGAGAGAGGACGGTTAGTTTGTTACTACTAAGGGAGGACGGTTAGTTTGGTACTACTGAGGAAGGGCGGCTAGTTTGGTACTACTGAGGGAGGAGGGCTAGTTTGGTACTACTGAGGGAGGACGGCTAGTTTGGTACTACTGAGGGAGGATAGTTAGTTTGGTACTACTGAGGATGGCTAGTTTGTTACTACTGACAGAGGACGGCTAGTTTGTTACTACTGAGGGAGGAGGGCTAGTTTGGTATTACTGAGGGAGGACGGTTAGTTTGGTACTACTGAGGGAGGACGGCTAGTTTGTTACTACTGAGAGAGGCCGGCTAGTTTGGTACTACTGAGGGAGGACGGTTAGTTTGGTACTACTGAGTAAGGGCGGCTAGTTTGGTACTACTGAGGGAGGAGGGCTAGTTTGGTACTACTGAGGGAGGACGGCTAGTTTGGTACTACTGAGGGAGGCTAGTTAGTTTGGTACTACTGAGGATGGCTAGTTTGTTACTACTGACAGAGGACGGCTAGTTTGTTACTACTGAGAGAGGCCGGCTAGTTTGGTACTACTGAGGGAGGACGGCTAGTTTGTTACTACTGAGAGAGGCCGGCTAGTTTGGTACTACTGAGGGAGGACGGTTAGTTTGGTACTACTGAGGGAGAACGGTTAGTTTGATACTACTGAGAGAGGACGGTTAGTTTGATACTACTGAGAGAGGACGGTTAGTTTGGTACTACTGAGGGAGGACGGCTAGTTTGGTACTACTGAGAGAGGACGGTTAGTTTGGTACTACTGAGGGAGGACGGCTAGTTTGGTACTACTGAGGGAAGACGGCTAGTTTGGTACTACTGAGGGAGGACGGCTAGTTTGGTACTACTGAGGGTGGATGGTTAGTTTTGTACTACTGAGGGAGGAGGGCTAGTTTGTTACTACTGAGGGTGGACGGTTAGTTTGGTATTACAGAGGGAGGATGGTTAGTTTGGTACTACTGAGGGAGGACGGCTAGTTTGGTACTACTGAGGGAGGAGGGCTAGTTTGGTACTACTGAGGGAGGATGGTTAGTTTGGTACTACTGAGGGAGGACGGCTAGTTTGGTACTACTGAGGGAGGAGGGCTAGTTTGGTACTACTGAGGGAGGATGGTTAGTTTGGTATTACTGAGGGAGGACGGCTAGTTTGGTACTACTGAGGGAGGACGGTTAGTTTGGTACTACTGAGGGAGGACCGTTAGTTTGATACTACTATGGGAGGACGGTTAGTTTGATACTACTGAGAGAGGATGGCTAGTTTGGTACTACTGAAGGAGGACGGTTAGTTTGTTATTACTGAGGGAGGACGGCTAGTTTGGTACTACAGAGGGAGGACGGCTAGTTTGGTACTACAGAGGGAGGACGGCTAGTTTGGTACTACTGAAGGAGGACGGTTAGTTTGTTATTACTGAGGGAGGACGGCTAGTTTGTTACTACTGAGGGTGGACGGTTAGTTTGGTATTATTGAGGGAGGACGGCTAGTTTGGTACTACTGAGGGTGGACGGTTAGTTTTGTACTACTGAGGGAGGAGGGCTAGTTTGTTACTACTGAGGGAGGACGGCTAGTTTGGTACTACTGAGGGAGGACGGCTAGTTTGGTACTACTGAGGGAGGACGGCTAGTTTGGTACTACTGAGGAAGGACGGTTGGTTTGGTACTACTGAGAGAGGATGGCCAGTTTGGTACTACTGAAGGAGGACGGTTAGTTTGTTATTACTGAGGGAGGACGGCTAGTTTGGTACTACTGAGGGAGGACGGCTAGTTTGGTACTACTGAGGGTGGACGGTTAGTTTGGTATTATTGAGGGAGGACGGCTAGTTTGGTACTACTGAGGGTGGACGGTTAGTTTGGTATTATTGAGGGAGGACGGCTAGTTTGGTACTACTGAGGGTGGACGGTTAGTTTGGTATTATTGAGGGAGGACGGCTAGTTTGGTACTACTGAGGGTGGACGGTTAGTTTTGTACTACTGAGGGAGGACGACTAGTTTGTTACTACTGAGGGTGGACGGTTAGTTTGGTATTATTGAGGGAGGACGGCTAGTTTGGTACTACTGAGGGTGGACGGTTAGTTTTGTACTACTGAGGGAGGAGGGCTAGTTTGTTACTACTGAGGGTGGACGGCTAGTTTGGTACTACTGAGGGAGGACGGCTAGTTTGGTACTACTGAGGGAGGACGGCTAGTTTGGTACTACTGAGGAAGGACGGTTGGTTTGGTACTACTGAGAGAGGATGGCCAGTTTGGTACTACTGAAGGAGGACGGTTAGTTTGTTATTACTGAGGGAGGACGGCTAGTTTGGTACTACTGAGGGAGGACGGCTAGTTTGGTACTACTGAGGGAGGACGGCTAGTTTGGTATTACTGAGGGAGGACGGTTAGTTTGGTACTACTGAGGGAGGACGGTTAGTTTGGTACTACTGAGGGAGGATGGTTAGTTTGGTATTACTGAGGGAGGACGGCTAGTTTGGTATTACTGATGGAGGACGGCTAGTTTGGTACTACTGAGGGAGGACGGCTAGTTTAGTACTACTAAGGGAGGACGGTTAGTTTGGAACTACTGAGAGAGGATGGCCAGTTTGGTACTACTGAAGGAGGACGGTTAGTTTGTTATTACTGAGGGAGGACGGTTAGTTTGGTACTACTGAGGGAGGATGGTTAGTTTGGTACTACTGAGGGAGGACGGGTAGTTTGGTACTACTGAGGGAGGACGGCTAGTTTGGTACTACTGAGGGAGGATGGTTAGTTTGGTATTACTGAGGGAGGACGACTAGTTTGGTACTACTAAGGGAGGACGGCTAGTTTGGTACTACTGAGGGAGGACGGTTAGTTTGGTACTACTGAGGAAGGACGGTTAGTTTGGTACTACTGAGGGAGGACGGTTAGTTTGGTACTACTGAGTGAGGACGGTTAGTTTGGTACTACTGAGGGAGGACGGCTAGTTTGGTACTACTAAGGGAGGACGGCTAGTTTGGTACTACTGAGGTAGGACAGTTAGTTTGATACTACGGAGGGAGGACAGTTAGTTTGATACTACTGAGGGAGGACGGTTAGTTTGATAATACTGAGGGAGGACGGTTAGTTTGGTACTACTGAGGGAGGACGACTAGTTTGGTACTACTGAGGGAGGACGGTTAGTTTGGTACTACTGAGGGAGGACGGTTAGTTTGGTACTACTGAGGGAGGACGGTTAGTTTGGTACTACTGAGGAAGGACGGTTAGTTTGGTACTACTGAGGGAGGACGGTTAGTTTGTTACTACTAAGGGAGGACGGTTAGTTTGGTACTACTGAGGGAGGACGGCTAGTTTGGTACTTCTGAGAGAGGACGGTTAGTTTGTTACTACTGAGGGAGGACGGTTAGTTTGGTACTACTGAGGGAGGACGGTTAGTTTGGTACTACTGAGAGAGGACGGTTAGTTTGGTACTACTGAGGGAGGACGGTTAGTTTGGTACTACTAAGGGAGGACGGTTAGTTTGGTACTACTGATGGAGGACGGTTAGTTTGGTACTACTGAGGAAGGACGGTTGGTTTGTTACTACTGAGGAAGGACGGTTAGTTTGGTACTACTGAGGGAGGACGGTTAGTTTGGTACTACTGAGGGAGGACGGTTAGTTTGTTACTACTAAGGGATGACGGTTAGTTTGGTACTACTGAGGAAGGACGGTTAGTTTGTTACTACTGAGGAAGGACGGTTAGTTTGGTACTACTGAGGGAGGACGGCTAGTTTGGTACTACTAAGGGAGGACGGTTAGTTTGGTACTACTGAAGGAGGACGGTTAGTTTGGTACTACTGAGAGAGGACGGTTAGTTTGGTACTACTGAAGGAGGACGGTTAGTTTGGTACTACTGAGGGAGGACGGTTAGTTTGGTACTACTAAGGGAGGACGGTTAGTTTGGTACTACGAAGGGAGGACGGTTAGTTTGGTACTACTGAGGTTGGACAGTTAGTTTGTTACTACTGAGGGAGGACGGTTAGTTTGTTACTAATGAGGGAGGACGACTAGTTTGTTACTACTGAGAGAGGACGGCTAGTTTGGTACTACTGAGAGAGGACGGTTAGTTTGGTACTACTGAGGGAGGACGGCTAGTTTGATACTAATAAGGGAGGACGACTAGTTTGGTACTACTGAGGGAGGACGGCTAGTTTGATACTAATGAGGGAGGGCGGTTAGTTTGGTACTACTGAGGTAGGACAGTTAGTTTGTTACTACTGAGGGAGGATAGTTAGTTTGATACTACTGAGCGAGGACGGTTAGTTTGATACCACTGAGGGAGGATAGTTAGTTTGGTACTACTGAGGGAGGACGGTTAGTTTGGTACTACTGAGGGAGGACGGTTAGTTTGATACTACTGAGGGAGGACAATTAGTTTGATACTACTGAGGGAGAATAGTTAGTTTGGTACTACTGAGGGAAGACGGCTAGTTTGATACTACTGAGGAAGGATAGTTAGTTTGGTACTACTGAGGGAGGACGGCTAGTTTGGTACTACTGAGGGAGGACGGTTAGTTTGATACTACTGAGGGAGGACGGCTAGTTTGTTACTACTGAGGGAGAACAGTTAGTTTGGTACTACTGAGGGAGGACGGCTAGTTTGGTACTACTGAGGGAGGACGGTTAGTTTGTTACTACTGAGGGAGGACGGTTAGTTTGTTACTACTGAGGGAGGACGGTTAGTTTGATACTACTGAGGGAGGACGGCTAGTTTGTTACTACTGAGGGAGGATAGTTAGTTTGATACTACAGAGGGAGGATAGTTAGTTTGGTACTACTGAGGGAGGATAGTTAGTTTGATACTACTGAGGGAGGATAATTAGTTTGATACTACTGAGGGAGGATAGTTAGTTTGGTACTACTGAGGGAGGATAGTTAGTTTGGTACTACTAAGGGAGGACGGCTAGTTTGGTACTACTTGGGAGAACGGTTAGTTTGGTACTAGTGACAGAGAACGGTTAGTTTGGTAATACTGACAGAGGACGGTTAGTTTGGTACTACTGAGAGAGGACGGTTAGTTTGTTACTACTAAGGGAGGACGGTTAGTTTGGTACTACTGAGGGAGGACGGCTAGTTTGGTACTTCTGAGAGAGGACAGTTAGTTTGTTACTACTAAGGGAGGACGGTTAGTTTGGTACTACTGAGGGAGGACGGTTAGTTTGGTACTACTGAGAGAGGACGGTTAGTTTGGTACTACTGAGGGAGGACGGTTAGTTTGGTACTACTAAGGGAGGACGGTTAGTTTGGTACTACTAAGGGAGGACGGTTAGTTTGGTACTACTGAGGAAGGACGGTTTTTTGTTACTACTGAGGAAGGACGGTTAGTTTGGTACTACTGAGGGAGGACGGTTAGTTTGTTACTACTAAGGGATGACGGTTAGTTTGGTACTACTGAGGAAGGACGGTTAGTTTGTTGCTACTGAGGAAGGACGGTTAGTTTGGTACTACTGAGGGAGGACGGCTAGTTTGGTACTACTAAGGGAGGACGGTTAGTTTGGTACTACTGAGGGAGGACGGTTAGTTTGATACTACTGAGGGAGAATAGTTAGTTTGGTACTACTGAGGGAAGACGGCTAGTTTGATACTACTGAGGAAGGATAGTTAGTTTGGTACTACTGAGGGAGGACGGCTAGTTTGGTACTACTGAGGGAGGACGGTTAGTTTGATACTACTGAGGGAGGACGGCTAGTTTGTTACTACTGAGGGAGGACAGTTAGTTTGGTACTACTGAGGGAGGACGGCTAGTTTGGTACTACTGAGGGAGGACGGTTAGTTTGTTACTACTGAGGGAGGACGGTTAGTTTGTTACTACTGAGGGAGGACGGTTAGTTTGATACTACTGAGGGAGGACGGCTACTTTGTTACTACTGAGGGAGGATAGTTAGTTTGATACTACAGAGGGAGGATAGTTAGTTTGGTACTACTGAGGGAGGATAGTTAGTTTGATACTACTGAGGGAAGATAATTAGTTTGATACTACTGAGGGAGGATAGTTAGTTTGGTACTACTGAGGGAGGATAGTTAGTTTGGTACTACTAAGGGAGGACGGCTAGTTTGGTACTACTGGGGAGAACGGTTAGTTTGGTACTAGTGACAGAGGACGGTTAGTTTGGTAATACTGACAGAGGACGGTTAGTTTGGTACTACTGAGAGAGGACGGTTAGTTTGTTACTACTAAGGGAGGACGGTTAGTTTGGTACTACTGAGGGAGGACGGCTAGTTTGGTACTTCTAAGAGAGGACAGTTAGTTTGTTACTACTAAGGGAGGACGGTTAGTTTGGTACTACTGAGGGAGGACGGTTAGTTTGGTACTACTGAGAGAGGACGGTTAGTTTGGTACTACTGAGGGAGGACGGTTAGTTTGGTACTACTAAGGGAGGACGGTTAGTTTGGTACTACTAAGGGAGGACGGTTAGTTTGGTACTACTGAGGAAGGACGGTTGGTTTGTTACTACTGAGGAAGGACGGTTAGTTTGGTACTACTGAGGGAGGACGGTTAGTTTGGTACTACTGAGGGAGGACGGTTAGTTTGTTACTACTAAGGGATGACGGTTAGTTTGGTACTACTGAGGAAGGACGGTTAGTTTGTTGCTACTGAGGAAGGACGGTTAGTTTGGTACTACTGAGGGAGGACGGCTAGTTTGGTACTACTAAGGGAGGACGGTTAGTTTGGTACTACTGAGTGAGGACGGTTAGTTTGGTACTACTGAGAGAGGACGGTTAGTTTGGTACTACTGAAGGAGGACGGTTAGTTTGGTACTACTGAGGGAGGACGGTTAGTTTGGTACTACTGAGAGAGGACGGTTAGTTTGGTACTACTGAAGGAGGACGGTTAGTTTGGTACTACTGAGGGAGGACGGTTAGTTTGGTACTACTAAGGGAGGACGGTTAGTTTGTTACTACTGAGGGAGGACGGTTAGTTTGGTACTACTGAGGTTGGACAGTTAGTTTGTTACTACTGAGGGAGGACGGTTAGTTTGTTACTAATGAGGGAGGACGACTAGTTTGTTACTACTGAGAGAGGACGGCTAGTTTGGTACTACTGAGAGAGGACGGTTAGTTTGGTACTACTGAGGGAGGACGGCTAGTTTGATACTAATAAGGGAGGACGACTAGTTTGGTACTACTGAGGGAGGACGGCTAGTTTGATACTAATGAGGGAGGGCGGTTAGTTTGGTACTACTGAGGTAGGACAGTAAGTTTGTTACTACTGAGGGAGGATAGTTAGTTTGATACTACTGAGCGAGGACGGTTAGTTTGATACCACTGAGGGAGGATAGTTAGTACTGAGGGAGGACGGTTAGTTTGGTACTACTGAGGGAGGACGGTTAGTTTGATACTACTGAGGGAGGACGGTTAGTTTGATACTACTGAGGGAGGATAGTTAGTTTGGTACTACTGAGGGAAGACGGCTAGTTTGATACTACTGAGGAAGGATAGTTAGTTTGGTACTACTGAGGGAGGACGGCTAGTTTGGTACTACTGAGGGAGGACGGTTAGTTTGATACTACTGAGGGAGGACGGCTAGTTTGTTACTACTGAGGGAGGACAGTTAGTTTGGTACTACTGAGGGAGGACGGCTAGTTTGGTACTACTGAGGGAGGACGGTTAGTTTGTTACTACTGAGGGAGGACGGTTAGTTTGTTACTACTGAGGGAGGACGGTTAGTTTGATACTACTGAGGGAGGACGGCTAGTTTGTTACTACTGAGGGAGGATAGTTAGTTTGATACTACAGAGGGAGGATAGTTAGTTTGGTACTACTGAGGGAGGATAGTTAGTTTGATACTACTGAGGGAGGATAATTAGTTTGATACTACTGAGGGAGGATAGTTAGTTTGGTACTACTGAGGGAGGATAGTTAGTTTGGTACTACTAAGGGAGGACGGCTAGTTTGGTACTACTGGGGAGAACGGTTAGTGTGGTACTAGTGACAGAGGACGGTTAGTTTGGTAATACTGACAGAGGACGGTTAGTTTGGTACTACTGAGGGAGGACGGTTAGTTTGATACTAGTGAGGAAGGATAGTTAGTTTGATACTACTGAGTAAGGACGGCTAGTTTGGTACTACTGAGGGAGGACGGTTAGTTTGTTACTACTGAGGGAAGACGGCTAGTTTGATACTACTGAGGGAGGACGGCTAGTTTGGTACTACTGAGGGAGGACGGTAAGTTTGGTACTACTAAGGGAGGACGGCTAGTTTAGTACTACAGAGGGAGGACGGGTAGTTTGGTACTACTGAGGGAGGACGGTTAGTTTGGTACTACTGAGGAAGAACAGTTAGTTTGGTACTACTGAGAGAGGACGGTTAGTTTGGGATTACTGAGGGAGGACGGTTAGTTTGGTACTACTGACAGAGGACGGTTAGTTTGGTACTACTGATAGAGGACGGTTAGTTTGGTACTACTGAGGGAGGACGGTTAGTTTGTTACTACTGAGGGAGGAAGGTTAGTTTGTTACTACTGACAGAGGACGGTTAGTTTGGTACTACTGACAGAGGACTGTTAGTGTGGTACTACTGAAGGAGGACGGTTAGTTTAGTACTACTGAGGGAGGACGGTTAGTTTGGTACTACTGACAGAGGACGGTTAGTTTGGTACTACTGACAGAGGACGGTTAGTTTGGTACTACTGAGGGAGGACGGTTAGTTTGATACTACTGACAGAGGACGGTTAGTTTGGTACTACTGAGGGAGGACGGTTAGTTTGGTACTACTGAGGGAGGACGGCTAGTTTGGTACTACTGAGGGAGGACGGTTAGTTTGTTACTACTGAGAGAGGACGGTTAGTTTGGTACTACTGACAGAGGACTGTTAGTTTGGTACTACTGAGGGAGGACGGTTAGTTTGGTACAACTGAGGGAGGACGGTTAGTTTGGTACTACTTACAGAGGACGGTTAGTTTGGGACTACTGAGGGAGGACGGTTAGTTTGGTACTACTGACAGAGGACGGCTAGTTTGGTACTATTGAGGGAGGACGGTTAGTTTGGTACTACTGACAGAGGACGGTTAGTTTGGTACTACTGAGGGAGGATGGTTAGTTTGGTACTACTGAGGGAGGACGGTTACTTTGGTACTACTGACAGAGGACGGTTAGTTTGGGACTACTGAGGGAGGACGGTTAGTTTAGTACTACTGACAGAGGACGGTTAGTTTGGTACTACTGAGGTAGTACAGTCAGTTTGTTACTACTGAGGGAGGATAGTTAGTTTGATACTAATGAGCGAGGACGGTTAGTTTGATACCACTGAGGGAGGATAGTTAGTTTGGTACTACTGAGGGAGGACGGTTAGTTTGGTACTACTGAGGGAGGACGGCTAGTTTGGTACTACTGAGGGAGGACGGTTAGTTTGTTACTACTAAGGGAGGACGGTTAGTTTGGTACTACTGAGGGAGGACGGCTAGTTTGGTACTTCTGAGAGAGGACGGTTAGTTTGTTACTACTGAGGGAGGACGGTTAGTTTGGTACTACTGAGGGAGGACGGTTAGTTTGGTACTACTGAGAGAGGACGGTTAGTTTGGTACTACTGAGGGAGGACGGTTAGTTTGGTACTACTAAGGGAGGACGGTTAGTTTGGTACTACTGAGGGAGGACGGTTAGTTTGGTACTACTGAGGAAGGACGGTTGGTTTGTTACTACTGAGGAAGGACGGTTAGTTTGGTACTACTGAGGGAGGACGGTTAGTTTGGTACTACTGAGGGAGGACGGTTAGTTTGTTACTACAAAGGGATGACGGTTAGTTTGGTACTACTGAGGAAGGACGGTTAGTTTGTTACTACTGAGGAAGGACGGTTAGTTTGGTACTACTGAGGGAGGACGGCTAGTTTGGTACTACTAAGGGAGGACGGTTAGTTTGGTACTACTGAGGGAGGACGGTTAGTTTGGTACTACTGAGAGAGGACGGTTAGTTTGGTACTACTGAAGGAGGACGGTTAGTTTGGTACTACTGAGGGAGGACGGTTAGTTTGGTACTACTAAGGGAGGACGGTTAGTTTGTTACTACGAAGGGAAGACGGTTAGTTTGGTACTACTGAGGTTGGACAGTTAGTTTGTTACTACTGAGGGAGGACGGTTAGTTTGTTACTAATGAGGGAGGACGACTAGTTTGTTACTACTGAGAGAGGACGGCTAGTTTGGTACTACTGAGAGAGGACGGTTAGTTTGGTACTACTGAGAGAGGACGGCTAGTTTGGTACTACTGAGGGAGGACGGTTAGTTTGGTACTACTGAGAGAGGACGGTTAGTTTGGTACTACTGAGGGAGGACGGCTAGTTTGATACTAATAAGGGAGGACGACTAGTTTGGTACTACTGAGGGAGGACGGTTAGTTTGATACTAATGAGGGAGGGCGGTTAGTTTGGTACTACTGAGGTAGGACAGTAAGTTTGTTACTACTGAGGGAGGATAGTTAGTTTGATACTACTGAGCGAGGACGGTTAGTTTGATACCACTGAGGGAGGATAGTTAGTTTGGTACTACTGAGGGAGGACGGTTAGTTTGGTACTACTGAGGGAGGACGGTTAGTTTGATACTACTGAGGGAGGACAATTAGTTTGATACTACTGAGGGAGGATAGTTAGTTTGGTACTACTGAGGGAAGACGGCTAGTTTGATACTACTGAGGAAGGATAGTTAGTTTGGTACTACTGAGGGAGGACGGCTAGTTTGGTACTACTGAGGGAGGACGGTTAGTTTGATACTACTGAGGGAGGACGGCTAGTTTGTTACTACTGAGGGAGGACAGTTAGTTTGGTACTACTGAGGGAGGACGGCTAGTTTGGTACTACTGAGGGAGGACGGTTAGTTTGTTACTACTGAGGGAGGACGGTTAGTTTGTTACTACTGAGGGAGGACGGTTAGTTTGATACTACTGAGGGAGGACGGCTAGTTTGTTACTACTGAGGGAGGATAGTTAGTTTGATACTACAGAGGGAGGATAGTTAGTTTGGTACTACTGAGGGAGGATAGTTAGTTTGATACTACTGAGGGAGGATAATTAGTTTGATACTACTGAGGGAGGATAGTTAGTTTGGTACTACTGAGGGAGGATAGTTAGTTTGGTACTACTAAGGGAGGACGGCTAGTTTGGTACTACTGGGGAGAACGGTTAGTTTGGTACTAGTGACAGAGGACGGTTAGTTTGGTAATACTGACAGAGGACGGTTAGTTTGGTACTACTGAGGGAGGACGGTTAGTTTGTTACTACTAAGGGAGGACGGTTAGTTTGGTACTACTGAGGGAGGACGGCTAGTTTGGTACTTCTGAGAGAGGACGGTTAGTTTGTTACTACTAAGGGAGGACGGTTAGTTTGGTACTACTGAGGGAGGACGGTTAGTTTGGTACTACTGAGAGAGGACGGTTAGTTTGGTACTACTGAGGGAGGACGGTTAGTTTGGTACTACTAAGGGAGGACGGTTAGTTTGGTACTACTAAGGGAGGACGGTTAGTTTGGTACTACTGAGGAAGGACGGTTGGTTTGTTACTACTGAGGAAGGACGGTTAGTTTGGTACTACTGAGGGAGGACGGTTAGTTTGGTACTACTGAGGGAGGACGGTTAGTTTGTTACTACTAAGGGATGACGGTTAGTTTGGTACTACTGAGGAAGGACGGTTAGTTTGTTGCTACTGAGGAAGGACGGTTAGTTTGGTACTACTGAGGGAGGACGGCTAGTTTGGTACTACTAAGGGAGGACGGTTAGTTTGGTACTACTGAGGGAGGACGGTTAGTTTGGTACTACTGAGAGAGGACGGTAATTTTGGTACTACTGAAGGAGGACGGTTAGTTTGGTACTACTGAGGAAGAACAGTTAGTTTGGTACTACTGAGAGAGGACGGTTAGTTTGGTACTACTGAGGGAGGATAGTTAGTTTGGTACTACTAAGGGAGGACGGCTAGTTTGGTACTACTGGGGAGAACGGTTAGTGTGGTACTAGTGACAGAGGACGGTTAGTTTGGTAATACTGACAGAGGACGGTTAGTTTGGTACTACTGAGGGAGGACGGTTAGTTTGATACTAGTGAGGAAGGATAGTTAGTTTGATACTACTGAGTAAGGACGGCTAGTTTGGTACTACTGAGGGAGGACGGTTAGTTTGTTACTACTGAGGGAAGACGGCTAGTTTGATACTACTGAGGGAGGACGGCTAGTTTGGTACTACTGAGGGAGGACGGTAAGTTTGGTACTACTAAGGGAGGACGGCTAGTTTAGTACTACAGAGGGAGGACGGGTAGTTTGGTACTACTGAGGGAGGACGGTTAGTTTGGTACTACTGAGGAAGAACAGTTAGTTTGGTACTACTGAGAGAGGACGGTTAGTTTGGGATTACTGAGGGAGGACGGTTAGTTTGGTACTACTGACAGAGGACGGTTAGTTTGGTACTACTGATAGAGGACGGTTAGTTTGGTACTACTGAGGGAGGACGGTTAGTTTGTTACTACTGAGGGAGGAAGGTTAGTTTGTTACTACTGACAGAGGACGGTTAGTTTGGTACTACTGACAGAGGACTGTTAGTGTGGTACTACTGAAGGAGGACGGTTAGTTTAGTACTACTGAGGGAGGACGGTTAGTTTGGTACTACTGACAGAGGACGGTTAGTTTGGTACTACTGACAGAGGACGGTTAGTTTGGTACTACTGAGGGAGGACGGTTAGTTTGATACTACTGACAGAGGACGGTTAGTTTGGTACTACTGAGGGAGGACGGTTAGTTTGGTACTACTGAGGGAGGACGGCTAGTTTGGTACTACTGAGGGAGGACGGTTAGTTTGTTACTACTGAGAGAGGACGGTTAGTTTGGTACTACTGACAGAGGACTGTTAGTTTGGTACTACTGAGGGAGGACGGTTAGTTTGGTACAACTGAGGGAGGACGGTTAGTTTGGTACTACTTACAGAGGACGGTTAGTTTGGGACTACTGAGGGAGGACGGTTAGTTTGGTACTACTGACAGAGGACGGCTAGTTTGGTACTATTGAGGGAGGACGGTTAGTTTGGTACTACTGACAGAGGACGGTTAGTTTGGTACTACTGAGGGAGGATGGTTAGTTTGGTACTACTGAGGGAGGACGGTTACTTTGGTACTACTGACAGAGGACGGTTAGTTTGGGACTACTGAGGGAGGACGGTTAGTTTAGTACTACTGACAGAGGACGGTTAGTTTGGTACTACTGAGGTAGTACAGTCAGTTTGTTACTACTGAGGGAGGATAGTTAGTTTGATACTAATGAGCGAGGACGGTTAGTTTGATACCACTGAGGGAGGATAGTTAGTTTGGTACTACTGAGGGAGGACGGTTAGTTTGGTACTACTGAGGGAGGACGGCTAGTTTGGTACTACTGAGGGAGGACGGTTAGTTTGTTACTACTAAGGGAGGACGGTTAGTTTGGTACTACTGAGGGAGGACGGCTAGTTTGGTACTTCTGAGAGAGGACGGTTAGTTTGTTACTACTGAGGGAGGACGGTTAGTTTGGTACTACTGAGGGAGGACGGTTAGTTTGGTACTACTGAGAGAGGACGGTTAGTTTGGTACTACTGAGGGAGGACGGTTAGTTTGGTACTACTAAGGGAGGACGGTTAGTTTGGTACTACTGAGGGAGGACGGTTAGTTTGGTACTACTGAGGAAGGACGGTTGGTTTGTTACTACTGAGGAAGGACGGTTAGTTTGGTACTACTGAGGGAGGACGGTTAGTTTGGTACTACTGAGGGAGGACGGTTAGTTTGTTACTACAAAGGGATGACGGTTAGTTTGGTACTACTGAGGAAGGACGGTTAGTTTGTTACTACTGAGGAAGGACGGTTAGTTTGGTACTACTGAGGGAGGACGGCTAGTTTGGTACTACTAAGGGAGGACGGTTAGTTTGGTACTACTGAGGGAGGACGGTTAGTTTGGTACTACTGAGAGAGGACGGTTAGTTTGGTACTACTGAAGGAGGACGGTTAGTTTGGTACTACTGAGGGAGGACGGTTAGTTTGGTACTACTAAGGGAGGACGGTTAGTTTGTTACTACGAAGGGAAGACGGTTAGTTTGGTACTACTGAGGTTGGACAGTTAGTTTGTTACTACTGAGGGAGGACGGTTAGTTTGTTACTAATGAGGGAGGACGACTAGTTTGTTACTACTGAGAGAGGACGGCTAGTTTGGTACTACTGAGAGAGGACGGTTAGTTTGGTACTACTGAGAGAGGACGGCTAGTTTGGTACTACTGAGGGAGGACGGTTAGTTTGGTACTACTGAGAGAGGACGGTTAGTTTGGTACTACTGAGGGAGGACGGCTAGTTTGATACTAATAAGGGAGGACGACTAGTTTGGTACTACTGAGGGAGGACGGTTAGTTTGATACTAATGAGGGAGGGCGGTTAGTTTGGTACTACTGAGGTAGGACAGTAAGTTTGTTACTACTGAGGGAGGATAGTTAGTTTGATACTACTGAGCGAGGACGGTTAGTTTGATACCACTGAGGGAGGATAGTTAGTTTGGTACTACTGAGGGAGGACGGTTAGTTTGGTACTACTGAGGGAGGACGGTTAGTTTGATACTACTGAGGGAGGACAATTAGTTTGATACTACTGAGGGAGGATAGTTAGTTTGGTACTACTGAGGGAAGACGGCTAGTTTGATACTACTGAGGAAGGATAGTTAGTTTGGTACTACTGAGGGAGGACGGCTAGTTTGGTACTACTGAGGGAGGACGGTTAGTTTGATACTACTGAGGGAGGACGGCTAGTTTGTTACTACTGAGGGAGGACAGTTAGTTTGGTACTACTGAGGGAGGACGGCTAGTTTGGTACTACTGAGGGAGGACGGTTAGTTTGTTACTACTGAGGGAGGACGGTTAGTTTGTTACTACTGAGGGAGGACGGTTAGTTTGATACTACTGAGGGAGGACGGCTAGTTTGTTACTACTGAGGGAGGATAGTTAGTTTGATACTACAGAGGGAGGATAGTTAGTTTGGTACTACTGAGGGAGGATAGTTAGTTTGATACTACTGAGGGAGGATAATTAGTTTGATACTACTGAGGGAGGATAGTTAGTTTGGTACTACTGAGGGAGGATAGTTAGTTTGGTACTACTAAGGGAGGACGGCTAGTTTGGTACTACTGGGGAGAACGGTTAGTTTGGTACTAGTGACAGAGGACGGTTAGTTTGGTAATACTGACAGAGGACGGTTAGTTTGGTACTACTGAGGGAGGACGGTTAGTTTGTTACTACTAAGGGAGGACGGTTAGTTTGGTACTACTGAGGGAGGACGGCTAGTTTGGTACTTCTGAGAGAGGACGGTTAGTTTGTTACTACTAAGGGAGGACGGTTAGTTTGGTACTACTGAGGGAGGACGGTTAGTTTGGTACTACTGAGAGAGGACGGTTAGTTTGGTACTACTGAGGGATGACGGTTAGTTTGGTACTACTAAGGGAGGACGGTTAGTTTGGTACTACTAAGGGAGGACGGTTAGTTTGGTACTACTGAGGAAGGACGGTTGGTTTGTTACTACTGAGGAAGGACGGTTAGTTTGGTACTACTGAGGGAGGACGGTTAGTTTGGTACTACTGAGGGAGGACGGTTAGTTTGTTACTACTAAGGGATGACGGTTAGTTTGGTACTACTGAGGAAGGACGGTTAGTTTGTTGCTACTGAGGAAGGACGGTTAGTTTGGTACTACTGAGGGAGGACGGCTAGTTTGGTACTACTAAGGGAGGACGGTTAGTTTGGTACTACTGAGGGAGGACGGTTAGTTTGGTACTACTGAGAGAGGACGGTAATTTTGGTACTACTGAAGGAGGACGGTTAGTTTGGTACTACTGAGGGAGGACGGTTAGTTTGGTACTACTGAGAGAGGACGGTTAGTTTGGTACTACTGAAGGAGGACGGTTAGTTTGATACTACCGAGGGAGGACGGTTAGTTTGGTACTACTAAGGGAGGACGGTTAGTTTGTTACTACTGAGGGAGGACGGTTAGTTTGGTACTACTGAGGTTGGACAGTTAGTTTGTTACTACTGAGGGAGGACGGTTAGTTTGTTACTAATGAGGGAGGACGACTAGTTTGTTACTACTGAGAGAGGACGGCTAGTTTGGTACTACTGAGAGAGGACGGTTAGTTTGGTACTACTGAGGGAGGACGGCTAGTTTGATACTAATAAGGGAGGACGACTAGTTTGGTACTACTGAGGGAGGACGGCTAGTTTGTTACTACTGAGGGAGGATAGTTAGTTTGATACTACTGAGCGAGGACGGTTAGTTTGATACCACTGAGGGAGGATAGTTAGTACTGAGGGAGGACGGTTAGTTTGATACTAATGAGGGAGGGCGGTTAGTTTGGTACTACTGAGGTAGGACAGTAAGTTTGTTACTACTGAGGGAGGATAGTTAGTTTGATACTACTGAGCGAGGACGGTTAGTTTGATACCACTGAGGGAGGATAGTTAGTACTGAGGGAGGACGGTTAGTTTGGTACTACTGAGGGAGGACGGTTAGTTTGATACTACTGAGGGAGGACGGTTAGTTTGATACTACTGAGGGAGGATAGTTAGTTTGGTACTACTGAGGGAAGACGGCTAGTTTGATACTACTGAGGAAGGATAGTTAGTTTGGTACTACTGAGGGAGGACGGCTAGTTTGGTACTACTGAGGGAGGACGGTTAGTTTGATACTACTGAGGGAGGACGGCTAGTTTGTTACTACTGAGGGAGGACAGTTAGTTTGGTACTACTGAGGGAGGACGGCTAGTTTGGTACTACTGAGGGAGGACGGTTAGTTTGTTACTACTGAGGGAGGACGGTTAGTTTGTTACTACTGAGGGAGGACGGTTAGTTTGATACTACTGAGGGAGGACGGCTAGTTTGTTACTACTGAGGGAGGATAGTTAGTTTGATACTACAGAGGGAGGATAGTTAGTTTGGTACTACTGAGGGAGGATAGTTAGTTTGATACTACTGAGGGAGGATAATTAGTTTGATACTACTGAGGGAGGATAGTTAGTTTGGTACTACTGAGGGAGGATAGTTAGTTTGGTACTACTAAGGGAGGACGGCTAGTTTGGTACTACTGGGGAGAACGGTTAGTTTGGTACTAGTGACAGAGGACGGTTAGTTTGGTAATACTGACAGAGGACGGTTAGTTTGGTACTACTGAGGGAGGACGGTTAGTTTGTTACTACTAAGGGAGGACGGTTAGTTTGGTACTACTGAGGGAGGACGGCTAGTTTGGTACTTCTGAGAGAGGACGGTTAGTTTGTTACTACTAAGGGAGGACGGTTAGTTTGGTACTACTGAGGGAGGACGGTTAGTTTGGTACTACTGAGAGAGGACGGTTAGTTTGGTACTACTGAGGGAGGACGGTTAGTTTGGTACTACTAAGGGAGGATGGTTAGTTTGGTACTACTAAGGGAGGACGGTTAGTTTGGTACTACTGAGGAAGGACGGTTGGTTTGTTACTACTGAGGAAGGACGGTTAGTTTGGTACTACTGAGGGAGGACGGTTAGTTTGGTACTACTGAGGGAGGACGGTTAGTTTGTTACTACTAAGGGATGACGGTTAGTTTGGTACTACTGAGGAAGGACGGTTAGTTTGTTGCTACTGAGGAAGGACGGTTAGTTTGGTACTACTGAGGGAGGACGGCTAGTTTGGTACTACTAAGGGAGGACGGTTAGTTTGGTACTACTGAGGGAGGACGGTTAGTTTGGTACTACTGAGAGAGGACGGTTAGTTTGGTACTACTGAAGGAGGACGGTTAGTTTGGTACTACTGAGGGAGGACGGTTAGTTTGGTACTACTGAGAGAGGACGGTTAGTTTGGTACTACTGAAGGAGGACGGTTAGTTTGATACTACCGAGGGAGGACGGTTAGTTTGGTACTACTAAGGGAGGACGGTTAGTTTGTTACTACTGAGGGAGGACGGTTAGTTTGGTACTACTGAGGTTGGACAGTTAGTTTGTTACTACTGAGGGAGGACGGTTAGTTTGTTACTAATGAGGGAGGACGACTAGTTTGTTACTACTGAGAGAGGACGGCTAGTTTGGTACTACTGAGAGAGGACGGTTAGTTTGGTACTACTGAGGGAGGACGGCTAGTTTGATACTAATAAGGGAGGACGACTAGTTTGGTACTACTGAGGGAGGACGGCTAGTTTGTTACTACTGAGGGAGGATAGTTAGTTTGATACTACTGAGCGAGGACGGTTAGTTTGATACCACTGAGGGAGGATAGTTAGTACTGAGGGAGGACGGTTAGTTTGATACTAATGAGGGAGGGCGGTTAGTTTGGTACTACTGAGGTAGGACAGTAAGTTTGTTACTACTGAAGGAGGATAGTTAGTTTGATACTACTGAGCGAGGACGGTTAGTTTGATACCACTGAGGGAGGATAGTTAGTACTGAGGGAGGACGGTTAGTTTGGTACTACTGAGGGAGGACGGTTAGTTTGATACTACTGAGGGAGGACGGTTAGTTTGATACTACTGAGGGAGGATAGTTAGTTTGGTACTACTGAGGGAAGACGGCTAGTTTGATACTACTGAGGAAGGATAGTTAGTTTGGTACTACTGAGGGAGGACGGCTAGTTTGGTACTACTGAGGGAGGACGGTTAGTTTGATACTACTGAGGGAGGACGGCTAGTTTGTTACTACTGAGGGAGGACAGTTAGTTTGGTACTACTGAGGGAGGACGGCTAGTTTGGTACTACTGAGGGAGGACGGTTAGTTTGTTACTACTGAGGGAGGACGGTTAGTTTGTTACTACTGAGGGAGGACGGTTAGTTTGATACTACTGAGGGAGGACGGCTAGTTTGTTACTACTGAGGGAGGATAGTTAGTTTGATACTACAGAGGGAGGATAGTTAGTTTGGTACTACTGAGGGAGGATAGTTAGTTTGATACTACTGAGGGAGGATAATTAGTTTGATACTACTGAGGGAGGATAGTTAGTTTGGTACTACTGAGGGAGGATAGTTAGTTTGGTACTACTAAGGGAGGACGGCTAGTTTGGTACTACTGGGGAGAACGGTTAGTGTGGTACTAGTGACAGAGGACGGTTAGTTTGGTAATACTGACAGAGGACGGTTAGTTTGGTACTACTGAGGGAGGACGGTTAGTTTGATACTAGTGAGGAAGGATAGTTAGTTTGATACTACTGAGTAAGGACGGCTAGTTTGGTACTACTGAGGGAGGACGGTTAGTTTGTTACTACTGAGGGAAGACGGCTAGTTTGATACTACTGAGGGAGGACGGCTAGTTTGGTACTACTGAGGGAGGACGGTAAGTTTGGTACTACTAAGGGAGGACGGCTAGTTTAGTACTACTGAGGGAGGACGGGTAGTTTGGTACTACTGAGGGAGGACGGTTAGTTTGGTACTACTGAGGAAGGACAGTTAGATTGGTACTACTGAGAGAGGACGGTTAGTTTGGGATTACTGAGGGAGGACGGTTAGTTTGGTACTACTGACAGAGGACGGTTAGTTTGGTACTACTGATAGAGGACGGTTAGTTTGGTACTACTGAGGGAGGACGGTTAGTTTGTTACTACTGAGGGAGGAAGGTTAGTTTGTTACTACTGACAGAGGACGGTTAGTTTGGTACTACTGACAGAGGACTGTTAGTGTGGTACTACTGAAGGAGGACGGTTAGTTTAGTACTACTGAGGGAGGACGGTTAGTTTGGTACTACTGACAGAGGACGGTTAGTTTGGTACTACTGACAGAGGACGGTTAGTTTGGTACTATTGAGGGAGGACGGTTAGTTTGATACTACTGACAGAAGACGGTTAGTTTGGTACTACTGAGGGAGGACGGTTAGTTTGGTACTACTGAGGGAGGACGGCTAGTTTGGTACTACTGAGGGAGGACGGTTAGTTTGTTACTACTGACAGAGGACGGTTAGTTTGGTACTACTGACAGAGGACTGTTAGTTTGGTACTACTGAGGGAGGACGGTTAGTTTGGTACAACTGAGGGAGGACGGTTAGTTTGGTACTACTTACAGAGGACGGTTAGTTTGGGACTACTGAGGGAGGACGGTTAGTTTGGTACTACTGACAGAGGACGGTTAGTTTGGTACTATTGAGGGAGGACGGTTAGTTTGGTACTACTGACAGAGGACGGTTAGTTTGGTACTACTGAGGGAGGATGGTTAGTTTGGTACTACTGAGGGAGGACGGTTACTTTGGTACTACTGACAGAGGACGGTTAGTTTGGGACTACTGAGGGAGGACGGTTAGTTTAGTACTACTGACAGAGGACGGTTAGTTTGGTACTACTGAGGTAGGATAGTTAGTTTGATACTACTGAGGGAGGACGGTTAGTTTGATACCACTGAGGGAGGATAGTTAGTTTGGTACTACTGAGGGAGGACGGTTAGTTTGGTACTACTGAGGGAGGACGGCTAGTTTGGTACTACTGACAGAGGACGGTTAGTTTGATACTACTGAGGGAGGACGGCTAGTTTTGTACTACTGAGGGAGGACGGCTAGTTTGGTACTACTGAGGGAGGACGGCTAGTTTGGTACTACTGAGGGAGGACGGTTAGTTTGATACTACTGAGGGAGGACGGCTAGTTTGGTACTACTGAGGGAGGACGGTTAGTTTCTTACTACTGAGGGAGGACGGTTAGTATGGTACTACTGAGGGAGGATAGTTAGTTTGATACTACTGAGGGAGGACGGCTAGTTTGGTACTACTGAGGGAGGACGGTTAGTTTGATACTACTGAGGGAGGACGGCTAGTTTGATACTACTGAGGGAGGACGGTTAGTTTGTTACTACTGAGTAAGGACGGTTAGTTTGGTACTACCGAGGGAGGATAGTTAGTTTGGTACTACTGAGGGAGGACGGCTAGTTTGGTACTACTGAGGGAGGACGGTTAGTTTGATACTACTGAGGGAGGACGGCTAGTTTGATACTACTGAGGGTGGACGGTTAGTTTGTTACTACTGAGGGAGGACGGTTAGTTTGGTACTACTGAGGGAGGACGGCTAGTTTGGTACTACTGAGGGAGGGCGGTTAGTTTGATACTACTGAGGAAGGACGGCTAGTTTGTTACTACTGAGGGAGGATAGTTAGTTTGATACTACTGAGGGAGGATAGTTAGTTTGGTACTACTGAGGGAGGATAGTTAGTTTGATACTACTGAGGGAGGATAGTTAGTTTGATACTACTGAAGGAGGATAGTTAGTTTGATACTACTGAGGGAGGATAGTTAGTTTGGTACTACTAAGGGAGGACGGCTAGTTTGATACTACTGAGGGAGGATAGTTAGTTTGGTACTACTGAGGTAGGATAGTTAGTTTGATTCTACTGAGGGAGGATAGTTAGTTTGGTACTACTGAGGGAGGATAGTTAGTTTGATACTACCGAGGGAGGATAGTTAGTTTGGTACTACTGAGGGAGGACGGCTAGTTTGGTACTACTGAGGGAGGACGGTTAGTTTGATACTACTGAGGGAGGACGGCTAGTTTGATACTACTGAGGGAGGACGGTTAGTTTGTTACTACTGAGGGAGGACGGTTAGTTTGGTACTACTGAGGGAGGATAGTTAGTTTGATACTACTGAGGGAGGATAGTTAGTTTGGTACTACTGAGGGAGGATAGTTAGTTTGATACTACTGAGGGAGGATAGTTAGTTTGATACTACTGAAGGAGGATAGTTAGTTTGATACTACTGAGGGAGGATAGTTAGTTTGGTACTACTAAGGGAGGACGGCTAGTTTGATACTACTGAGGGAGGATAGTTAGTTTGATACTACTGAGGGAGGAGAGTTAGTTTGGTACTACTGAGGTAGGATAGTTAGTTTGATACTACTGAGGGAGGATAGTTAGTTTGGTACTACTGAGGGAGGATAGTTAGTTTGATACTACTGAGGGAGGATAGTTAGTTTGATACTACTGAGGGAGGATAGTTAGTTTGGTACTACTGAGGAAGGATAGTTAGTTTGATACTACTAAGGGAGGATAGTTAGTTTGGTACTACTGAGGGAAGATGGTTAGTTTGGTACTACTAAGGGAGGACGGCTAGTTTGGGAATACTGAGGGAGGACGGTTAGTTTGTTACTACTGAGGGAGGAAGGTTAGTTTGTTACTACTGACAGAGGACGGTTAGTTTGGTACTACTGACAGAGGACTGTTAGTGTGGTACTACTGAAGGAGGACGGTTAGTTTAGTACTACTAAGGGAGGACGGTTAGTTTGGTACTACTGACAGAGGACGGTTAGTTTGGTACTACTGACAGAGGACGGTTAGTTTGGTACTATTGAGGGAGGACGGTTAGTTTGATACTACTGACAGAGGACGGTTAGTTTGGTACTACTGAGGGAGGACGGTTAGTTTGGTACTACTGAGGGAGGACGGCTAGTTTGGTACTACTGAGGGAGGACGGTTAGTTTGTTACTACTGACAGAGGACGGTTAGTTTGGTACTACTGACAGAGGACTGTTAGTTTGGTACTACTGAGGGAGGACGGTAGGTTTGGTACAACTGAGGGAGGACGGTTAGTTTGGTACTACTGACAGAGGACGGTTAGTTTGGTACTATTGAGGGAGGACGGTTAGTTTGGTACTACTGACAGAGGACGGTTAGTTTGGTACTACTGAGGGAGGATGGTTAGTTTGGTACTACTGAGGGAGGACGGTTACTTTGGTACTACTGACAGAGGACGGTTAGTTTGGGACTACTGACAGAGGACGGTTAGGTTGGTACTACTGAGGTAGGACAGTTAGTTTGTTACTACTGAGGGAGGATAGTTAGTTTGATACTACTGAGCGAGGACGGTTAGTTTGATACCACTGAGGGAGGATAGTTAGTTTGGTACTACTGAGGGAGGACGGTTAGTTTGGTACTACTGAGGGAGGACGGTTAGTTTGATACTACTGAGCGAGGACGGTTAGTTTGATACCACTGAGGGAGGATAGTTAGTACTGAGGGAGGACGGTTAGTTTGATACTAATGAGGGAGGGCGGTTAGTTTGGTACTACTGAGGTAGGACAGTAAGTTTGTTACTACTGAAGGAGGATAGTTAGTTTGATACTACTGAGCGAGGACGGTTAGTTTGATACCACTGAGGGAGGATAGTTAGTACTGAGGGAGGACGGTTAGTTTGGTACTACTGAGGGAGGACGGTTAGTTTGATACTACTGAGGGAGGACGGTTAGTTTGATACTACTGAGGGAGGATAGTTAGTTTGGTACTACTGAGGGAAGACGGCTAGTTTGATACTACTGAGGAAGGATAGTTAGTTTGGTACTACTGAGGGAGGACGGCTAGTTTGGTACTACTGAGGGAGGACGGTTAGTTTGATACTACTGAGGGAGGACGGCTAGTTTGTTACTACTGAGGGAGGACAGTTAGTTTGGTACTACTGAGGGAGGACGGCTAGTTTGGTACTACTGAGGGAGGACGGTTAGTTTGTTACTACTGAGGGAGGACGGTTAGTTTGTTACTACTGAGGGAGGACGGTTAGTTTGATACTACTGAGGGAGGACGGCTAGTTTGTTACTACTGAGGGAGGATAGTTAGTTTGATACTACAGAGGGAGGATAGTTAGTTTGGTACTACTGAGGGAGGATAGTTAGTTTGATACTACTGAGGGAGGATAATTAGTTTGATACTACTGAGGGAGGATAGTTAGTTTGGTACTACTGAGGGAGGATAGTTAGTTTGGTACTACTAAGGGAGGACGGCTAGTTTGGTACTACTGGGGAGAACGGTTAGTGTGGTACTAGTGACAGAGGACGGTTAGTTTGGTAATACTGACAGAGGACGGTTAGTTTGGTACTACTGAGGGAGGACGGTTAGTTTGATACTAGTGAGGAAGGATAGTTAGTTTGATACTACTGAGTAAGGACGGCTAGTTTGGTACTACTGAGGGAGGACGGTTAGTTTGTTACTACTGAGGGAAGACGGCTAGTTTGATACTACTGAGGGAGGACGGCTAGTTTGGTACTACTGAGGGAGGACGGTAAGTTTGGTACTACTAAGGGAGGACGGCTAGTTTAGTACTACTGAGGGAGGACGGGTAGTTTGGTACTACTGAGGGAGGACGGTTAGTTTGGTACTACTGAGGAAGGACAGTTAGATTGGTACTACTGAGAGAGGACGGTTAGTTTGGGATTACTGAGGGAGGACGGTTAGTTTGGTACTACTGACAGAGGACGGTTAGTTTGGTACTAATGATAGAGGACGGTTAGTTTGGTACTACTGAGGGAGGACGGTTAGTTTGTTACTACTGAGGGAGGAAGGTTAGTTTGTTACTACTGACAGAGGACGGTTAGTTTGGTACTACTGACAGAGGACTGTTAGTGTGGTACTACTGAAGGAGGACGGTTAGTTTAGTACTACTGAGGGAGGACGGTTAGTTTGGTACTACTGACAGAGGACGGTTAGTTTGGTACTACTGACAGAGGACGGTTAGTTTGGTACTATTGAGGGAGGACGGTTAGTTTGATACTACTGACAGAAGACGGTTAGTTTGGTACTACTGAGGGAGGACGGTTAGTTTGGTACTACTGAGGGAGGACGGCTAGTTTGGTACTACTGAGGGAGGACGGTTAGTTTGTTACTACTGACAGAGGACGGTTAGTTTGGTACTACTGACAGAGGACTGTTAGTTTGGTACTACTGAGGGAGGACGGTTAGTTTGGTACAACTGAGGGAGGACGGTTAGTTTGGTACTACTTACAGAGGACGGTTAGTTTGGGACTACTGAGGGAGGACGGTTAGTTTGGTACTACTGACAGAGGACGGTTAGTTTGGTACTATTGAGGGAGGACGGTTAGTTTGGTACTACTGACAGAGGACGGTTAGTTTGGTACTACTGAGGGAGGATGGTTAGTTTGGTACTACTGAGGGAGGACGGTTACTTTGGTACTACTGACAGAGGACGGTTAGTTTGGGACTACTGAGGGAGGACGGTTAGTTTAGTACTACTGACAGAGGACGGTTAGTTTGGTACTACTGAGGTAGGATAGTTAGTTTGATACTACTGAGGGAGGACGGTTAGTTTGATACCACTGAGGGAGGATAGTTAGTTTGGTACTACTGAGGGAGGACGGTTAGTTTGGTACTACTGAGGGAGGACGGCTAGTTTGGTACTACTGACAGAGGACGGTTAGTTTGATACTACTGAGGGAGGACGGCTAGTTTTGTACTACTGAGGGAGGACGGCTAGTTTGGTACTACTGAGGGAGGACGGCTAGTTTGGTACTACTGAGGGAGGACGGTTAGTTTGATACTACTGAGGGAGGACGGCTAGTTTGGTACTACTGAGGGAGGACGGTTAGTTTCTTACTACTGAGGGAGGACGGTTAGTATGGTACTACTGAGGGAGGATAGTTAGTTTGATACTACTGAGGGAGGACGGCTAGTTTGGTACTACTGAGGGAGGACGGTTAGTTTGATACTACTGAGGGAGGACGGCTAGTTTGATACTACTGAGGGAGGACGGTTAGTTTGTTACTACTGAGTAAGGACGGTTAGTTTGGTACTACCGAGGGAGGATAGTTAGTTTGGTACTACTGAGGGAGGACGGCTAGTTTGGTACTACTGAGGGAGGACGGTTAGTTTGATACTACTGAGGGAGGACGGCTAGTTTGTTACTACTGAGGGAGGTCGGTTAGTTTGGTACTACTGAGGGAGGACGGCTAGTTTGGTACTACTGAGGGAGGGCGGTTAGTTTGATACTACTGAGGAAGGACGGCTAGTTTGTTACTACTGAGGGAGGATAGTTAGTTTGATACTACTGAGGGAGGATAGTTAGTTTGGTACTACTGAGGGAGGATAGTTAGTTTGATACTACTGAGGGAGGATAGTTAGTTTGATACTACTGAAGGAGGATAGTTAGTTTGATACTACTGAGGGAGGATAGTTAGTTTGGTACTACTAAGGGAGGACGGCTAGTTTGATACTACTGAGGGAGGATAGTTAGTTTGGTACTACTGAGGTAGGATAGTTAGTTTGATACTACTGAGGGAGGATAGTTAGTTTGGTACTACTGAGGGAGGATAGTTAGTTTGATACTACCGAGGGAGGATAGTTAGTTTGGTACTACTGAGGGAGGACGGCTAGTTTGGTACTACTGAGGGAGGACGGTTAGTTTGATACTACTGAGGGAGGACGGCTAGTTTGATACTACTGAGGGAGGACGGTTAGTTTGTTACTACTGAGGGAGGACGGTTAGTTTGGTACTACTGAGGGAGGATAGTTAGTTTGATACTACTGAGGGAGGATAGTTAGTTTGGTACTACTGAGGGAGGATAGTTAGTTTGATACTACTGAGGGAGGATAGTTAGTTTGATACTACTGAAGGAGGATAGTTAGTTTGATACTACTGAGGGAGGATAGTTAGTTTGGTACTACTAAGGGAGGACGGCTAGTTTGATACTACTGAGGGAGGATAGTTAGTTTGATACTACTGAGGGAGGAGAGTTAGTTTGGTACTACTGAGGTAGGATAGTTAGTTTGATACTACTGAGGGAGGATAGTTAGTTTGGTACTACTGAGGGAGGATAGTTAGTTTGATACTACTGAGGGAGGATAGTTAGTTTGATACTACTGAGGGAGGATAGTTAGTTTGGTACTACTGAGGAAGGATAGTTAGTTTGATACTACTAATGGAGGATAGTTAGTTTGGTACTACTGAGGGAAGATGGTTAGTTTGGTACTACTAAGGGAGGACGGCTAGTTTGGGAATACTGAGGGAGGACGGTTAGTTTGTTACTACTGAGGGAGGAAGGTTAGTTTGTTACTACTGACAGAGGACGGTTAGTTTGGTACTACTGACAGAGGACTGTTAGTGTGGTACTACTGAAGGAGGACGGTTAGTTTAGTACTACTAAGGGAGGACGGTTAGTTTGGTACTACTGACAGAGGACGGTTAGTTTGGTACTACTGACAGAGGACGGTTAGTTTGGTACTATTGAGGGAGGACGGTTAGTTTGATACTACTGACAGAGGACGGTTAGTTTGGTACTACTGAGGGAGGACGGTTAGTTTGGTACTACTGAGGGAGGACGGCTAGTTTGGTACTACTGAGGGAGGACGGTTAGTTTGTTACTACTGACAGAGGACGGTTAGTTTGGTACTACTGACAGAGGACTGTTAGTTTGGTACTACTGAGGGAGGACGGTAGGTTTGGTACAACTGAGGGAGGACGGTTAGTTTGGTACTACTGACAGAGGACGGTTAGTTTGGTACTATTGAGGGAGGACGGTTAGTTTGGTACTACTGACAGAGGACGGTTAGTTTGGTACTACTGAGGGAGGATGGTTAGTTTGGTACTACTGAGGGAGGACGGTTACTTTGGTACTACTGACAGAGGACGGTTAGTTTGGGACTACTGACAGAGGACGGTTAGGTTGGTACTACTGAGGTAGGACAGTTAGTTTGTTACTACTGAGGGAGGATAGTTAGTTTGATACTACTGAGCGAGGACGGTTAGTTTGATACCACTGAGGGAGGATAGTTAGTTTGGTACTACTGAGGGAGGACGGTTAGTTTGGTACTACTGAGGGAGGACGGTTAGTTTGATACTACTGAGGGAGGACGGTTAGTTTGATACTACTGAGGGAGGATAGTTAGTTTGGTACTACTGAGGGAGGACGGCTAGTTTGGTACTACTGAGGGAGGATGGCTAGTTTGGTACTACTGAGGGAGGACGGTTAGTTTGATACTACTGAGGGAGGATAGTTAGTTTGATACTACTGAGGGAGGACGGCTAGTTTGGTACTACTGAGGGAGGACGGTTAGTTTGATACTACTGAGGGAGGACGACTAGTTTGATACTACTGAGGGAGGACGGTTAGTTTGTTACTACTGAGGGAGGACGGTTAGTTTGGTACTACTGAGGGAGGATAGTTAGTTTGATACTACTGAGGGAGGACGGCTAGTTTGGTACTACTAAGGGAGGACGGTTAGTTTGATACTACTGAGGGAGGACGGCTAGTTTGATACTACTGAGGGAGGACGGTTAGTTTGTTACTACTGAGGGATGACGGTTAGTTTGGTACTACTGAGGGAGGACGGCTAGCTTGGTACTACTGAGGGAGGACGGTTAGTTTGATACTACTGAGGGAGGACGGCTAGTTTGTTACTACTGAGGGAGGATAGTTAGTTTGATACTACTGAGGGAGGATAGTTAGTTTGGTACTACTGAGGGAGGATAGTTAGTTTGATACTACTGAGGGAGGATAGTTAGTTTGATACTACTGAAGGAGGATAGTTTGTTTGGTACTACTGAGGGAGGATAGTTAGTTTGGTACTACTAAGGGAGGACGGCTAGTTTGATACTACTGAGGGAGGATAGTTAGTTTGGTACTACTGAGGTAGGATAGTTAGTTTGATACTACTGAGGGAGGATAGTTAGTTTGGTACTACTGAGGGAGGATAGTTAGTTTTATACTACTGAGGGAGGATAGTTAGTTTGATACTACTGAGGGAGGATAGTTAGTTTGGTACTACTGAGGGAGGATAGTTTGTTTGATACTACTTAGGGAGGATAGTTAGTTTGGTACTACTGAGGGAAGATGGTTAGTTTGGTACTACTAAGGGAGGACGGCTAGTTTGGGAATACTGAGGGAAGATGGTTAGTTTGATACTACTGAGGGAGGATAGTTAGTTTGATACTACTGAGGGGGGATAGTTAGTTTGGTACTACTGAGGGAGGATAGTTAGTTTGGTACTACTGAGGGAGGACGGCTAGTTTGGTAATACTGAGGGAGGATAGTTAGTTTGATACTACTGAGGGAGGATAGTTAGTTGGTACTACTAAGGGAGGACGGCTAGTTTGGTACTACTGAGGGAGGATAGTTAGTTTGATACTACTGAGGGAGGATAGTTATTTTGGTACTACTGAGGGAGGATAGTTAGTTTGATACTACTGAGGGAGGATAGTTAGTTTGGTACTACTGAGGGAGGATAGTTAGTTTGGTACTACTGAGGGAGGACGGCTAGTTTGGTACTACTGAGGGAGGATAGTTAGTTTGATACTACTGAGGGAGGATAGTTAGTTGGTACTACTAAGGGAGGACGGCTAGTTTGGTACTACTGAGGGAGGATAGTTAGTTTGATACTACTGAGGGAGGATAGTTATTTTGGTACTACTGAGGGAGGATAGTTAGTTTGATACTACTGAGGGAGGATAGTTAGTTTGGTACTACTGAGGGAGGATAGTTATTTTGGTACTACTGAGGGAGGATAGTTAGTTTGATACTACTGAGGGAGGATAGTTAGTTTGGTACTACTGAGGGAGGATAGTTAGTTTGGTACTACTGAGGGAGGACGGTTAGTTTGGTACTATTGAAGGAGGACGGTTAATTTGGTAATACTGACAGAGGACGGTTAGTTTGGTAATACTGACAGAGGACGGTTAGTTTGGTACTACTGAGGGAGGACGGTTAGTTTGATACTAGTGAGGGAGGATAGTTAGTTTGATACTACTGAGTAAGGACGGCTAGTTTGGTACTACTGAGAGATGACGGTTAGTTTGTTACTACTGAGGGAAGACGGCTAGTTTGGTACTACTGAGGGAGGACGGCTAGTTTGGTACTACTGAGGGAGGACGGTTAGTTTGGTACTACTAAGGGAGGACGGCTAGTTTGGTACTACTGAGGGAGGACGGGTAGTTTGGTACTAATGAGGGAGGACGGTTAGTTTGGTACTACTGAGGAAGGACAGTTAGTTTGGTACTACTGACAGAGGACGGTTAGTTTGGGACTACTGAGGGAGGACGGTTAGTTTGGTACTACTGACAGAGGACGGTTAGTTTGGTACTACTGATAGAGGACGGTTAGTTTGGTACTACTGAAGGAGGACGGTTAGTTTGTTACTACTGAGGGAGGACGGTTAGTTTGTTACTACTGACAGAGGACGGTTAGTTTGGTACTACTGATAGAGGACAGTTAGTTTGGTACTACTGAGGGAGGACGGTTAGTTTAGTACTACTGAGGGAGGACGGTTAGTTTGATACTACTGACAGAGGACGGTTAGTTTGGTACTACTGACAGAGGAAGGTTAGTTTGGTACTACTGAGGGAGGACGGTTAGTTTGGTACTACTGAGGGAGGACGGCTAGTTTGGTACTACTGAGGGAAGACGGTTAGTTTGGTACTACTTACAGAGGACGGCTAGTTTGGGACTACTGAGGGAGGACGGTTAGTTTGGTACTACTGACAGACGACGGTTAGTTTGGTACTATTGAGGGAGGACGGTTAGTTTGATACTACTGACAGAGGACGGTTAGTTTGATACTACTGAGGGAGGACGGCTAGTTTGGTACTACTGAGGGAAGACGGTTAGTTTGGTACTACTTACAGAGGACGGTTAGTTTGGGACTACTGAGGGAGGACGGTTAGTTTGGCACTATTGAGGGAGGACGGTTAGTTTGGTACTACTGACAGAGGACGGTTAGTTTGATACTACTGAGGGAGGATGGTTAGTTTGGTACTACTGACAGAGGACGGTTAGTTTGGGACTACTGAGGGAGGACGGTTAGTTTGGTACTACTGACAGAGGACGGTTAGTTTGGTACTACTGAGGGAGGACGGCTAGTTTGGTACTACTGAGGGAGGACGGTTAGTTTGGTACTATTGAGGGAGGACGGTTAGTTTGTTACTACTGAGAGAGGACGGCTAGTTTGGTACTATTGAGGGAGGAAAGTTAGTTTGGTACTACTGAGAGAGGACGGCTAGTTTGGTACTACTGAGGAAGGAGGGCTAGTTTGGTACTATTGACGGAGGATAGTTAGTTTGGTACTACTGAGGGAGGACGGCTAGTTTGTTACTACTGAGGGAGGACGGTTAGTTTGTTACTACTGAGGGAGGATGGCTAGTTTGTTACTACTGAGGGAGGAGGGCTAGTTTTGTACTACTGAGGGAGGACGGCTAGTTTGATACTACTGAGGGAGGATAGTTAGTTTGGTAATATTGACAGAGGACGACTAGTTTGTTACTACTGAGGGAGGACGGCTAGTTTTGTACTACTGAGGGAGGACGGCTAGTTTGATACTACTGAGGGAGGACGGCTAGTTTGATACTACTGAGGTAGGACGGCTAGTTTGGTACTACTGAGGGAGGACGGCTAGTTTGTTACTACTGAGGGAAGACGGTTAGTTTGTTACTACTGAGGGAGGACGGTTAGTTTGGTACTACTGAGGGAGGACGGCTAGTTTGATACTGGTGAGGGAGGATAGTTGGTTTGTTACTACTGAGGGAGGACGGCTAGTTTGATACTACTGAGGGAAGACGGTTAGTTTGTTACTACTGAGGGAGGACGGCTAGTTTGATACTACTGAGGGAGGACGGTTAGTTTGTTACTACTGAGGGAGGACGGTTAGTTTGGTACTACTGAGGGAGAATTGCTAGTTTGATACTAGTGAGGGAGGACGACTAGTTTGGTACTACTGAGGTAGGACGGCTAGTTTGGTACTACTGAGGGAGGACGGCTAGTTTGATACTACTGAGGTAGGACGGCTAGTTTGATACTACAAAGGGAGGACGGCTAGTTTAGTACTACTGAGGGAGGACGGTTAGTTTGATACTACTGAGGGAGGACGGCTAGTTTGGTACTACTGAGGGAGGACGGTTAGTTTGGTACTACTGAGGGAGGATAGTTTGTTTGATACTACTTAGGGAGGAAAGTTAGTTTGGTACTACTGAGGGAAGATGGTTAGTTTGGTACTACTAAGGGAGGACGGCTAGTTTGGGAATACTGAGGGAAGATGGTTAGTTTGATACTACTGAGGGAGGATAGTTAGTTTGATACTACTGAGGGGGGATAGTTAGTTTGGTACTACTGAGGGAGGATAGTTAGTTTGGTACTACTGAGGGAGGACGGCTAGTTTGGTAATACTGAGGGAGGATAGTTAGTTTGATACTACTGAGGGAGGATAGTTAGTTGGTACTACTAAGGGAGGACGGCTAGTTTGGTACTACTGAGGGAGGATAGTTAGTTTGATACTACTGAGGGAGGATAGTTATTTTGGTACTACTGAGGGAGGATAGTTAGTTTGATACTACTGAGGGAGGATAGTTAGTTTGGTACTACTGAGGGAGGATAGTTAGTTTGGTACTACTGAGGGAGGACGGCTAGTTTGGTACTACTGAGGGAGGATAGTTAGTTTGATACTACTGAGGGAGGATAGTTAGTTGGTACTACTAAGGGAGGACGGCTAGTTTGGTACTACTGAGGGAGGATAGTTAGTTTGATACTACTGAGGGAGGATAGTTATTTTGGTACTACTGAGGGAGGATAGTTAGTTTGATACTACTGAGGGAGGATAGTTAGTTTGGTACTACTGAGGGAGGATAGTTATTTTGGTACTACTGAGGGAGGATAGTTAGTTTGATACTACTGAGGGAGGATAGTTAGTTTGGTACTACTGAGGGAGGATAGTTAGTTTGGTACTACTGAGGGAGGACGGTTAGTTTGGTACTATTGAAGGAGGACGGTTAATTTGGTAATACTGACAGAGGACGGTTAGTTTGGTAATACTGACAGAGGACGGTTAGTTTGGTACTACTGAGGGAGGACGGTTAGTTTGATACTAGTGAGGGAGGATAGTTAGTTTGATACTACTGAGTAAGGACGGCTAGTTTGGTACTACTGAGAGATGACGGTTAGTTTGTTACTACTGAGGGAAGACGGCTAGTTTGGTACTACTGAGGGAGGACGGCTAGTTTGGTACTACTGAGGGAGGACGGTTAGTTTGGTACTACTAAGGGAGGACGGCTAGTTTGGTACTACTGAGGGAGGACGGGTAGTTTGGTACTAATGAGGGAGGACGGTTAGTTTGGTACTACTGAGGAAGGACAGTTAGTTTGGTACTACTGACAGAGGACGGTTAGTTTGGGACTACTGAGGGAGGACGGTTAGTTTGGTACTACTGACAGAGGACGGTTAGTTTGGTACTACTGATAGAGGACGGTTAGTTTGGTACTACTGAAGGAGGACGGTTAGTTTGTTACTACTGAGGGAGGACGGTTAGTTTGTTACTACTGACAGAGGACGGTTAGTTTGGTACTACTGATAGAGGACAGTTAGTTTGGTACTACTGAGGGAGGACGGTTAGTTTAGTACTACTGAGGGAGGACGGTTAGTTTGATACTACTGACAGAGGACGGTTAGTTTGGTACTACTGACAGAGGAAGGTTAGTTTGGTACTACTGAGGGAGGACGGTTAGTTTGGTACTACTGAGGGAGGACGGCTAGTTTGGTACTACTGAGGGAAGACGGTTAGTTTGGTACTACTTACAGAGGACGGCTAGTTTGGGACTACTGAGGGAGGACGGTTAGTTTGGTACTACTGACAGACGACGGTTAGTTTGGTACTATTGAGGGAGGACGGTTAGTTTGATACTACTGACAGAGGACGGTTAGTTTGATACTACTGAGGGAGGACGGCTAGTTTGGTACTACTGAGGGAAGACGGTTAGTTTGGTACTACTTACAGAGGACGGTTAGTTTGGGACTACTGAGGGAGGACGGTTAGTTTGGCACTATTGAGGGAGGACGGTTAGTTTGGTACTACTGACAGAGGACGGTTAGTTTGATACTACTGAGGGAGGATGGTTAGTTTGGTACTACTGACAGAGGACGGTTAGTTTGGGACTACTGAGGGAGGACGGTTAGTTTGGTACTACTGACAGAGGACGGTTAGTTTGGTACTACTGAGGGAGGACGGTTAGTTTGTTACTACTGAGAGAGGACGACTAGTTTGGTACTATTGAGGGAGGAAAGTTAGTTTGGTACTACTGAGAGAGGACGGCTAGTTTGGTACTACTGAGGGAGGACGGTTAGTTTGGTACTATTGAGGGAGGACGGTTAGTTTGTTACTACTGAGAGAGGACGGCTAGTTTGGTACTATTGAGGGAGGAAAGTTAGTTTGGTACTACTGAGAGAGGACGGCTAGTTTGGTACTACTGAGGAAGGAGGGCTAGTTTGGTACTATTGACGGAGGATAGTTAGTTTGGTACTACTGAGGGAGGACGGCTAGTTTGTTACTACTGAGGGAGGACGGTTAGTTTGTTACTACTGAGGGAGGATGGCTAGTTTGTTACTACTGAGGGAGGAGGGCTAGTTTTGTACTACTGAGGGAGGACGGCTAGTTTGATACTACTGAGGGAGGATAGTTAGTTTGGTAATATTGACAGAGGACGACTAGTTTGTTACTACTGAGGGAGGACGGCTAGTTTTGTACTACTGAGGGAGGACGGCTAGTTTGATACTACTGAGGGAGGACGGCTAGTTTGATACTACTGAGGTAGGACGGCTAGTTTGGTACTACTGAGGGAGGACGGCTAGTTTGTTACTACTGAGGGAAGACGGTTAGTTTGTTACTACTGAGGGAGGACGGTTAGTTTGGTACTACTGAGGGAGGACGGCTAGTTTGATACTGGTGAGGGAGGATAGTTGGTTTGTTACTACTGAGGGAGGACGGCTAGTTTGATACTACTGAGGGAAGACGGTTAGTTTGTTACTACTGAGGGAGGACGGCTAGTTTGATACTACTGAGGGAGGACGGTTAGTTTGTTACTACTGAGGGAGGACGGTTAGTTTGGTACTACTGAGGGAGAATTGCTAGTTTGATACTAGTGAGGGAGGACGACTAGTTTGGTACTACTGAGGTAGGACGGCTAGTTTGGTACTACTGAGGGAGGACGGCTAGTTTGATACTACTGAGGTAGGACGGCTAGTTTGATACTACAAAGGGAGGACGGCTAGTTTAGTACTACTGAGGGAGGACGGTTAGTTTGATACTACTGAGGGAGGACGGCTAGTTTGGTACTACTGAGGGAGGACGGTTAGTTTGTTACTACTGAGGGAGGACGGTTAGTTTGGTACTACTGAGGGAGGACGGCTAGTTTGATACTACTGAGGGAGGACGGCTAGTTTGGTACTACTGAGGGAGGACGACTAGTTTGGTACTACTGAGGGAGAACGGCTAGTTTGGTACTACTGAGGTAGGACGGCTAGTTTGGTACTACTGAGGGAGGACGGCTAGTTTGATACTACTGAGGGAGGACGGCTAGTTTAGTAATACTGAGGGAGGACGGTTAGTTTGATACTAGTGAGGGAGGACGACTAGTTTGGTACTACTGAGGTAGGACGGCTAGTTTGGTACTACTGAGGGAGGACGGTTAGTTTGGTACTACTGAGGGAGGACGGCTAGTTTGGTACTACTGAGGTAGGACGGCTAGTTTGATACTACAAAGGGAGGACGGCTAGTTTGGTACTACTGAGGGAGGACGGTTAGTTTGATACTACTGAGGGAGGACGGCTAGTTTAGTACTACTGAGGGAGGACGGTTAGTTTGATACTAGTGAGGGAGGACGACTAGTTTGGTACTACTGAGGTAGGACGGCTAGTTTGGTACTACTGAGGGAGGACGGTTAGTTTGGTACTACCGAGGGAGGACGGCTAGTTTCGTATTACTGAGGTAGGACGGCTAGTTTGATACTACAAAGGTAGGACGGCTAGTTTGGTACTACTGAGGGAGGACGGTTAGTTGGATACTACTGAGGTAGGACGGCTAGTTTGGTACTACTGAGGGAGGACGGCTAGTTTGGTACTACTGAGGGAGGACGGCTAGTTTGGTACTACTGAGGTAGGACGGCTAGTTTGATACTACAAAGGGAGGACGGCTAGTTTGGTACTACTTAGGGAGGACGGTTAGTTGGATACTACTGAGGGAGGACGGCTAGTTTGGTACTACTGAGGTAGGACGGCTAGTTTGATACTACAAAGGGAGGACGGCTAGTTTGGTACTACTGAGGGAGGACGGTTAGTTTGATACTACTGAGGGAGGACGGCTAGTTTGATACTACTGAGGGAGGACGGTTAGTTTGTTACTACTGAGAGAGGACGGTTAGTTTGGTACTACTGAGGGAGGACGGTTAGTTTGATACTACTGAGGGAGGACGGCTAGTTTGTTACTACTGAGGGAGGATAGTTAGTTTGATACTACTGAGGGAGGATAGTTAGTTTGGTACTACTGAGGGAGGATAGTTAGTTTGATACTACTGAGGGAGGATAGTTAGTTTGATACTACTGAAGGAGGATAATTAGTTTGGTACTACTGAGGGAGGATAATTAGTTTGGTACTACTAAGGGAGGACGGCTAGTTTGATACTACTGAGGGAGGATAGTTAGTTTGGTACTACTGAGGTAGGATAGTTAGTTTGATACTACTGAGGGAGGATAGTTAGTTTGGTACTACTGAAGGAGGATGGTTAGTTTGGTACTACTGAGGGAGGACGGCTAGTTTGTTACTACTGAGGGAGGACGGTTAGTTTGTTACTACTGAGGGAGGATGGCTAGTTTGTTACTACTGAGTGAGGACGGCTAGTTTTGTACTACTGAGGGAGGACGGCTAGTTTGATACTACTGAGGGAGGATAGCTAGTTTGGTAATATTGACAGAGGACGACTAGTTTGTTACTACTGAGGGAGGACGGCTAGTTTTGTACTACTGAGGGAGGACGGCTAGTTTGATACTACTTAGGGAGGACGGTTAGTTTGTTACTACTGAGGGAGGACGGTTAGTTTGGTACTACTGAGGTAGGACGGCTAGTTTGATACTAGTGAGGGAGGATAGTTGGTTTGTTACTACTGAGGGAGGACGGTTAGTTTGATACTACTGAGGGAGGACGGCTAGTTTGATACTAGTGAGGGAGGATAGTTGGTTTGTTACTACTGAGGGAGGACGGCTAGTTTGTTAATACTGAGGGAAGACGGTTAGTTTGTTACTACTGAGGGAGGACGGTTAGTTTGGTACTACTGATGGAGGACGGCTAGTTTGATACTAGTGAGGGAGGATAGTTGGTTTGTTACTACTGAGGGAGGACGGTTAGTTTGATACTACTGAGGGAAGACGGTTAGTTTGTTAATACTGAGGGAGGACGGTTAGTTTGGTACTACTGAGGGAGTACGGCTAGTTTGGTACTACTGAGGGAGGAGGGCTAGTTTGTTGCTACTGAAGGAGGATAGTTAGTTTGGTACTACTGAGGGAGTACGGCTAGTTTGGTACTACTGAGGGAGGATAGTTAGTTTGGTACTACTGAGGGAGGACGGTTAGTTTGGTACTACTGAGGGAGGACGGTTAGTTTGGTACTACTGATTGAGGACGGCTAGTTTGGTACTACTGAGGGAGGATAGTTAGTTTGGTACTACTGAGGGAGGACGGCTAGTTTGGTACTACTGAGGAAGGACGGCTAGTTTGGTACTACTGAGGGAATACGGCTAGTTTGGTACTACTGAGGCAGACATTGTGCTTCTTGGCATTCGATTTATATGAGACAGACACATTCTAGTGATACTAGGCAGTGTACAGCTTTTTACACTTACTGTAAGTCTATTTCACAATATTTTTCTGTAAGATAAATGATATTTAAAAATTATCTTAATTCATTCTTGTTATCCAAGGTACTGTGACCATTGGTATTTTAGAGAACGTTTCAAGTATGTTTATTTCTCTAAATAATTGAAATGTTGAAGTTGTCCTGTCTGAGACACGAACCCGTCATACGTACAATTGTGTCGTCAATGTTCCACTCCAAAACGCGTTACGACAGGTAATATTTTTGACATACTAGATCAGTTCCAAATAAACTCTAAATGAAAGTGTCAGTTTAAAAGACTACCGCTCTATTATCAACGAGACAATAACACCATTATCACACTGAAAATCGCTGACTGAAGTACCTTTGAACACTTGTCCTTTCCACAAATCATTACTCCTCAAGTCACAGGGCTATTGATATAGATCACGATTCTGGGTCCTTTTGGGTTTATACCTGCATACTGAAATTACACCCTACAGCTGACAGATAAATTGAGCATTTTCTATCTTTCTGTACAAATCTTCATTTCTTAAATGTAAAACTAAATAAGTTTAGTGTCCTGCACACGTTTATACCTTGCATAAAAATCGACATACACACTGACCATCATATTTTAAAAATATTAAAAACATGATTTGGTTTTGTTTATTAGCGTTAAGTTGACAAGTCTATAGGAAACGTATATATGTACCATAAAGATACCTCCCCCACTATACTACTGTACTCCTTACACTAAATACAGTTACCGCCCCCACCACAATACCAGAGCCGTGTACAATGAACTACGCCGATTTTTACCCGTAATTACCCGAACCCTACACCACCACCAAACGCTTTTTTGTGTCAAGTGGTAGTTCGCCTCTACAAACGTTTGATCACGATCGTATACGGCTATTATGGTTTCACATCAAAATGAAATAAAAAAATTGAAAAAAACGACGGCAACCTTATGAAGAGATATGTGTACAATTCGGTATATGTCATATATATTATTAACATTTATTAAACTGTTACTTCAGTATGAATAGGTAAATGGAGCCATTGAACTTTGAGCACCGTCACACACGTTTCGAACCGAATGTTAATGTTTTGAAGATGATATTGTTTGTATATGGATAATGATTACTTCAAATGTCACTGTGGTATCAATATTGACTTTTCTTAAAAAAAGGTATTCTAGTAAGCTAAATGCATCAGGTAAGCAAACGTGACTAACAAAGGGCGACCGTGATCGCTCGGTTATATTAATATTGACTCAGATTTAAATACTAAGTAGGTCACTTTATTTGATAAACATTTTCTTGAAGCAAGCAATGTAAGTTTTATTCAGAACTAGTTTAATTTTACTTCCAAATTCATCAATTTCACGCACCTGGCCCTTCTGCTTCTACATTAGTTAAGACATTTTGGATTCCCACCTTTTGGCCCCTAGCATCACTGAACAGTCGTAGGATGACGAAACAGCTTTATGATGCAGTTTAATTCATTTTGCCGGCATACTGTATCTATTACTAAATTTAAAAGGTACAGCATATGTGTGTGTTACGTCACCTTCATAAGTACACACAAAAACTCCTTTTGCGTGATAGTAAAACAATAAGTTATTTCCAAATACGCTGCAAACATCAGTTTATATATGTGAATGGTACATGTAGAAATGGAACAAACATACTGTGTTGTGTAGCTTTATCAACATTGCTAAAACATGTATTTTCCGCTTAGTTTTATTGATTTTGAGTTCGGATTATGTTTTTTTAAGCTTTTGAATTTAATTTACATTTGAAGATGCCATATTTATAATATTTATGATATGATTTATAGGACATTTATCAAGGTTTCTCACTTAACATAGTATTGTACAAACATCTTTAAATGACACGCTCCATATTTATTCATTATATGACTTTTTGCAAAAAAAAGGGAAATAACAACACAGTCGTTATGGGAACACGCCTTTAATTAACCTTATATGCTAATCAGCATGATATGACTTAATAAAAGTTTGTAGTGCAAATCTCGGATTATTTATTTAGAATCAATGTAAGAACTGATATATGTATTTTGTTTCAGAACCTTCTATTGTCAATGGTATGATAGCTAGGACGGACTTGTCAGGTGAAACGTTACTGGTAGCTAGGACCTTTATACCCCTAAGACAAAATATGTTTCTGTTATTTTATTGAACTTGTTCGTTTAACCGTTGAAATTGTATGTACATGTACCATATGGTCGTGGCATTACGGTAATGGATACCGGCTAAGTTTATTTTAATTGACGAGAGAAAACGATATAATCCCTCATTGTGCTATCATATTTCACTTAAACTCGTCACCGAATGTTTAAAACCTATATAGGTGTAATACATTCATTTGTATCTTTTGTAACTTCTGAAATGAATAATTATATGTAGCTCAAATTATATCTTGGTTAAAAACAATAAGACACCTTTCATTTTTGGTCTTGATAATTAGTAAAACACGAATTTATTGTTCGTCAAGTCACGAAACCAATGCATCGTTATATCGTTATAAACAATAAGGCACCTTTCATTTTTGGTCTTAATAATTAGTAAAACACGAATTTATTGTTCGTCAAGTCACGAAACCAATGCATCGTTATATCGTTATAAACATTCTCCTCTTGTATCATTGTTCACTTGAAAGAAAAATAAATCTATATATGTACTATTTGTATAGCGTTACCAATTACAGACAGTAAAATAGTCCCGTTAATTATTCACTAAATATAGACACCTTATTTGTTGACCGGAGGCGCTACTTTTCTTTTTTTACAACATTTTACAAAACACGAGCACAATAACGAAAGTGTTTTAGTAGATCTTTGTTATTAAACCGCTACCTGAGTAGATAACTGCTGTCAACGAGATGACCTCCCACGTTCATGATAACGATCACGTGTTGTGACAATGATCACGTAACGCGGTTATAATTGTCATTGTTTGTATGCACTCTTAGTAAGGCCAGGCAAACCGTTTGTTTCTGTCAGAAGATTTGATGTAAACTAATAGACGTATGCTATGATCAGTGTATATTAGTGAATCTTTTAAGCATTTTAATCATATTTGTTAAGAAAGTTGTTCTTGAGGAAATTGTTGAAATTATTACCTATGTTGGTGTTGGAAAGCATAAATAAATGCATAAACGTTTAAGAGTCTTTTAGCAGCTCTGATTTATTTTTTGTTGTCACAAAGATAGATATATTTTTTGAAAATCACGATCACCACAACCTGATAAAAGTTTATCCAGGTTGAAGTGATTATGAACAACATCAAATAATTTTCTTTTTCTATATCACGGGGAACAAAATCTACAGTTTAAGAGTTAAGGATATACAGTTTCATTTTCATTTCCGATGAGCATACCGATGAATCAATAAGATCATATCTGTACAGGTCGTGGGTTAAACTACTTGCAGAATTGCTAAGGTGACACAGTATAATGTTATATTCTCTGTAACCTGCATTGATGTAAGCCAGGTTTATGTTATTTTCAAGTTTTCAAAGTTTTGAGTACGACATTTGTTTTAATTGATACATTTTACATTGATCCAGCATATCATTATACTGAACTGTACTTTTCAGATAGGGCTACCCTTGATGAAAGTTTATTAAAGTCATGGAATGCAGCTTTCATAAAACTTTTAGCATACATATTTGTTCTAAAAACATTTTGAACATTCTTTCATATAGCAACAAGTATATATCATTCATACAATTAAAATATGTTTCAACGTACTCATTTAATTAGTTAGGGACAGTGCCAGTGTAATTTTGCATGGCAGAGTAAGTCTGTGTAAGTCTTGTTGCAGCCAAATTTTCTATATGATTTATACTGTAAGTTTCCTTCATTCTGTCCACAAAGGTTAAGAATTGTTACTATTTATTCGTTGTCATAGATGGACTTTTAAGCCTGTATAAAACACATCAGGTAAATGCAATACTGAGATGCGTTATAGAGTAAAGGATTTTGAAAAAAGGTGAGATGATCGGTCAAATATTTCCATTTCAGTAACACAAACAGGTTTTCAAAACTTTCGGTATGTAAATTAAATGTACCAGAGAAACTATTCATGTTAAATCACGATTTACACACAGGTACTCATTTAACAGAATTTAGAGTATAGACGATATCTAAAACCTTTAAATGTAGTTTATATGTATTCAATGCCATATTCGCTTCTTTGTCGATTTTTTGACATTCAATAGATTGAGGACAAGGACGAATTGTTTAAGAAGGATACAAAACTATGCTACAGCGATAAAATAGATACCTAGCCACTTGATAAACTTAAAGTAAATGGCACTGTATTGCTTTCAGCTAATATACACATTACTATTATTTTTTTATCTTTAATACGAATTTACGTCACGTTAGGGTGACGTAATGTCCTTGTTTACATTAAAGGGGACTTGATCACGGGGTGAAAATTATCGTTTATTTCGCTTGTATTTAATATCCGCGAATATGTCCATACGCGAAAATATCAAAATTATATTGCAGGCACATAGTACAAAATAACACGACTGACATCGCGACAAGTCCACACGGCGAACACTTTGAAAGCTGGCTACGGGGGAAATTCCACACGCGAAAATATTGACTATTACAGTATATAATCATACCAGGTTGACTTGATGTTCCAAAATAAATATATGATCAGTCTAAAGCTTTCCAATTTATACAATGAACATATATGTAAGATCTGGTAAAGCTAAAGTGACGTGATGTCTCAAGATACATTGTATATATGGTCAGGCTAATTCGTTTTTATATTCCAATATTATTAGTTACATATTCTGTTAGTGACCTGATACGGAAAAATATCATGTCTAAATAATAAGTTGTTTTTTTTCAGACCCAGTATTTTTCCGTATCATGTCACTAACAAACTGTGTAACGAATTTATGCCACTGAAGGTTAATACCCATGTAATTAATTAGGAAAAAACATGAGCAGGATCTATATTTTGAACCATCCGTCTTGCGGGCGTCAGCATAGAAATATACAGTATAAATTTATCATTAAAAAGTTTACACTCATTTCTCTAATATAACAAACCTTTACTTACTGCGCGCAAAAACAATAAGTTGGTCAACTTACATCGAATTATATTTAATTATTTAGAGGAATTTAAGCTCTCCCTCAACCAGAACAAAATTGCTAAAAAAAGGAAGTACTGATACATAACATTTTTTTGACATTGTAAATGCAAAATGTAAATCATCGCAGCAACGATATACAACAAGTGTCAGTTTCGCACTGTATAGTCACTGATTCAATTTCGTCGAATTAGATTAAAATGCAACAAATGTCCACCTTTCTTTAATACAAATAAAAAAATCGGGACTGTAAAACGTATATGTAGAAACAATTATTAATGTGGAACTTCTTAACATGAATTTTAACTAGTTCTTAATCTAAAAAGAAAATAAGTAAATAAAATCGTCAGAATTAATTTTAACTGACTCGAGAATCGAAGATGTATGAGTGCAAAAATAACTCACATACTACATAGAAAGAACAAAACTTTAAAAAACGTGATCAAAACTTCTTTAAAAATGCGTTTCTGACCAATTTAAACATAAAAAAATGCAACGTTGTACAAATGAGATAAAGAAAATTGGTGCCTCGTCAAATTACCAATGTGTCTGTATTTAAAACAGTAATAGTATACGCTTGTCACGCCGCGTAAACTGATACTGCTTATGAATAGTTGTTATGTTGTGAAAATTGAACAAATAGTAAACGTGAATGCAAACCATTGAAACGATATCACGACTTTTTCAACAAAGGGTTCCTCTCTAGTGTATATAAGGAGCTCCACCCGCCCTAGTAGGTACCTTCGTATTCTACTGTCAGACGAATAGACTGAAGATGAAGTTCTTTATCGTCGCCATGCTGTGTCTGGTCACTGTGGCCTCCGGCTTCTCTCTTGTAAGTACATACTGTATTTGTTAATAATTATTCAATAATGATGTAGTGCATAACAAGATGTCACTTACTAAGGGTATGGTGATAGCATGCTTTAAGATATCACCATGCACCGATGTCTTATTATGTATAGAGGTTTTGCATACTTCCAAACTAGGCATTGCGTTTTTAAATGTGTGGCAATTATCAAGAATTATACAATTTATTTTAATGAGTTTACAATTTGTTTGGCATTTTTCATGTATTTTTTCTTTACAAAACATGTTTTGGGTGTATGACAAGTTGTATTTATTTAACATTTCAATGCATTTAATTATTGAAATGTTGGACACGTTGTTATATACATTAGGCATATATTTTTGTGTACTTAATGTCTATGACGTATGGTTGGCAACGTGCATACTACTGTATATATAATGCATCGATTTTTGAGATATACACTTGGTCTCAGTATTGTTGCATGTACCTACGGATGCATAACAGTTTCTAAAGATCTGACTTTCTGAGATCTATTGTAGCTTATTATACATAACACTGTACAATGCACAAAACAATTTGAAATGTATTGCAGATTACATTGTAATTTACATTAAATGAAAAATTAACAGTAGGTACACGCATATCATTATACCATATGACAACACGATATATTACATGCATTCAGTGTCAAAGGTATACTGCATACTTGGACAATGGTGTATACATATATATTATGATATGTATGTTTAACACAAGTATGTATACATCATACGTATTGCTATGATATTTTGTGCATACAACTACGTGTGTGCCTTACATTTAGAACAGCGTTATACAAATTATTATTTATTCTACTAATCGGATACATGTGTAGTGTTCATTATTTTTTTAGAATCATCTGAATACTGTTTTGAAATCATGTACGTAATAGGACACACACTTATTTCACTGAATTTGTGAAAAAAACGATAGATACACCAAATGAAATACTTTTTCTTTTGTTTGTTAGTAAAAAGGTTCGTACTATTATACCTATTAAATATTTTTGATATTGTGTGCATATCATTAAACGCTGTATTACGTTTCCAAGGTAGTATACACCATAGCTTATATCATATACAATAATAGTTAGTCAGTAACAATATACGATAATAGTTAGTAACAATAAACGATAATTGAATACCAGTACTTTATCCGTCAGCAACCGATATCAATAATATGCATTGCATACTATTCATTATCATTACCGATTGAATATAAGAATGACAATTCGTTAAAAAGAACAATGACCTTAGCATAACGGGTGAATAATGACAGCTGTAATTACTGTAATATGACTAGTAAATATAGCTATAAAATTAAAGTTTCAGAGATAAAATTATTTGAGTTGCATTGTTTGAACAATAAGAAATTGTATTTTTTTCCGTCCAAGACTTCGCTAGTGCATTATGTATATGAATTCGAAAATCATTTTTGCATAACGTTCTGCTGGGTTTTAATACTTGTTTACAATTCACATTGTAGTATTATAATAAGTAAATAATGATTTGTTCATTATATCCCATGTTGATATTTGGAATAATGTGGTTATGTGTCACATCTTTATATGTACCATCTAAAAGGCAATACTCTCGTAACCAAAATTCATGATTCTTTTAAATGAAAAGTATAATTTGGGTTAGTTTTAAAAGTACTTCCCTTTTGGAACAAAAGAAAGTTTCTTAAAATGAACTGTAAGTTCTGCAAAACATATTCACAGAAAAAACTAAAGAACCGAAAAAAAAAAAGTATTCAATCTGTTTTAAGTAACTGATCGGCTCGTTAGAATATCATACGTATGTCTTATAATCCCCCTAAGAGTAGGTACATGCTATATGTGCACACTAACCCCCTTTCTCTCCCAACGTCTTACTGCTTTGCATCTCTTTTCTCATCTGTGTCTACTGAAAATGGAGCATGATGTTAACTTACTAATGCAAATTGATATGGTGATGAATATACAGTTTGTTTTAATTTGAACTGTTAACCCTTAAATAAACACGAACCCTACTGCTCTTTTCTTGACCTCTCCTCCCCCTCTTATCGATTCGATTCCTATATTTCTGAACTCCTAGTAATCTCTCAAATCCACCCTTCATCCCTCCGCCTAACCAATCCGACTCCCTTTTCATTCTAAATTTCAAGTGGTCTTTTTCACCTGTCACAGTAACCCCTCCTCCCTCCGCCTCACCAATCGAAATCCATATATTTTTTTAAATTCACGTTATTTTTTTACGTCTCATATGAACCCCTCCTTTTGCCGCAGCACCAATCTGACTTCCTATATTCTTAGACTCACTTTATCTTTCTCACATTTACCTGTCTTCCTTCTCACTCATCGATCCGATTTTTTTATATTCTTACACTCCCTTCATCTCTACCATATTTGCCTGTCTTTCCATCCACTCATCCATGATACTCCCTGTCTATCTTCACTCCACAAAATCTTCAATATTAAGTTTTGTTGAAAAGAAGACTGTCAAAATTCGTATCTGATGGATCATCAATATTTACTCATTCAATACATAATACAATTTCAGGGGTAACGTAATATTGTTTAGCATATTGAATCCTGACATATAATACCTTAGCATCCCAGTTTGTGTCAACTTCTAGCAGTGAATGTTTTAAATACAGTTCAAACAGTATTCCCCACTTAAATAGCTGTTAACTTTACACACCGTCTAACAAAATCACATGTAAACACCTTGATTTATATACAACTTATGTGAATAGGCGATCCATATATCAATCTTCATTTAACACAGCACGATAGTTGACATATCGGTTTCTGTGATGTGCGTTAACTGTATGGGTGGAATAAAAACTGGTTCAGTTAGTTTGGGACATAAGAATGAAAAATAATGAATAATTGCAGCCCAAGGACGAAGACTTATAACGATATAAATGTTAGAATGTTTTAAGTCACTTACATGGGGGTGTATTAAAACAATCCTATCTTTTTTTCGTTTTTCCTTCTAGTACCCAAGTGCATATGTCATAGTCACTAACTTATAACATGTAACCTCAATATGACAATTTAGCATACAAATGGCATTTAGTCCATAGTATAAGCCATATTTCTGTCCAATCAGGTCAATACTATTTAATATGTATAAAGGTAGAGATAAATATTTTCCCTTGTATTTTTATTAAGTGAATTAAAAAAATAGATAGATAAATAAATAAACAAAAATACGTAAATAATTCATTTTTATACATACATCCATTCGTCACGAATCATTACGGAAAAATGTTATCTGCAGTGTTTACAAAAGGTCATAGTGATACAGCTGAAAATAATTATACTCAAAATCCCCACAGGGGACATAACTCGTCACAACTTAAAGACATATCTATAAATTGTGTTTTGTATAATTATGTACAATGCAGTCATTGCAAAGTAAATTTCCCTCAGAAAAAAAGAAACAATAATTAATGCTTTTTGATAACGATTATAATTTGTATCATGATGAACTCTATACATTCACATGTCAATATCATTTTAATTTGTTCATGCGCCAAAAACATCATTTTGCATCTAAAAGATTCGAATGATTGTTAACTTTACACAGCTGTTTACAGCAGATTAATCTTATGTCATGACATAGTCAACTTTCCTTTCTTATTTCTTATAGTCTCTCTCTTCAACTTTCTCTACTCTCTTGTTCTTACCTTTTTTCATTTGTATATCGAGTATCAATGTTATTTAACTATTCTTCCACTTGATGCCGTTTCTTTTAAATTTATAAGACATACAAAAAATGAGACGGATTCATATAAGTTACTTACTTATTTCCTAATCCTAATCGAATATGAGGTATTGGATTGTTAAATGTATATATGTAAATAATTATGAATGAAATCAATTTCATATTAATACTATTTCAACGAATTTAAATTTACACATCACCTGAGTTGAAACAGAACTACAATTTAAAAATCATTTTAACAGTATAGCAGTTTTTTTTTCATATCCTGAGCTTGTTTATGTATACGAATTAAAAATTACATATTTTATATATTTATCGAAAATCAAAATAGCATTAAAAATACATGCGCGGCTTCTTCTGGTAATTACGTTAGACTACAATTTCCTTACCAATCAAAATGCAGTCGGTGTAGTTCATGTAATGTAGATTAATTACGATTATTAAAATAAAAACATGTTACATGTTAATTTAGTTATTTATCTTTATCCAAGTTGCATATGTTTTGATGCAATGGCTTAAAATCAATACTTACAAAGAAATTATTAATATTTTTTGGAATTATGATTTACATTTGAGTCTCAGCAAATTATAAAAAGAGTCTTTAGTAAGAATATATGAAGCATTTAATCAATCTTTCAATCACAATAACAGCTGTATGGTGCAGTTTAATGCATTATTTCGGCATGCTGTATATATTACTAAAATAAAAGATGCAGCACATGGGTGTGTTACGTCATCCTTATATACCATTAAAATTACAAACAAATCTTATTTGATCCATCTGCTTTCTGGTTTGCAAAAGGTTTGTGATACATGCCTTTCAGTCGGGAATAATGATATACCGTGAATATTCCACCGTTAGTGGATTCATCCTTATATTAGACATTGTTAAAGAAGGTATTTTCCGTATCGTATGTTAGCAATCAAGATTGACATAGGAGTTGACAAATGTACTCATTAATTTAACTGCTGTCTTCTTGTACACGTTGAATTATGGAAACGTTTCACCGGTCATTTTTGTGATGAAGGAAACCTGGTACACTTTTGGTAGCCCTTGCAATTATATGCGTAAATATTTCACTGCTTGTTTAAAACAAAACTCGAAAAATCTATGTATCATTATATCAGTAATTCCCCTTTCAACATAAACGACTGATAAAGAAAAAACATGGTTCAAAAAGACATATAAAAGAATTAAAGGAATTTATTTTAAAAATATTTTCGTAAATAAAGTCAAATACACTAGAGAAAGTAGTCATCGCCACTTCCGAAATACACAATAATTGATGACATAATACACATATATGCTGCACCTTTTAAATTGAGTAATATATACAGTATGCCGAAAACATGAACTAAACTGCATCATACAGCTGTTTCGTCCTCCTTGAATTATTCAGTGAATGGAAGAATATCTCTCTTTAAGTCAACAACAATTAAACTGATTATATCAATTAGTACATATTAACATAGAAAAATAAATATATCCTCGAGTTAAGATAGTATAACGCCCGCCAGCTGATTTGTTTTCTTTATATTTTCACGAGTGCGTAGCACGAGTGAAAATATATTTAAAATCTGCCATACGAGTGAAATATATTTGATATCTATTGGGAAACCATTGAAATTTCTTTTTATTTCATTTTCGTAATTCCCAAAAGTCTGATTTAATTTTTAAAATTTGCGGTTACAACTGATGTGGACAGAGTGCTTAGGCTTATAGAATATTAATACGCAAATGGATGAAGTTCTTTGTTTAGTTCAAAAATTGGTAAAATCATATCAATAACATCCATAAGACATTTATTAATTTCAACAATACTTAAAAAGTTTGTAATTTCCTTATTTTACATGATTTAGTTATAGAATAGTGAAAAAAGTACACAAAATAGTGCGCAATGATATCGAACCGAAACTTATATAATCACTAGTGGTGATATACGATTTCTTATATCATCACTAGTGATGATATAAGCAGTGAAGATGTAAGTTTTATCAAGCTGATATTTTCTGATATTTCACTGGTAAAAATGTGATAAGTGTGTTTCTCTTTCTAAAGAAGTCGTAAAAACTGAGGGATAGCGTTCTTGTTTCTTTGTCCCATTACCAAATTTTTCACTTTTTTTTGAGTCAAAAATCAAAATAGGTTAAGTTAGACTAAATATCCGAAAAAAAAAATACCAAAAATGTAAATACAATATCTTTGTTGCATAATACTTGTTTTATAATGAACAAAGTTGTACAGCAAAAATGAACTTGCTATGTTGAAAATGGCGATACACTGACGATTTTAATGATCAATCAAGCACAAAAAAACATGAAATTTTGGCTATACTTGAAGTGCAAATACTACACAGACATTTTTTTTTTCAAAAATTCTTCTTAAAAAGTTCTACAAACAACAGACATCTAATTTTTTGCAACATTTTTCAGATGCATATTTGCTATCAAAATTGATAATAAATTGTTAGATATTACAAACATATCTCACGTGAGATCAAAACGAGATTTAAACGTGATTGAAACCTCACAATAGCGGATCTTTTTTAATAGACTTGTTGCATTTAAATATCTAAAATCCAAAAGATAAAATATAAAAAACTGTCTCTATATAATTAAAGCTGTATGCAATCAAATCATTTTATTCTTAATTTCTTAATCTCGATGTTGGTGTATATGACGGCATCAATAATAGTGTTTTATGTGTTAAATTATATGACGAGTGATCAATTTGTTTGATATTGATGAGTCAAATAGTGGACACAAAATTAATAATAACCTTATCGGTATTAAATTACAGTCGGTGAAATCTGTTTTGATCACGTTAGATATGCAAATTTTACATTTACATCAAGTTGCATATATCTTTGATAAAATTACTTAAAATCATCACAAACAATGATTTCACTTAATATCTTATGATATTTAGATTAGCATACATCAATGTATCAGAGCTTAATCTAAACATGTTTTCACTAATGATATATTCGAGCATTATATTGATACAAAATGTACATGTTCACCCTAAAACACATTGATTTACAATATTTATGTAACATCAATACAACAACCAAACCATATTTGATACAATTGCTTAGAAGGTTTGTCGTTCAGTCAGCAACAGTGATACACAGTGAATATACAGTATTACCGTAGTTAAAATTTAAACCTTCTTTATCGAACATATAAAGAGTCAAATCATCCGTAGAGAGGACTTGATTCCACACAATTATCACCCTATCATGTGTTACTAGCCATCAAGGTCAATAAATCTATAATAAGCTGTCCCATCTACTGCTCTACACGTACCTTCCTTCAGCATAGTTTGTGGACGTTTTACTGGCCATTTGTCTGATAAAAGGGAAATGGTTCATATATGTAAGATCTTAAAATCTCACATATACAAATTAAACTGGTTGTTTTAAGCGAATCTTTATGAAATATGTGAGTATCGATCTGAAGAAATTATCTAGATGATACAACAATTTATAAAGATTTTGTAACTTGGCACTTTCATAATACAGGCAGGAAAAGGCGCGAAAGGACCAAAACCAGGACCGACTGGAAAACCCCTCGGAAAGGATGTTGATTTGGAAAGAGTAAGTAGGCATACGCACATATAGTTGACAAATTAACTTTCAATGCTAGGACTTTGCACATTGTCACGTTTAAACGCGAATGAATACATTTTGAATGTAGAACTTTTTGTAAATAACAATTTTTGAGAATATTGTGTTTATATTTGAGATGCATATCATTTCTGATTTAATAGACATCACATAACCCGTATCCCGGTCTTTATCTAAGAGCGAGAAAACATTTTATCACATAGCCCGCTTCATCAGATTGTCCACAGGAGATATTTTCTGTGTTTTAAAAAAGAGATTTAACACGTAAAGAAAAAAAGGTCAAATTCAAAACTGCTTTCATAGTTTTCGGAAAATTAAATCTAATTTTCTATTTTTGTTGTTGATATTAACCTAATACTTTATGTTTGGTTTTGTCATTTTAGGCGCTGGAAGATCTCTTACTAGTAAGTTTTTATTTATTTACAACTTTCAGTTTTGCATTAAATCATTTGTTCAGCGCAGCCGTCTTAGCATTTATGCCGAATTCCCAGTACTACAGTAAACCAGCATATCATTATCTTTATCATTTTTCTCATTTCCTGCTTTTGAAACATGAAATAAAAAATGTTTGTTGCTAGCCATCGAGGTCAATAAATCTATAATGAGTTATCCCATCTACTGCTCTACACGTACCTTCCTTCAGCATTGTGTGTGGACTTTTTACTGGTCATTTGTCTGATAAAGGGGAAATGGTTCATATCTATAAGATCTTAAAATCTGACATATACAAATCAACTGGTTGTTTTAAACGAACCTTTATGAAATATATAAATATCGATCTGAAGAAATTATCTAGATGTTAAAACAATTTATAAAGATTTTGTAACTTGGCACTTTCATAATACAGGCAAGACGAGGCGGGAAAGGACCAAAACCAGGACCGACTGGAAAACCCCTCGGAGAGGATGTTGATTTCGAAAAAGTAAGTAGGCATACGCACATATATTTGACAAATTAACTTCTTATTTTAAAATCTAACAAGCTAATTCTTTGTAAAAGGAAGCCATCCAGAATAACTCGAAATCTAATATGAACAGTAAAACGCCTAGATAACTACCAATACAATACACGTATTTCAGGTCATACCAAAATATATGCTACATATGTAACAAATCTTGAAAATTCCACAAATCTACTGATCATAGTTATTGTATCGAAAAAAAGGGAAAAAATGAAGGGAAAGATGTTGAAAAGAAAACAGTAAATCATTATTGGTTGAAAAGGAAACGGTAAAACATAGTTGGTTGAAAAGGAAATGGTGAAGCATAATTGGTTGAAAAGGAAACGGTGAAGCATAATTGGTTGAAAAGGAAACGATAAAGTATAATTGGTTAAAGCATAAATTGGTTGAAAAGGAAACGGTAAAACATAATTGGTTGAAAAGGTAACGGTAAAGTAAATTGCTTGAAAAGGAAACGGTAAAGCATAATTGGTTGAAAAGGAAACGGTAAAGCATAATTGGTTAAAAAGGAAACGGTGAAGCATAATTGGTTGAAAAGGAACCATGTAACTCTTTGCGTGCTTTTCATACTCGAATACTTTCTTTAAATTCTATAGAGTATATTGCATCTGTTAATATCGAACTATGTGTTACAACCTGTATATACGTATTCTGCGCTGATAGAATCATATTATACAATTTTTTGCCTGTGAAATATAGAAAATTATGCAACTGGTAAAACTATTTTCTAGTGATCAAGTAAAGCAAAAATACAATAGAAGTAATTTTTTTAAAAGCCTCATTCGAAATGTAATAGAAAGAAAATGAAATGGTTTTGTCGTTTAATATCAATACATTTCACTTGTATGGCATATTGTTTTATATATTTGCACTCGTGCTGCGAACTCGGGAAAATATATAAAAAAAGAAAGTGCAGCAAACCTGATTACCACAAAATCTTGGTAATGAATATGACTTGCTGACAATAAAAAAACGCGAGAGAACGTAGCGGACACTTGTATTTATAATTGTAATTATATTTTCAAGTTATTTAATTGAATTCTGCCATTCCGAATTTTCCCATTCATTGTAAAAGTGATTATTGTCACTTGAGTATCATTTACGTGCACACACATATATATATTGTCAAAATTACAGCGATTTCAAAGAATATTTCTTTTGACAATGAATTTTGAATAAAATATCAACCGTTTTCGATTTTAAAGTGTCAATCGTAGACCACATTTGAATAACATTTATTATTTTGGGCTATTGTGCCTAAACGGCGTTGCTGATTTTTCGTTTGACGTGTGTGAGACCACGGACATAAATAGCACTAATATAATTACGTGGTGAAACATTCATTTTAGTATAATCGGAATCGTGAAGATTGTGCCGTTGACTGGGCTCGAACCCGCAACCATTGCCTCTTGGAAAGCTCTGTGCTTTACCGCCGAGTTGAAGGAAATGAACACCCTGTATCTTAAGCTAATTTATAACTATTTGCTCTCTGCCTTTTATGAAAGCGTTAGTAACGCCGTGCATATTGCGATTAGTTAAAAACCGGATATACGGAGTTTGAGACACCTAGCGGTAATCTCCGTAATTAATGTAAATCAGACAACTTTACATTATCTGGGTCTTCGTTAAGAATACTGTGGGCATCTGAGTAAATACGGACAAGCGGAACGCTTCTTATGTGGATCTGACATAAAATTCACATTCATTTTAAACATTTTTAAACGTGTTGCTGAATTACCATATAAGGAAGACTTGTTTACCATTACACCCTCTGGGGAGTGAAAAAAACCATCGTATACATATATGTTTTCTTCAAATCAGACTTTGAAATATATATAAAGCAGTTATCGTGATTGTTGATACCACACATCTGATTAAAACCATTTGGCTGCTAATATCGTGTTGATAAAAAATAGCCCTTACTGTTGATCGCGACAAAATTGTAATTTTCAATCGGTAGGTCGGAGGCAAACTTTCTTGTCTGTGTCTAGAAACGAAAGTAGAATACTAAAGTAGAATACTTATTATTGGTTCTGACGTCTTGATTTTCGATATTCTCGGGAGTTTACCATGATACAATCGAATGCACAAATAACTCCAGTTGAAAAGATGATATACAATAATAAATTATTATTTGTATTATGTTACCCGGAAAATTCTACGTGTTATCAAATTGATTATCAAAAGATAGCCTTTTAGGTGAAAGTTCACTTTAGATCGTCCAACCAAAGAGTCAGTTATATCTAAATCTTTGAAAATGATGTGAACCTTTACAAAAATGAGCTTAAAGTATTTGCATTATATGGGGTATTTTTTATCGTTGGCGGGCAAGAACTGAAATTAGCAATAGTGTTTCTAATCTTAATATTCGTCGCTGTGCGTTCATCTTCCGACAGGTTCTTATCTCAAAATTGTGGTTGGTATGGTATCTGGTCACCATAAAAGGTCTTAAACTTTTATTTACAACTTTTAATACAACATTTGTTTTCTCAAAATTATGGTTGCTCTGGTAACTGGTCACGAAAAACAGGTTGTCTACAGAAAAACATTGTCCCGTCAACTCCTTCTAAACTACTTAGCCAATTTCAATGAAACGTCACACAGATATAAAGGACCATGTGTAGATGTGCATTCATTTTGTCTTTTCCTAATATGGTAGCTATGGTAACCAGTCACTATAAACAGGTTTTCCGATTGAACAGTTCTCCAGATTTTAAACTCCTTCTAAACTGTTGTTACAATTTCAATGGAGCTTCACACAAATATAAATAGAGGATCTTACACGAGTGTGGATGTAATATTGAATTTATTTAACGAGTTTAATTAATTCAATATTACATTGACACGAGTGTAAGATTCTATTTATCACATAACTTATATTTATGAGAAAATACACAAAAACTCTAAAATTAATTCTCTAAATGAAATTCAAATTTCTTCTGTGACAGTACAATTTTCACTACCGAGTCAATCATATGACTTCACACTAACATCATTTGTTTTTGACGTCACAATTAGTGTTATTACACGTGTGTAATACCATTTTTATGACATGGCCGTATGACATGGCTGAACGGATCAGTTTTGTGATAAAGGGATATATGTAGACCCTGACATTTACACATGCAAGCACAATTCATTGTATTTATAACAATTCTAAACAAAGTGTCGGTACTACAAAACTGTAATCACCATGGATCGGTGTGTGTGTGTGTGTGTGGGGGGGGGGGGGGGGGGGGGGGGGTATTAGTCAGTTAGCCATTGGCTTATATTTCTTGTTAATATTTGGTTTCATTAGTTTGTTCACGCAACGCCAAATAAAAATGCATCATCATGCTTTCGTCACAAGAGCGTGCGAGTCTGTAGCGTAATTTAAGACGTAAGAGTTTAGTGACGTGCATGCTTGACAACCTATAGACGGCGCCATTTTAAATGTGTTTCGGCAGTCAGGCTATAACAGCACAGTTAGAATAGTTTGTATATCTTCACTGCATTTAAGATGTTTCCATCAAACGGGAAATTCATGACATTTCACTAAAGTATAATGTACTAAATACGAATACCGTGGAGTCAGCATTTAATATTTTGTCGACCAAAAGTGGCCTTAATTTCCCAGAAGGCTTTCATGCATGGGGAAAGTAAGGGCAAACAGATGTTGTTGGATATACTTGTGAGCTGTATTTATTGACATTTCAATGCTAGGACTTTGCACATTGTCACGTTTAAACGCGAATGAATACATTTTGAATGTAGAACTTTTTGTAAATAACAATGTTTGAGAATATTGTGTTTATATTTGAGATGCATATCATTTCTGATTTAATAGACTTCACATAACCCGTATCCCGTTCTTTATCTAAGAGCGAGAAAACATTTTATCACATAGCCCGCTTCATCAGATTGTCAACAGGAGATATTTTCTATGTTTTAACTAATATATTTAACACGTAAAGAAAAAAAGCTGTATTCATAGTTTTCGGAAAATTAAATCTAATTTTTTATTTTTGTTGTTGATATTCACCTACAACTTCATCTTTGTTTTTGTCATTTTTTGCCCCGGAAGATCTCTTACTAGTATGTTTTTTATTTATTTACAACTTTCAGTTTTGCATTAAAACATTTGTTCAGCGCAGCCGTCTTAACATTTATTCAGAATTCCCAATACTACAGTAAACCAGCATATCATTATCTTTATCATTTTTCTCATTTCATTCTTATGATACATGATATAAAAAATGTATGTTGCTAGCCATCAAGGTCAAGAAATCTATAATGAGTTATCCCATCCACTGCTCTACACGTACCTTCCTTCAGCATTGTGTGTGGACGTTTTACTGGTCATTTGTCTGATAAAGGGGAAATGGTTCATATCTATAAGATCTTAAAATCTCACATATACAAATCAACTGGTTGTTTTAAACGAACCTTTATGAAATATGTAAATATCGATCTGAAGAAATTATCTAGATGTTAAAACAATTTATAAAGATTTTGTAACTTGGCACTTTCATAATACAGGTAAGACGAGGCGGGAAAGGACCAAAACCAGGACCGACTGGAAAACCCCTCGGAGAGGATGTTGATTTCGAAAAAGTAAGTAGGCATACGCACATATATTTGACAAATTAACTTCTTATTTTAAAATCTAACAAGCTAATTCTTTGTAAAAGGAAGCCATCCAGAATAACTCGAAATCTAATATGAACAGTAAAACGCATAGATAACTACCAATACAATACACGTATTTCAGGTCATTCCAAAATATATGCTACATATGTAACAAATCTTGAAAATTCCACAAATCTACTGATCATAGTTATTGTATCAAAAAAAGGGAAAAAATGAAGGGAAAGATGTTGAAAAGAAAACAGTAAATCATTATTGGTTGAAAAGGAAACGGTAAAACATAGTTGGTTGAAAAGGAAATGGTGAAGCATAATTGGTTGAAAAGGAAACGGTGAAGCATAATTGGTTGAAAAGGAAACGATAAAGCATAATTGGTTAAAGCATAAATTGGTTGAAAAGGAAACGGTAAAACATAATTGGTTGAAAAGGTAACGGTAAAGTAAATTGCTTAAAAAGGAAACGGTAAAGCATAATTGGTTGAAAAGGAAACGGTAAAACATAATTGGTTAAAAAGGAAACGGTGAAGCATAATTGGTTGAAAAGGAACCATGTAACTCTTTGCGTGCTTTTCATACTCGAATACTTTCTTTAAATTCTATAGAGTATATTGCATCTGTTAATATCGAACTATGTGTTACAACCTGTATATACGTATTCTGCGCTGATAGAATCATGTTATACAATTTTTTGCCTGTGAAATATAGAAAATTATGCAACTGGTAAAACTATTTTCTAGTGATCAAGTAAAGCAAAAATACAATAGAAGTAATTTTTTTAAAAGCCTCATTCGAAATGTAATAGAAAGAAAATGAAATGGTTTTGTCGTTTAATATCAATACATTTCACTTGTATGGCATATTGTTTTATATATTTGCACTCGTGCTGCGAACTCGGGAAAATATATAAAACAAGAAAGTGCAGCAAACCTGATTACCACAAAATCTTGGTAATGAATATGACTTGCTGACAATAAAAAAACGCGAGAGAACGTAGCGGACACTTGTATTTATAATTGTAATTATATTTTCAAGTTATTTAATTGAATTTTGCCATTCCGAATTTTCCCACGTTTTCGATTTTAAAGTGTCAATCGTAGACCACATTTGAATAACATTTATTATTTTGGGCTATTGTGCCTAAACGGCGTTGCTGATTTTTCGTTTGACGTGTGTGAGACCACGGACATAAATAGCACTAATATAATTACGTGGTGAAACATTCATTTTAGTATAATCGGAATCGTGAAGATTGTGCCGTTGACTGGGCTCGAACCCGCAACCATTGCCTCTTGGAAAGCTCTGTGCTTTACCGCCGAGTTGAAGGAAATGAACACCCTGTATCTTAAGCTAATTTATAACTATTTGCTCTCTGCCTTTTATGAAAGCGTTAGTAACGCCGTGCATATTGCGATTAGTTAAAAACCGGATATACGGAGTTTGAGACACCTAGCGGTAATCTCCGTAATTAATGTAAATCAGACAACTTTACATTATCTGGGTCTTCGTTAAGAATACTGTGGGCATCTGAGTAAATACGGACAAGCGGAACGCTTCTTATGTGGATCTGACATAAAATTCACATTCATTTTAAACATTTTTAAACGTGTTGCAGAATTACCATATAAGGAAGACTTGTTTACCATTACACCCTCTGGGGAGTGAAAAAAACCATCGTATACATATATGTTTTCTTCAAATCAGACTTTGAAATATATATAAAGCAGTTATCGTGATTGTTGATACCACACATCTGATTAAAACCATTTGGCTGCTAATATCGTGTTGATAAAAAATAGCCCTTACTGTTGATCGCGACAAAATTGTAATTTTCAATCGGTAGGTCGGAGGCAAACTTTCTTGTCTGTGTCTAGAAACGAAAGTAGAATACTAAAGTAGAATACTTATTATTGGTTCTGACGTCTTGATTTTCGATATTCTCGGGAGTTTACCATGATACAATCGAGTGCACAAATAACTCCAGTTGAAAAGATGATATACAATAATAAATTATTATTTGTATTATGTTACCCGGAAAATTCTACGTGTTATCAAATTGATTATCAAAAGATAGCCTTTTAGGTGAAAGTTCACTTTAGATCGTCCAACCAAAGAGTCAGTTATATCTAAATCTTTGAAAATGATGTGAACCTTTACAAAAATGAGCTTAAAGTATTTGCATTATATGGGGTATTTTTTATCGTTGGCGGGCAAGAACTGAAATTAGCAATAGTGTTTCTAATCTTAATATTCGTCGCTGTGCGTTCATCTTCCGACAGGTTCTTATCTCAAAATTGTGGTTGGTATGGTATCTGGTCACCATAAAAGGTCTTAAACTTTTATTTACAACTTTTAATACAACATTTGTTTTCTCAAAATTATGGTTGCTCTGGTAACTGGTCACGAAAAACAGGTTGTCTACAGAAAAACATTGTCCCGTCAACTCCTTCTAAACTACTTAGCCAATTTCAATGAAACGTCACACAGATATAAAGGACCATGTGTAGATGTGCATTCATTTTGTCTTTTCCTAATATGGTAGCTATGGTAACCAGTCACTATAAACAGGTTTTCCGATTGAACAGTTCTCCAGATTTTAAACTCCTCCTAAACTGTTGTTACAATTTCAATGGAGCTTCACACAAATATAAATAGAGGATCTTACACGAGTGTGGATGTAATATTGAATTTATTTAACGAGTTTAATTAATTCAATATTACATTGACACGAGTGTAAGATTCTATTTATCACATAACTTATATTTATGAGAAAATACACAAAAACTCTAAAATTAATTCTCTAAATGAAATTCAAATTTCTTCTGTGACAGTACAATTTTCACTACCGAGTCAATCATATGACTTCACACTAACATCATTTGTTTTTGACGTCACAATTAGTGTTATTACACGTGTGTAATACCATTTTTATGACATGGCCGTATGACATGGCTGAACGGATCAGTTTTGTGATAAAGGGATATATGTAGACCCTGACATTTACACATGCAAGCACAATTCATTGTATTTATAACAATTCTAAACAAAGTGTCGGTACTACAAAACTGTAATCACCATGGATCGGTGTGTGTGTGTGTGTGTGGGGGGGGGGGGGGGGGGTATTAGTCAGTTAGCCATTGGCTTATATTTCTTGTTAATTTTTGGTTTCATTAGTTTGTTCACGCAACGCCAAATAAAAATGCATCATCATGCTTTCGTCACAAGAGCGTGCGAGTCTGTAGCGTAATTTAAGACGTAAGAGTTTAGTGACGTGCATGCTTGACAACCTATAGACGGCGCCATTTTAAATGTGTTTCGGCAGTCAGGCTATAACAGCACAGTTAGAATAGTTTGTATATCTTCACTGCATTTAAGATGTTTCCATCAAACGGGAAATTCATGACATTTCACTAAAGTATAATGTACTAAATACGAATACCGTGGAGTCAGCATTTAATATTTTGTCGACCAAAAGTGGCCTTAATTTCCCAGAAGGCTTTCATGCATGGGGAAAGTAAGAGCAAACAGATGTTGTTGGATATACTTGTGAGCTGTATTTATTGACATTTCAATGCTAGGACTTTGCACATTGTCACGTTTAAACGCGAATGAATACATTTTGAATGTAGAACTTTTTGTAAATAACAATGTTTGAGAATATTGTGTTTATATTTGAGATGCATATCATTTCTGATTTAATAGACTTCACATAACCCGTATCCCGTTCTTTATCTAAGAGCGAGAAAACATTTTATCACATAGCCCGCTTCATCAGATTGTCAACAGGAGATATTTTCTATGTTTTAACTAATATATTTAACACGTAAAGAAAAAAAGCTGTATTCATAGTTTTCGGAAAATTAAATCTAATTTTTTATTTTTGTTGTTGATATTCACCTACAACTTCATCTTTGTTTTTGTCATTTTTTGCCCCGGAAGATCTCTTACTAGTATGTTTTTATTTATTTACAACTTTCAGTTTTGCATTAAAACATTTGTTCAGCGCAGCCGTCTTAACATTTATTCAGAATTCCCAATACTACAGTAAACCAGCATATCATTATCTTTATCATTTTTCTCATTTCATTCTTATGATACATGATATAAAAAATGTATGTTGCTAGCCATCAAGGTCAAGAAATCTATAATGAGTTATCCCATCCACTGCTCTACACGTACCTTCCTTCAGCATTGTGTGTGGACGTTTTACTGGTCATTTGTCTGATAAAGGGGAAATGGTTCATATCTATAAGATCTTAAAATCTCACATATACAAATCAACTGGTTGTTTTAAACGAACCTTTATGAAATATGTAAATATCGATCTGAAGAAATTATCGAGATGTTAAAACAATTTATAAAGATTTTGTAACTTGGCACTTTCATAATACAGGTAAGACGAGGCGGGAAAGGACCAAAACCAGGACCGACTGGAAAACCCCTCGGAGAGGATGTTGATTTCGAAAAAGTAAGTAGGCATACGCACATATATTTGACAAATTAACTTCTTATTTTAAAATCTAACAAGCTAATTCTTTGTAAAAGGAAGCCATCCAGAATAACTCGAAATCTAATATGAACAGTAAAACGCCTAGATAACTACCAATACAATACACGTATTTCAGGTCATTCTAAAATAAATGCTACATATGTAACAAATCTTGAAAATTCCACAAATCTACTGATCATAGTTATTGTATCGAAAAAAGGGAAAAAATGAAGGGAAAGATGTTGAAAAGGAAACAGTAAATCATTATTGGTTGAAAAGGAAACGGTAAAACATAGTTGGTTGAAAAGGAAATGGTGCAGCATAATTGGTTGAAAAGGAAACGGTAAAGCATAATTGGTTGAAAAGGAAACGATAAAGCATAATTGGTTAAAGCATAAATTGGTTGAAAAGGAAACGGTAAAACATAATTGGTTGAAAAGGTAACGGTAAAGTAAATTGGTTGAAAAGGAAACGGTAAAGCATGATTGGTTGAAAAGGAAACGGTAAAACATAATTGGTTAAAAAGGAAACGGTGAAGCATAATTGGTTGAAAAGGAACCATGTAACTCTTTGCATGCTTTTCATACTCGAATACTTTCTTTAAATTCTATAGAGTATATTGCATCTGTTAACATCGAACTATGTGTTACAACCTGTATATACGTATTCTGCGCTGATAGAATCATGTTATACAATTTTTTGCCTGTGAAATATTGAAAATTATGCAACTGGTAAAACTATTTTCTAGTGATCAAGTAAAGCAAAAATACAATAGAAGTAATTTTTTAAAAGCCTCATTCGAAATGTAATAGAAAGAAAATGAAATGGTTTTGTCGTTTAATATCAATACATTTCACTTGTATGGCATATTGTTTTATGTATTTGCACTCGTGCTGCGAACTCGGGAAAATATATAAAACAAGAAAGTGCAGCAAACCTGATTACCACAAAATCTTGGTAATGAATATGACTTGCTGACAATAAAAAAACGCGAGAGAACGTAGCGGACACTTGTATTTATAATTGTAATTATATTTTCAAGTTATTTAATTGAATTCTGTCATTCCGAATTTTCCCATTCATTGTAAAAGTGATTATTGTCACTGGAGTATCATTTACGTGCAATTGTGGTTGGTATGGTATCTGGTCACCATAAAAGGTCTTAAACTTTTTGGCCAATTTCAATGACATTTTATACAGATATAAAGAACCATGTGTAGATGTGCATACAACATTTGTTTTCTCAAAATTATGGTTGCTCTGGTAACTGGTCACGAAAAACAGGTTGTCTACAGAAAAACATTGTCCCGTCAACTCCTTCTAAACTACTTAGCCAATTTCAATGAAACGTCACACAGATATAAAGGACCATGTGTAGATGTGCATTCATTTTGTCTTTTCCTAATATGGTAGCTATGGTAACCAGTCACTATAAACAGGTTTTCCGATTGAACAGTTCTCCAGATTTTAAACTCCTCCTAAACTGTTGTTACAATTTCAATGGAGCTTCACACAAATATAAATAGAGGATCTTACACGAGTGTGGATGTAATATTGAATTTATTTAATGAGTTTAATTAATTCAATATTACATTGACACGAGTGTAAGATTCTATTTATCACATAACTTATATTTATGAGAAAATACACAAAAACTCTAAAATTAATTCTCTAAATGAAAGTCAAATTTCTTCTGTGACAGTACAATTTTCACTACCGAGTCAATCATATGACTTCACACTAACATCATTTGTTTTTGACGTCACAATTAGTGTTATTACACGTGTGTAATACCATTTTTATGACATGGCCGTATGACATGGCTGAACGGATCAGTTTTGTGATAAAGGGATATATGTAGACCCTGACATTTACACATGCAAGCACAATTCATTGTATTTATAACAATTCTAAACAAAGTGTCGGTACTACAAAACTGTAATCACCATGGATCGGTGTGTGTGTGTGTGGGGGGGGGGGGGGGGGGGGGTATTAGTCAGTTAGCCATTGGCTTATATTTCTTGTTCATTTTTGGTTTCATTAGTTTGTTCACGCAACGCCAAATAAAAATGCATCATCATGCTTTCGTCACAAGAGCGTGCGAGTCTGTAGCGTAATTTAAGACGTAAGAGTTTAGTGACGGGCATGCTTGACAACCTATAGACGGCGCCATTTTAAATGTGTTTCGGCAGTCAGGCTATAACAGCACAGTTAGAATAGTTTGTATATCTTCACTGCATTTAAGATGTTTCCATCAAACGGGAAATTCATGACATTTCACTAAAGTATAATGTACTAAATACGAATACCGTGGAGTCAGCATTTAATATTTTGTCGACCAAAAGTGGCTTTAATTTCCCAGAAGGCTTTCATGCATGGGGAAAGTAAGAGCAAACAGATGTTTTTGGATATACTTGTGAGCTGTATTTATTGACATTTCAATGCTAGGACTTTGCACATTTTCACGTTTAAACGCGAATGAATACATTTTGAATGTAGAACTTTTTGTAAATAACAATTTTTGAGAATATTGTGTTTATATTTGAGATGCATATCATTTCTGATTTAATAGATTTCACATAACCCGTATCCCGTTCTTTATTTAAGAGCGAGAACACATTTTATCACATAGCCCGCTTCATTAGATTGTCAACAGGAGATATTTTCTATGTTTTAACTAATATATTTAACACGTAAAGAAAAAAAGTTCAAATTCAAAGCTGTATTCATAGTTTTCGGAAAATTAAATCTAATTTTTTATTTTTGTTGTTGATATTAACCTACAACTTCATCTTTGTTTTTGTCATTTTTTGCCCCGGAAGATCTCTTACTAGTAAGTTTGTATTTATTTACAACTTTCAGTTTTGCATTAAAACATTTGTTCAGCGCAGCCGTCTTAGCATTTATGCCGAATTCCCAATACTACAGTAAACCAGCATATCATTATCTTTATCATTTTTCTCATTTCCTGCTTTTGAAACATGATATAAAAAATGTATGTTGCTAGCCATCAAGGTCAAGAAATCTATAATGAGTTATCCCATCCACTGCTCTACACGTACCTTCCTTCAGCATTGTGTGTGGACGTTTTACTGGTCATTTGTCTGATAAAGGGGAAATGGTTCATATATGTAAGATCTTAAAATCTCACATATACAAATTAAACTGTTTGTTTTTAGCGAACCTTTATGAAATATTTAAGTATCGATCTGAAGAAATTATCTAGATGATACAACAATTTATAAAGATTTTGTAACTTGGCACTTTCATAATACAGGCAGGAGAAGGCGCGAAAGGACCAAAACCAGGACCGACAGGAAAACCCCTCGGAAAGGATGTTGATTTGGAAAGAGTAAGTAGGCATACGCACATATATTTGGCAAATTAACTTCTTATTTTAAAATCTAACAAGCTAATTTTTTGTAAAAGTTAGCCATCCAGAATAACTCGAAATCTAATATGAACAGTTAAACGCCTAGATAAATGGCAATACGATACACGTTTTTCAGGTCATTCCATAATCAATGCTGCATATGAAACAAATCTTGAAAATTCCACAAATCTATTGATCATAGTTTTTGTATCGAAAAAAAGGAAAAAAAGAAGGGTAAGATGTTGAAAAGGAAACAGTAAAGCATTAATGGTTGAAAAGGAAACGGTAAAACATAATTGGTTGAAAAGGAAACGGTGAAGCATAATTGGTTGAAAAGGAAACGGTAAAGCATAATTGTTTGAAAAGGAAACGATAAAACATAATTGGTTAAAGCATAATTGGTTGAAAAGGAAACGGTAAAGCATAATTGTTTGGAAAGGAAACGGTAAAACATAATTGGTTGAAAAGGAAACGGTAAAGCATAATTGGTTGAAAAGGAAACGGTAAAGCATAATTGGTTGAAAAAGAGGAAACGGTAGAACATAATTGGTTGAAAAGGAAACGGTGAAGCATAATTGGTTGAAAAGAAATCATGTAACTCCATGCGTACTTTTCATACTCAAATACTTTCTTTAAATTCTATAGAGTATATTGCATCTGTAAATATCGAAGTATGTGCTACAACCTGTATATACTTATTCTGCGCTGATAGAATCATGTTATAACATTTTTTGCATGTGAAATATAGAAAATTATGAAACTGGTAAAACTATTTTCCAGTAGGCAAGCGAAGAAAAAAATCCAATATATTTATATTTTCAAAAGCCTCATTCGAAATGTAATAGAAAGAAAATGCAATGGTTTGTCGCTTAATATCAATACTTTTCACTTGTATGGCATTTTGTTTTAAATATTTGCACTCGTGAAAATATATAAAACACGAAAATGCAACAAACTTGCTGGACACAAAATTTTGGCTATGCAAATGACTTGCTGACAATAAAAAAAAACGCAAGAGAACGTAGCGAGCACTTACATTTATAATTGTAATTATTTTTTCAAGTCATTTAATTTAATTCTGCCATTCCGAATTTTCCCATTCATTGTAAAAGTGATAATTGTCACTGGATTATCATTTACGTACACACAAATATATATATTGTCAAAATTACAGCGATTTCAAAGAATATTTCTTTTGACAATGAATTTTGGATAAAATATCGACCGTTCTCGAGCTTAAAGTGTCAATCGTAGACCACATTTGAATAACATTTATTATCTTGGGCTATTGTGCCTAAACGGCGTTGCTGATTTTTCGTTTGACGTGTGTGAGACCACGGACATAAATAGCACTGATATATTACGTGGTTAAACATTCATTATAGTATAATCGGAATCGTGAAGATTGTGTCGTTAACTGGGCTCGAACCCGCAACCATTTAAGGATTGAATGTCTATTTTGTTGTTTGCATCGGCTGTGTCAAGTGAACCTCGCGCAAATGAAGTGAACTGGGAAGCAGTTCATGTACCATTTGCACGAAGTTCACTTGACTTCATCAGCCGATGCAAACAACAAAATAAACATTCAATCCTTATATTTACGTTAACTATTTTGAATTTCCCGCTATTTGCATGCACTTTAAGCTGCCGGTGTCACACAGTGCTTTACTTTTGTTACATTGTTGCACACTTATCGGCATATATGTACATACGCGGAACAGCTGATAGCTAGCTTCATTCATCACTAGGCAACAGAAAAAATGTAGTCCAGAGACAAGATTTTTATTTTTTGATTTTCATATGTGCTGTAATCATACCTCTCAAAGTTTTATTTTCATTAAGAATTGATTGATATACCTTTCCAGTATAAAATGAATTACAAGAGGGTCTTTTTAAGCGGTTTGCATCGCGCAGCTGTAAACTTAACGAAGTTGTGATATGGTCACAGTTGAAGCGAGTCAAATAAAGTTGTCGGAAGTCAGATTTCGGTTAGGCCAGTAATGAAAACGTCTCATAACAGTCAGTGGATTTAGGCATGTATAGCTTATTGATGAATATATGATGAATGGTATTGATGACATGTAATCAACTGGATTAGTGATTTAACGATTTTTAATTTGGGACATTAACCGAAAACTACAAGCTTTAAAGGTAAGCACACGGTACAGTTATGTTGACAAGATCACAGGTGCCTTAGAATTCGCTATATCTGCTTTTGGGCATAAACTAATTATAAGGTTTTAAGAGTGTGTTTAAAATTTTGGAGGTTAAGATCAGTTTCTGATAAAAATGCCACCCAATATAAACTCCTCGGAAGTATTAATTTATTCTAGACACCGTGGTTTAGGTCCAAAAACTACGCTGTAAGTGTAACAAATTATCGGGCCCCTGTGAGCAAGCTAGGTTAGGCCCTAACGTAGATCTAGTCTAGCTAGCTAATCAGTTTCGTGGACATGTTACATTTGTCGAATAATAGAAAAAAAAAACATATGTAACTTCTTAAAAGAGAACGGATTTCTGTGACCAATCTCAAACATTTGCTTTTATTATTGGACATGAAATAAAAAAATTGAAAAAAAAAACCAAAATGCGAAATCTGCCGACGGGCAGTTGATCCCATTTCATTAAACGCACGATCATCGAGGGAATCAATGAGAAATTTAAGACCAACATATCTTGAATAAATGCTTTCGGAAATGTCAGAATGTTGTCATATCAAGTATTATTAAAGCTATGTGTGATATGATATTGGCATAACTCATTGGCATGTAAAACAGCTGTTTTACGTGTGTAGTACACCCGTACATTATTGTACACAGTAAACAAATGTATTACTTCGCCAGGAACGAAAAAGCGCGTGCCCCACTTGTTTCATCGGGAAATGAAGCAACCAGAGTTTACTAGTTTTATTGAGGCGGAGTGAAGTGAAAATGTAAATATTGCATGTTGGACAGCACTGTGCTTTACTGCCGAGCTTTAGGGAATGAACACCCTGCATCTTAAGCTAATGTATAACTATTTGCTCTCTGCCTTTTATGAAAGCGTTAGTAACGCCGTGCATATTGCGATTAGTTAAAAACCGGATATACGGAGTTTGAGACATCTAGCGGTAATCTCCGTAATAAATGTTAATCAGACAACTTTACATTATCTGGGTCTTCGTTAAGAATACTTTGGGAATCTGAGTAAATACGGACAAGCGGAACGCTTCTTACGTGAATCTTACATAAAATTCACATTCATTTTAAACGTCATGCAGAATTACCATATAAGGAAGACTGGTTTACCATTACACCCTCTGGGGAGTTAAAAAAAACCATCGTATACATATATTTTTTCTTCAAACCAGACTTTGAAATATATATAAAGCAGTTATCGTGATTGTTGATACCTCAAATCTGATTAAAACCATTTGGCTGCCAATCGCGACAAATGTCGTGTTGATAAAAAATAGCCCTCACTGTTGATCGCGACAAAATTGTAATTTTCAATCGGTAGGTCGGAGGAAAAATTTTTCGTCTGTGTCTAGAAACGAAAGTAGAATACGAAAGTAGAATACTTATTATTGGTTCTGACGTCTTGATTTTCGATATTCTCGGGAGTTTACCATGATACAATCGAATGCACAAGTAACTCCAGTTGAAAAGTTGATATACAATAATAAATCATTATTTGTATTACGTTACCGGGAAAATTTTATGTGTTATCAAATTGATTATCAAAAGATAGCCTTTTAGGTGAAAGTTCTCTTTAGATCTTCCAACCAAAGAGTCAGTTATATCTAAATCTTTGAAAATGATGTGAACCTTTACAAAAATGAGCTTAAAGTAATTGCATTATTTGGGTTTTTTTTTATCGTTGGCGGGCAAGAACTGAAATCAGCAATAGTGTTTCTAATCTTAATATTCGTCGCTGTGCGTTCATCTTCCGACAGGTTCTTTTCTCAAAATTGTGGTTGGTATGGTATCTGGTCACTATAAAAAGTTTTTTTGTAGAAAAAAACTTGTGCGGACAACTCCTCTTAAACTTTTTAGCCAATTTCAATGAAACGTCACACAGATATAAAGGAACATGTGTAGATGTGCATGCAACTTGTCTTTTCTTAATATGGTAGCTATGGTAACCAGACACTATAAACAGATTTTCCGATTAAACAGTTCTCAAGATTTTAAATTTATAAAATTATAAATTCTCTAAAAGAAAGGCAAATTTCTTCTGTGACAGTACAATTTTCACTACCGAGACAATCCTATGACGTCACAATAACGTCATTTGTTTATGACGTCCCGATTAGTGTTATTACACGTGTGTAATACCATTTTTATGACATGGCTGAACGGATCAGTTATGTGATAAAGGAAGATATGTAGACTTTGACATTTACACATGCATGCACAATTCATTGCATTTCTAAAAATTTTAAACAAAGTGCCAGTACACTACAAAACTGTATTTTGCAAACAACATGGAGGGGGGGGGATTAGTCAGTTAGCCATCGGCTGTTCATTTTTTGTTGATAAGTTTGTTCACGTCACGCCAAATAAAAATGCATCATCATGCTTTCATCAGAAAAGCGCGCGAGTCTGTAGCGTAATTCAAGACGTAAGATTTTAGTGATGTGCATGCTTGACAACCTAAAGAAAGCGCCATTTTAAACGGGTTTCGGCAGTAAGGCTATAACAGCACATTGAGAATAGTCTATATATCGTCACTGCATTCAAGATGTTTCCATCAACCGGGAAATTCATGACATTTCACTCAAGTATAATGTACTAAATATAAATATCGTGGAGTCAGCTTTTAATTTTTTGTCGATCAAAAGCGGCCTTAATTTCCCAGAAGGCTTTCATGCATGGGGAAAGTAAGGGCAAACAGATATTTTTGGATATACTTGTGAGCTGTATTTATTGACATTTCAATGCTAGGACTTTGCACATTGTCACGTTTAAACGCGAATGAATTTTGAATGTAGAAGTTTTTTTTTTAAATCAAAATTTTTGAGAATATTGTATTTATATTTGAGATGTATATCATTTCTGATTTAATAGACATCACATAACCCGTATCCCGCTCTTTTTATAAGAACGAGAAAACATTTCATCACATAGCCCGCTTCATCAGATTGTCCACAGGAGATGTTTTCTATGTTTTGAATAAGAGATTTAACACGTAAAGAAAAAAGTTCAAATTCAAAACTGTTTTCATAGTTTTCGGAAAATGAAATATAATTTTGTTGTTGTTGTTGATATTAACCTAATACTTCATCTTTGTTTTGTCATTTTAGGCGCTGGAAGATCTCTTACTTGTAAGTTTTTATTTATTTCCATTTCTTTATCATTTTTCTCATTTCATTTTTATGAAACATGAAATAAAAAATGTTTGTTGCTAGCCATTAAGGTCAATTAATCTATAATGAGTTATTCCATCTACTGCTCTACACGTACCATCCTTCAGCATAGTGTGTGGACGTTTTACTGGTCATTTGTTTGTTAAAAGGGAAATGGTTCAATTTGTAAGATCTTAAAATCTCACATATACAAATCAACTGGTTGTTTTAAACGAACCTTTATGAAATATGTGAGTATCGATCTGAAGACATTATTTAGATGTTACAATTTATGAAGATTTTGTAAATTAGCACTTTCATAATACAGGCAGGAGAAGGCGAGCCAGGACAGGGAAAAAGACCGGGACCAGGAAAACCCCCCGGAAATGGTGGTGATTTGGAAAGAGTACGTAAACATACGCACATATATTTGGCAAATTAACTTAACAATCGGCCAAGGGAAAATGTTGTTCCTGATTTACATACACTTTTAAAACATCATTTATTTAATATATGAAATATTTAAAATATAAATGATTTTGTACACTGTACTACACGAACTATATTTCATTATAAAGTCGAACATCTTTATCTCGAACTCGTATAACTCGAAATCATCGTTTAATTCGAAGTATTTCGTCAGTCCCGCAAGCTTTACACTAGCATTTAAACTCACGTAACTCGAATAATAGGATACTCAAAGTTTCTTCATAGTCCCATCGACTTTGAGATAACGGGGTTCGACTTTCTTAGTTTAAAATTTAATAAGCTATTTCATAAACATTGTAACGTATGTCTGATACATAACTCACATACTATGCCAGAAATGAGATAAAAAAACAGTTCTTTGTAAATGTTAGCCATCAAGAATAACTCGAAGTCTAACATGGACAGTAAAACATCTTGATACTTTGTACCTAACAGTTTGTTAAAAAGCCATCCCATAATCAATGCTACATATATACAGTTTAACAAATCTTGAAAATGCATTAAAATATTTGTTCAGCGCAGCCGTCTTAACTCCCAATACTACAGTAAACCAGCATATCATTATCCTTATCATTTTTCTCATTTCATTCTGATGAAACATTAAATAAAAAGGCCAGAGGTATATACAACTCGCTATAAAGCTAAAGGAAAAACGCCAATATGTCAGATGTATATATATGGGATTATCATATGATTACTGTCACATGCGGTGTAATAAAGCCAATACATACATTTTCTATGTTACACACGTTTACTAACACCTTCCGTTTCGCTGATTTGCTGATTCCTTATGAATTGTGTTAATACGCATAGGCACGGTCTTCTTCTTTCTACAAAATGTGGTATGTTCATCAAATTTATTATTAAGCTTTATCGAGACTATATTTATATATCTTTATTTTTCATTCCTTAAAATACCCCGGATAATGAAATATATTCGTATATTGACCAGTTGATATTATATATGGAATTTGTCCAGTACGTTGTCGTCTGTTGTATGACAGTGTCAGGTATCACGGGGACCAACGTAAATTTACTAGTCTGGAACACTGATGTGCCACAATCATTTACATATATTAGTATGTAATTAACACATGTCTATATTGTAGTTTGATTCTTATTAATTTCATTTTGGCTGAAATAAAAATGTTTACATCGACTTGTATAACCAGTCATTAGTATCATAAACGTTTCTTAAATTACGAAACATCATTAACTAAACATGTTTCTTTCGAAAGCATTAACAGCAGTTAAGAGGAAAATTGTATGAATTTCGTTCCTGTGGAGACATTGATAGCAAAAGAGTTTCCTGAAGTTAAGGATATTTAATAAAACTGGGGCCGGATACGATACAATATATAGGCTTATCGACGTGTTTATTAGACCGTGGGATTAAGCATTGTACGCACTTGTATATATGGACATTCTGACAGGAATTGATCCGAGGAGATATGATTATGTATGCAACATGTACGTACTTGCACTACGATCAAGTAAACCGTACTTGCACTACGATCAAGTAAACCGTACTTGCACTACGATCAAGTAAACCTTTGAATGAAGTACAGCGTTTTCATTTCAAAACGTAGGTGGCAAGAAAAGGAGGTAAACCAAAAAGTGGCAAGGTACAAGGTCCACAACAAGGTGACAGCAACAACAAAGGGGAAAAACCAAAACTTGATAAGGATGAAGAAGAGGTAAGTACACATACGATTTATAGCTGTTTTCTTATTGATTTGATTAGAATACAATGTATTTTTTTGTTGTTATTGGAAACTCTGTGATCGTCACTGCTACACTTAATCAATCCCAGGTTGGTGGTAGATTTTACATTGAAAACGTGTAATGTAATTATATATATATATATATAAATAGAATAACCTATCTATATGACAATTAATATTTTTTATGTGTCTGTAGCATTGAATGTTTATGAATCGTTATGATATTCGGAAATACATTTGTTGTCAATGATTTCGCCAATGTAATATGTCGTTTTTATGACATAATCTACCCCCCCCCCCCCCCGCCCCGCAAAGAAAGGGGTAGGGGGTTATACTGGAATCAGGTTGTCCGTCTGTAGACAAAACGATGTACCGGCTACTCCTCCTAAACTACTTGGAGGATATCAACGAAACATGGTGGGAATAATCCTAAATTGTAGACGTGTGTAATCTATATCACGTTCAACAAATTTGTTTACCATGGTAACCAGCGACTACTTGAAGTCTTTTAGAGAAAAAAATGGTCAGACAACTATTAATAAACCTGTTAACCGATTCAAGTCAAACTACACAGAAACCATGTATTTATGTGCATGCAGGATATTTTCTGCAGAAGGTTTGGTTGCCATGGTAACCAGGTAAATACCCAAGTCTTGTGGATCACGAATTTGTCAGCGCAACTGCATCGAATCCTATGAGCATATTTCAATGGAACTACACAGGAAGTTAAGGGATTTCTATTTTTAGACATGAATGCATAATTCTTTTTTACTTACAGATATTTAGGTTGCTATGGCAAACAGGCCATTTACACATCTTTTTTTGTTGGAATTGTTTAACTAGACAACTCATCCTAACCAGTAAACCAAATTCAATGAATATACACGTTATTGACCAAGTGTAGATATGCATACAGATTACTTTTGCAGAATTTTAGTTGCCATGCTAACCAGGTCACGATAAAGTTTTTGTTGGAAAATTTTGTCTGTAAACCAATTTCAATGAAACTACAAAGGGATGCTAGGGACAATGTGTAGAGGTATCTGCAGATAAAAAAGTTCGTCATTAACATTGCCTTATTACATTTTTTATTTTAAAGGTGGGGGAGGGATATAAGATGGCCATTGGGTTACAGTGTTCAATTTGAAGTGATAATGGGTTCGGCAATGTTACTATTTCAGGATTGTCTTTTCATTAATAATTCACAAATACCCAAACATTAATATTCATATCGCGGCTCTTGACATATACAGTTTTATGTTATGGTTGAATTATTTTGTTTGCTTTTTTTCCCATTATTTTTAGGACATTGAAAATATGTCAGTTGTAAGTGCATCAACTACACTAAATACTAACGGCATTTCTGCATAAACATCAGCGCTGAAACATATGAGTTATTGTTATTATGGCCCCTCAACCACATGTGTATCTAACATTATTGCGTTCAATGTGAATGGAGTAAAAATTAAGTCAATATGCAAGTATCGTTAAAAGATATCTTAATTAGGGTTGTCAACGATTAACTAGTTAACCGTTCATAACGTCAGTAAGCGAATATTGATTTCAGTATCCGGTTAATCGTAAATTTTATAAATGTTTATGTAAATGCGTGTATTTGTTTCTAATTCGTCAATTTTAGTCGCCGCTTGTGTTATGATAATCTCCCTTACATTATGTCATACAATTCGGTCATAATGATAAGCTGATTCTCTATCTATGAATGTTCTGTAAAGAACTAATCAGAAGCCAGGTCCTTGTTTTGATAACTCAAACTGACCGATCAGGAATATCCTTTGAGTACATGTGTTCGGTTTTCATTTCGTGTTGTCGCCCGACGCTCGAACATTGTGCATAGATCTACATAACTTGCTCAATCGACTGTAAGCGTATGCTATTGTTATACGTATATGACAGTATATTTTTTTTTATATATATATATTTCTGAATATCAGGTATTTGTTTATCACATTACACCTTGTGCTTTTCGAAGCCATTCAACGCAACGGCAGGCTTACTTATAATGTAATAACGAAATGAGCTTCCATTCAATTTTTGTTTGTTCTGAATTTGATTATTAATCATTATTAAGAGCACATAGTTTAGGAGACGGTCATCATACATAAATAAAGAATTGATCGAAACAGGTTCATAACTCATTTTTGTACACGGATTTTTATTTGTTATAATTATAATCTGATGTGTTAGCCCGATGTCGGCATGAATTAGTGTTTTTAAAGGAAATATATAATATGAACCGGTTAACCGGTTAACCGTTCATATCGATATTCCCGAGCAACCGATTGATGCTTTTGATTCTGTTTACCAACACTAATTTAATCCGTCGCTATTACAGAATGTTGATCGTTTGTTTATTTCGATATGAGTATTTTATCTTAACATAATTCATCTTACCTTGTGTTTATCAAAAAGAAGACAACTCCAAACAATGACCAAACATGTGCTTTTTCATTTACTTTTTTTTATCATTTATATGAGTTTAAATTATGATTTTGTGAACGCCTCGGTATTCTCTTTTTTATTTTCAATGATGTTCATATGATAGCCAATGACTTAAACCAAGTGACAGCTTAGAGGTCACAGCATACCTTCTCCTTTCCAAAGATCACAGATACTAACCGATAATGATAATTGATATTGAATAAACGTTACAATAGGTCCTGCATAAAACTGTAACCATAATCTGTTGTCCAAGAAAATCGCAACCTCTCCGTGGATTATGCGGTCACAGACTTGAAGAATCCTTAGTAATACCCTGGACATGTACAATAGGATAGACACAGCAGAATTTCAATTAAATTGGCAGGGCGGGAAGATATTATTGTGCAGCCTTATACGATATTCATTGTGGACACATAATATGAAAATCATAAAGAGTGATATATCTATTTTCAAACTTGCTACGTATAAGGGGAAGTAACCCATTTAATAAATACTCAGTGTAGTAACGGCGAAACACACGTAAACCAACCATTCAAATAAAATGGTTAGTAAACTATTTAGAGAACGCATTAAATAAATTCTGATGTTTTCTATTAGAACTTTACAACGAACGAAGGTGGTTTTAATGTGATAATCAAGTGGCATTTTCTTAATTGATTTTTATTATGTGGATATGATAACTTTGCATTTAATGTTGTTATTTCAGATGGAGAAATTCGAAGCGGTAAGTTTCTATCATTTCATCTCTAACGCTTTACATTTTATCTTAACAGAATATTAAATTAAGATATAAGTGTAAAGTAAAAAAATAATATTGAATTTTGATTCGGTTTGTAAATAAACACCACCATTTCTAATTCTCAGTTCTTCCTTTATTTTGCTTAGTAAGTAAATGACACGAGTAGGTGAGATATCATAAATATTTTCCAATTGCGGGCACATATTGTGAAACTATAATAACTCTATCTTTCTTCATAATAACGAAGAAAGCTTTTTTAATGCAAACTGGCATACGTATTAATAACTTTTTATAATGTTAACTGTAATTAAAAAAATCTCTACTATGCAGACATGCTTTTTTTCAATGCAAGCAACAATTGTATTTAAGATTAGAGTAAGAGGTTTTACATAGAAATCTATTGCACGACAACCTAATTATACCCGTATCAATATTTACACTTTCACTTTTTCCAGATAGTACCTTTTTTAAGCAACGCAGAGATAGTTAGTTCTTCTTTGTTTGTTATACATTCCTAGAAATACTTAAAACAAGTCTGAAACGTTCTTGGCATTGTTTTTAGGTTAAAACATTAATTTATAATAACTTCATTGTTGATGCCTGAGTTGGTACATTGCGTAGTGTACAATGTGGGATTATATGTTGATGCATAAAACCACGGATCGGATGACAAAGAACTAATATCTAATTTATCATGATCAAAAAATATTTTATTATTAGCAAAGATACGTGCTTAAAATCGTATTGCTTTTTTTCTGATTCTAGTGTTTTGAACTAAAGGTAAGTTTCGTTGATATTTGCTTTCCATTTATCAATACTTTTCTGAAAATATTTCTGATGTAGTGCTTGGCATAATTTATCAATTGTTTGCGATGGTCACAGTTTTATTATTCTTTTATTTCTATTATTGTTTTGGGCTAAATGGCTCTTAAAGCTATTGGATATGCAAGTTAATAAAATTATTTTTTGTTTGGTATTCTGTTTCTCGTTCAAAGTGATATAAATGTACTCATATGTCTAGTATACATTACTTTTTTCAATTAATTCACGTTCGGGATAGAGGTCTTATGTATTTCCCTGCCTATCGCCCGCTCTTTTGTAGACAATGTAGCTCACACTCTCCAAAATGTCTAAAGCGTTTATATGCTTTAACTTATTCAGTTGGCTTGATTCGGCATACTACTTGCGGGTTAATTTGCCACTTAGTTACTTACTTAGGAGTGCAACCAGGACCCAGGTATTCAAAAGATGATTTGCTTAATCACTATTCAATGACATTTTTCAACATTAAATAATTCTGTCTGTATACAAGGTACAATCACTCACTTTTTGATGTTCATTGACTGTATTAGAGATTTGATATCTGGAAAGTTGTAATTAATTTAATAGTTTTGTTTAAAACTTATAAGAGAATTAAAATTTCACTAATCTCTGATTACACTAATCGCCATTTGAACAACTGGGCCCAGGTAGATGATTTATAACAGGAAGTCTTCGACTAAACTTTTACTGCCATGTTGGCATGGGAATTCTCATGTGTACTAACCTAGGCTAAACAGTGATTATGAACGATGTTTCGAGATATACTGTACTTGTGATTTGTTTTCACCCCACATTTCCATGCTAGAACAACACAAGAGTGTTAGCAATGAGTACCTTTTTAGTTATACTTTTCTGGTAATGTGTCTTTTATACACTCTGCATGGTAGTTTGGAGCTGGTTGGTTATGCATGTATTTGAATCAGTAAATCCGTACGTCCGTCTGTCCGTAGACGTATTTCGTTCAGCTATCCATTCGCTCAGTTAACAAGTTGTTTTTTTCTTCTCGGAAATACCTAGTTCAGTATAGAGAAATGTCACTGGAATGATTTTGCATTTCTTCCTTTTTCGAGAGTAACTTATGGATTTTGTCCGACTACGCATTCCCCCAGTTTTAAATGGAACTTTCGGAAATTGCATGGGAATGGTCAGTACAATTTTGAGACGTGCCTACTGAAGTGACATTTTTTATTTTTGGAAAGTTTTCTCCATCTACAAGGATATCAATTTTATCTGACTTTGCATTACCTCAGACACTATTATTATTTTTATTTAACTTTGTTTGAATAGCCAGTTCAATTTTGCATTTACTTCATATCTAATAGATTATCATTTTTTTATTGTTGTAATGGCCATTACAACTTAAAGAAATGTAACCCCCTGAAGTGACATATCATCAGTCCCCCTTTATGCATTATTCCCCCTTTTATATAAGAAAGTAAAACAATTTCGTCCGACAAACCATTCTTTCAATTTTAAACAGGTCTTAGTAATACCCTAGACATGTACAACAGGATAAACAAAGCAGAATTTCAATTAAATTGGCAGGGCGGGAAGATATTATTGTGTAGCCTTATGCGATATTCATTGTGGTCACATAATATGAAAATCATAAAGAATGATATATCTATCTTCAAACTTGCTACGTATAAAGGGAAGTTACCCATTAAAAAAATACTCAATGTAGTAACGGCGAAAAACACGTAAACCAACCATCCAACCTAAATAATAAGTATAAGAGTATAAATTCTCTTCATTTCTATTAGAAATTTACAATGAAAGAATGTTGTCTTTATTGTGATAATCAAGTGGCATCTTATTAATTTATTTTTATTATGTGGAAATGATAACTTTACATTTAATTTGTTATTTCAGTGGGAGGAAATGGAAGAGGTAAGTTTCTATCATTTCATCTCTTACGCTTCACATTTTATCTTAACAGAATATTGAATTAAGATATAAGTGTCAGGTTAACAAATAATATAGAATTTTGAATCGGTTTGTAAATAAACATCACCATTTCTAATTCTCATTTCTTGGTTTATTCTGCGTTCATCCATGCCTTTATAAGGTACTTCATAGTAAGTAAGTGACACGAGTAGGTGAGATATTATAAATATTTACCAATTGCGGGCACATATTTTGAAAACAATATTGAGTGATAACTTTATCCTTCTTCATAATATTTAAATGTGAACTGGCATAAGTATTTATAATTTCTTATAATTTCAAGTGTACGGGACTTCAGCTGTAGTTTTAGTCCATTCATATGGATGTTCATGTCTATGTCAATTTACAATAATAATTAAATTTAAGGAAAAATCAGATAATCATATAATTTTGTACAGTAGCAGTAGTGGACTGTCAATTTAAGTAGGACTGCATATGTAAAAGTATATACAATCATTCGAACTAAATTATTTTTTTAAATTATAAAAAAAATATTTTAAGATTACACGAAAGGAAATACTTCTTGAAAAAGAGAACTGTCGGTGCTTGGAAAAAAATCTGTCCTTTGTTGCCAATTCAATAAAGCATTGAACTTTTTTTTCAGTTGGCATTCATAGGGTAAATGAATGCCAACTAGTCAAAGGCAAATTCAATGAATCGCGCTAGCGTATCATATTGGATTTGCCTTTGTCAAGTTAGCATTCATATTGTCTATGAATGCCAACTAAAAGCAGTTCAATACTTATATTTTCCATTTTTAAAATCTGTTCATCTAATGTTAATATTAAAAAAAAACCAATAACACATTTCACTTTTCAGCATTAAGATTAAATAATGCATTTGTCGTGTAAACTTGTTCATTGAAAAGAACAGCTATCGCCCGTTGACGGTATGCAACGTCACAGTTATGACGTCTTAATAATGATGACGTCAAGATTCGGTCATTAGCAGTCATGGCCTGATGAATGCCAACTTAATTTAGTAGGGTTATAAAGTGACAATGCCATCCAATGGTAGATATTCACTGTTTAGCAATTTGAATACAAAGATGTTGAAAAATTGAAATAAAAAAAAAAAACCAAAATCAACACAACAATTTTTCTCAAAGGATAATATCGGTATGTGAATGCTTGCAATTTAGAAAGTAACATTTATATTTCAAAGCTGACTGTCAACTGATTGTAACATCATGCGTTGTCAACACAAAATCTACATATATATGTATCTATATCATAAGTATTTGTTTCTGTTTCTTCGCCTTAACTAGGAAAATATCCTTTCCATAAATCAGCAGAGGGTTAGACTGTCAAACTACAGATCGTTGAGTCAATAACAAATCCTTTTTAAATTATTAATTGTAAACGAACATATATTTGTTGCAATTTTGAATTGTGCATTATTTTAAAAGTGCGTTGATACACTTGCAATATATATGAAAGAAGGAAGTGCTGCTTAAACAATGTTTAAGTAATTGTGGAATGGTAAGCTAAACAAACATTTATTGTCCTAAATGACTCTTTTAATATTTCTTTGGGGTATTTTTTGCTTCCTAAGGTGCCCCATATGTCTTAAACTCCTAGAAGGACGACACACCTGTATGATGCCTATAATTCATTATTTGGCTCGACTGCATCTAATTATAGATTATAAAATAACTTAAGTATCTTTTGTTTCATCTTTCTAGGAAGAAAAACGCAGATCTGCAAAGGACGAAGAAGATGAACAAAAAGGAAAAGTTGACGAAATGGTGGGTTTTGAGTGTTTATCTGTCCACTAAACGGCTAAAGACAAAAATAAGATAATAACTCTGAATTAGGAAGTATTGTCCGTACTTGACATGAACACGATTACGCAGTTGCATTGTTGTCTTAGTCCGACTTATTGATTTATGTATCAAAATAATAAGAGGGAAGCTCGCGCATTGTTGAATTAAGTTGTTTTCCCTTGCTATATTTTGCCTTTGTGTATTTTTCGTCCGAGGGTAGCCCTGCGTTGGGGAAACCTGAAACACGTCACATAATTACGTTCGGCCTTCGTCGGCTATTTCCGGAAGGTTGGAAATAACGAAATATCTTTCAACTGATGTATGTTGCATTTTTCTCTGTTGTTGCTTCAGAAGCTGTTTTTTCGCCTTGTCGACTCATGGAAATTTTATCTCTTTCTGAACCAGTTAATGAATGATTCTCCGTAAATATCAGAGATTAACCGCTTTGCCTTTTGTATATTATGCTTTCATTTTTTAAGTGTCCGTGTTTGAGCCCGTATTCATGAATTTATTTCAATGTAAAAGTCTTGGTTTTGTGTCGTGTCTATATTTTTGTTCTGGTTGAAGTTAATATAAGAATATATCAATTATATTACTCAATAGTCTTTTGATCGCTTCATGATTGTGATTTTGAGTGCTTATACATATTGACGCCGTAATGCTTTATCAAAAGTGCTTCAACGTCAGAAATTCTCATTTGTATAAAATACTATTTTTCTTCAGATTGAAGAAGCCATGATGGAATGCTTTGCCGAGGTAAGATTAACCATTTTTTTTTTAAATTTCTTTCGAGAACTTGATATCCTAAGTGGCTGATACGAAACAAAAGCTCAGATTCATATTGAAATGTTGATTATTATGTTTATTTGCAATTCATTGGATTTGGTACACTGACTCTGGTTGGTCAATCAAAAAAAATTGTAACAGTAAGGATTACGGTAATGCCGTCAACATCATGACAACAAATTGGAATTATTGAAATTTGCTTCGGTATATCTTTATCGTAATGTCGCAAATACAGTGAAACCTCGCTTAAAGACCACCTCAGAAATAAGACCATATCGCTATTGTGACCACTTCATTTCAGTCCCCCAAAAAAAATTCTATATATCTCTGTATTTTAAGCTTCACTATTCAGACCACCTCACTATTCAGACCACCTCACTATTCAGACCACCTCGCTATTTAGACCAGTTTTGAAAAGTCCCAAATACCACTTTTGCACTAAGTATCACCTCCATTCTCAGACCACCGACCTAACACAAATGCACCTGGTGTGTATTCCACTGTGTACACCCGACAGGTGTCAGATCAGTAAGCGGTATTTTGGCGTCAAATCAGTTAATCTGTTACAGTTAATGTGTGGTTAACATTATAAAGTCAATATGTTAATTAATAGACCATGACAACATGTGAAAAGGTGGATTTCACAGAAATCTGTCTGCCTCGCCAACCCGCTATTAAGGACCACTTTGGTGCCGTCCCTACGGTGGTCTTATAGAGAGGTTTCACTGTATTGTTCAAATCTGATGATTGAATATTATATATTTTTACGAAATAATGGATAATGTATATTTTATGTAATATGTATTATAACTACTAATATATGGTTTTACCGGTTATCATATCAAATGGTTCTGAACAAATCAATCTCACTCATTCTTGTACAACTCTTACTAGCCAGGTACATTTGTTTGTCACACTGTAATGTCTCATAGAGATTAGTTTATACTGATTACGATTTCGGATTTGAACGGAAATGGGTCAAGTGACATGGTCCTGTTCTATATAAGTAACTTTTGAATATTTAAGATCCAAATGTTAGCATTAGTAAAGGTATCTTATCATGATTTAATTTCCCTATTTGTTCACAGCTTGAAGGAGAATACTTTCCTGGGGTAACGTTACCACACACAACACATAACTTACACAAAATTTATATATTTCATTTGGTAAAATTGATAAGAATTTTTTTTTAAAGTACCTTTCATTCTTGTTAAGTTGAAAAATACAACTTGATTTGCATTATTGATATTTTAAAAGTCATACTACAAAGTATTTCAGTTATAAGGTTTTAGATAAAGTTCTCAACCAGGAATCAATTAACAGCAGGTGCTGGATTTTGCATAAATCCTGCTAACCATATCTAAATTTGCATTATTTTTTTTATTCATTAATATATTCAGTAAAACTGTAAAACACAATCTGTTTCGCTTTTTTTGTTTATATTGTATTATTTCAAAAATCATAAAAACCATCAAATAAAGATTAACACTCATGCTCCAATAACGGTGTAACAACGTTTTACTAATCTCGGTTTATATATTTGTCAACAGAGCAGCCGACCTCCCCCTACCACTACCGAACTCCCTGATGATCTACCACCAACCGTATGTACCTTTATTTGTATTCATAACCATAGCCACACAACAAATATATACAAAAAAAATAAAAAAATAATATTTACTTTTAGTATTTATAATAAATGTTGAAAAGTTGTACCTTTTACTTGATCATTTCTTCACGAATAACGATAAACTGATTATGACCATTCATCGTTTTTATCTAGTATTTTTCAACCTATACTTGACAAAAAACTTGATAAGAAACGCGTTTTATCATATGTTATTCTTAACATCTTTTAATTACTTTTAACTTCCTTCCGTAATTGAATATAAGATAAACATTTTCTTGTCTCTGCAATGTGTGCGTTTACCAGACGAATCGAAATGTTGTTTTATTCAGATATTTAGAATGAATTTTATACTTTTCTCATGCATCACGTTTCTGGAACTAAACTGTAAATTTGCTAGTTAAAAACTGTTAATGTGTCTGTCCTTATCGCTTAAGCAACGTATATGTAAAGTGTTTGTTTGTTTACTTCAGGGAATGGATCGACGCACTGTGCTGAGAAGTTTGATGAGAATCCTGGCCACCAGGACTCGACAGTAGAATCGTTATCACCAACAACTGAACAACCCGAAATCCCCAACTGAACAACCCGAATTTCTCCTTCTAACATTTCTGTATACTAGCATCCTGTTTATCTTTCGAAAAAATCCAACGAATCAATATGTGTTATTGATTTTATATGACTCCTGTGATTGACATCGAATAGCTGAAGAAGCACCATACCGTACTTGTCTGTAAATGACATTTCCGAATATGTGACGCCTTGAAGAGTGCCCAACCGATTGACTTTTTATGAATTGTTGATTACTTGAAGACCATAACACCAGACAAACGATACGTATGTAGACAGAAAGAATGATGTCATAGATATAAATCATCAGACATCCCTGTCATGAATAACATTATTCGAAAAGCAGGAAAATGGTGTTATTTATGTTACGATCTAGTGATTTGAATTTTACAGTCATAACGTTGGAAAGTAAATAAATATATTTCTAAGCAGCAGTTTTGTGTTTGTTATATTTAAACTCACATACGACGAAGAAAAATAGTCAGCTGTCTTAATTTTATAATAAGCTACAAAAGAATATGACGGTTTATGAATATTATGAAAGTATAACTGTGGAACCGGAAGTATTCAACGATTTCTGTTTATTGTTTGATAAAAATTTCATATTGTTTCCGATCTAAATATGGAATACATTAGACGAACGAGTAGTTCTTGGTGTCTGCTGCTCTCTGTGAAAAGAAATGGTTATAGCGGGTTCTGTACTTAGAAATCTACATTCAATGACTCCAACAGAAAAGAAAAAAAAATATACTGTGTACTAATAGGGTACAATTTGGCCGAGAGAGTCGCCTACGCCACCTCCCCCGATCTGGACCGCTGCAACATTCGGGGAGCCAGAGACATCCAAACATGACAATACCGTATGAACATATCATAGCTGTTAATTATAGATATTTGTTGAGGCCTTATATCAATACCAAGACATCAAATGAATGATCAAATAACAATTAAAAATTAAAACTGCAAAAAGAATTAGCTGGGGAGCCAGTTGACACACAAACAAAGTCAGAAGAAAAATCCAAAGCCTTTCCTGTAGGAACATGTCAGATATAAAATGTGAAACAATACATGTTTGTTTTGGCCTTAGATCAATACCAAACACCACATGATTACAATTAAACAATAAACTTCAAAAGATAAGCTTGGGGCCAGTTGACACTCAACTCAGTTGACATTAAAAATAAAGTCAAGAAGAGAAAAAAAACCCAGGTAACTGACCAGAATTATAATAATAAATATGTAGGTACACTGTACATGGGAACACATGACTGATAGACCTAAAGCAATTGTTGAGGCCCTAAATCAATACCTTGATATCAATTGATTGCCTGGGAAATTCCATAGTAATACATGAGCTGGGAGCTAGTAGCACTGATATTTACTGTAAAAAAACATGGCTTGGAAAGTACAGTATAATATTTAGTCTTAACAACAACTAATGAATAATTTTGAGGCTCTAGGACAAAATAAAATCAAGGACAAAATCATTTGGGCAAATATTAATGCTATAATAATGTATAAGATCATATAACAAATAAAGACGTGTACTTTTGTTCAGGTCCAAGAAAATAAATCAAACTGATGACAGGGAACATTATCATGTTAATTGAAGTATTGGGAAGCCAACGCTTCCAACATATTAAATATTGTCTGAGTGGGTTTAAACTACGATTCTTAGCATATTTCCCTTGGATATAATTTAAATTATCTTTAATAAATTGGGAGAATTTCCCTTTCCGAAACGGAATCAATTGACAAATAAGGTCCATATTTGGACATAAAACCCCAACAAAAATCAAGCGAAAGATTTTGACTCAGAAGAGAATGCTCAGTGCAATAATAAAATTATAACTGAATTTAAGACAATTACTCTTGATGGCAATTAATTAAAACTCAAGACAGTGTGCCAATTTTACATTAAACTGTTTTAGTTTAATATTTAGTTTTAGGTGACCAGCAGTTATATATAAACTGTAAACAAGCCTACAGCCTATGATCATGACTAAGTTGCCTGTAATTATTTACGAGTTATCTCCCCTAATATTCATTTTTTGTCCTCCAAACAGTTTATCTAGGATAACATAGTTGGACGCGATAACATAAATCATGATGTGGTTATTCAACAGGAAAAATGGAGTGACAGCAGGGAACTGATACAATTATTATGATTCGTATTCTTTCAAAATATTCTTGACGTTCTAACCGAAGGACAGCTTCAAAGTTGGTGGTATGGCGGCTTTCATATTTACTCAATCCCGTTTCATTCAGATGAACTTAATCTTTCGCGTACAGGTGACAGGTTCGACCGGAATTCACCCTGGTGCCAAAAAGGAAAGACCTTATGAGCGTGATCATGATATCCCATTATTGATTATTGATTGACACAACCTTGTCAGTATGGCTTCGACAATCCCCCTCAAATTTTAATAAACATTTAAGGATTAATCTTTACATTTGTTTAGTTAATGAGATGATACACCCAAAGGAGCACGAGGTAAAGTGCGTTAACGTTAACTCAAAATTTACTGACTGCCCATTGGATTTATTATCTCATAAACTAAACAAATCAAAGGTTAATTCTTCTATTTTCAGTATTTTTCTTTAAATGGTTCATAACTATTCTGTTCAATATAGCTTCATCTGCAGACATAAATTTAATTTAAAAACTAACAAACGTGAAAACGGTTTAATAAATGTTTCAGCATGGAATTTGCATAAACCGTTGGTAGCTCCGCCCGCAAGTATTGTTGTCGACGTCATGAACGTTTTTTGGCACGTTCTCAACAATAGTAATTGAAAAATAACTCTAGATTGCAAGAAAATGATTATCGAAGGAATAGCACTGTAGACTGTAAATATTGTACCATAACGACCCGTTTTACAAAAGGCGCTTTCGCAATTAAAGTAGCAAGTTCTATCAAACTTTCGACCAGTTTGTATGAATCACAATTCCGTTTTGCAAGATCGTTTCCAACACATTGGAGCACACCGATCTCGGGTTAAAAATTAGATAAAATATCTATTTCATTCCGTAATGATTTTGGACTAGGTGAAACAGTTCCACTACAATTACTATTTCAAGTTGGTTTCGTCAAAATCAAAATTCAAATGATCAAAATTTATAAAAGACTGCCGCAAAAGAATGACCCATCACCAACGCTTGTATTACCATTCTGATTAAAGTTTCCACACTTGATTAAAAATGGCGGCAATGGAGAGAGATTGTAATGATAATACCTGGTTCTGTGTTAAGAGTCTTAGGAGAACGACACAGCTGTATGGTCAGTTAAATTCATTGTTTCGGCATACTGTATCTATTACTAAATTAAAAAGGTGCAGCACATGTGTGTGTTACGTCATCTTTCATCACATGACGGGTCAGGGACACACAATGATAGTTTTCGTTTGAACAACAGGTCTGAAGTTTTTTTTTATTAGAGAGGAGTTGTCTGGAAAAAAGGCTTTCGTATCATGGACTTATCCCGATGAAGCTGCTCCATTGAATGTTGTTTAAGTGATGAATGGACATCGGACAGTGCCCAGACCGCAGCAGTGCGCGCTGCATTGATTTGTTAAAATGGGGAGTTAAACACGATTGGTCCAACGTATAATTAACCGCGTCACATGCGGGTTACGAATAGGTAAGCCCTAAGGGTTCCGGCAGAGTGTGGGAATAAATAGCGACCATGTGATAGTCATACAGATAAAAACCTACTGAAACCGCAATGGTATACTGATGGATCCAGGAAATCTGAGAGCATGTACAACAGACAAGGGATACAATATAATGTACAAACATTCATATCGTAATAAATAACATCATTAAAGAAAGTTAAATAATTACAAACTTAAGTAAATATATTTATTGTGTCAATCATTTAAATATGTACATTTGCGCTGCATTATTTGAGATTAATAATGTAATGTAAGATAATCTCCTTTAAAACAAGCAAGTATATTAGCCTTACTAGAGTTAGGGCCAATGGACATAACTCGTCTTCCCTACAGTAATACTTAAGCGTCTTAGTGAACCTGACGTCTTAGTGACCCTGATCACACGCAGCTACATTGCAGCATAAATATTGCACAAAATTTGAATCCATCATCATCGACATGGGCAGAAACGGCGCTTCTCAAAGGACAAGTGCCAGAGGACGGGGGGAGAGACTTAGGAGGGCACCAGCCCGTTTTGAAGAGACTGACAAGCCTGAAAATAAGAGGAGGAAGGATAGTTCTCCCGGGGTGGTCGGCATCCCCCCCCCCCCCCCCCCCCCCCCCCCCCGCGGATACCAGCCATGTGCAAAACCCCGCTGGGAGGGCTTCGACTCCAGAAGTCGATTTCCACGAAAGACCGGGAACGTCCGGTAATGTGGCGGAGGCTGAGCCCCCTACAGAATGGGTCATGATCCCTGATATGGATCCCCGCCCCGCAACTAGTGTGTTCGATGAGGTCGGGGGGCATGTTCCGCTGAAATTAAAGGAAAAATATGGGCCGGGGACGTGTTCATAGGGCTAAATCTACTGACTAAATCTGCTAGGGATTTAAGCAATGATCTCGATCAAGCTGGGGGGGGGGGATCTAGTAACGAAAAACGGTAAGTTAGTTGTCCAAAAACGCATGTATGTGAAACCCATAACAAACATTCATCATTAGACAAGCGCTTTCATGGTGTTTACGAGTATCACCTTGGAAAAACACCCGGGAAAAGCACAAGAGTTCCTCAAGTATATGCGAGATATTAGGCTTGCAGCAAGTAGATCATCGTCTAACGAGTGGTCAAAGTACGACGAGCAATATCGCCTTAAGAAAACTCGGGGTTATTGATAATGAGCTTTGGCTTTTATACATGTCTAATAGGGTGCCCGTACAAAGGGAAGTAACTCCCATTCAAACAACGAGCGAGGCGGCACCAACAGCTGGGTCCAGTAAACAGGAAGGCAATGGGGGATTTTTAAATAGTTTTCGTACCTCACGGGCTAAAGAGTGTTGGGGGTTCAATAAGGGGCATTGTTCCTTTGGGGCCAACTGCAAATTTACACACGCATGCGCGGTTTGTGGGGGACAACACCCAAGATCAAAGTGCAGTAAGAAATAGGTCAATATACTCACTAGGCTACTCCCCAATCAAATTAGAACTGCTATCACATCTTTTATCTACATATCCCCAAAAAATAGTGGCAGAAGAATTAATACATGGTTTTCGGTATGGTTTTCCTCTGAAATATAAAGGGCCTCGCTTACCTACTAGAGCAAAAAATCTCCGTAGTGCTGTATTATCTCCAGACATAATTAAGGCAAAAATCAAGAAAGAGATACAGGCCGGTCGGATAGCAGGCCCATTTACTTGCTCCCCTATGCCAACTTTACGAATTTCCCGTTTAGGCCTAGTTCCAAAAAAAGATGGGGACTATCGAGTTATTCACCACCTTTCATTCCCCGAGTCGACTTCAGTAAATGATTTTATAGATGTAGCGGAGTGCTCTGTAAAATATACTAACATAAATGACGCTATCAATATGATACAAACTATAGGCCCGGGAGCACTGCTTGGAAAATCTGACATCAAGTCGGCCTTTAGATTACTGCCAATATCACCAAGTGATTTTGATCCCTAGGTTTCCAGGTTGAAGGTAACTTTTATTTTGACAAATTCTTGCCTATGGGGGCTAGTATAAGCTGCGCTCTGTTTGAAAAAATTGCTACATTTTTAGAATGGTCTGTAAAAAATAGCATGAAATTGCACGCAAAAACAATCCAGCCATCTTTGCTACACTATTTGGATGATTTTTTGTTTGGCGGCGCATCTGGTACAGGCCAATGTCAAGATACAATGAATGTATTTTATGAAAATTGTTCTTTGCTGGGGGTTCCTCTAGCCGATGATAAAACAGTAGGTCCTTGTACAGTGTTGACCTTCTTAGGTGTTGAGTTTGACACTCTTAATATGGTTTTGAGACTTCCAGGGGATAAGTTAGCCAAATTAAGAGCACAGCTTAAGGGAACATTGTCCGTAAAGAAAGTTACCCTAACTGAACTGCAGCACTGATAGGCTCGCTGAATTTTGCCTGTCGGGTTGTTAGACCTGGTCGTGCATTTTGTAGACGACTGATAGATGCCACTAAAGGTATCAGTAAACCACACCATAGGATAAGGGTGACTCTGGAAATGAAGGGAGACTTAAATGCATGGTTAGAATTCCTAAATGAATATAATGGGGTAACTGTTATGCCAGAACAGTTCTGGATTTCAAATAGCTCCCTGGAGTTATATACAGACAGCGCAGGGGGCAGTGACAAAGGGTGTGGCTTGTTTTTTAAAGGTCGATGGGCATATGCCCCCTGGCCTTCTGAATGGAAAGGTATGCCTATTTTGAGGAATATCACATTCCTTGAGCTACTTCCGGTAACCGTCGCACTATATATCTTGGGTAGGGACATGTGTAATAAAAAAGTCCTTTTTCATATTGACAACCAGGCGGTGTGTACAATAATAAATAAACAATCCTCAAGGGACCCACTAGTCATGACACTGGTTCGGCGTTTAGTGGTGGTTTGTCTGAAGCACAATATCATCCTGAAAGCTGAGCATATTGAGGGGTCTAAAAATTCCATCGCTGATTCTATTTCTCGTTGTCAGTGGGAAAGGTTCAAACTCCTGGCTCCAGAGGCGGACCCCAATCCGGAGCAGATACCGACCTGGGTGTGGCAGCTCTTAACGCTGAAGTAGATAAACTCTTAGCAAATTCTATGGCACATAGTACTAGGGCTACTTATGATAATGCATACCAACAATTTAAAAACTATTTGGTACAATATAATCTTCCACAGGAATGGCCTTTTCCTATATCTCATATTGCTAATTACATCGCTTTCTTGTCACTTAATCATCGTGCACCTAGTACTATTTGTACATACATTAGCGCCTTAAGCTACTTTCATAAAATTCGAGGGGTAATAGACAACACAAAAAGTTTTATAGTTTTGAAACTCCTGGAGGGGGCAAAAAGGGGAGACAAACGGGTGGATATCAGAGCCCCAATTACACTTTCCCTGCTGGGTAAGTTAATAATATCTCTCCCCTCAGTGTGTTCATCCCAGTATGATTCTAGCTTGTTCTCCGCTGCTTTCAGTTTAGCCTTTTTTGGTTTTCTCAGGGTGAGAGAGTTTACTGCTGCATCAACTAATGACAAGTTTTCTAGGCCTCTCAAAAAAGGGGATATTCAGTTTACCAAGGAAGGAGACAAATTAAGGGTGTGCATATGTGCATCAAAAACAGATCAAATGGGTCTGTCACATTCTTTGATAATTTCCAAAGTGGCCATGGCAGATTAGCGTATTTGTCCAGTTAAAGCTATGCACAGTTATTTGAGATTACGTCCGGCGACGGCTGAACAGCAGCTCTTTATTCATTACAACGGGCAACCCCTTACTAGGTTTCAGTTTTCAGCAGTGCTAAAGAAATCACTTGTTTTCAGTGGAATTACGACGGGTCATTATCGCTCTCATAGTTTCCGTATAGGGGCAGCCACTGAAGCAGCAAACAGGGGCATTAATGATGATATAATCAAATCATGGGGGAGATGGAGATCTAGGGCCTATACACTTTACATTAGGATGCCAGGCATTCATCAATAGACTTACAAGGGGTGTTAGGTATACAGTTTACTAGGTACGTGACGCGTACAACCTTGTCAAATTAATTGTGATATATTTCGCTATTTGTTTCCATCAATATATCTACTGTGTCAAAATCGAAAAAATTAATAAAACTTTTTTATCAGGTATACCCTTTTCAGTATGATATGGCGATTTTTTTCAAATATGTTGTAAACAAATGTCGTATGATTTTGTATCTTTTGCAAACTTTGCATATTAAAAGGTTACTAAATTGATCTTAACATGAGAATGTCTATTATGATGAAAAATTGGAGAATTCAATTGTACTGTACTACAAAATAGTATGGCTGCTTTCAGGAATGCAGCTCAGTTTGAAATTTCAACTTCAATGAGGTACTTGATAAAATCCATAGGCGGTCTTTCCGTGTAAACATCAGACAGTCATTCAGTGTTTAGGTAAATAAGAGAATACCGAAGCGTTAAGGTAATCCTAATCCAAACTCAAAATCGATAAAACCAGGGGCAAAATATGAACAAAGGAAAGATTCACATGGAGACCCTTGGAAAAGTACAAGATAATAAGACCAGGTGTTCCGGAAGAGTAATCGTATTCGGCTTCATTGACGACATCCACCATGTAAATCTTTGTCACATCCAAGTAAACATCAAGTTCTTAAAATGAGAACTGAGCATCATTGTCAATCACAACAAGTAAACACACTAATGAGCATACCCAAAACGTCCATCTTCATATCACTTAAAGATACAGAATATTTCTCAATGTGACAAAGACGGCGACCATAAAACTTGCCCATAGTTCTGATCAACCGGCATCTCTCGAATCCTTGTGTTGTTAGTTTGTTTGTCAGCAGTCGACATCGATCACGAAAATCCCGATATTTAGAGCTCAAGAGAATCAAGAGAATAAAGAATGGTTTAGGTTTCTTCTTGATTTTTTTAGGATCTGATTGTTTGATCTATTAACAAATATATTTAATATAGACATTATAACAAAGATTAAATTTATTTGCCGAATTATGCGTAACAGAAAATGTTTAACGGTTGTCACAATCCTAAAAGAGTCAAATATTCGGAAATTCCAATTACTAACAATACGTTGCTTCTTCTTTTGAGATAAGTTGTTCGATTTCCTTCACGGCAGTCATATAAAAACATTCATGAATATTGATTCGTTGGATTCTTGTTGAAAGATAAACGGGAAGACAGTACAAAGAGATGGATCGTTAGAAATGCTAGTAGGGATAGGCGTGTCGTTAAGTTAAGCTTCGGACTGTTCAGTTATTGGTCGTAATGATACTAATGGCGATTCCTTGTGGTCAGGATTTTCATAAAACTTCTCAGTACAGAGCGGTGATCAACATCCTGTTTTAAAACAAAACAAAATAACCCAATGCATTCTAAACTACAAATGACAGACGTATTTACATTTCTAACGAACGAACAGTTTCGTTACAGATTTGTAATGCATTAAAAAGTTAACAGGGGATTCTAGATATCTGAATAAAACAACAAAGTTTACATTTAGTCTGTGACACGTACACATTTTAGAGAAAAACAAAATATGTTGATAAGTCATGAAAGGAACATATGAGTGACGATAAATGATATGCTGGGAATAATTTTTGACAAAAGGCATATTTGTTCTCTACTGCAGATATTGTTAGCTAAGTGAACAGGAATTTACAATAAATTGTGTTAGAACATAGCTCTAGTGCTTGTGTTCTTACCCCATGGTCTAAATGAAAACAAGCAAAATGAACAGTTATATTTATTGACTGGTACATGTTTGATATTAATATAATTATGAATCTTGAAAAGAGACTTCCTACCTGTGTAAGTATAAGTTACTAAGCTTTGTATACGCGAGAATAACAATATTTGTCAAAAATGAATACATGTAACACTAAGCGCTCATAGTCATAGCTCAATTTATAAAACAATATATAAGTCTGTACCATGTCTTTGCTCAAATAGTCATGTGTAGATGGTGGACGGAGAAGATTGCAGAGCATTCAATTTGTTAACATTAGTTTATTGAAATTTATGTAGTATAACAAAGTTGAGGGTATCAGAATCAAACTTCCTCCCTAGATCCATCATCGAAATTTACTACTATAAGATATTTGATTAAATACTCTCTTATTTGGATATCTCCGAAACAGTTTTTTTTAAATATAATTACTTTCCTTTTAATTTGGTGATAATTGTTTTAATGTGATGATCAACTTTATCTTCATTAAAGCCACAAAATATTTGCGTTTTCAATTTGTTAAATATGCAATATTTGGACTATAACATTATTGTTTTCTTTAAATTTTGTTAATAGAGTTTAATCAGCTGTCGTATTTTCCAGAGAGACTATGTCGTTAGAAAAAATAGATCAGCAAAGGTTTTTTTTCCGATTATTGACCTTACCAGGTACATGGAACTATTGATGAAAGTGTACTTATGTCATCCGGTAGTTGCGTGTGCTTGCTGATTGGAAACTAAAGTGTTTTTATCACTGAACTATCACTTACAAATTACCTTCAAAAAGTTTAAGTTTTTATAAAGTTGCCAAATCTAGAACTAAGCAAGGAAAATTACATTATAATGATGTTTTCCGAAAAACTGTATAGAAAATATCATGATTAGAAACGCGTCCGCGTTTTAAAGTCCAATTATATATATGCATGAGTTCAAAGCAAATATAGCGAGTTATAACCAATACATTTCCCCCTCAAAGCAGCCAAATTCAAATTGACATAATGGCATTAGATGAAATGTTAGTAAGTGTGAATGCACTAGGCTAGCGTGGGGAAGTCCTTTTGTATAATTACATGTACTTTAATTTGCTCTTTACAACAGGTCATATATCAAAATATATTACTAACACGTGCTTTGTGCCTTCTTAAAACACATAATTTATGGCATCGAATAACATGTCCATGTTTTGACCGTTGACAACTTATTTCAATACAAATCTGAGAAACGTTTTCAAGATGTTTTTTTGGTCTTTCTGTTCAAAAACATATCGTAATTTTTTATTGTAATTACAAGTTAAAGTTTATACTTGTGGTGATGGATCGTCAGTTACTATATGAAGTTTGATAGTGGGATGTGGGCGAATATATAGACTAAAGGTATTGAAACGCCAAAATACATTATTTGATCATGAGCTAATTTGTTCATGCATGATCATGATCATAAGCTGGCTTCACTAAAGAGTCCTAGGTGGACGAAACAGCTGTATGATGCAGTTTATGCTTTTTCGGCATACTGTTACTATTACTAAATTTAAAAGGTGCAGCATATATGTGTTTTACGTCATTTTTCAAAAAAAAAATTTCATTGTTACAGAATTATTACATGAAAATAAAATCAATTATTTTCAGTCCTACTTGCTTGTTTAAGTAATGAATAAACCAAATCAAATTGAATCATGAGGAAGTATGATGTGTTTAAAGACCAACGGATAATGACAAAATGATTTCTGATTGAGATTTATGTCAAAACATTCGAATTGAAATAGTTACATTTTGAAATATGTCGGATATTATTATATTTCATTCTTCACACACAATTTTAAGCAAACGAAGAAAAAAATTATTTTAATTCTGTCAATCTAAAACACTTTAAGAGAAATATGTACACATCATGAACCCGATATCACACAACACAAAGCAAGACACCATTGCTTGAGTAAATATATTTGCGAACTATATTCATCGTCGTAAACTTACTTGGTTATTAGGTTGGCACAATATATTGCACTTGATATCAAATTATTTTGCTTCTTCAGCAGGTCATATAATAAAAAGATTATTACTGTCGCGTGATTCATGCCTCCTTTGAATTCACAACTTATGGCTGTATTTGATTGTTTGGCCATGGAATATTCGTAGTTTACATCAATTCACCGTGTCAACCGATTATTACTAATATTATTTTTTAAAATTGTTTTAAAGGTATAGTAGATATAATGTACATACGTTTGGTTATGCTATGAGTTGTTCCCCTTGATCAAATCGAACTTCTCCATTTTCCCCTGGCATTGGATGCTCGGTATTGTTGTTGTCTGCTAAAACTTGTCTATAGGGAAAAGATGATTTTGAAGAAATGGCATCAACAGTAGACATTGATGAGAAACTGCTGCATGATCTAATTTGTGATGAATTGGAAGTTCGACGTGTATGTGTATCATACATCGACAAAGGTGTGAGAAAATCATGTCTTTATATCCTTATCTCCCTTTTTTCCTTATATGCTAATTAGTTATTCCCAAGATCCTGTTATACATCAATATCTTCTAGCATCATATCATTTTTTTTATTCATATCTAGCTATCATAATGTTCTTAGTTTATTATCTGCATGCCTATCTTCTATTTTAGTCCCTCTGTTCATACCTTGTTTCTATATGTGTACCCTTTCATCATCCTTTGATTGTGTTACATATGTTCGAGCATGTGTATCTTCATTCCATTGTTTTATTGTCAACACTTACACAATTTTCCTCAATACAAATAAAAGATAAAAAAAATCGGGACAGAGAAAAGTGTCTGTAGAAGCACTCATAAACTTATAATGTTTAAACATAATGGCCTAAGAATTGAAAGTGCATGAGTGAAATTAACATACCACATGGAAAGTAAAATAAAAATGATAATATGTTTAGAATTTATCAAGGACTGCCTTTCTGAAAAGTTTGAACAATAAGCAATGCTTCGTAATACAAAACAAAGTCAAACAAACGGGTGTGTCATTACATAATCAATGTGTCTGTCTTTAAAACAGTAATAATCCACGCTTGTAAAACCTTGCAATCTGATACTGATAATGGTTTGTTTTTATGTTATGAATTTAGCAAAAACAAAAACAACAACTCAGGAATGAATTGCAATGAGATTGATGGGTTTTAAAGTTTAAAATTACACATGAAAAGTACAAAACTTTGAAAACAAGCTTTGAATTGTTTAAAAGAATGTTTTTCATGATTAATTTTTAAAACAAAAACGTCTTCGTAGTGCAAATCGAATAACACAAATAGATGCGTCATCAAATTATCAATGTTGCTTTCTTCTTAATGTCATACTACACGCTTGTCACACCGAACAATCGGAAATTGCTGTTGTTATTTTTTGGTGAAAAGCGAACAAATAATCAAACTTAAAAACAGATTTAATTTACATACAACAGAGAAAGTACAATACCTTGAAAGCATGTTAACAAGTTATTACAAATGCTTTACTGACCAGTAAATACAATAAAACATACAGGTGTGGTACAAATAGGATAAAGCAAATTGGTGTATCAATAAATTATCAATGCGTTTGTATTGAAAAAGGAATAGTACACACTTTTTACAGCGAGCAATCCGATATTGCCTATGAACTGTCGTTATGTTGTGAAAAGCAAATAAATAGTAAACATATCACCCCCCAAGAAAACAAAAACAAACACCTTAGAATGAATTTCATTTGCTATACGATTTAAAAGTGCATGGTTGCAAAATAACTTACATACCACATAGAAAGTACAAACATGTTAACGACTTACAGATGTTTTATTGACCAGTATAAACAATAAAACACGCTACGTAATACAAATAACACAAAGCAAATTGTTGTGTCATCCAATAATCAATGAGTCTACTACTGCTTATGAATTGTCGTTATGTTGTTAAAAGCGAAAAATAGTAACTGTCAATGCGACCTTTTGTGACAAAATCACGATTTATTCCACAAAGGGTTCCTCCCAAGTGTATATAAGGAGCTCCACCCGCCTTAGTAAGTACCTTCGTATTCTACTGTCTGACGAGTTGACGGAAGATGAAGTTCTTTATCGTCGCCGTGCTGTGTCTGGTCACTGTGGCCTCTGGCTACTCTCTGTTGAGTACAAGATATATAGTGTTAAATGTTCTTTAATATAATATTATATTTAGATCAAAACAGTATTTTTTTTAAACTTTTTTTATGTATGGCGTCAGAATATTTTTTAACTAACCATACACATCTTCCTGATATGTAAGTATTTTTTGATACCAATGTAGGCATTACCGTTTTCTATGAATGACAATTAGAATAAATTACACTTAATCATTTTAAATGCATTTGAATACTAAAAACGGATTAAGTTATTTGACCTTAGTTACGTCAACGCTTTACACGTCGCCTCAGATAACATGCGTTAAAGCTTAACGTTAATCATCAACTAAAGTGATTGAGGCTTTCAAAAAGCCCTTCCAGTATGTTAACAAACAAGGACAAAACCTTAATAAAATGGCAAAACAATGACATGATTATGTATAACAAAATATCATAATGTAAATATAACAGTGAATGTCTGTCCGATTGTATTTATTGTCGATATATATGCCATATAAGGTGCAAGATAAGTATTAATGAATTCCTTAGGACGTCATTCTATTGATCTTGCATCCAGATTGTATCAATATCGACAATTCATACAGCGGTTAAATCAGGACATATTTCACAGTGTATATCACACAATCAAAACCAGATGTATGAGATATATCACGTTTTTTTCATATATTCAATCCAAGATATATGACATATATCAAACGTGTATCTATACATCCAATATCAGACGTAAGACAGGTATCAATATTTATTACATGCATTCGGCAAGACGGGTATCAATGAATACTCCAGACATTCGATGCTAGTGGTATGACAGGTATCACGGTGTACTCATTAAAGTTAATGTTAACAGTATGACAGGTATCACGGTGTACTTCTTATAGTCAATGTTAACAGTATGACAGGTATCACGGCGTACTTCTTATAGTCAATGATAACAGTGTGACAGCTATCACGGCGTACTTCTTATAGTCAATGATAACAGTGGGACAGCTATCACGGCGTACTTCTTATAGTCAATGATAACAGTGTGACAGGTATCACGATGTACTCCTTATAGTCAATGTTAACAGTATGACATGTATCACGGTGTACTCTTTATAGTCAGTGTTAACAGTATGACAGGTATCACGGTGTACTCCTTATAGTCAATGTTAACAGTATGACAGGTATCACGGTGTACTCTTTATAGTCAATGTTAACAGTATGACAGGTATCACGGTGTACTCTTTATAGTCAATGTTAACAGTATGACAGGTATCACGGTGTACTCCTTATAGTCAATGTTAACAGTATGACAGGTATCACGGTGTACTCCTTATAGTCAATGTTAACAGTAAGACAGGTATCACGGTGTACTCCTTATAGTCAATGTTAACAGTATGACAGGTATCACGGTGTATTCCTTATAGTCAATGTTAACAGTATGACAGGTATCACGGTGTACTCTTTATAGTCAATGTTAACAGTATGACTGGTATCACGGTGTACTCTTTATAGTCAATGTTAACAGTATAACTGGTATCACGGTGTACTCTTTATAGTCAGTGTTAACAGTATGACAGGTATCACGGTGTACTCTTTATAGTCAATGTTAACAGTATGACAGGTATCACGGTGTACTCTTTATAGTCAATGTTAACAGTATGACAGGTATCACGGTGTACTCTTTATAGTCAATGTTAACAGTATGACAGGTATCACGGTGTACTCCTTATAGTCAATGTTAACAGTATGACTGGTATCACGGTGTACTCCTTATAGTCAATGTTAACAGTATGACAGGTATCACGGCGTACTTCTTATAGTCAATGTTAACAGTATGACAGGTATCACGGTGTACTCCTTATAGTCAATGTTAACAGTATGACAGGTATCACGATGTACTCTTTATAGTCAATGTTAACAGTATGACAGGTATCACGGTGTACTCCTTATAGTCAATGTTAACAGTATGACAGGTATCACGATGTACTTCTTATAGTCAATGTTAACAGTATGACAGGTATCACGATGTACTCTTTATAGTCAATGTTAACAGTATGACAGGTATCACGGTGTACTCCTTATAGTCAATGTTAACAGTATGACTGGTATCACGGTGTACTCCTTATAGTCAATGTTAACAGTATGACTGGAATCACGGTGTACTCTTTATAGTCAATGTTAACAGTATAACTGGTATCACGGTGTACTCTTTATAGTCAGTGTTAACAGTATGACAGGTATCACGGTGTACTCTTTATAGTCAATGTTAACAGTATGACTGGTATCACGGTGTACTCTTTATAGTCAATGTTAACAGTATGACTGGTATCACGGTGTACTCTTTATAGTCAATGTTAACAGTATAACTGGTATCACGATGTACTCTTTATAGTCAGTGTTAACAGTATGACAGGTATCACGGTGTACTCCATATAGTCATGTTAACATTATGACAGGTATCACGTTGAACTCCATATAGTCAATGTTAACAGTATGACAGGTATCACGGTGTACTGCTTATAGTCAATGTAAACAGTATGACAGGTATCACGGTGTACTCCTTATAGTCAATGTTAACAGTATGACAGGTATTACGGTGTACTCCTTATAGTCAATGTTAACAGTATGACAGGTATCACGGTGTACTCCTTATAGTCAATGTTAACAGTATGACAGGTATCACGGTGTACTCCTTATAGTCAATGTTAACAGTATGACAGGTATCACGGTGTACTCCTTATAGTCAATGTTAACAGTATGACAGGTATCACGGTGTACTCCTTATTGTCAATATTAACAGTATGACAGGTATCACGGTGTACTCCTTATAGTCAATGTTAACAGTATGACAGGTATCACGGTGTACTCTTTATAGTCAATGTTAACAGTATGACAGGTATCACGATGTACTCCGTATAGTCAATGTTAACAGTATGACAGGTATCACGGTGTACTCCTTATAGTCAATGTCAACAGTATGACAGGTATCACGGTGTACTCCTTATAGTCAATGTTAACAGTATGACAGGTATCACGATGTACTCCGTATAGTCAATGTTAACAGTATGACAGGTATCACGATGTACTCCTTATAGTCAATGTTAACAGTATGACAGGTATCACGATGTACTCCTTATAGTCAATGTTAACATTGTGACTGGTATCACGATGTATTCCTTATAGTCAATGTTAACAGTATGACAGGTATCACGGTGTACTCTTTATAGTCAATGTTAACAGTATGACAGGTATCACGGTGTACTCCTTATAGTCAATGTTAACAGTAAGACAGGTATCACGGTGTACTCTTTATAGTCAATGTTAACAGTATGACAGATATCACGATGTACTCTTTATAGTCAATGTTAACATTATGACAGATATCACGGTGTACTCCTTATAGTCAATGTTAACAGTATGACAGGTATCACGGTGTACTCTTTATAGTCAATGTTAACAGTATGACAGGTATCACGGTGTACTCCTTATAGTCAAGGTTAACAGTATGACAGGTATCACGGTGTACTCTTTATAGTCAATGTTAACAGTATGACAGGTATCACGGTGTACTCCTTAAAGTCAATGTTAACAGTATGACAGGTATCACGGTGTACTCTTTATAGTCAATGTTAACAGTATGACAGGTATCACGGTGTACTCCTTATAGTCAATGTTAACAGTATGACAGGTATCACAGTGTACTCCTTATAGTCAATGTTAACAGTATGACAGGTATCACGATGTACTCTTTATAGTCAATGTTAAAAGTATGACAGATATCACAGTGTACTCTTTATAGTCAGTGTTAACAGTATGACAGGTATCACAGTGTACTCTTTATAGTCAATGTTAACAGTATGACAGGTATCACGGTGTACTCTTTATAGTCAATGTTAACAGTATGACAGGTATCACGGTGTACTCCTTATAGTCAATGTTAACAGTATGACAGGTATCACGGTGTACTCCTTATAGTCAATGTTAACAGTATGACAGGTATCACGGTGTACTCTTTATAGTCAATGTTAACAGTATGACAGGTGTCACGGTGTACTCCTTTTAGTCAATGTTAACAGTATGACAGGTATCACGGTGTACTCGTTATAGTAAATGTTAACAGTATGACAGGTATCACGGTGTACTCCTTATAGTCAATGTTAACAGTATGACAGGTATCACGGTGTACTCTTTATAGTAAATGTTAACAGTATGACAGGTGTCACGGTGTACTCCTTATAGTCAATGTTAACAGTATGACAGGTATCACGGTGTACTCTTTATAGTAAATGTTAACAGTATGATAGGTATCACGGTGTACTCCTTATAGTCAATGTTATAAGGATTGTACCTCATTTTGACTGCGTATACGGTAGTATGCCCTTAGTTGGCAACGAACATATTCTATGGTTATGGTTATGGTTCGTTGCCAACTGCGGGCATACTACCGTATACGCAGTCAAAATGAGGTTAAGGATAAGGAGGCTAAGATGGTAACTACGATGGCCGTGGTTGCTAGGAAAATATAGGCCCATTGGATTTCATCAATAAATTGGTAGATTTAGATAATACACTGTGAACAACACTATTTTTCTTCATAAAATCATATGTAAATTTGGTATTAAATCATATTTGCAGCAAGTCGAATTTATTTCTTTTTTTGTAACGGTCGTTATGTTCACGCATTGACACAGTGATCTGGTTGTGACGCGGTCCGACGTCAAACGTCTTGCATGTACAATATACAAAATGTTGCAAAATCATTGGGATCAATTCGATTGCTGCAATGCTTTTTTGGTCAACATCGTGATACATATAAACGCTCATTGCTTAATTAACCTGTCTTTATGACTCTTTTCTCATACGTGTATCCAGTGGTCTCTCTACTTACGACCACTCCCATGAACGACCACTCCTTCTATATGACCATTTTTTCAGGCACCAACGATTTTCAATGCTTAACTAACCCCCTCACAACGACCCCCTCCTCCCTTTAAACCCGACCAGCGACCGCTAAATCATGGTCCAAAGTCGTAAATTACACTGAAGGAGTCGTAACTCTCGCGAGCGACCATCTGCCATGATCAGCACAGGGATGTCAACTCTCACGGGTATTGAAACGTCCCTATCCACGCTAAATAATATTCACGCCACATGAGCTTCAAGGCTTCTCCATCCACCCCAAGCGAAGCCAAAACTGGTCATTTTTGCTTGGAACTGTTCTTGAATATGTACGAAAGTACAAGGTTTGAAGCAATTAGCCTGACAATGTATTCGGTAACACAATTAAAGCAGTCAGTCATGCATCACGTCTCTTGTTTCTATCTCTGACCGTCTGAAGTCAAATGGCCGAAGCAGGCCTGTCTGTCAATCTCACGGTTCATTAATCACGTTTGCGATAAAAATTAAGGGACATCACTTCAAAAATAAACACTAGTTATGACTTACAATGAATTACTTACATGGAAACGACATGAATGTAGAATTATGTCCTGAAAGAGCAAACGAAATCTTGCAAATCGTAATGTCCGCCATTTAAGATGATAGTAGTGAAAAAATAGAAAACCATGACAAATTTCCGGATTTTTGTGTCGTTTAAAATATATAAAATGTAGTTGAATGAAAATGAGAACTGAAAAAGTTAAAAAGAACATCTCTTAACATTCTGTTTAATAAATAAATTAAGGTGGTTCAAAAAGATATATTTCATAATACAGACAGCACGAAATGGAAATCGACATAAACGTGGTGGGCGAGGCGAAGATGGTCCACAAGGTGGACGTAATGGACGTCCCAGAACAGGTGGACAACTTGGAGATGGCAAACAAGATGGTCCAAAAGGTGAAGGTAATGAACGTGGCAGAACAGGTGGAGCTGCTGAAGATCTTGTGGCGAAAGTAAGTATGCAAATGAAAATTTGTTAAATCATATCAATTGCGCGAATCGAAAATGGTGTACATCATATCTTTCAATTATATGGTGTTTGATGACGTTTGAATTATGAAGGTCGGTAGTTAGTAATTCCTTAATCTCAAAATAGCCAACTGGGAAAACCCCTTCGATTTAACAACGCCGTGGTATTATTCATGCATTCAATGGATGTTTGAAAAGAGAACCTGACAAGAAACTTGCAATCTGTTCTTGTATGTAGTCACCGTATAAGTCACAGTCTAAAACACATTGGTTGTTCCATTTTATTTTGAATCAAACATTCAGTGTTTAAGTATATGATAAAGCCCTCGGTATGATATTGGGCCCTCGGGCTGTTATGCCATGTGATATGGATTTTACCATGTTCTATTCTCTATTAATCACGCGTTCTATGCCCTCTTAAAAAAATAAAAAATCCTCTATTCAAGTGAAATATATTTGATATTAAACGGCAAACCATTGAATTTCCTTTTTATTACATTTCGAAACAGTCCTTAAAATACCTATATATTTTTTTCTTTACTTGCCTACTTGAAAGTAACTAGGCCTAGTCCGTCGAAATCACAACCAAACAGTACACAACTGATTGGGATAAGTTGATCGGAAAAGTTGAACCATTCTCATCTTCCAATTCATTACTTATTAAATCATATAGCAGTATCTCATCAATATCTACTGCTGTTGCCATTTTACAAATTCATCTTTCCCCAATATACAAGTTCTAGCAGACGACAGCAATGCCCAGACTCCCATAATAGGGGGAAATGGGGGAGTTCGATTAGGTTAAGGGAAACAACTCATACAACAATTCCGGTGTAACGTGAAAAAAAACCCGGGTTGAAATCTACCACCGTCGAAATCTACGGCGGGTCACTTGTATACGGGACGAATTACAGAGTGGGATTATTTTTCTACGCATGGCCGTGTAAGATTTCTACTGTGAAATAACGACCCATGTTTAACTTTTGCCTTGTAGAATAATGACCACGGGTTGTTTTTTGATGCCGGATCACTTTTGTACGTTACAATAAAAAACCCTTATAAATATTTTTATTGCAAAATCTTATATTTTCACTGCTTATCATAGCAGTGAAAATATCAGTTTTATAAGTTTGATAATTTTCTATATTTCACGGGCAAAAATATAATAAAAGTTGTTTTACCAATAAAATGGATTTTGTCTAGACAATATAATATATCAGTACTGCTGATTAGTTGTAGTGTTTAGCATTGTTAAATTTGTTGTAGACTAGCAGTAACGTTGTTTTCTGAATTAACTTTATATTGTTTTTTTTCTGTTTTATTTTTCTTTCAATTATTGTTTGCAATTCTATTTTTCACATTTGTTTGTTCAGCATTTGTTTAGCTAAGTTGTTAATATTTGTCTTTCTTTGTTCACATCAGATGCTGGAAACTCCTTTTCAAACTAGTTAACCCCACATTCAAACTACGTAACAGGAACTATGATGCACACTTTCATAATTTTGAGCCCGTATTCATATTTGATAAAACTATAATATTACACATGAAGTTTATTTGCACGCTTCGATATTGCCTTTATTTGAAATTCCGAAAATGAGTAAGTAATTTTGTTTGATTCATAAACAAAGTATGCATTAACAGTAACGCACACAAAGAACAGCGAATATATACATCCACTTACAGCCACATAGGATACAGTTAAATGAACACATAATACACAGACATACATACAATGTGTATGCAGAAATCGAGGTCCATATGTAAATATTTACAGTCTACACTGATATTCACTCGATAACCATTGTACTGCAGTTATTTTCCAATAACTATACTGAAGAACGTGCAAAATTTCTATGACGTCGTCAATAATACTTGTGGGCGGAACTATGCAAATTATCCAGTTCGAATCACAATTGTATGACGTCATTAACAATTGGCATGGGCGGAGCTAGCTACGGCTTATGCAAACTTCATGCTGTTACATTTATTGAACTGTTTTCACGTTTGTAAGTTTTGAAATGAAATATATGTATGCAGATGGGGCTAAATTTAACAAAAAAGTTATGAACCATTTACAGGAAAATACTGTAAATATAAGGATTAACCTTTTATTTTGTTTAGTTTATGAGATCATAAATCCAATGGAGCAGACGGTAAATTTAACGTAAACGCTTCGAGTTTACGCAATTTACCTCGTGCTCCATTGGATTTATGATATCATAAACTAAACAAAATCAAAGGTTAATCCTTAAATATACATAGACATGCATTTGCACCAATTACACAATATTTTATCTCACATTTATACACATAAATTCACACATATTTACATACATACACGCGCATGTAAATGCACGCACACGATCACACACATATATGCCCAAATTCACACATGCACACATGTATGCATGCACATATACAAGTTATCACGTTGACGCAGTGGTTAGATGTTAACTCTATGAATATATTGATCCAGTTGTTACGTTTTCCCAGTGGTCATGCTGAGAAAAAGTACATATTGAGCGGTCACTTTGAGTCAGCGCTCGCATTCAGTTGGAAAATTTAGAGAGAATTTTTGTTGAGTCAGTGGCAAAGTTAAGCCAGTTTTCGTAAGCAAGCAGAAAGTATATTGCGTCTGTTGGTATAATGGAGGTGGTATGGGTTGCGTGGTATTCAGTTGGGCTGTTTCAATTTCAACATTATTTATTGACTTTAAATATGTCATTTGAATCGGACAACAGACTCTGCTGTTTTAAGTCCTTTCCATACTTATATCCATAATGCATATTTTCTGTAAAACCAATTCATCTATACGTTAGCAGGGAGATCACTGCAAGTTATTCTATGAAATCTATATCTATTTTAATTGTCACACAATCATTTTCTGTTTATAATTCAGATTATATCAGTGTATAAAATTGAGAAATGCTTTGTACTAATTCTACCCCCGCGACGAATCAGGTTGTCCGTCCGTCCATATGTTTGTCAGTTGTACCTAGAACGATGTTCAGGCATATCCCCCTAAACTACTGAGGGAGTTTAACGAAACTTGGCAATTATCCTTATACATTGTAGATGTGCGCAATATATATGATGTTAAAACATTTGGTGCCATGGTAACCAGGTCACTATACCTTTTGTTTTGAGGAAATTTGTCAGACAACTACAAATTAACCTGTGAACCGATGCAAGTGAAATAACAATTTTTAAGGGAGTATGTGTAGATATGCATGGATATTATAATGTTGTTTTAACATAAATTTAGGTTGCCATGGCGACAAAGCCATATACACAGCTTTTTGATGGACAATTTTGACTTGACAACTCCTCCTAACCAGTGAACATAATTAAAAGAAGTTTCGTATGAATATAATGGACCATATGTAAATAAGTATGGTCACTATAAACAGGTTTTGTTGGAAAATTTTGGCTGGAAAAATGTTCCTTAACCTGTGAACCAGTGTCAATTAAACTACAAATGGATGTTTGGGGCGATGTATAGATGCATTTGTTACACAAATTTGTTCGTCATCATGATTGCCTGATAAAAGTTGTATTGCTTTTAAATTTAGTAATACATACAGTGTGCTTAAAAACAGAATTAAACTGCACCATACAGCTTCTTCATCCTCCCAGGACTCTTCAGTGATGCTAGGGACCAAAAGGTTATGTTAGTCATTGTCACTATGAATCGGGCATTCTTATGCAAAATGAAAAGTATTTTCATTTTCAAGCTCACATCTACATTCTGGTTAGTCATTCAGATGGCCTATGTTTAAGTCACCGTTCAAGTTGCTAGCATGCTTTCAAAGTTGGCAAATTTTAATATTTTAACACTATTGAGCCCTTGCATTTAAATGTGCTAGCAATTTTATTTGTGGTGATTAAAGTTTTAGGTTTCATGAGATTTTAAATGTTTCACGGAAGTAGCTCTTAAGTTTTTGATGATAAACGATTAAACTCTCTATATATATGTCGAGGGGGAATGTTATTTAAATAATTCTCAGTTCTACAAAGTGGGGGATTAAAAACACGACTTCTTCTTAGAAGATGAATTAAGTAGGTATTTTTTAAAAGGTTTGGCTCAATGATGTCCTATAAATACTCTAGCTACTCAATACTAAATGAATTGGCCATAAGTGATAGTTTATGATTTGTCTTCTAGGCAGTGCTTTAATCCCAGTTTCTGCATAAAAACAATTTCTATACGAGGTCCCAATTAAGCAATCCCGTGATAATTCTCAATGCCTCAAGTAAGATTGATTCTAAAATACCTTTGTCCTTGGTACTACAAGTGTCCCATATAAAACAATTTGTGATTTTACATTTCTATTTTTTTCAAAGCTAGCTCATATATTGTATTAATATAATGTGTCAAGTTCCAATCACTACTTGAATATAATCCGACATGTTTAGGAATGTTTTAATTGTTTACAGTTTCTTTACCAAATAAAACATCTGGATGGTATGATTCCCTTTTTTTGAAAACAAAACCTGATAAGGTTTTCAATGAATTATTATTAATATCCCACTATTTTGTCCAAGCATTAATATGACCCAGATAAATAGTTAGCGTGACTGCAATGTAATAATAATAATAATAGACTTTATTTAAACTGGATAACATTTTGAGTTTAAAGCTCGTCTTAAACAAAGTCAAGATAGGTAAACATAAACAATATATCTACAATATCATTTTAGTCATTGTTTATTTCGTTATAGAGAGGTACAGTGTATCGTCTGCAAAAGTTTGTTTTACACAACCAGTTTAAAAAGAGATAATGGACCAAAGACCGAGCCTTGGGATACACTGGCTTTGATATTCTTTTACGTTGAATCAAACACTCTGTTGGCACTGTTTGTTTTATATCAGAAACATACTTATTGAACCGCTGCAATATTTCCAATTATACCATTTTATCCTAATTTTAAAAGTAGACCCACATACCAAACTCTATAAAACTCCTTACGAACATCATTTATTTGATCAAACGTTTTCACAATAATATCATGAATGGATAATAACTGGTTTTCATATGAGTCTTTTAGTAAAAAGCCTGAATGCTGTTTCGATATGATATAACATACATTCTTGTAGTTAAAAATATATTAAAAAAAAACTTTTTCGACAAGTTTGCTTAAACGTAATGTGATAGAAATTGGCCTGTAGATAGAGACATCATTTTGGCATTCTTTCTCTTTGTATATTGCATAAGTATTAGCTGTTTTCCAAGAAATAGGAATAATACCAGATTCAATAGTTTTATTACGAAGTATAGTTTGGGAGAATATAAGTGAAGATTCTAATATGTAATACTTTTGGGTATCATGCCATTAGGACCAGGTATATGGTACACTGTTCCTGGGTTGACCTAAATTTCAGTGCGTATATTACGTTCTGTATTGTTCATGTCGTATATGCAATGATTTTAAATTTGAGAAAATGTTAGAAACAATAGCTAATGTGAAATGCTATGCTATATGCTGATGTTTGCGTGGACAATGCTTTGGTACTGTAATACTCTTCGCAATATAAGTGTGTCTAAAACAAGTCTGTAGCTATGTAATCTTATCCTTTTTAAAGACAACCAACTGATAGACAAAAGGACACATTAGAATATTTATAATGTAAACAAATGCACGATAGGCGTAACGACACAATCTGGAACTTGACTGTGAACTGAATGGACAAAGCGTACTGTAAAACATAATATTGAAATTAAAAGGAAAATTTAGGAGAATGTTGAATAAATAGACCGTATGCAAGGTATGAACAACATTAAACTGATTAATTAACTTATAACGAGTAATACAGGATCCACATGATTTTTGTATAAATCTTGATACAATTGGAATTATAATTTTGCATCTTATTCAAAAATACTAATCAGTATCTATTTTTAGAAGATTTATTCTCATATAGTTTTGGTCCTTAATATTAAGCCAAAACTGAGTTTGTATAAAAGTAACGTACATCATTTACCTAAACGGGAGACAAAAAAAACACGCGATTTGTAGGAAATCATGCACGTGATAGACATTTGCTGTTAGCTAAATGAATATTTCTGATATGCGATTTGTTACACGCATATGATTTGTGTGGCATTAAATGAACAATATTTATTGTTTTTCTGATAGTATAGACATCACATGCGACCATTAAGTTTGTTTCTTTTATGCAATGATCATTGTTTTCTACCTGCTCAATAGAATTTAATACGATTTTATATATCTAAATGAAGTCACGTGGTTCATAACACCATTGCTGAAATGGATGCAAGATATTAAATCATGGATTAATAAAGTTTATTGTCACGATGTTTGTGAAAGTTGTCCGCCTCGAGGAATTATAAACAACCAGCAAACCCAGATATATTGTTAATCACATATCTTTCGCGTATGATTTATTTTCGAGTTAATAGGCGAGGAGAGTCGATCGCAAACTAAAATTCCTCGCGAATATTTATACGAAAATAACAACGCTTTATGACATTCAAGTTTGTTCCGTCGTTATCTCAACTTGCTTTAAGACATTTCCGTCGATTTCATATATACAAAATCAATCATATTGACAAACAAATCTGTCTAACCATGTATGTTCTTTACACTCGGACAAATTTCTAACATGCATGTGTTAGTCTATAGGTCAGAGGCAGGGAGTGGAGCATGCGTGTCGTAAAATCTATCAAAGATATCACCGCTTGGACGACTATCGTATACTTAGTATAAGTGATTTGCTTAAACATGTTACGAAGTGAAAAACTAATCACTGCATACACATATCGGTTTAATCGAATTCCTGTCATTTTTCAGGCATTGCTAAGCAATAGTAAGTTGTTTTTAATATATACAGTAACCCAAAAAAATTAATTAAACTGCACCCAACAGCTGTTTCGGCCTTATAGGACTCTTCAGTAATGGGAATCCAAAATTTCTAAACTAATGTAGGAACAGAAGAGTCAGGTGCGTAAAACCTCTTTAATTTATTAATTTAGAAGTTAAACTAGTTCTTTATAATTTCAAATCGTGTACTACGAAAATGTGTATAGTATGTACCGTGCAATTACGCAAATGAGATTACCTGTGGCTATGGAGGCTCCAGCAAACCTCGGGACTAAAATATTCACCAGCAACTGCCACCCCTATCATTCAAATATATCTAAGCCCTAGATCCGATCATATACATATACTTATATGAGAGTATAGACAATTTTGTCTTTGTTCGAATGTCTCTCCACCATGTGAAAATGATGTCACAGACACTGCGTGCTCACTTCAATCTTCTTCTTTGAACACATGTCAGTCCTGGTCGAATCAAATTTGCATGATCGACTTAAGGTCATATAGCTGGCTTCTATTGAGGCCTATAAGTATCTTCGTATATATCGAGGTCATATCAACTTCCACGTAGCTTCACCCAGAACACACTCTGGACGCACATTTCTGCACAAATATGGGAACACAGCCTAATATGTATGGTCCTCCACAACTTCATAGCTTCGAAATCATTTACAGGCACACAGCCATTAGCAACCGGCTACAATGTCATTACTGACAGGTACCTGTTGAACCTCTCACAGGATATGGTTATTGGAGTTAGCATACAGCCCTCTCTGCACTTTACATGTAGTGAGTCTCTTCACACACACTCCACTCTCGAAGTTATGTCAGATACTGTCCCAACCTACCCAGGGTACCCGACAAATACCTCGCACGTGCATGCTTAGCTTATGTTTCTCAGCTTACCTGAGGAATACCGAATGCTTACACTGGTCTTCACTGACCTTGCAAGTTTCCCCACTCACCGTGAGAACAGCACATGCATTGCAGGTGTATGAATGAACTGTCACAGTTGAGTAACCTCAGCTGTAAATATTGTTGAAGGACATTCACATTCTGAAGATGGTTTTGTTTATTTTAAATATATAGTTACGTGATGGAATACAACGAAGTGACTAGACTAATTACAAACTTTGTTACATAATGTTATATTCTGGTGAGATCATATATAATTACATTTTTACCAGTGAAATATCAGAAAATATATCAGCTTGATAAAACTTATATCATCACTAGAGATGATATGAGAAATCTTATATAATCACAAGTGACGATATAAGTTTCGGTTTGATATCATTGTGCACTATTTGTGTACTTTTTTTCGTTATTCTAGAATCAAATCATATAAGGTAAGGAAATTAAAAATCGTTATAGTATTTTGGAAAAAAATAGATATCTTAAGGATTTTATTAATATTATGTTTTTGTATTTTTACTATATTTTGAACCATAAATAGAACTTCATCCTGTGGCGTATTAATATTCTATAAGCATTAGGCACTCCGTCCCGATCAGTTTTAACCGCAAATTTTAAAAATGAAATCAAAAATTTGGAATTTCGAAAATGAAACAAAAAGAAAATTCAATGTTTTCCCAATAAATATCAAATGTATTTCACTCGTAAGGCAGATTTTAAATATATTTTCACTCGTGCTATGCACTCGTGAAAATATAAAACAAATCTGCCATACTCGTGAAATATATTTGATATTTAACGGGAAACCATTGAAAGCCTCTATGTATGCATATGCTACGTTACTATTGATCATACAATGTATGTATAATGTACATATTATGTTTTATGTATGGGTTATTTTTTTAAATACTTTACATATTTTATCGCAAAAAAAATCGCTCATTCACATATATATAATGATATTATAGTTGTTTTCATAACAGTCTTGTCTTGGAAACTGTATGTAAATAAGCACTGGATACTATACTTGTATTATACAAAAAAAGAATAATGCATTTGGTATGTATATATCAATGGGCACAAAACACATATTTTTTGTTTTTATATAGTGCATCATATCTAGATAACATATTGATGCAATAGCACTATTTACATAAGTAAGCTGATATGGAAGTTTAACTTGTACAAGAATATTTTCACATATTATAATACAAGAATACATGTAGCACATTCATACAAAGTATAATTCAACTTTGATGTTGGTATTTCTTTTTTTATCATAGAACATACATATTAAGTATACCATTGTATCAATTATAGTATATACTATATACAGTTGTGGTATCGCACAACGCACCAAAAACTGCGTGCGTGCATACATCGTGCGCCCATGGTGCGCCCAACCGGGCGATCTAAAGATCGTGCGTTTATGTGTGCAATTAAATCGCACACACGCACGATTTGGTACAATTGGTCGATACATATTACGGAATGAAAAACATATGGAACCCTCTTGTCCAAAAACTATTTAAATTCGCATTATATTTATTGGGATTATGTCAATTTAACAATATACAGTAAACAGTATTACAGTGATCATAAGACAGCCAAGTGCGGGTTAAGCTACCAGGTATCAGAATATGTAAATAACATGTGGAGTTTTACCTGTCCTGTGTGCAGCGATACGCTACGACAGCCATTACCGAGCGACCGTTATGAAAACAAACTGGACTCTTATAATCAGTTATTTGAAAAACCCTCCCCTCCCCAACACTTAACCTGTGTTTTCACACCTAGGCGAGTGTTGTAAGTGCCCCGGGCCAGATACATCTACATGTATTGGCCATGTACAGGTACAGTTTATAACTTGGTATAACTGGCAATATTTACTTGAATGAGAACTTGTCCATATGAGTTGAAAGTTTACATACATGTGTCTATTTGGTTTGTACTAAAACTACAGAAAGACTATTATTATTTTTTAGAAATATATAGATAGAACTATCAGCTAATATAAATAGTTAACATATAGCAATATGTTTAAAACAACTAGCGCGAAACCGTATATTTGTTAAACCATTTCTAAATTTACATCAACCACAATTGTCATCGCACAATGTTCGTCTATCGTGCGCCCACATGTGCGTTAGAAATAATCGCCCAGGATCGCATCGTTCGCGCATCGTGCATACATCGTTCGCCCATCGTGCGCCCACCGCACATCGTGTAACGTTGTGCGATCCCACAACTGTATCATTCATCTATAACAAGGCCTGGTTTCATCAATGTTCCAGAACATGAGGTTAATCTTTCCAGGTGTTTAAGGGGGGATCTTAGCAATGTTCTGTTTAGATCTGTAATGCTTTCCTGTAAAAAAAATCTACATGAACGTATCCACCCCTCGATGTATCGAACCCGATTCAGATTTTTACTACAGCGTTTTACTTTTGTAACAAATATAGGTGGCACGAAAAGGAAAAGAAAATGATAAATCAGAAGTCAGAAAAAGAAGAGAGTCATATGCAGATAACTTATCGGTAAGTACACTTACGTTTTATAGCTGACGAACAAACTCACAGCACAGAGATTCGAAATATACAGGTTGAAGAAGCTTATTTGCAAGGTTTAATGGTCGTCATTTTGGTTTCATTGAGACATATTATGTATCCTTGTATGATATACAAATTTTCTTAATATGCCCATTAGTGTGCCTGCTTGTTATGATTTAGAAATATGCCTTAGTTCCATCTTTGAGGCTATGACACTAAGTTGGATCAGGCCCAGATTAACATACATGTAGTGGGTGATGCCGATACACGAGAAGACACTTACTCATCCGGAACACCTGTTCTTATTATCTTGAACGTTTACGGGGGTATCCATGTTAATCTTCCTTTGCCTCTAGTTAAATCGATTTTAAGTTCGGAGATGGTTTTGTTGATGCTTTCAACATTGATTATAATCAAAATAAGTTTTTGTTTAATTGGAACATGATACCACGTTATTGTCAATGCTATTTTTAAAGCATGTATCTCATGAAGAATCATCTATTCTACATTGAGAAAAGTCAAAGATTAAAAGTAAAAAACATAAACAGCCAACACATAGCACGATGTTCTTTGAGAAATGTTTCATGATAGTAAGGAATATATTTCTTTTGTATGTAATCTGCCTCAAATACAGCGGCTGCATGCTAGGTTTGCAATATGTAGGTGGTTGTATGTGAAATAAACGGAATATTCTTGTATGCAATTAGTTTATGGTGTTTGTAACGTGCAAAATATAAAAAGAATTACAAAAACACCAAACCAATCACCAATATGTTGCTACCCACTACGTTATAAGAGAAAAGTTATATGAAAAACGAATTATGAATTTCTCAATAGCGTTGACCTTCCAACTGCATGGATAAGATGCCAGTATACGCTGGTGATTATACAGATGTTTTACATATAGAGTAAGACATATTTCAAATGTTCATCAAAGATTTGACGTCATACATTGATACGTTTTAACATCTTTTTGGCGGCAGTTTTTCAGTGTAATGATGCTGTTTCATGTTGACTCAATTCTTAACATTTTAGTACTGTGAGAGTTGGGTGTAAAATAAGAAATTATGTTTTTGCTTAATGACAAGTAACGAGGACTTACCTCTTTTCCCCTCTGTTTGACCCTGACACTCCGACGAAACGGGGTTCATATAGTCACTATTTATGTACTTTTTATTTCCCTTCTCACTAGAATGCTTCTTACCAAATTTGATTCAAATCCATTCAGAGGTTTATGACAAGTGAATTGTAGCGGTTTTTAAAAAGGACTAACACATTCCCCTATAATATTCCGACCCTGAAGCCCCCAAAGAGGTCAGAAGGAACGATTTAATGTCTATAGGGCCCCCATCATCTACTCTAATAGCGAATGAATAACAATTTATTGAAAACTGTTTGTTGTCCCCGGTGGATTTTTCTGACCAATCATGGTTCAAAGTCGGGTAGAACGTAAAGGCTAGTAGCGATTTAAACGGCTTTACCTCTATTTCCCCTATTTAGAACCGACCTAAGGCCTAAGGCGGCAGGGGTCAATATTTACGCAAAATTGTCTTTACTTCTCCAAAGAAAATTCTGACCAAATTTGGCTAAAATTAATTAAGTACTTTATGACAAGAACATTGTAGTGGTTTTAAGGACTATAATGACCAAAACCGCAGGCACAAGAGGGTCAGAACAACCAATCTATGTCAAATCAGTTTCTTGATCATTAATTATGATTTTAGCAAATATGGTAATCGATTTAAAGGAATGTTCCTTTATTTTCCCTATTGGGCTTCATTTATCGAACTCAAGGGGTTCAAATTCACCATTTATGCATCGTCTCCAAAGGATATTTCAAACAATTCTTGGTTCATAGCGATGCCCTGACTCATTTGGCCCTGTCCTTTCACCCGAAGGAAGGTAAAAGTCACAATTCATGCAAAGTCTGTTCCTTTCCACAAAGGAATGTGTCTGACCAATTTTCGTTAAAAATCATTCAGTACTGCATAACAAGTAGTTATTAAAACATCTAACCTATTCAAAAGATTTTACTTCGAATTCCCCTATTGGACCCCTCCAATCTTGTCCCAGTCAAAGTCACTACTTGGGCAAAAAAAAAAACCTTTCCCACAAGGTGCTTCTGTTCTAATTGGGTTTAAATCCATTCAGTACTTCATGACCAGGGACAATTTAAAAGGCATTACCTCTATTTCCCTATTTTGTCCAATCCCTTCAGCCCAAGGGGTATCAGAGTCATTTATGTAAAATCTGTTCCACTCCCACCAAAGGACGTTCTGATTAAATCCATAGTTTACCCTGCTACTCCGGCCTTAAAAAGTCACAATTCAAACAAATGCTCCTACCATTCCACGATGGATGTTTTTGACCACATTTGACAAGTAAAGATTAAAAAGGTTTACCTTCATGTCCATTGTTTGGCCCGCTCCTCCGGCCCCAGCAGGTCAAAGTCATTATTCAAGCAGAAACTGCTCCCCTTCCCCAAAGAATAGTTATGACCAAATTTGGTTAAATCCCATTCAGTACTTTGGACAAGAACAATTTTAAAAGGCTTTACACCCATTTTTTTTTATTGCGCCCCACTTCTCAAGCCCCAGTAGAGTCAGAATCACCCTTTTACGCAAAATACGTTTCTTCCAACGAAAGGATGTTTCTGATCAAATTTGGTTAAAATCCATTCAGTACTTTACGGCAAGTAGCTATTTAAAAGGTTTCACCTGTGATATCCATGAATGTATTTGGTCCTGTCCCTCCGGCCCCAAGAAGGCCATGGTCACAGTTTATGTAAAGTCTGTTCCCTCCAACCAAAATCTGTTTCCGACCATTTTTCGTTAAAATTCATTTAGTACTTCTAAATCATAACAAGTAGTTGTTTAAATAACCTCTTTCAATAATTAGGCCCTGCCTCTCCAACACTATTGGGGTGCGAGTCACAATTTATGCAAACTACGAGTATGTTCGTTGTCCCCACGTAATCTTTATGAGATGTTGCAACTTAAAAGGTTTTACCTCTGTTTCCCAATATCCCCCCTCCCCCCTCACAAAGGACAGGCCTTATCACTATTTATGCAAAATCAGTTTCTTCCTACCAAGGTTCTTACCAAGTTTGCTTAAAATCAATACAATACTTTATGACTAATAACAATTTAAAAAGGCCGTATTATCTCTTTCCCCTATTAGGTCCCGCTCCTCCGACTCCAGGAATTTAGAGTCAATAGCTATGCGCAATTGATTTCCTGTCCCAATGAATGTTTTAACAAAGTTTGGTTAGGATTGACAAGTAGCGATTCAAAGGCTTTATCTCTATTTATTCTATTAGACCCAAACCCTCCAGCCCCAGGAGATTTATATTCTGGATTCACCATTTATGAAAAAAAAAACAACTCTGCCCCCTCGTTTTTCCCACCAAAGAATGTTTCGGACCATGACAGGTTATAACTAGTAGTGATTTAGGACGTCTTTCTATTTCCCTTATTCTTCCCATCCCTTCTGGCCACAGGGAGGTCAGAGTCACCACTTATGCAAAATATGTTCCGCTGTTTCAAAGGATGTTTATTGGCAAATTTGTTTCAAATCAGTAATTAAAGACTAGTAGCAATTTAAAGGAATGTTGAAGGATGACAGACCATTGCATAAGACCATTATTTATTAAATTATTTTTGGAAATGGTGTAATTCACACATTGAACAGTCTTTCTATTCATACTTGTCTTCACATTAAAGTGAAATTATCATCTAATACCGTTGCTAACTTTTGCCTTTGTGCACAAACTCAAGCTTTCACAAAAGAGTGAACTTGGAAACATTTCTGCTAAATGTAAACAAGGTATTCACTGGTATTTATGGGTCGCAATGGTAGCTCTGATAGGTCTTTGACAGAGACATCATCAACAGGCGTAAGGCGAAAATATTTTCGACAGGTTTATAAGTTATAAGTCATATTTGAGAGGAAGTAAAATGTTCCAAAGGGCTGTGAGTTATAAAGATGAATAATTTTTGTTAACCAAGGTAACCCTACTATTGCATTGACAGGTTTTTCGAAAGACGAAATACTCTCTTAACATACTTCTGTATTACAATCTTTCAAGACAACCGTTAAAAATAACGACGCTAGCCTATATGTACCTCGTCTCCTTTGGATACCTAAACAGCATAAGGATCCTTATAGGAAAAGGTTTATCGCTGGCACCATTGTTCAGCCAAGTCATTATCTAAACGTCTTACTACCAATCTTAGTACCGCTAAATCAGGGCTTCAGTCCTAATGTTACGCTCTATACTCTACTTGTTTTTGTTTTCATACGAGGCTGAATTTACCGAGGGTCTTATCAAAAACCTTGCCAAATCTTTCAATTTCACTTTCATCGACGATGAATTGTCTATAAACAACAAGAAGTTTGCTGACCTAGTCGATCGTTTATAACCTACTCAACTTGAGGTTAAGGACGCAACAGTCTTTCCTACATCAACTTCCTACATTTGTATCTCCGTTTTGCTTAAACAATGACCAACACGGGTAGCTTACTACTAAGAGTTAGGATAGACGTGACTATTTCGATCGTTAATTTTCACGTTTTTGATAGTAACATCCCTGCATATCCGAGAGGTGCAGATTGATGAAGACTATGAAGAAAATTCTGTTTCTTTGTGTGATATGAAAATGTACGTTTTTGAGTTTGCTTATTAGTGTTCCCGTTTGACGACGCTTACTTTTCCGTAACACCTGGTCTTATTCTGTTGCATTTTTTCGGAGATATCCATGTAAATCATTCCTTTTTTCATAGTTTGCGTCTAGTTTAATCGATTTTGATTGCATATTTATTTTTGAAGAAAATAAATTAAATGACCCTCAATCACAATATACTGCAGCTGGATCTCATTGTTTTTTTTCTGTTTTGCCTTATGGGATTGAAACTGTGTTCTTTATTAGTCTGATTTTAAGTTATTACCTAAGTTGTTCTTTGCAATATGTTTTCATTCGTCACTATTACCAAATATTGATAGTTTATTCATGTACATGTATGATAACGATAAGCATATTTTTTAATTTCAGTTTGGCGCGTGGGATACGGTAGGTTTTCTTAATTATTTTGGCCAAGTGTTACGCTGTCATATAATGCATTTGATCTGTAATTCAAGTTGTTGTATATCAAATTTGATGTTTATAATTTGCTATCAATTCTAGGTCTCATTTCTTCCTTCAATTCACATTTATGTCATTTCTGCAATACAAAAGATGGTGTATCACACACTCACACTCACATGCTGCACTTATTAAATTATTCAATTTATACAACATGACAAAAATAACAGTATAAAACTGCATCATTCAGCTGCAGCTATGCCTGGGGCAAAAAAGTGGGAATCGAGATTATCTTAAGTAATGTACGGTAGAAGCAGAAGGGTCAGTTGTGTGAAACCCCGTTGATTTGTGCATTTAGAAAAAAACATAATAATATAAGTACTTGGTATGTACCGTGCCACTACTCAAATAAGATATAAACTTGCTTTCGAGGCTCTAGCAAACCTCGGGGACGAAACAATCAACCAGCGGAGTCTATCTCTCCGAAAGATGAGGTAACAAACACTCATGCTGCATTTTTTAGAATTTACCAATAAATACATTATCTCGAAAATATGAATTAAACTGCACTATATAGCTGTTTTGTCCTTTTATGACTCGTCAGTGATGCTAGAGGCGAAGTATAGAAGCAAAATAATTGGTCTATAAATAACTGAAAATGCATATGAAAAGATACATTTCAACAATAACTATTCTTATATTGATACAATGTGGGCTTGTGTTTAACAGTCACATCAGATTAAACCTCTCTCGAATAATTCAATACGTAATAAATAGAAAAAAAGCTTTACGACGCTTGCAATGTACTTTTTTTCAATACAAACGTTGAAGGATCGTACATTTATCGTTTAACTTTTAAACTTGAGTCATAACTTTTGAGTGGTCATGCTTCACGATATTGTTCTTAATGCGAATACATAAGATCTTTACAATAACTAAATATTACAATGACTTTAGCAAATAACGGGCGAATTTACATTTCCAGGTTTATTAGGCGATATGAATTATTTTATAATTATTAATATTAGAGTGATAGAGTGGTGCAGCAGACAGCGCATTTGTCTTTCACCAAGGCGGACAGGGTTTAAATTACCCGTGGTGACATTAAAAGGTATACTTACTTACCATTGCTTATGTCTGAACCGTGAAACATAGAAAAGATCAGTAAATAAATAAAATATAAGAAAGTTGATATAGCGCCATATCTAGCTAACATAAGCCGATATAACGCTCCACACATATATACAGTTCCTATACAGTCAATACAATTCGCACATACAAGTATATCATACAATGCACATCACCCTTAGGAGTTCTCAAGAGCTACATTATCGATGATAAATTATAATCCTACACCACTTAGTTAACATCTTCCTAATGTCTTGTGTGTTTTAATGCGTGTTTTTTTTTCAACGGTATCTTTTAGAGTGCCACCTCACCTGAATGACTCAGCATAAATACCGCCACACCAAACCATTTGTATACTTCCCCTAGGTTCGTGGATGGGTGTTGCAAGAGAAGAACACTTACTATAAAAAAAAGATTAAAAATATGTATTAGCTATGAATTTGTTGTTTGCAAAGAAAAATGATTTGAAACCTGTTACTGTTTTTTTTTTTTTTCAGTGTGCACGTTACAAGGTAAATTTCGTTGAATTTTTTTCATTAATTTATACTTAATAATAGAGTTCTTAAAATAATAAATTGTTCCTTTTAATATTGAATTTTCTACGCAATGGGGGCAATGCTACACCCTATTCTGCAGCTCATTTGTGCATTCTTATGTCATGTTCATTGGTGTACATCGCTAGATTTGCTAAGTTGTATTTGTAAGATATTTAAGAATTACATCAAACAATGACAGACAGGAACGAGGGTTAAATTATGCTAAATTTAACGTTGAACTTCATTTGAAACTATTTTCTTTTTCGTTTGTTATTGTTGCCATGGCGCCTATCCAACAACACAGAAGAGTTCCGAAATTGCGAACCAGCATTTACAATCACCAGTTAAATGGGTTGGTGCACCTTTTTCCCGAAATTAAGGGATTGAATGTCTAACTTAGATAAAGTTTAATGAACAGTTAGGTGTTGCAGCATTAACGAAATACATTTTTGAGTTTAAAATGAACTGGTTCCGTACATTGGGGACCTGCTCAATTGTTCCCCTGAATATTGCTTTGATATATGCAAGTTTAAATTGCTCCAACATTCGCAGTGCATTAATCTTAATAATAAGCGAAAGAAATTTAAAATCTGGCATATTATATACGGGAAAAGGGTGCACTATGAGAAATGTCCCATCTGTGCTAATATATCACGTGACCCATTCCAAGGAGCGTTAACCGCGTTCCGCATTTTAGGCTGGTCCCCAAAATCCATGTATCTGCACGTAATATGTATTGCATCTATCTTTAGAGATTCACAAATTGTGTGGAGGTGATTGAATTGTTTTAATTTGTTTATGTCATTAACCCCCATGCGCATTATTTCTCTTAGGTACTCAATTATTCTCAAAGTTATACAAAAATTGTAAGGGATGCAAAATAGTTTGGCGATATAATGATGGTTTGTTATGCTAGACAGCTTAATGTAAATATAAAATAAACATAATCCACTATGTGTGTGTTTTTTTTTTTACTATGGAGCGTTTTTATCCCAAACAAACATACGACATGACTGTATGTTTGAGGCATGCATGCTCATCTTTAACGGTTGTCTTTTATACAATTGATTTTAAATTTAGGATAGAGTTTACGTAAATCGCTCACTAGTAAATGGAACCGAATATACATGTGAATGATTATATGCATATGATGCGTTACTTTGGTGTTTTTCTTTGTTTTGTTGACTCTTTGTTTCTTTGATGTGTTGATGCTTTGGTATTATCTTTTTTATTGTATTGTTTTGTATTTGTTTGTTTGTTTTTTGTTTTGTTTTTTTTTTCAGATAGAGTATTTAAACATGGTAGGTTTTGGTTTATCTTTAACTTTTGCTACGTTTTTTTTTTCATTTTAACAGCAATTTGGGTACTTTGTGGCTTCCAGTTTATTTTTTATGGAATTTGTGATGTGCAAACATGCACAGCAATGTTGTAGTTAGCTATTTTGCGTCATTCAAATTCCCCGTTACAAAATTCGTATATTCTATAGACAAGAGATGCGTTGTAATTCATTCTCTTCGTTACATCTAATAGTTAACTGGACTTTTAATTCAAATGTAGTTTTAATGTGTCATGCTTTCCTTCGTTTCGCGTTTATGACACTGGTGAAATACCTATTGCTTATATTGTTTCCTTTTGTTATTATCAGGTCTTTTTTAACAACAATATTTCAGTGTGATGTTTCGAAAACTAAACTAAACATCTTCATCAGACTAATGACCAGTGTGAAGCATACTGGTACTTACGTATGAAGTGTACGAGATAATATGATTAAATTTACTTTTCGGCTGTAAAGTTTTATTAACGAACAAAAGATGGTAACACTAACGCTTGGCCATAGATATTTGCTATGGTTTTTAATTATCTGATATCAGTTAAAAAATACAACTACTTATCGCATTGTCTCGCTTGTCGTTCCTCACTTCTTGTGTTATCCCGCCTTACAAATACCACTTATCAGATCGTCGTTCTAATAATCATCCAGCCATCGCAAATTCTTGAAGTCTACATCAATATCAGATACCAGATACATTACTGGTAAGGCATATGTCTAAAGGTACCTCGGCATATGTTGTTGAAATAATACAACTTACAACATGTTTTTTAATTGAGTACGAGTATATCGATTCAGAAAATTTGATGTGAGATTTATTAGCGCAACAAATGGCAATATTTTCATCTAATGATTCAAAATGATACATACACATGTTTATCGCAGACTATTTCCTATCTTCGAAAAATAATTGTGAGTACTGTTATGGTATTTTGTTAAGATAGTATCTATACATACATTTACATGTATCGATGTGCTCGCATTCTCATACGATGTAAAATAACATTATTTTTTAAATCGTATATAACATGGGGTAACACATTAATTGCATTATCCTACTGATGGCTGCATGCTCGTCAAACCTGACTGATTATAAGCTAAGCTGTTCAAATCAAATGCAATTTTCAATTTCAATTTCAACACATTTTATTGACTTTAAATATGTAATTGGATTGGACATCAGGCTATGCCTATTTAAGTCCTTTCCTTACTTATATTTACAATAATTCGCATATTCTGTCAAAGCAATCCATATACACTGTGGAAGGGAGATAACTCCAATTTATTTAATGAAATAAATATTCATTTCTAATTATCACTCAATCACTCTGTTTATGTTTGATAAAATTTCCGTTATTAAAATTATGTACATTTGTTGACAACCCATCCCACATAAATCAAGGGATACAGGCCCAAATGCAACCGTAACACGCCAATTTCATTTCGTTCCAGACTTGGGATGAAGCCCAAGCATCATGTTTGGGGGTGAGTGCATATTTTTGTTTTTTTTATTGATTTCCTTACTTATTGTGCTCGACAGCGTCAGTATATCTTCTCTAACAGGAAAAAGAAAATTTGAATCGTCTTACAGTGTTTGTAATTCTTCTTTTTTATCAAAGTGGCTATATACCAAATGTCTATGAAGTAGTCTACAGTAACCCGACTAATATGACGCTGACCATACGTAAACAAATTGTTCTGTTAGGTGCAGTTAAATTAAATGTTTCTACCACAATACCCTGTGTTATTCCACTTTCAGACCATTGTATAAATATGCTTACTGTTGGATAAATATGTGTTATATACCACTAGTGGAATATGACCATCCGGACGTTTGATTGGTTGAGAAGTTGAACTTCGACCAGAAATCACGATTGTTGACGACGTCAAAACTGGGCGGGAATATATGCGAGGTGATGCATTTTCTAGCAAATAGTCCGCAGTTCACTCCGAAAATCAACACTAATACTGACGATTTGATATTGTGGTAGAAACAGGCCACACCACTCGTGGTTATTGGATATGGAATTTATTTTACTTTCGTTAATTATTTTCTAAAAGTCACAAAAGACCCTGTCTAAAGCTCAAGTCTTTTGTAACTTTTAAAAAAATAATTAACTCGAGTGAAATTAATTCCATATCCAACAACCACTCGTTGTATAACCTCTATTTATGTGATGTTTTCTCCTACTGTGAGTTTTGTTCTTTTATCTCTAAAATCAAGTTTTTGATTGTTATTTGTAGATTGGCACGACATTATGTTTTGGTTTCATCTATTTTGAATAACAAAATGAAATTGAAATAATATAAATATACATATATGTTATCGTCTTTTCCAAACCTAGCTTTTTTCCATTCTTTTCTTTGACATTTTTCTTGATCAGGCATCACCCCGAGCATTATACTCGTACACGTTTGTGTGTGATTTGATTTATTTTGCATATCCTATGTCTTTCCTATGTTATTCATTGTTTAAATACACAAATATTTTCATTTATACAATTATAAAATTCAGAAGACTCCCACTACCACTACCACTACCGAGCTCCCTGAAGCAGCGGACAACCAAGCACCAAACGTATGCATTTTTAATTGTAATAACATATATGATATATCAACTAGTTATACAAGATTATCAAGATCTGTAATATTCTTAGAAGAGTTATATTTGTATTTAAGTTATTTTATAAACGTTCGATACGCTGAAATTGTGTAAACTGCGGGCAATTCCATATTCTATGTGGGGACAAAGCACAGGTCAATAAAAGTCGTCTGAAATAATGGCAAGTAATACATTTTAATTAAAAATCTGGCGTAACTTCTTTTGAACGCCTAGAGTTCAATAAAAGACTATTTTCTTCATTTCATATACAGAACAATTATTCTCTTAAGTATATGTGTATGCAGGCATGTGTGCATAGGTGTGCATAAAATCAAGAACTTTTTTATATTTATATATTTAGTTAAGATTAACTGATATCAGCAATATTCAAGATGATTCTTACGCGATTACCGGTACAGCAGCATTTGAAAATCGGTATTTGTAAACACGCGTCAATATTCTTCTACCTTCAGCTTGTTGTTGAAGTGGGCCCCACCTGAACTTTTTTCAATTCTTTGGATTTTTCTGTAAAGAGTTTCTTGTTAGTTACCGCTCTGGTTTACTTCGTTTTGGGCTTATTTTTGCATGGTTTTCAACCGGATTTAGTTCCATATTTTTTTCAGAATCATGAAAAAGATCCTAAAGTTACGTATATCGGGCCTTTAAGTGATATTGTTGATGTATATCAATATATGTGAAAACGTCTTTTTAACAAGTGTTTGTTTTATGTGTCGAACGTGTAAGTTGTTTTGTCCTGTTGATGTCCAACATAAAAAAAAGAATATAGATAAAAAATAAATGATTGATGACAATGAATATTTAAATCATGATAATGGTGATGGTTATTATAGATATAACGAAGATAATGATGGTAATAGTTACATATGTACTACAAATGTATGATAGTGCTTCTAATGGATTTAATGATGATATGGATTATGAAAATGGTGATTATTATCATCGTTATGATAATGAACTAAGTCGTTTAGATGATGTAGATGATGCTGATTATCATAAGTACCATGATGATGATGATGATGATGATGATGAATGTTAGGACAAGGGCAAGCTTTTATATATATATATTGTTCATGTTTGTTGTTTTGTTAAGATACATTCCACTATATATACAGGAACCAATATGTTCGTATACTCATATGAGGTAACATGCTGCTGTAGCCGTTTAACATTATTACCAAATTTAGGCTGGGAAAACGTTCAAATCGTAAATAATCATTAAATAGCAATTTTTATTTTGTTTCAGCCCTTTGTCGAACCCTTTGAAGTATGTCCATGTGAAGAGGTGAGTTAAACTGTTTATTTGCTGTTTTGACATTCAAATAATTACAGTATTTATTATCATGAAACTTGACCAAATATAGGTTGTTTTTATTCATTTTTGCTGCAATCGTTTAAGCATGTGGAAAGGTGTGTGTATACTTTTATATGCTATATTGCTTACCGAATATTTACCGTATTTAATTTGTTTGCTGATGACTGTTACATCGTGAAACTTGTCGTAATATTGGTTGTACTATTATGTTGTTCAAATCACAAATTCTCATACATTGATATTAACAATTTGATAATATTCAAATATATCAAATACATTTCTGTATGTTTGTGCAATTTTATTCCGAACTAGATCCTTGCTGCAGTCCTACTTCTTGCATGTGAAAAGGTGAGTTTTTACTTTATTATTTTGTTTTGCCGTGCCCGATATTTAAGGTACATCCTTAGAAGACAAATTTGAATCTGTCTTCAAGTGTTGAAAAGTGACTTAATGCAACAAATGTAAATACATTTTCTACATAAATCTCAAGCAGAAATCGGCTTGTCAATATATGCTTGGCTTTGAAGATATTCGCTAAATACATCATCATTTCTTGTTATTTTATTTAAATCTTTTTATTCATTTATTTTCTTTTTGTTTGAATAAGTACGCAAGACTGCATCGATTAGCTACCATCTTATCATTTTAAAATAGAAACTATTGCTATTAGCTCACGATCAAATTACTGTATTTTGGCGTATTAAAACTCTTAATTAATACATTTTTCAAAATGAAAGTTTATATATTTATATTTCATGACTAAACAATACGATGCCATACATTTTGAATTTGCAAAAGGCAGAAACACGCATCAGTTGTACTATTCTGATACATGGTCTTTAGCTGGAAGGAGCTAACGTATTTTGATATCAAGTGGAAGGAGCTAAGGCATTTTGATATCAAGTGAAATATCCTCTGAACGCCTATGACCCAAGTCAGTTCACGATGTTAGATTAAGCGCGCAAAGATGTTTACTCCAGTAACAGGGATATTTTATTAACTGTTGTGTAGTATCGGGTACATTTTAAAGGTTTGTCTATTTTTTTTTATCTTTTTTGTTTTATAGTTTCGCTATCATAAACAGAGTAATAAAATAGGCGGCATGCTTTCATTTCTAAAATAATCCTTGTTGCAGTTGATTTGATACTTTAGGGTTTACTCTAGATTTCGGGATTTTCGTGATCGATGTCGACCGCTGACAAACAAACAACAAAAGGATTCGAAAGATGCAGGTTGATCGGAACTTTGGGCAAGTTTTGTGGTAGCCATCTTTGTCTCATATAAAAATATTCTGTATCTTTAATTGAGATGAAGATGGACGCTTTTTGAGTTTGCTCTTTAGTGTGTTTACTTGTTGTGATTGCCAATGATACTCGGTTCTCATTTTGAGAACTTGATGTTTGCTTGGATGACACACAATTTACAAGGCGAGTGTCGTCGATGAAGCAAAAGGCGCTTACTCTTTGGAACACCATGTCTTATTCTCTTGTATTTTTACAGGGGTCTCCATGGAAATGTTTCCTTTGTTCATATCCTGCCCCTAGTTTAATCGATCTTGAGTTTGGGTTATGATTTTGTTAACTCTTCGGTATTCTTTCATTCATTATCTGACCAAACTGCATCTCTGGAATGCTTGTGTTGTTAGTTTGTTTGTCAGCAGTCGACAACGATTACGAAAATCTCAATATTTGGATCAAGCCCTAGAATAACTAATCAACTAAAGCTATCGATTGCCATTTTTTAGAATAATTTGACTTGGATACTTGTTCTTTACTTGTTTGAAATTGTAAGAAGTAAGAAGAATGAAATAAAATAACAATATTTGATATATAATCGACATTATAAAAACTAATTATTTCAATCAAGATGTTTTGATGTGAGTCTCATTCAGGAATCAATTTGTTATTATCTGTTGGGCTTTAAAAGTTCCGTTAAACTCATGTTTTGTGTTCCAATAACCTTGTCTTTCCAATTTGTTAACAGAGCAGCCAACATCCCACTACCACTGCAACTACCGAACATCCTGTACAAGTTGACGACCCCGGACCACACGTATGTACTTTTATTACATTTTTACCAGTGAAATATCGAAAATTATTCATTCTATAAAAATGAAAAATATCATTTTTTTCTGATTTGACCATTCAGGACACTGCTTACAAACGACTTTTGAAAAATCAAAAGCTGCCATTGTAGATTTTGCTTTAAATGTAATTAACAGAATATATAACAGTATCTTAAGTAATCACTTGTGGGACTTATATTTTCATATTTTTCACTCGTGTTTTGCACTCGTGAAAAATTCCAAAATATAAGCCCCACTCCAGAAATATATTCGGTATTACTGAAGACACTGTTGGATATCCTCTATTTCTTTGTAATTACAATCAAAGCTTAAAAACTATTTATACAGGAATACCTAAAAAAATAAAATATATATGGTTATGTCTTTAAAAAAAACAAGATCATCGCATTTAAAATTGAACACTAAATTAAAAGGAGACTGGTTATATTGAAAACACCTTTTTGGGGGCTTGTTTTGGTACAAGCCCTTGGATAAGGCAACGACCTTAGATTGTTTTTTTCCCCTAAGCTCGTTTGAGGATCATCGGGGCGAGGCGCTTATACCGTGCTAAAATTACATCTAACAATTGTTGTCACTTTAGTGCGTGTAAATTATAGTATCTTCAGGACCATGTGGAAGATAAACCTTGTGTAAACATGTATTTGAACTCAATAAATAAAGCTTATTATTATCATTATCTTCATATTTTTTCTAAATGATTTGTATTCAATATACATGTTTTAACATTACATTAACAAAATTGAGTATAAAGACCTACTTTCATAATTAGTAAAGACATGTTTATTGAAATCCTGACATGCATTTTATAACCCATAGACAGCGACTATGAATTGATTTGATAAAAGGTATATTTTTTTATTCAAAAGAGTTGTGTATCAGCAATCCGTTACTTCAGTCTAAATTTTCGGGGGAAAGTATGTCATATATCATGCATGCTCCCTCAATGAAACAAATTTACATAGATAAACTGAAACTGATACACCGAACCATAATACTTCCATTTTCCCCATAGAACAGATTGCAATTAAAACGATAGTTGGGATTTGTTAATGCATTTTAAGACAGATTATCTTTTACATTAAACAACTAGTTCATGAATAACAATATACTTATAATATAACAACGCATCGCTCGATATATATTGCTTAATAATTTATACTAAAAAAAGCCAGAAGATATTTCTTTAGATTCATAATTTTATATTGATATCAATATGTATCAGGCATTAAGTGTTATAGTTAATTCTTCTTATTTTACTCTTAGTAAATTTAGGTCATGAGTTTTTTAACCTAAGAACACAAGCATTTGAAAAGAAAAAGGTCAATTGTCAGATATCATTCCTAGCACATATTTAATTTCATTTCAACACATTTGTATTAGCATAAGATGCTACAAGTCAATGTGGATAAAATAACAGGCAAATCCTATATTAATTCTCTCTACTAGATGGCCAAAGTAAACTTACAAAATTAAGTTAGAATTGATACGATAATTAGGGAAAAAATGAAATGAAAAGCTAGTACACCATAGGGTAAAGGGAGGTAATCCTTTAAAGAGGAAGGGGGAGGTAAGTCATAAAATACACTCTCACACTTCATACACACTTGACACACCATGCACATTACATTATATAATTACATTATAACATTAGAAGTTTATCAACAGTAATTGACAGAGTAGCCCACTATATTTAATCATTTATCGTCAACCGTTACTCCCTTTCCTTCTTGATGGACATCCTTTGTCTCTCAAATGTGTACGTTTTGAAATGCAAAATTTATTGCATAATTCAGATATTTTGAATTCCCGTGCTGACTTTCTAATGCATTGGAAATCCGAAACGAAACTGTTCGTTCGTTTTGTTAAAAACTGTAAATATGTCTGTCAGTTGGAGTTTCCAACGTATTATTTTTTTAATTCAGGAAGAGGGTCACCACAATGTACTGAGAAGTTTGATGAGAATCCTAGCCACCAGGAATCGCCAGTAGAATCACTATGATCAACAAGTGAACAGCCTAAATGCTCAACGAAGCAACCCTAATGTCCAATTAAAAAACTCTAATTTCCAACTTAACAACCCTTATGTCCAACTAAAAAACCCAAATTTCCAACTAAACAACCCTTATGTCCAACTAAACAACCCTAATAACCAACTTAACAACTATAATGTGCAGTTAAACAACTCTAATTTCCAACTAAACAAATATAATGTCCACCTAAACAACTTTAATGTCCGACTTAACAGCCCGAAATCCCGCACTAATGTTTTAGCTAATCGATCTCTACTACTATCATCATGTTTATCTTCCAAAAGGAATCCAAGAAATCAACATCTACCATTGTTTTGCATGACTGTTGTGATGGAAATCGACCAACTGATCTAAAAAAGAAGCATCATATCTTTCTCGTTATTAATTGTCATTTCTAAATCTGTGACGTTTTAAAGAGTCAACAACCGATTCATATTTTATGAACCTTTGATAAACATTTGATCAGTGACAACAGACGATAGGTATGTCGACAGGAAGAATGTATTGGGTATCTAACACGCGATATTCCTGTCATGATTAACATCATTCGAAAAGCATGAAAAGAGTGTTATTGGTGTTACGATCTAGTGATTTGAACTTTACAGTCATAACGTTGGAAAATTACTAATAAATATATTTCTAGCAGCAGTTTGGTGTTTGTTTTATTTAAACTCTCAACATATGAAGAAAATAAGTTGAATTGTAAAGTAGGCCACGCATGAGATGATATATGACGATTATAAAAGTATATTGTGGAAGCGGAAGTAGTAATTAGGCTTCACCGATTTTTGTTTTCCGTTTTCTGTTTTATAATAACATCTGAACCTCATATTGTGTTACAGATCTGAGTATTATGTACATTGAACGTAAGGGAGTTAATACAATACGAAACATGGAAATAAGTGACATTATTATATTACATATGTATATGTTATCATTAACATATGTCAACCGAAGCCCAAACAAAACACTCGAAGTATTTATCTGCAAACGCATGCTATACCATAACCCATTTCCCGGTCAATTCATAAAACGATTTCCTTTGGTAAATATTACTTTTTTTAATAAATCCGATTATTTTAAATTTGCGACAGCTTAGAATTTTAAATGCACAATTAGACATAGCAGCACATACCTACACACCCATCTAATTAAAAAAGTTAATGTTTATCTTCCAAAATCGTTCTGTTTTCTACCACATTTATATATGATATATAACTAATCTTTGGTGTGTTATTGTGTATATTTTGTTAATAAATCAAATTGATAAAGCAATCACGTGTACAAAAACCATGAAGAATCATAAAGCATTCTCTATTTCGAGGAGTTAGGGTACAAGATCCATTTCATTGACCAAGTAATCATCTTTTTCATCGCCTTATAAATAATTACTCGTTTAAGCTAATGGAATGGCAAAATCATATAAAGACATGTTGCAGAAAAGGATATAGTACATCAATTAGTTTTAAAATCATTGAGTGTATTTAAATTACGATCCGAAAACATGTTTCAAATTTGTAAATACAGTTGGACATACGTGATCATGTTTTATTAGGGTGATATTTGCCCTTGAAACAGCGAGGTGATACGAGGACGGATCAGAATAGATTTGTTTGTGTTATTGCAAAATTGAGATTTGAGGCCCTCACAAAGCAAAAGGTCATGCAAGTACGGGGCAACCTCATACTACAAAATATATTAAAGACAACAACAGCTGAGCACGCTGAGGAAAAGCTTCTTATTTATACAATAGTTGTAGTCAACACGTGTTATATTTAAATTGTATTTTTTTTACTTTCTTACAACTGATTTACATATTTAAATTCAACATCAAAACGTAAACTTTATATTGATTATTTCTTGCTATGAGTTAATTTTTTTTTTAGTTCGAACCATGCATTGAAAAGGTCTATCAGAAAACATATATGATAGTAATGCTATCTTCGTTAACAATGTCACTATATACATGGAAACTTCTACATTATCCGGTAGACAGATATCTACCGAAACGATATCGAAGGAAAACCAAAGACTACAGATCGGCAAGGAAAAACAAGTGACAGAAGGAAAGACAAGACAGATGAGCAATAATGTGAACAACATTGCCTGTAATAAAAACTGAATTGATTCATTTAAATTTTCTGCTGGACAAGCAGCAATCAATGAACTATAATTACCACTTTCATATATTTATGACGTGATTTGTTCAGTTAAAAAGTGTCAAGGTAGACAAACTTCATTGTGAGCAATAGTCCATGTTTTTCCTGACCAAAATATAATATCTTGAAGCTCACACGTATTATTCTCTATAATTTCACCGGATACTCCGGCTTTCCTCCACCTTCAAAACCTGGCACGTCCTTTAACGACCCCGGCTATTAATAGGACTTAAACTTAATTAAACAAACAAAAATGTATTTGTAAATTTACGCAATCAATTAAACTCTTATATATGATGATTTGATTGATCACCTTTATTTCTCTATAACATATTCGCATTTCCCAAAAAGCAATTTCAATATAGAACATATAACGTCAGCTCAAATAAAACATTACTATATTTAATATTTTTCAATACTTCTTGAACACGTTTACCATGTAATACGCATCGGAAACTCGCATTAGCCATATCGATGCATAATGTATTGTGTTTGATCATTGATATTTTGAAATGCGCACTAATCCCGATCAGCTGACCCGATCGGTAGTGATTTTAACGGATTGCCCCAGCTTCTTTCAAGTTGGCGGGTAAAGAAAACAATAATCAAACATTCTGAGGTCTCATTTAAAATATGATAAAAAGAAAATCCAATGGTTTGCAATTTAATATCAGATCTATTTTATGAGTATGACAGATTTGTTTTTATATTTTCACTCGTTATACGCATTCGTGAAAGTATCAAATAAGTAAGCCATACCCGTGAAATATGTTTGGTATGAACCGTTAAACCATTGGATTTCCTCTACACGCATAATACTGCATCTGGAATCATGGTAGAACCTAACACACATACGCATATGCTGTACTTTTAAAATTTAGAAATAACTACTGTGGGCCGAACAAATGAATTAGACTTCATCATACAGCTGTTGTTTTCGTCTATGACTCGCCAGTGATGCGGGGGCCAAAAGGTGGGAAGTCAAACTTTTCTTAACTAATGTTAAAGCAGAAGGTCAGGTGCGTGAAACCACTTAAGCCCCAGTCACACCGGACCTACGACCAGGTTACGACCTAGTTGCGACCGAAGAAAATCGGAATCGCAGGGAAATCGTAGCATGAACGCACGACTAGTCACAGTGGTCGTGGGTGATCACACGCGCAAAATCAGTCGCAGCAAGGTCGATGGTCATGTTCAAAACTTCTGACCTGCGATTCTAAATCGCAAGTGGTCGCAGAACGGTCGTACCACCAGTCGCACATGAACGCAGGACCAGTCGTGCATGATCGCGGGCCAAGTAGTTGCAAATTGGTCGTGCTGCTGGTCGTGCCACTCTACGATTGGAGGTACCACCGATCGTACGACCTCACAATTGGTCGTATGATCAGTCACGACCTGTCCCACGACAACTGCGACTAGTCGTGCGCTCATGCTACGATTTCCCTGCGATTCCGATTTTTTTCGGTCGTAACTAGGTCGTAACCTGGTCGTAGGTCCGGTGTGACTGTGAGCAGTCGCAGGTTGCCACGACTGATCGTGCGAGCAATCGCAGGTTGCCACGACTGATCGTGCGAGCAATCGCAGGTTGCCACGACTGATCGTGCGAGCAATCGCAGGTTGCCACGACTGATCGTGCGATTGGTCACTGATCACACCACTCATCGCACGATTGCCTACTATTGCCTACGATTGATCTTGCGATCAATCTTCTCCAATCGTAAGTCATTGCGCGACCAAGCGCACCACCAATCGAACGATGACCTACCACCAGTCGTAGGACCAATCGCAGTATCGCAATGTTTGACATCGCAACAAACATTGCCGATCGGTTGTAACTCGGCCAAATCGCCCCCAGTCGCACGATTCAGAAATCGTACGATCTGGTGTGACCAAAGCTTTAGATTTATGAGTTTACAAAAAAACATGAGTATTTAACAATTCCAATTGTGATATATATCAGCATAGTATCCAGATAAGAAAGTGTATACCATGAACCTACCACTTCTCAAATAATATTTGTTTTACATAGTTCAAAAGTAGATATTGCATTCTGAATACTCAGATGATAAAAATATTTGATGCTTTTTTTGTATGTTTTTGTTTATAATATTTGGATATTCGTAATGATAATGTGACACCTGATCGTTCCGGATCAAAACAGCTTTGAGAACACGCGATTAATTACGGCTAGTCCCAGGAATAATACAAAAATGAAGAGAACATCAAAAGGTCAACGAACTCAATATCGAACTGAGGCACAATTCTCAATCACAACAAGAAGACATATCATTGAGCATATATAGAATGACGAATCGTTACCATAGCGACTGCGCTTTATTTTTGTTATTTTAAAGTAGTCGTTGATTACATGACATTATTGAACAATCCGATAATTTAGAAACAATTTATCTTTTCTTAAATTGAAGAGTAACTAAAAATTGTTAAACACCCCCTTTGAAATTGTGGTACATTGTACCAATATTTCTTTTAATATCAGTCTAAGATTTTTTAATACCCCAATTTCAGCTTACATCTAAGTTTGGTCTATTTAATCTCGACTTAGTTAACCATGTTTCCATACTAGATCCAGATATCCATTTTGTAGGCGGTGCTGGAGATCTCCGATCAACCCACAAATGAAGATCGTTTTCACGCGCAATCTAAAAGGGGGACGACAGCATTTAGATATTATCAAATGTGCATTATTTTGTCTAGAAGTTTTGTAATGTATCTTATTTAAGGATTAACCTTTGATTTTGTTTAGTTTATGAGATCATAAATCCAATGGAGCACGAGGTAAATTGCGTAAACGCTAATGGTTCATAATTTTTCTGTTCAATTTAGCCCCATCTGCAGACATTATTTCATTTCAAAACTAACAAACGTGAAAACAGTTCAATAAATGTAACAGCATGAAATTTGCATAAGCGGTAGCTACTCCCCCCATGTCAATTGTTAATGACGTCATACAATTGTGATTCGAACGGGATAATTTGCATAGCTCCGCCCTCATGTATTGTTGTCGACGTCATAGAAATGTTGCACGTTCTCAAGTATAGTTATTGAAAAATAACACTAGTTTGCAGTACAATGGTTATCGAGTGAATATCAGTGTAGACTGTAAATATTTTAAAATAAAAATATTTGTTCCATTTGGTACCATATTTAACCCCTGTATTCATAAAGATATTTTTATTTAGCTAACATATTAGGTTACTGATCATCTCTTAACAGAATACTAATGATATTGAATTTTATAATTCATTATTAAGCTGAAAGTATTTGTTTAACATGAACATAAATTTTACATGTCATGAACCAGATGTGGTTGGATTAAACTGATTTACATATCTTGTGGTATTTACCCTCAAAGAGTTGCTTAAACTTAAAGTAACAATGGATTGTGAGCCACATTCGATTGGGCTTAGCTTTAAAGTATCAAACAGTGTAAGGCGAATCAAACATATGGCAATGTTCTTTGTGTGTAATACGTTTTGTAGGTGGTCAGATGAATTGCAACAACATGCTGCAGATTGTGCTTAACAGTTGTTGGATTAAGCTTAAAACTCTAATATACTTACGTCGTCCCAGGACGTTGAGCTTTAACTACTGCATGAACAGGTGTTTAAAAATCTGACACGTGTCTACAACGATAACCAATTTGTTTGATATACCAACTCAGCCATCAATAGTCAATTTGCAAGTAGAAATGGCGATGCATATGTACCTGCTTATAGCTGCGACAGTGTTAGTGCAAGGAGTGTCTTACTGGGAGGGAGTTTATTCTGGTACGACAAAAACTACTTGATCATTCGTTCCATGCTTTATTCATACAAAACATATACCTTGAAATATTGGAACTGCCTTTAATTTTAACTTAAGATTTTTTGAAAATGTTAATATTTCTATCTTTTTACAATTTGTTTAACAATTTAAAACCCGATATTCATTGAAAATTAGCACTTCAATCATTTTTTTTCCAATTTATATACATGGAATACTTATGTGTGTGCATTTATTTATTGACTTCAAACATAAATTATGTTCTGTTTATAGCCATATATGGATTCGAGATTTATATCTAAGATATTTTCAAAACTGATTTCAGCGGGCGCGATTCAGTGTGTAAGTAATGCAATCAAAGTGAAAAACAGATGTATTTGTAAGCCGGGATATGAAGGCGATGGCACGCAAGAATGTGAAGGTAAGCACATTTTTTAATAACATTTTTACAAGTGAAATATCAGAAAATATCAACTTGATAAAACTTATATCATCAAAGTTCAGGTCGACATTATTGCACACTATGTACACACTATTTGCATAGTATTGTTTTCTTTGTTCAACGATAGAATTATAAAAAGTATGCTAATGTACAAACTACAATAATTATTTGGAAATTAGACGATATTTAATGAAATTTATAAATTTGTTTTTGTATTTTGTACTATTCTTTAATGGGAATTCATCATGTTGCGTAGTAATTATCCACAAGAACAAGGCTCTCCGTCCCAATCAGCTGTGACCGCAAATTAAAAAAGAAATCAAATCACAGATATTAAAGTCTGTAGGAATCTCAAAAAAATGAAAAGAATATTCAATGGTTTGCTGTTGAATATCAAATTTATTGCACTTGTATGTTAGTTTTTTAATAAATCCCATTGTTCTTTGCGCTCTTGAAAAATATATGTAAAACCACTTCCTTACTAGTGAAATTGAAATTGATGTGGAACCGGAAACCGTTGAATAGCTTTTAAGATTGAATAGCTTTTAAGATTGTGTCACCTTTTTTACGTATGATAAGGAAATGGACGTTTTTGAGTATGCTGATAAGTATGCTTACTTTTGTGATTGCGAATGATGACTTTGATGTTTACAATGTTTCCTTTTTTCCTATTTGCACCTAGTTTAATAGATTTTGAGTTCTAATTATGGTTTTGTTGGCGCTTCGGTGTTCTCTATTTTTTTTTTATCATATGTTGTATACAGTGACATGTGAATTCTAATTTCGACAACTTTCAGTTACATGAACGATGAAATTAATTTACGTTCATGTGTTAGAAGTTTTTAATTTCCCTTCACACTAAACTGTACCATCTTGCAATTTGCTAACGGATTTAAACTCAAGAAACAATGATGAGACATACGTGGCAATTTGTTGCAGAGTAAAGTATAACCAGTGTCGTTGATATCCTCCAAGCTGTGGGTTGTTTATGCCATCGATTATTGTTTTGTTATCTATGTTATAAACATGGCTTGTTTACTCTCACAGAGGCGTGTGGAGGACTGTGTAAAGACTTCTCCTACTGTAATGTAGCGGAGGATGTATGTAAGTGTAACGCAGGCTATAAAGGGGATCCCTACATTGGATGTACAGGTAGTTATAAGTTCAATTCACTTCTTTAAAGAAAGAAAGAAAGAAAAAAAGAAAGAATTGTCCAAACCTTTATAAAACTTGATTTGAGCATTTGCTTTATATTCAAATGAAAAAGGTAAATGTATTCCGTACTAGAATTATAAGAATGCTATTGACTTAATATATTGTGGACTAATGTTCTCACTTAGAGCCTTATATTTGTTTTTAACACTTCATACATTGGAAGGTCAATAAATGATAATTGTTTTTTCCAAATGAGATACTATTTGACTAATCAGCTAAATATGTAAGGCAACTATCTTACAAAAGGATAGGACTATAGCTTACTTTTTTTTTCTTATAATCATCTTTTGATATTCACCGGAAAATTGCGCGTACACTGTAAAAATAGAAATATTTGCCAATCAGTATGGTTTGAATTTTTTTAAATGACACTGATCTTTTCATAAATGTGTTTGAAAAGTTTTTTTTTATTGAACTTAAGTTTGTGGTTAAATTGATTAGCAAATAGGTTCACTGAATACAACTCATTTGGTTAACATTTATTAGGAATAGACATAAACATCCCAACATTGATTTTATGTTGAGAATGATAGTATTTAAAAAAAATTCCAATATGCCTAAAATAGATCGCAACAGCATGATGTGAACGTTAATAGTAATTTATTTTTCTAAAATCTCCAGCACCTTGTAATGGAAATTGTCAGAGTAATGCATTTTGCAGCAGTGAGGATAATCAATGCTACTGTAACGTGGGATATATAGGAGATCCCTTAGTCGGATGCACAGGTAAGTGTAAAACAAGGTGAAGGGTTTATCAACTTGTAAGCAGGTCCCCGGGTTCATACTGCTACATATCTTGTATCTTGCCAGTAAGACAGTTATCTATCACATTGCATAGCTGTAACAAGAGTAACATACCATCTTCATGCAATTCGTTTGGTTACTTTTTAACATTTTAAATAAATCAAACTCTATATCATGACAAAAAGGTTAGTTCAACTTTTCCTTTAGGATTAAATAACCTTGTGCAATTTAAGTGAACTGCAAAACACCCTTTGTACGGGGTTCACTTAACGTCATCAGCTAAAGCGAAACAACACAATTGACATTCAGTCCTTATATTTACGTTTATTATTTAAAATATCCGGCCATTCGTATTTACTTTTTGCTGATGGTGTCGCCCTGTGCTTCATTTTTTTTTTTTTTTTACATGTTTGCACATACTTATCGTCGTTTATGTACATACGCGGAACAGCTGATCGCTAGTCTCATTCGTCACTAGGCAACATAAAAAATGTATAAGTAGTCATTGACAAGATTTTTAACATTTGTGATATATATAATACTATAATTATACTTCTTGAACTTTTATTTTTGTTATTATTTTTGAATGTGAGTAGTTAACGGCTAATGTATGTTCTGTCGAAGAGCAACGTCTATAAGCGTTTAAAAAGAAAACGAATTTCTGTCACCAATTTAAAAAACAAAATTGTAAGTAAGTTGATGCATCTTACAGGAAATGAAATTACCAAATTCGACTGACAGGCAGATGATCACATTTAATGAACATGTGAGAAATTGAGGACAAAAATATCTTTAATTACATTGTAAAGCATTCGGAAATATCGAATATTTTAAAAGATGTCTTCGATGTAATATCGACATTTGTCTTTGGCATGAAAAACAATTAATTTACGTGTGCAGTACACACGAACAAAACGTTAGCCTCAAGATACACTGTTGTTAGCACTGTATTAGATAAGAATTTACTAGTTTCATTGACGAGGGGGACGTAAAATTGCAAATATTACTGATTAAGGAAGGGTACAATCAATTTCAATGTCGTAGGCAGATGCTTTCTCTCTTTACAACGAAACCACTACATTATAACGCTGTATTCGAAAACGTTAGCTTGAATAAACATGCAAATGATAGTTATAACCAAGGCATGATAAAAAAGACAGAGGATGTTAGAAAACGAATATGAAAATTAGACAAGGTATAAAAACAAAGAAGAACATGTAGAATTGGAAGAGAAATTGCAGAACAAACTCTAGATATAAGAAAAACAAAAGTATTTGGCAATTTAGAAGCAGCTTTCTAGTTTTGCTCTGATGGTCTCAAAAGTTAATCAGTGCAATATTGACACAACGTGCTATCTTACTTTCAGTGCCATGTGACGGACTGTGTAAGGCCAATGCTAACTGCCATACACCGGACAACACGTGTCAGTGTGACGCCGGGTTTGTCGGGGAACCGTTGGTTGGATGTAAAAGTAAAATACATATACTTTTTTTATCAAAATGTGATGAAAATACATAGATTGATATAAAGATATTGTAGTTAAGTACAAGTATCTACAAAAAGAAACTACATTAAGAAGTATTTGATGAATAAAGAAAATCATATCGAATTGCAATAGTTAGTGAAGACATTGTCTATTATATAAATGTACATTATATTGATATTTTTGCTTAAAAGTTGTAAGTAAATTTAACATTAAATGGTACTGATTTCAATTTGTATTTTCTGTTCAAACCCAAGTAAGCAGTTCCGACAAATATTCACAAACAGATGCGTAAAATTATTTAACAGTTATCAGTTCCGATATTATAATTTCTTCGTCATTCCATAATGGCTAACATTGATATCATTATTATTTATTTTAAGTCAGTTTTGCTACCCATAAGGCAATAAATGCAGCTGAATGATGAATATTTATTATCTTGTATGCATATTATGAAAAGTGGTAATGTGGTTTACATTATTTGTTGTAGAGCCCTGTGATGATAAATGCAAGAAGAATGCGTTTTGTAAAAGTTTGGATAACAAATGTTATTGTAAAATCGACTACATCGGAGATCCATATGAAGGCTGTAAAGGTAAGAATTAATAGCAGGTACATAACGAAGGTGCGAGTTAAGCCGAGGCTATAAACAAATATCGCAAATACAATGTTGATTTGTATGATACAAAGGTAGTCAACATAAACCAATACGTACATTTAAACCTGGATCGGGCATCAATAGAAAATAAAATGCAAATATAACAAATCACAATATTCTGCCCTGCTGACCCAATTGCAAGATCGTAAGAGTCGACTAAATCTAGGATCTTAACTTTTCCTTTCTAAACAACGTTTTCCTTCCTAATGGTTCCCTTGACGCTACCTCACGTTCGGCCTTTAACTGATCGTTCGACCCGGTATATATGTGGGTTCTGTCGCCAGACATACCCGAGTCTCAACAATGGTAGCTGCTACTTCCTGCTTGACGCTTAGCATTATATGAGAAGGACATCTGGTTCATTCTCCGTCAGTATAATGTGATAGGGTTGTGTGTAATTCTTGTGTACCTATACACACACACAAACTCATTAAACGCATCAAAATCAATCTGGCTGCTAATACGACGTAAAAACAAGCAAACGAAACCACGCGCACTACTTTGTATGATAAATGAATAGGGATAATGGTAACATCTTTGCAAAAATCTTTGAGCGATCAATTCAATGCTTGATCTTGTTTAGAAGCTTATCCAGTTTCTGTTTGTCTAAATGTTTTTTCTTACTCAGATTAGAATAAGATCATGGTAATTCATATATTGATAAATTTTGTTCGAATACAGGTAATTACTGACTCTCTCCAAATCTTATTTTTCGCGTCTGCTTTAGCATAACGAAATTGTAGTCAAAGAATGTAACTTCGATGTCTTACCTGCAAGTTTTATGGTATATCTGTTTTATTAGTTTCATTATAGGGTTGAGACAAACAAATCGTCGACTTTTTATAACCGAATCACAATTCATATACATTCAATGATATATTGAGGCCATGAGACACTACTTAAAATCTGAAACTCAAAATCAGACACATTATTTTGTAATTTTGAAAGTGTGACATTAATTATCTAAACAATTTCATATCTTTCAGCAGAAGGGTTCCAAAATGTCAAATATAGATATGTAGTGACCGGTCAACCTCATCATATGCTCACCAGTTCAATTGCAAAGCATGTACACTAAAAAGTCTTCCCTTGAATCTCAAAATCATTTTCTGTTAGATATCAAATCGCGATACAGTGGATATCTGTCCACCCTTGTATGGCGTTAATGACGGCGTCGGTTACATTTGAGATATTTCAGCGAAAACTAAGTTCAATTTAAAACAAAAATACTTCTGTTTATTATATTTTTGCCTGTGAAATATAGAACATTTTCAAACAGATAAAACTTAATTTTACTGCAGTGATGAGCAGTAAAAATATAAGATTTTGCAGTGAAAATATAAGGTTTTGTCATGATCAGTGTACCTTGAAAAAGTGACCCGGCATCAACAAACTCCTCGGGGTCATATCTCTACGGGGCAAAAATTAACCAGGGTCGTTATTTCACAGTAGAAATCATACACGGCCATCTGTAGAAAAATGACCCCACTCGATATTTCTGTAATTCGTCCCGTGAAACAGATTTCAACGGTGGGTGGTTTCCAACCGGGTCATGTGTTCACGTTACACTGTAATTGTTTTATTAGTTGTTCCCCTTGATCGAATCGAACTCCACCATTGCCCCGTGGAATTGGAGGCTCGGCATTGTTGTCGTCTGCTAGAACTTGTCTATTGGAGAAAGATAATCTTGAAAAAATGGCAACAGCAGAAGATATTGCTGAAATACTGCTGCATCAATTGGAAGATAGTTCAACTTTTCCGATCAACTTATCCCAATCAGCTGTGTAGTAGGCCCTACAGTATCCAAACAGTTGTAATTTCGACGGATTATCTTTCCAGTAAGCAAGTACAGAAAACAGAATTTTAAAAAGTATATTAAGGCTTCTTTTGAAATGTAATAAAAGGAAAATTCAATGGTTTGTCGTTTAATATCAAATAGATTTCATATGTATGGCACATTTTTTTTTTTAAATTTTATTCGTGCTACGCACCCGTAAAATATAAAAACAGAATCTGCTATACTCGCGAAATGTATTGGGTTATTAAACGGCCAACCATTGAATATTTTCTACTTATCTGCATCTATAACATATCATTTTATTTTTTTCAGCACCTTGTGATAAACTTTGCAAGAAAAATGCAAACTGTCGTATTTCCGACAACAAGTGTTACTGCCATGCTGGGTATATCGGGGACCCCTACAATGGCTGTGAGAGTACGTTTTGACAAAAAATGTCAGTCATTAATTTTGTTATATCTACTTATTTCTTGCTATCATTACTCAGGGTCGATATTCATGGAGGTGTTATGCGCCATACTTATATGGATTGGGTAAAAGCGGAATCATTGATTTTGAGACGCCTAGTAATACTCTCCGTAATCTCCATAATTACTATAAATAAGGGAGACAGCTTTTACAGTATCTGGTGCTTCGTTCAGAGTACTACGAGACATTTGGGTTAATACGGACAAGCAAAACACTTCTTACATGGATCATTAATTCCGTCGTTGGCGGACAAAGACTGGAATAATACATGGTCTGAAATTAGCAAAAGTGTATCTATTATTTATATTCGTCGCCATGCGTTCACCTTACGACAGGTACGGAAACCTGACCGTAGTAATATGGCACAATAGTTCGAACAGTTTCTGTGATTTTATTATTCACGTTTGTTAAAGTCACGAGCCGTAGTTAGACAACCCGTGTCCATAGTTACCCTACACGTGCCAGTTTCAAAAGCATTTCCCTTTTATTCCGTTCTTTCAGGGTACAAATGAACGACCAATGACAAATAATTACTAAGAATAGCAACAGAAAATGACGTTCTTACTGAAAGTATATGACAGATCGCTTACGCCACGTTGTTGAATTGTACCATTATATAACACCCAATAATTCCAGTCTGTTACACATTCGGCCCTCGTTAACACACTTGTAGAGTGTAACTAGTGTCTATGATCGGCAGTCATCAAATGCCAAGTGTCTGTATTTATCCGGATGTATCCTAGTAGATAAACTATATACTCGGTCAACTTACATTTAAAAACACATTTGTGATAAGTTTCATCCATTCTTTTCTCTGTTTTCTTTTTGTTAATGCGTGTTCTGAGCAAATTTTAGATTTTATTGGAGAGATGTATAAGTCAGTCATACATTTTGGGTGAAGATTATCTTCGTTGATTCATAAGTGGGCAACTATAGGTAATGATTATCCATTCTTGTGTATTAGTTGTGTAGTTGCATCTATAATTGCATTTGTTTTTTAGATTCTCCTTTCATATTTCCTTCTTTTAACCATTCCAAACATCCGAATAAGGCCTCATGCGGTACTTTCAGTAATTTGTATTTGATATAATTATACATAATTATGTCTTTACGTGCCATGTTCATTGTTGAGCTAATATGTGTTTATTTTGGCAAATGTTGAGCAAATGTCAAAAATGTACCATGCTGTACGAAAGTAATGGTGCTTGCATGATAAGATTATATTAAAACTACTTTCCATGAACTAATAATTAAGCCGTATTTTGACTTCAAAAATCTTATTTTTTTACAGAGCCTTGTAAACGGAAATGTAAAGCGAATGCCTATTGCAGTAGTGCAGACAATAGGTGTTATTGTAAGCATGGATATAGCGGGAACCCGTACGTCGCCTGTAAACGTAAGACTGGACAAAACTATACTCTGTTAGATGATCATTCTAGTATGTTATCATAATTCATCTGCTATCACAACACAAACTGGCTTATAGAAATAAGAAATATTTAAGCATGGTATCATATTAAAGCCTTCAGAATAATATAAAACGATGCCGTAAACATTCCCATTAAAACCTTTATTATATTATCGAACTGTGCGATAAACACCACATTAAAATCCCTTTTATGATGTTAAATTGTACAGTGAATGTTTCTTTAAAACTTCTGTTTTAACGGAAAATAACAGAAGTAAAAGAATATCAAATAAACTTGCAATGTTAGATCATGTACAAACATCTTTAAAACGGATGTGTCAAGATTAGCATAACATAGTTGAACTAAATGTATCAATTTCATATGAGCACTATTCTTTTTGATAATGTCAATGTTCCATTAATTTGTACGTATAACAGTGATATCAATATATTTTTGAATATGCACATACTTTTTATTTACAGTTCCGTGTGACGGTAAATGTAAAAAGAACGCTTACTGCGATGAGAAAACAGAGATGTGTTACTGTAAGGCGGGCTATTTCGGAGATCCATACAAGAGCTGTATGCGTAAGTAAACACTGATAGGAATACGTACATATGTTAGCAATTATACGCCATTGTTTAAATAGAGGTTACACAACGAGTGGTTGTTGGATATGGAATTTAATTCACCCGAGTTAATAATTGTTTTAACGAGAGTAAAATACATTTTATATCGAAAAACCACACCTGTCGGGTGACCAGTTTCTACAACAATATTAAATCAGCATTGTCAGTGTAGATTTTTGGAGAGAACCACGGACTATTTTCGCGAAAATGCATCATATCGCATATATTCCTGCCAAGTTGTGACGACGTCAAAAATCGATGAGGACGTCAACCTTCATGATTTCCGGACAAAGTTCAACTTCTCAACCAACCAAAAGTCCGGAAGGTCATATACCACTAGTGGGTTATAACTTATATTTATCCAACAGTCAGCACATTATACAATGATTTGAAAGTGGAATAACACAGGGTATTGTGGTAGAAATAAAGCCTCGTGTTGGGTTACTTTGAATGTATCTTTAGTTTCTGCAATCGATCTGCCTGGGCTGGTTTTATTTAGTTCGATTGTTTTTTCTTCCTATTAACAACCAGGGTCATTTAAGGACGGCCTCCCGGTGTATGCGATGTGTGTGTGTGTGTTAGTGTGTTGAGAGCTTTAAATGTGTATTTGGTAGAATGTGGTATGCTCGCGTTAACATCTTTGCAATAGGCTGGATCTTTTACCTTACTGACGAATAACTGAGTAGATCACCTGATCCGGTCACATTATACCGACAACGGCCTAACTAGTCGTTCCACTCCTATAAGGCTTAGCGACAAACTAGGATTAGTAACTACCTCTGTTTGAGACTCTGATATGTTTCGGCCTTGGGACAGAGCCAATAGCCTTCCTGAAAGGCAATCCAATAATAATATATCGGTAAGTTCATTGTGTTATTTATTTTAACAATAACCTCCAGAACCGTGCATAATAAACGTAATATGTATAAAAAGTCAGAAAGTATTGTACTAATAACTAATCATTTACGATGACTACGCATTTTCTAACTTTACAATTTTAATCCAGGTGCAAATTTTAACCTATTTTTCACTTAATGAATACTAAATGTCTTAATGAACTTTGCTCTTTTGCCCAAGATGATGACAATAACAAGTAAATGGGTTTTTGTATGTTTTTCGTAATTTACTTTATAATTTCAGAGCCCTGTGATAAAAAATGCAAACGAAATGCTTTTTGTCAAAAATCAGACAACACCTGCTATTGTGAGCCCGGCTTTATTGGCGACCCTTACAAAGGCTGTAAAGGTAGTTATATTTCTCTCATATCTCGCCATGTTTGAAAGAATTAGCCCATCTTACAAAGTATATCACGCGATGTGACGTCATAATTGCTCAACAATGAAGTGACGTCATGCATACGGTAATATCTGATGCCGAAAAGAGCAAAAGACGACGTGATGAAAGAAAAACTCTTTACTAAGTTTTAGCCGTAAATATAAGAAAGATGAGATCCATTTCTCTTCGCAAATATTGTTTGCAAATACGGGATATGCTTACTCTAGCTGTCTGATTCGTTTTTGTCAAAAAAGAAAAAAACGTTTGTTCGTGGTTTTGGGGCTTATTCAGGTACTTGTAGTTGGTATGAAAGAAGTTTGCTTGTTCATGTTTAAAGATGTAAGATATGAAAGTTATCAAATCTGACATACCCATATTTGGCAAAACCCTCGGCAAAGCCTTGAAAACCCCTCGAGTACAAGTTCCCCTTTCTTACATATCTGGTCATGAAAGTTTAATATGTTTTTTGGTTTGAGATGGTCAATGTATTTGTTCTGTTTTGATTAAAGAACGATTCATCTTTCCTAAGTGTTGTAAATTGTGTTCAGAAAAAACAATAAATAAACTATTGCCAACAGATGACAAATAGTATCACAATTGGGTTATGCAAGAACACATTCCATATTTATAGAGAAACACATATCATCCTATTTCATCTTTCTCCAACAGTGCCTTGTGATGGACGGTGCTGTGGGAATGCATTTTGCAGCCCATATGACGATCAATGTTACTGTAAACCGGGTCTGGTAGGGAACCCGTACAAACTCTGTTATCGTAAGTATTTATATGCATACCAGGTCTGGTAGGGAACCCGTACGAACTCTGTTATCGTAAGTATTCATATGCAAACCAGGTCTGGTAGGGAACCCGTACGAACTCTGTTATCGTAAGTATTTACATACAAACAATGTCTGGAAGGGAACCCGTACAAACTCTGATAGCGTAAGTATTTACATACAAACCAGGTCTGGTAGGGAACCCGTACAAACTTTGTTATCGTAAGTATTTATCAACATACAAACCAGGTCTGGTAGGGAACCCGTACAAACTCTGTTATCGTAAGTATTTACATATAAACCAGGTCTGGTAGGGAACCCGTACAAACTCTGTTATCGTAAGTATTTACATACAAACCGGGTCTAGTAGGGAACCCATACAAACTGTGTTATCGTAAATATTTACATACAAACCAGGTCTGGTAGGGAACCCGTACAAACTTTGTTATCGTAAGTATTTACATACAAACCGGGTCTGGTAGGGAACCCGTATAAACTGTGTTATCGTAAGCATTTATCAACATACAAACCAGGTCTGCTAGGGAACCCGTACAAACTCTGATATCGTAAGTATTTACATACAAACCGGGTCTGTTAGGGAACACTTACTAACTCTGTTATCGTAAGTATTTACATACAAACCGGGTCTGTTAGGGAACACTTACTAACTCTGTTATCGTAAGTATTTACATACAAACCAGGTCTGGTAGGGAACACTTACTAACCCGGTTATCGTTAGTATTTACATACAAACCGGGTCTGGTAGGGAACCCGTACAAACTGTGTTATCGTAAGACTTAACATACAAACCAGGTCTGGTTAAAACCCATACAAATTTATGTAATCGTAAGTATTTACATACAAACCAGGTCTGGTAGGGAACCCGTACGAACTCTGTTATCGTAAGTATTTACATACAAACCAGATCTGGTTAAAACCCATACAAATTCTGTTACCGTTAGTATTTACATACCAACCAAATCTGGTGAGCAAGTTTGATATCGTAAGTATTTACATACAAACTGGGTCTGGTTAAAACCCATACAAATTCTGTTATCGTAAGTATTTATAAACATACAAACCAGGTCTGGTAGGGAACCCGTACAACTCTGTTATCGTAAGTAGTTATATACATACAAACAAGGTCTGGTTAAAACCCATACACATTCTGTTATCGTAAGTATTTATATACATACAAACCAGGCTGGTAGGGAACACGTACAACTCTGTTATCGTAAGTATTTACATACAAACCGGGTCTGGTAGGGAACCCGTACAAACTTTGTTATCGTAAGTATTTATAAACAAACCAGGTCTGGTAGGGAACCCGTACACTCTCTGTTATCGTTAGACTTAACATACAAACCAGATCTAGTTAAAACTCATACAAATTATGTTATCGTAGGTAATTACATACAAACCAAATCGGGTAGGGAACAAATACAAATTCTGATATCGTAAGTATTTACATATAAACCAGGTCTGGTTAAAACCCATACAAATTCTGTTATCGTAAGTATTTATATACAAACCAAATTTGGTAGGGAACCCGTACAACTCTGTTATCGTAAGTATTTACATAAAAATCGGGTCGGGTAGGGAACCCGTACAACTCTGTTATCGTAAGTATTTACATGCAAACAAGGTCTGGTTAAAACCCATACAAATTATGTTATCGTAAGTATTTATATACATACAAACCAGGTCTGATAGGGAACCCGTACGAACTCTGTTATCGTAAGTATTTAAATACAAACCGGGTCTGGTAAGGAACTCGTACAACCTCAAATATCGTAAGTATTAACATACAAACCAGATCTGGTTAAAACCCATACAAATTCTGTTATCGTAAGTAATTACATACAAACCAAATCTGGTAAGCAAGTTTGATATCGTAAGACTTAACATACAAACCGGGTCTGGTTAAAACCCATAAAAATTCTGTTATCGTAAGTATTTATATACATACAAACCAGGTCTGGTAGGGAACCCGTACAGCTCTGTTATCGTAAGTATTTATATCCATACAGACCAGGTCTGGTAGGGCTTTGATTCTCTGTTTGACACTGTTGGTAATGTATTTCCATGTCCCTGTTTTGACCGTTCGAGTCCTATTTTGACACTGTCGCTACTGTTTATTCAGGTCCCAATTTTGAAGTCCTGAGTCCCAGTTTGATATTTTTGTGTTTGTATTCCCAGGTCCCAGTTAGTTTGACACTGTATATATTGTTTCCTCAGGTCCCTATTTCCGCTCTTCGAGTCCCTGTCATCACTGTTGTTATTGTATCACTATGCAATCGTTTTGACATTTAGAGGCCCCTTTGAAACTGTTGTTTTTGTGTCACAGAGTCCCTGTTTGCCACTTAAGTTATCTTATCCTCAGGTCCCTGTTTGACAGCTTTATCTTTGTATCATAAGGGGCAGTCTTTTGACCTTTCTAGCCCTGGTTGACACTTTTGTTATCGATCCTCAGGTCACTGTTTGACACTGTTGTTATTATATCACCAGGCCCCCATTTGACACTGTAGTTATTGTATTCCCAGGTCTCTGTTTTGACCTATTGAGTACCTGTTTTGACCTATTGAGTACCTGTTTTGACCTATTGAGTACCTGTTTTGACCTATTGAGTGTTTGTTTTTACCATTTGAGTACCTGTTTTTTCTTTTTGAATCCGTGTTTTGACCTAATAATTCCTTGTTTTGAACGATTGTGTCCCTGTTTTGACCTTTTTATTCCCTGTTTGACCTATGGAGTCCCTGTTTGACCTAATGAATCCCCGAGTTTGCTTTTGAGTTCATACTTTGACCTTTTCAGTCCCTGTTTCTACCGTTTGAGTACCTGTTTTGACCTATTGAGTCCCTGTTTTCACCTAATAAGTCACTTTTTTAACCTTTTGAATCCCTGTTCTAACTTTTTGAGTCACTGATTTTTCACCTATTGTGTCCCTGTTTTACCTTTTTGTCCCTGTTTTTACCTATTGAGTCTTGTTTTGACCTTTTAAATCCCTTTTTTGACCTATTGAGTCCCTGTTTCGACCTTTTGAGTCCCTGTTTTCACTTGTTTAATCCTTGTTTTGATAATTAAGACCCTGTTTTCACCTATTGAGTCTTTGTTTTGACCTTCGAAATCCCTGTTCTTACTTTTTGAGTCACTGTTTTTTCACCTATTTTGTCTCTGTTTTTACTTTTGATTCCCTGTTTTTACCTGTTTAGTCCTTGTTCTGATAATTGAGGCCCTGTATTCACCTTAAAAGTCTCTGTTTTGGCCTTTTGAATCCTTTTTCTTACTCTTTGAGTCCCTGTGTTTTCACCTTTGGAGTCCCTGTTTTGACCTTTTGTGTCCCTGTTTTGATCTATTGAGTCCCTGTTTTTATTTATCGAGTCCCTGTTTGACAAATTGATTCCCTGTTTGACCAATCTAGTCCTTGTTTGACCTTTTGGGTTCCTGTTTTGACCTATTTTGTCCCTGTGTTGACATTTTGAGTCCCTGTTGTTACCTGCTAAGTCTCTGTTTTGACCTTTGGATTCCCTGTTTTGTTTAACCTATTGAATCCCTGATTTTACCTTTAAATCCCTGTTTTTACCTATCAGGTCCATGTTTTTACCTACTGAAACCCTGTTTGACCTATTGAGTTACTGTATTGACCAATTTAATCTCTGTTTTGACATTGCTATATTTGTATCGCCAGGTCCCTGTCGCGGCCTATGTAAGCAGAACTCCTATTGTAACGATTACAACCGGTGTAGGTGTAAGAAAGGCTACACTGGTGATCCTTACGTGGGATGTCAGGAGTATGTCCGTCATAACAGCTCAGATTAAGTTACGTTCTCGAAGCTGACAATAAACACTCTAATTAACTGATATCGTTTTTGTTGTTTATATTTGTGAAAACTCAAGTCAAAATTATGTTTGGTTCCAGGATTGCATTTTGTATAATTCATCCACAACTACGTTTCTTTGCACATTCAATTAGTGTTTTCCGTGTTAATATTTAGGGTATTCCTCTGATTGTTTATAGTTTAAAGATAAACAATTCAACTTTGCTCATAAGAAGCACTTTGAGTTTCCAAAAAATATTTCTTTTCGCATTATAACGTAAAAAATGACGTCACCGTTTGCAAAAGAAAACAAACAATTCAGAGAATACTTAAGCGTCAACAAAACCATAATCTGAACTCAAAATTGATTAAGTTAGAGGCGAAATAGGAGCAAAGAACATATTTATATGGAGATCCTCTTAAAAGAATAAGGAATAAGACAAGGTGTTCCGGAATAGTGAGCGTCTTCTGATTTATCTACGACAACCGTCATGTAAATCTTGATCACATCCAAATAAGCATCAATCCTCAAAATAAGAACTGAGTCATCATTGCCAATCACAACAATTAAACACACTAAGTAAACTCCATATACTCAATCTTCATATCACACAAAGATAGAAAATATTTCTCGATTAGATCAAGATGGCGACCATAAAACGTACCTAAACCCTCCAATAACGAATCAACTGCAACATGTTAATGTTGCTTTTGATTTGTTGATACAACGAACACAACACATTTCCTACGAACTGTAAGTTAGTATACATGTATAGCTGTATGATGATAAGTGCACTTCTATACTTATTGTAACATTTCACTTTCGGATTTTTGGTAAGCAATGATATGACTGACAGAGAGGCTTGTGTGGAAATTAAACAAAACAAATCGTTAGAAACTACAGCATAGTTCTCGGAAGCTGTCATCGTGGACCTTCGTGTCACACCGACATGCCTAGTATCTAATTTCAAGTGAAATTGGTCCCTTGGTAAAAGTATATTTGGTAATGTGATTGCACTTTTAGAATTAAAATTGTATTAATTGTCTTTAGATCATTAATGCATGGTATTTATTTTTATCGATCGTGATTGAGTCAAAGAAATAAAATAAGTTCCACGTTCTATATGCACAAACATCGCTCAAGCAAAGTCTGAATAATCACAGCAATAAGCAATGCGAGTACGGACAAAATATTATGAAGATAACATCATCAGTATCATTTGTATTAAACTTCCGTTTGAAGAAAAAAACAACGTAAGACGTTAATCAGCACAATTAAGAGTTTATTATTTTCTGGTTAATATATATATATATATGGATAAGTAAATGTAAATCAGTAAGAGTCATTATTAAAGATCCCTGCTCCACTGCAATGTAATTTTTCTCACAATAAAGAATGCCATTGTCTAAATTTCGCTTGTATAAATTGTCATAGTTTAATTCGTCTGGTCATTTCTGTGTCCAAGCTAAGCAGCACAATAGGTTACAGAGATAGTATAACAATATGATGCCCAAGGTTCGTGATCTAGCCCCACCAAATACCCTTGTTGATTGCATTTTCGACCATTTTATCTTATGTACCTTTCAATACTTTTCTACAATATACAGATAGCTCTTCAGAGATGATATATCAAAGTCATTTTATCAATTTGAAAAAAAAAGGTTCTCAAAATTATAACTACAGGTTTTGTCAGTGGTACAGGGATCATTACGAAGTAATTATAGCAAACGCACATTTCCAGTAATATAGAATATTTCACAAAACAAATCATACACTGGTTAAAGGTATACAATACAGAGTAAAGGGTACCAAAACATTTAACTAAACATTACTGTTTTTCCTTTTGTTACACTTGATTTGTATGTTTACAATACAAGTATTATGTAAATATGGCCCTTTGTGAAAAAGTACTTTAAATAGTGAAATATTGAAATTCGTATGGGACCCAATTGTTTTATAACAGCTAATACATATTTATTTATTTTACTTTTCGTGGTAAAACAAACAATCAAAACATTGAGTTTACATAATAATAATAATTACCTCGTGCTATTCTAAGAAGGGAAATCAAGGTCTCAGTTGTGTTAATTAACCGAAAGTACCTTAAAACGTCATTTTCGCTAAATTTGGTCGCTCGTCTGTTGAGTTGACAGTGCTTTCAGAAAACAAAAAATGTACGGCTGATACGTATACGTTCTTCATTCACGTACACTGTAAGATTATGTTCGGTAAAGCTTGTAATGATACCGATCATATCAATCATACACACATAAAATAATGCTTGATATATATTGTATACCTGTATACGTATAAATCAGTTATATTTAATTTAAATGATTGTTATAATCGCTAACAAATACAGTAGTTATTGATACAATGTATCGTGATTATGACCCCTGTTCCACTGCAGTATAATGTATTTCCCTAAGCTGTATTTACCTCCCCTTAACTATGACATGGAATAAGCTTTGTTCGGATTATTTGAGTTTTGATTATGGTTTCGTTGACGCTTCGGTATTCGTTTTTTCCCTCAATAACACTGATAACACTTGTGTATATTTTACATTTTTTATGTCTTAAAAATATCAAGAAATGTATAATTTGATGTTAAATATGCATTCATAAAATTCATTGCTACGCTTGCACAACAGTTTCCAAAATAACATGTTATAACACACTTTACACAGTAATAAAGTTATTTTTCTCTCTAATTTCAATAATAACGTGTCATTGCGGGAACAAAAATCGTGCAAGTGTCAGGATAGATTTTAAGTCTTTCTTTTTCTTTTTGCTGCATAATCTTATTTATTATCATAATTTAAAAATGTCCAGATTGTCGGTTACATATGACCAACTCCACGAAACGGCCATTTTCCAGTGTAGATCACTACATATAGATGAAATACATACAAAAAAATGTCATAGGGTGATCGTTACCCTTAAGGAGTTACACTTTTGTTTTTCTTTCCTTTTGTATTAGTTAAGTTCATATTATTAATTTTCCTTGTCCATGGAGTTTTTTGTAATTGTTAAGCGAATTGATCCCCTTCTCCAATCAAATTAGGTAAAGACAGCGGTCCTCAAATCGCACCTATTACCGTTTTATGGAGATCCGCATGACACTTTACTGGTCTCTCCGTCTCATGGTCCCTCTGCAAGCAAAAAACGTTTTTTAAAAATCATCATCTAAAACCATGAAATGTGCAGATAACAAAATCAATGTTGCAACTGAATACATACCATATTTTAAACATATCTGTCCTGTTCTAAAATGCCATAATTTATTCAAAGAGCAATATTTTTATACATTATTAGTTAACCAGCTCCATTATGTCCAAATGAAAAACAAAATCGGCCCGGGCGATAGATACAAAAAAAGGCCAATACGAAAACGTCAGCCAAATTAATACAAGATTTGGCGTTAACTATGTGCGTTTACGACGTCAGGAAGTATTGCGTCATAAACGTCAAAATGTATTCACAAGAAAAACGCCAGTTCTTTTCTTTATAATGGTTACGGAGTTAATTAATCAAGTCACTATTGATTTGTTATTTCTATATTGCCCAGTAATTGGTCTAAGGCATGCTATATTTGCCTGAAGGGAAGGCGATAAAGCAGGCATTGGTCAATGAACTGGGCCAGTACTGAAGTAACCAATCATTAATACTATAATATGTGATTTAAGCTTGATATAAGTAAGATAGATTTATAATGATTCATTTATTTGTCCCGCTAGCAAGTTTAATTACGTGTTTGTCATCCATCCATTATTAAATGACTGGCTTATTTTGTTTTGTCCGATTTTAGCAAACAATAGTTAAATTTTTAACGGATTTATATGTAGCGATAATGAAACACATGTTTTTAAGTAAACTCTAGTTTTCAAGCGACAGCGATACATACAAATATCATGCATAAAATTACCTTGGGTGTGTCGGTTATTACATATTTGCATTTTTCCGCTACAAAAAACAAAAACAAAAAAAGCTATATTTTGGCAATGTACACGCGTAAGATTTGATTAAATATATAAACTACGTCAAGTATTAACTTTCAAGCGATTATGTATATCAACTTTTTCAAGTATTAACTTCCAAAGATGAGGACTTCAAATCAATTTTCGAATGTGTATACATATTGATAACATTTGTGTAATGACTTGAAAAGTGAACTGAATTAATTTCCTAATGAATATGATTTTTAAACTACAAAAATTGATATAACTCAAACTGTCACTAGGATGGCTGACTAGCTATACGGTGGCCGATAGCGGCCGTCAAACACCCCCACTAGTAACATAATTTTGCCATGACACTTTGTCAATTTGCCATGACACTCGGGGCCGCAGTTTACAACTTTTATTTGTGATTTCTACGTTTTCTTACCCTTAAGTCGTCAATTTCTTTCTGCAAACAAATATAAAACATAAGCTAAAAATAAAGATTAATTCTATTCCCGTGCATCAACATCCAAATACACATGTACATATTGATATATTTGGAGCTTGTATTTAAACATGTACATAATTTTTTTAATCACATCCTGTTTTTTTTTCTGGTTATCTGTTTGATTTTATAAACATATGGAATGTTTTGTACTTGGTGTCAATATCTTGGTGTCACATTGTACACACTATATAAAATAGCAAGTCAAAGAGTTATAAATAAATATAGAAGAAAGAAGGGAAGCCCGAATGAATCCAAAGTCAACACTCGTCATATACACTCTTCTATTATTTGGTTTTGTAATAGGACCGATAAAGGCGTTAAATGATGGATATCAGATAATACGTTCTCGTTATTATCTTCTCTTACCCTCAGATCGGCATTTTCTTTCTGAAATCATAACATAAAAATGATGTTTAGGGAAAAAAGATGTTGACCCAAATATAGACATAATCAACCCAATAACAGCTCCTTAAATTAGATATATAATAGGCTTTACCAGTTGATGGGAGTTTTTTTTCCATTAGAGGTATGCAGTTTAAAAAATTGTGTATTCAAACTGGGCATCTACTTCATGATTAAATTCAAATGTACACTCAAAGGATTTTCTTTGCAAAGCTGTGTTGCCTAGTTAGACCAATATACCGTACATTGTATATCACAGGAACCTGGGAATTTGTTACAAACTTAGGTGTTTAGTGTAATTTTACACTTTTAGGAAGTTCAGATCAATTTTCGATAAAACTGTCCCCATGCACAGGCTCAATGGTCATTAAGGCTAAGGGGTGGACAGATTTCGAGGTCGAAAAATCGAGCCCACATACATTTCTTTAATCAAAAATCACATTTCAAGCTGATATATGAAAAACACTTGGGCCATTGGAAAGATTGATATTTTTTATTTTACAAACGTCCTAAATGCACGACAAATGTAACCCCCAAGAGTGTAAAATTACACTTAACATCTAGCTTAGGTCCAAAACTACTTTTAACTAGCTGTAACAAATTATCAGGTACCTGTTGAAACTATGTATAGCTGCGCTCTCCATCACGGATAATCCGTTTACATGTTATGGCCGATTAATTGTCCCTATTGATTAGAAACAATGAATAAAAAAGTTAAGTTGGACTATGTCGGGTGAGTGTCGTCTAGTACTCCATTCATGAATCCGGCCGGATGTGACGATATCATGACGTCACTTGGCGCGACAATGACTTGTTCGTTGCCGCTTAATTATCACTGTCGTACACAAGCGATGTGTGGTATTTTCCTAGTTGAAGATTTATCCTTACCATCGCGGAAGTCAACTGTGATGCCGATTGTGCACCGAGAACGTAACAAACGAATATTTTGTTCAAACATATTTAAAAGACGCCGTTTGAGGTCCATTTGTAAGCAGTGTTATGGTTGTGTAAGGCATGTTTGTTGACGTCAGCTTATCCTGTAATTGTGCCTTAGAACTCCATAAACTCAGCCTAAGCCGTGAACTGTATTCCAGAGCTGTTGTCAGAATTCCAAGTCCAGCACCAAGGCGAGGCTCCCTGTCTTTTTGTGGCCTAAATTTCGGATCGGCGTCACAGTTATCCGGACACAACACTGGTATACCGTTGTAGGAAAAGGAACCTCAGATCAATATATTTTGTTTAGATAAGTATTGTTTATATGTCTATAGTTATTTACACTTTATAACGACCCTTGTCTTTATTGTAAACCTTTACTTCATCGGCAACTCCAAACATCATCAATCTACTAGCAGTCGCAAGTTGTACGCTTCGTAGTAAACATAAGTAGACCTTTCCCGTGCGTATTAATACAGCAAATCAACGATGCGGAAGGTGTTATTTCATGTGTGTAATATAGACGATTTATGTAATGGCTTTATTACAACGCATATAACGGTAGTTTGCTTTTTTGTTTTAAAATATATTGAATATGGGCGGACTGGTCGAGTGGTTAACACTCCGGCTGTCTATACAGGCGGCCGGGGTTCGATCACCATAATCGTCATACGCATGGAACATTAAGAGAAAGTGTTTTTCTCTAGCCCACACAACTCCAACAACCCAGATGGAGTATGAAATGGTCTGGGTTGGTTTTCAAGTATCTGTGTTGTAGCATTTAAGTGAGTTGACGCTCTAAAAGATGCCGTTGGAAACACGGTCCCACTACAAACAGAACACAATTCATCTCCAGCGCACGCAAACATACATACACATATGCAGATATTAGCCAGGTGGTATAGGACAAGTAGTTAGCGCCTGATAAGGCAGCTCCTGCGAACTCCTCAGAATTGCATATGATAGAACTGTATGTGTAAATTGTATTGATTGTATGAGAATTGTGTATCTATGTACTGTAAAGCGCTTTAGAGTGGCTTATGTTGTAGCTAGATAGGGCACTATATCGAATGTTGTATATTATTATCATTAATATGGCTATATATGAGTATTATATTATACCTAATATCTCGATCAGAAGTTCAAAAGTTTATATTCAATATTTGTTTTATATATAGTGTCTATGCATTTCTGTTACCAGAAATTATTTACTTATTAATATTTTTTTCACGGTTTTAAAATGCCCACTTAGGAAAATTTCGACTAAAGCCATACCTCTTTATCAGGATATGTCGAGTTAGAGATTATCATGGATCTCGACCAGAAATTCGCACAGATATTCCATTTATAGACAGTAGATACGCGGCAATTCTGAAACACCTGTATTGTGCTTAAGTTGCTGGCAGTACGCTTGGAGGTACAGCAAGTTCAATTTTCAAACAACAATATAATTAATTTAAAGAATAATAAGTTTCAATCGTTCACATATGTTCATACATTTTATCTTACTCAATTCTCAATATTTACTAATACAGCATGAACTCAATAAACCACAGGGGCTCTTTAAGAATGTATGTACCACAAACAAACTACTAAGACCATAAATGCGATGCATCAATTAGTTTCCTTCAGTTTATTATTAAGCTGGTATAATTATCTTTCATCATAGGTACATGTAGTTAGTTACACAATGATACTAGGAATCTAAGGCAAAATGAAATTGAATCACATACTTCCGCTTTCCATTGTAATCTATACCCTCCCTTGAAATCTATTTGTTGTTTGAGTCATATTGCTAAGAAAATTGGTAGATGGGACGAAAAAATACCGCTAAATGTAGATAAGGAAATATGTTTTAAACAGTCACGTCCTAACTACCGGACACCTATACTACTTCTGGACCACTACTTGATCGTCGGAACACCACCGGACCACAGGTCTTTATGACATCTTTTGGGAGATTTATCGATAGAAATGTCTCCAGCACAGGCTCAATGGTCATTAAAACTAACTTGTAAGGGGTGGAAAGATATCGAAGTCGAAAAATCGACCCCACCTACATTTCTAGATTGAACATGGGAGCTAGAAGCATTAGATTTAGCATATGCTGTGTGATATTATAGTTAAGATATACTAAAATGATCGTTACATAAATATAGAAATAACAAGCTAATTCTTAGAATTAATATCCTGTAATCATGCTGTCGGTAAAATCTTTTTTTGGTTTAGTTTTCATGTTGTTCCCACAACATGTACTGCTTGGAAAATGAACAAAAACTAAAGCCTTAAACACAGAAATTGAATAGTATTTGTTGCCATGATTGCACTAATACGTTTATCAAGGGACTATAGTTTCGCCAAATCCGCAAAAAATGCCTATTGAATTTAGTCGAGCTTGTTAGGCATTTAACATTGTTACCAAGTTTCAAGAAAATCGTATCGTATTTGCTCCTGATATTGCACAGGAAACGGCAGAAAACGACATTTGTTTGTTAATCAAGGGCCATAACTCCGCAAGAAAACGTCTGCAAAAAATGGTCAATATTGAACTTGTTTGAACCCTTTAGCCATTTAACCTTGTTCTAGGTATTAAGGGTACGGGAGTGTGGGTTTATACACCGACCATGAACCCAGTCTTTTATCAAGTCTATCGAAGCTATCTCTCCGTAAAATCGATATCACATTCAGGGGATTGTGCTTAATCATAAACGAGGGTATAATGTATAGCCTTCTGGTGACTATCGCTGTTTCGCACTGATTCTCATTTTAGCAGAAAAGTCCATATGGCTGTATACTGGTGATGGATTGATGTAAAGTTGAATTTTTTTACAATTCCGGGAAATTAGCCCGTCCCCGGTCTTTTTTGTTGAATAATACTTTGTATTCCCGCAAAGTGTTAACTTCCGGCAGAAAATAAATTTTCATGGAAGGAAAAACTAGTGTTTGTGATCATCTGAAGCTGTCGCATGATAAAACGAATACAATGCATCAATTTAAACATAATCATTACAATATATAAAACAATATTGCTATATAATTACGTTTTGTACGTCATACTATAACATTGAAATCAGGCAAATGTAGGCGATAAATACAGGGTTTAAGCCATTTAAGTCCATTAGCCGTATGACGTTTGATTTAGACTCGCATATTCGGGAATTGTCTTTTCGTTTGGACACTTTTCGTTTTGCAACGGTTATCGTTCGTTCTGCGTGATCATTCGTTTTGCATTGATGGTCGTTTGTTTTGCATCCGTGTCTGTTGATTTTGTTTTGAGCTGTTTATTTTGAAATGTATACTGTTCGTTAAGACAATGATCTTTGTTTGTTTACGAAATTAAATGTTTGTTTTGCAACAACGTATTTCTTTACCCTTTTCGCTGCCCACACATGTGAAGTGGGAATTCGTATTGACGGTACATCTATACACGGTGAGAATCACATGGTCTGCAGTTTAAGAGTTAAATGAATATAAAATGGCGGCCGTAAGCTTTAAAGGTGGAAATAGAGGCAAGACACTGAAAACACTCGTAAAGGAAAGCATTTCATTGTGACGAGTATATACCATACTGAATTCTGGATAAGTTTTGTAGCCCAAGTTCTTGTCTAGACAGAGAAAACGTACGAAATAGTAAATGTTCGTGTAAACCACCACCCTTTGTTTGAGGTTCCGATTCAAAAGAAAACTACAGACCTTTGCAACAAAAATGAGGTATCGATATGTCCAGAATTCAGTATGGTATATGCTCGTCACTATGAAATGAATCATCACCGTGGTATATATTCACCATTTAAATGTCATGAACAATCACTTCCACATCAATGCTATTCTAAGAATGGTATTCTATTAAATTCGTTCTAACTGAGGTGAATATTCACAGAACCAGGCTTGATGCTGTCGTGCCTAACGTTAAAATGACCTCACGTAACTGAACGCAAAGGAATTGGCCTACAGGTTCCCTCTACGGGAAAAAAGTATAATAAATACAATTTATGGAATCATAAGTACATAAACTGTGCTCTTACATCCATTTGTCATGCATTTAAGTTCAGCTGAGACTACGGGGACATTTTCTATATAGATATTATTCGGATTCCCAATATTATGATCTATATGTATTTGTTATGACATTATTATATCAGGACGCCGCCATGTTCATTTAAACACGAGAGAAAGTCGGTTTACTAGCTTTGAAGTGGTATGTGCAAATCGTGGGTGCATCCAGGAACCCATATCATGATTCAGCGCATTATGTTATTGTTCACTTAATTCCATCTAAAAACGGCTATAAAATCAAACATCTGAGAGGGGGTAAATCGTTTAAAAAAGTGTCTGGTTATTACTTTCCGTCTGGTAGAAATCTTATATCCTCGATCACTTTAGTCAATTTTTATCTTTAATTTCTTTTGAATGCAGATCTATATATATGTATACTAGACAGTTCCCTGATAATTCTATCCTACCGATGGAACTTCAATCAATTCATCTGAAAATAATTGACATTTTAGTTTTTTTTATTTTTTAAAATCGTATAAAAAAGGGGGACTATATCAGTTTCCCTCAATTTCATATCCGTTATAACTGATGCATTCTAGAAGGACGAAACAGTTGTACGAGTATAATATATATTTCCTTTACTGAATCGATAACTTAATGTTGTAAGTTCGTTGTCTGTTTTATCGTGAAAACTTACTATATTTATACTGCAGGGATACATCTTTTTGAAGATATTCTTGTGTTTGCTTTTCTGATTTGGATTATATATGTTATGTTTAATCATTATATGAATAATCTATAAAAGTATGACATGAAATAAGGTTTTCCTTATACAACTAATAGTTATACATATTATTGTTGGAAACGATCTGGAAAGAGATTGCGAGATGCATCGATTGCTGCATTAGTTGATGTAGTATATGTAAAATAAACAAACATCTTACCCTCAATGTCGCACATTTTCTTTCTTTCTACAAATAAATGAAAGCGATTTTAGATACAAATGACGGGTGAAGCAGAAAACGTTTACTTATCTGGAAAATTAAGGCTTTTATATTGCGCTTTTCAAAGGGTGTCTGTGCTTTTCCTTTGTTCATTTTATGCTTCCAGTTTAATCGATTTTGGAGTCGGATTATGGTTTTGTTGACGCTTTGAGAAAAGAGAATTTTTGCTCAACAGAATTGTTATTATCATGACATCAAATTGACATTTTGAAATTTACAAAGAAATGTTTCTTAAAAACTTAAGTCGAATGTATACACTGTAGGCTATTCCTGAAACAAAAACAATAGTTTCCTTGAGTACGTCCGCAAAATATATTGTTAGACATTTGATAGTGAATTCTTTTTCTTAAAGTTTATGTTTTTTCACTCGGACATTTATCGAAAGCTTCGTTTTGTAGTACTCACTTCATCTAGATGTCCACGCACGGCAGCTCCCCCAACCATCGCAGCTCCAGCAACTGCACCAATAGCTAAAACAGGGTTGGTGACAGCGAAACCTAGAGCGGCAACACTTTTGGTCGCAGCAACACCATCAATAGTGGCACCGACGCCGGTGGTACCAAAAGCAATGGCACACTTACCAGCAGTACCTTGGTCCTATAATGTAAGAAAACCCTACTACATAGATGTATATTCAGAATTATGACAAATTATTAAACAAAGCGAAAGTTGCTTAATCGAATTAGTCCGTTAGTTATAATACAATTGTACACATCCTTTACAGCGTAGCCGTAATCGCGACTATTATCGAGGACAACTCGTACACGTTTGACACCTTTGTGTACATAACCTTAACTAGTCATTTGTCTGATGAACGTGACAGAGTACTAGATTTCAAAACGTCACATTGAACCTTTGTTAGTTTACCTACAGTTTAGTAGTGGCAACGCAAAACAAACCACAAATAGTGTGCGCAAACATTGCATACATCGTGCAGACACTGTCCACACATCGTCGACAAACAATGGGAACATATCGATGATTCAACAAAAGCTCTTACTTTTATGGTTTGCTCCATGGTTTGCTATTTGATATAGTCGGTAAATCATTATCAAAGATAAACGACGATTTTATTATTGACCAGGGCTTTACATGGCTTGTGTCTGACAAAGAGAGCTGATATGCGTTTCCCTATGACTGTTATGGGGAAAAAAACATCCGCTTTGCCGTCTCTTCACCAGGATTTCCATACCTAGGTGAGATATGTCAGTGCCGGAGGCGGGTAAAACCATGGTTAATATGCTTATCTGAAGAAGAACATGTCAATATGTGTTGAATGTTTTCATGCGTCTATTTGCTTGGTTTAGAAAAAATAAGAGAATACCAAAGCGTCAACAAAACCATATTCTGAACTCAAAATCGATTAAAATAGAAGCAAAATAGGAAGAATGGAAAGATGTACAAGGAAACTCTAGTAAAAGCACAAGATAATAAAAACCAAGTGTTCCGGAAGAGTAAGCGTCTTCTGCTTTATCGACGACACCCGCCATGTAAATATTGGTCAAATAAGCACACTATTAAGCAAACTTTAAAACGTCCATCTTCACAAAGATACAGAATATTTCTCGACGAGATCAAGATGGCGACCATAAAACTTTTCCATAGTCTTCATCAACCTATATCTCTCGAATCCCTGTGCCGTAAGTTTGTTCGTCAGCAGTTGACATCTATCACGAAAATCTCGAGTTTATAACGAATCAACTTCGACTTGTTAACACCATAGGATGGAGAAGCAAGGATGCTACTATCAAGAAAGGGAAAGTTCACGATACTACATCTATAAATATGAAAAAGCCATTAACGGGAATATCAATCTAAAATTTTAAAATCAAATACATTTAGAATTATTCTTTAAAAACAAGCACAAACACCGTATACAACACTATGTCTAATCGCCCATGATTGTATCGTTCACACATCGTTCGCACCTATGCATTGGTTCCAATCACCCAGGATTATATTGTTCACACATCGTGCACACATCTTTCACACACCGTTCACAAGCCCAATCATGTAACGTTGCACAATCCCATAACTAAATAACATCCTCCGCCATGACTTCGGCACAGAGGTTTAACAAAATCTCATTCTTGACAATTATCAATTTCAAAGGGATTTTGGACTAGTTGAGGTGTCTGACGTTTAAAACAGAAACACATTCATTTCAAAACCATGCTATACGTACAACATGGTACGTTTTTGAATGATTTCTTTCGAGGGAATAATGCTAGCATAATAAACATGGTTTATTTGATTTAAAAGCTGTCTGCAATACATCGAAGTATCAATATGTAGCTTTTGAATATAATGTTAAAAATATCTACTGAACAAAGCTAGGGGATAACACATAACTGAGGTTTTATTTTCTGTAATGTAATCCGCCATTATGCTAACACTTCTTGGGTCGAGCCTAATAACTACCTCCGGTACGGAAGCGGGAAGTATCACAAAGTACGGTAGAATAGTTAATTACTGATACAACCGAATAATTGCCTTGAAATACAACTGATTATTTCTATCAAACACTGTAATTAAACCATGGGTCTCATATACGATATCAGGACACAAACCAAATTGGTAAATTCTGAAATGTCTTTACCTTCATAGTGAAAAGTAATCTGGTGTGTAATTTTCCGGATTGTCTAATATAGAAACATTGATACTTTTTACCAAACATGTTTCTAGGACGAATCGTTTTTCACCTGAGTCTGCCAATAGATCGGGACAGTTCACATAATGATTTAACCAAAGAAACAATTTTATCATTCTAATGACATTGAAAACGGTCTTTTTTGTCGAGATTGAAATTCAAGTTTATCTTAACCCTACAATGAGTTGGATTTTGGGGACATATGGCATAAGTTAAAATATTTATGTTTAAATCTAGGTTTATCAAGACTAATCTGTATCGTCTATATTGTCTATTAAATGTAACTACTAATGCCAGTTTTTGCCTAGGATGGTTCGCACACGTTTACATTATTGAATTATATTAATTAAGAAGGACAAAACCGATAAACGTTTCATATTTCTTTTAATTGGTTATTAATTGTGTAAAGGGATTTCAAACTAGTATGAAATGAATGCAAATTTCGAGTCAGAAAAGTCCAAACTACATCCACCATGTTTTATGCATATTAATCTTTATTGATTAAATTTAAAATCTACTTTTAGTTATGCATCTTTTTGATCATGAAAATCTACTTCAATATCCATTACATTCATACAATGAAATGTTCGACCATGCAATAACACGCATATGTACATACAGTCGAGTATCAATTTTTTTTTTTTAATGAGTATTCCCTGTCTCATTTGTAATGTACAGAGAGAAATATTTGAATCGTAAAAGACAGCTTTATTTCTTTCACGATGCTTTTAATTCTGTGCATTAAACGGTTTTCAAAATGTCACAATTATTCAAAGGAAATATGTTTATTGCTCACTAATTTAATCATGATAAACTTCAGCGAAATTTGAAATTAAAACAAGAGGGAACTTGGCGCCCACCATCGGTGATTTTTCAGTTGGGGGTCATATAAGGCTTCGTTTGGGGGTCATATAAGGCTTATTTAAACGACTTTATTTTCAACAAATTACTAATAAATTGACAATAATAGGTCAAACTGTAATTGTACATTTGACATGTAAAGATTCTATGTGCCCAACATTACTGATGGTAGTGAACAATAAATATTGTAGCATTTTATTTGAGAAATTGTTGGCCATTCCTGCAATTTTAGTGCAAACAGCTTCGTTTCTGGGCTTGAGTTCGAACTTAAGTCTGCTCTTGGGCAGTCTCAGCTTTTTGAACTCAACTTAAGGTGCTGAACTGAGCTTTTACTTAATGAAAAACGTACGCTGAGCTTGGGATCTTGAAATTGTACTAAATCTCAGCTTGAGTCGGTCTCAAATACGTTTGTGATATCGAAGCCTGGCCCCTGAGGTAGGGGCAGGAATCCGAATTTTACAGTTTGATACTATCTTTCTCCAAGGATGATTTTAACAAAGTAGGAATAATTTCTTATTTAAAGTGGACAAAATATACCCGAAAGTATTATTTCCCTATACACAGTAAAGTTAATTGCACCCCTCCCCGAGGGGGAATGCATAGCCCGGGCATACTCAATTTTCCAAATTAAACAAAGCCCCTAATGATCTTACTAATCCTGAAGAGACATAGGCTGTAGTACATCTGAGTCATAAGAAGAAAGACTTTGAAATTAAGGATTATTTTCCATTCGAGGCCCCACCCTGACCCCCGGGGTTAATGGAAAAACTATTTTAGAAAAATGAACAAATATATAGAATAAAAAAATTCACTTCGCTCCGCCTCAATAAATCTAGTAAACTCTGATCACTTTATTTCCCGACGAAGTAAGTTGGGCACGCATTTTTCGTTCCTGTGCGAAGTAATACAATGTATATTTGTTTACAACGAGGTATCGTTAACGTTGTGTACAACAGGCCTAATGTACGGGTGTACTACACACGACAAACAGTTGTTTTATGTGCCAGAGAGATATGCCAGTATCATATTGCAGACAGATTTAAAAAGATACTGACATTTCCGAAAACATTATTTCAAGATCTAAACCCACTTGTCAATGCATTCGTGAGTGACCGATCTTTCCATTTTTGTGGTGTTTTTATTATCTTAAAGGTAAATGGTTTTTGTCGAGTTTTACTGTCATTGTGTTCCCGCAAATGATTATCGTTGTAAACTTTATCAGTGAGCGAGTTCTCTTCACCCTTAAGATCTTCAAATTTATGCATAATTTGTCGTATTCTGACATTGAGGAGAGAACGTTCTGCGCGAGGTGTCAAATGCCAGATAAACACTCCGTGCCGTAAACATTTCGAATATTAGAATGAAAGTCAATCTGTGTTGGTAATACATATGTATATTGTTTAAACTTTTGTTCACAACACAATAATAGTACGTACCAGTATTTTCAACCACTACTGTGGTCTTCCTCAGTGTGACTGACGCTCGCCAGATGGATTTAACTGAGATCCAGTGACCTTTTGGACACGTGACCTCAGGAGCGAGTCGTAGTCTACGATGAAACGTCATATTACTCTTCCAGAACACCTGGTCTTATTATCTTGTACTTTTACACAGGCCTTCATGTAGGTCTGTCCTTTTTTGTATTTTGCCTCTAGTTTAATCGATTTTGAGTTCGGATTATAGTTTTATTGACGCTTTGCTATTCTCTATTTATTTCTTTAACTCCTTGTCTACGTTTTGGGCTCCTTGTGAGACTGTATATTGCATCAAAGATATTTGATCCAGGGAAAAACAATTAATTGAACTTCTATTTGTTGTACCATGAAAATGTTACACTCGTATTAAATGCCATGCATTATTTGATTTTGGAAAGTTAACATTTATGAACGATTATTTTACAATTCCCCTGTATTACTTCCACCCTCCGTTTGACCCGTAGTGTAGGAAAATGAAATTATATCTGAAAGGTTTTCAAATTTGAAAACCCCGAGTCTGAAGTTTCCATTTTTTTTATAAAATGATTTTATTATGAACGTGGTTTTTGTTTTCTTTCTCATTCAGTCAGTGAGCGAAATTAAGCGTATCCCATATTTTTGCACAAAAAAAATCTTTTTCTAATATCTACAGTAATTATATCGGAAAATGTTTTAATTGTGTCACATCAGCTCACAACATGATACCTCGTTACGCCACATCATTGATCAGCCGTTGTGACGTCACGTCATGTAAATCGATGTGTAAGATAAACATTTTCTACCTTAGACAGTTGCATCTCGTTCGCACGGGAATGAGATAAAAGTGTTAATGCATCCTGTCAGAATTAAACAAAACAAAAATAATAAAAGGTTGCAATTTAATTTCGGATATATCATGCCGATTCTATTTTGGATCTTACTGGTTTGAAACTCAATTGTTTGAGTAAATGTCTTCACATACATTCATTAAACACTATGGTTGTTTGATGATAGCGGTTATATTATATTTGTCATTTACCTGTTTGATAGCAAGTAATATCTAAACTTACTTCCCACTGTTTTCCAGCTTGATAAGCACCGGCCATAGCAACAGTGCCAACAACAACTGTACCTCCAACCGTAGCTGCAAGGTCTAATGCAGACTTGGAAGCAATGGTACCTTTACAATAATGCTTAGCAATGGCACCTCCACACAATAAACCGACGCCACCAGCAGCTGTCGGCAACCAATCCTCTCCACAAGCCCTTCAACAACGATAATTCAATTTTCCGTTAAAGATCATAATTATGCGAGATTTCTTGCTTTAAACACATATAATTTGTCATTTCCATTAGTGTCTTTATTCAACATCGGTATGTTCACGATAAAGCAAAGCTTATTTCCATTTAAATATCGTCTGACTATATGAAAATCTCAGAGTATTTTCCAGGTTGTTATACCACATTTACCAGTCGGAAGTTCAATAGCATCCACAGTATTACAAATATTGCATATTCTGTCGGTTTAGAAAAACGTGATCCTATGTATGTATAGGTTAGGGCTAAAGATGAAGTAACTCACATATGCTGAACATTTTAATTATTACATATAGAATTAAAATTAAAATTTCATGGAAAAGAAGATGAGTTTCACTATTTCATAATAAAAACCTTTCGATGGTAGCTGTTTTCCATTTATGACATATCAAAGTCTTTGTTGAGGAGAAAGCGCGTGAAATGTTAGCGTTGTTTGAAAACGAGCCCGCGCTTGATACTGTTCTGCCAATTTAACATTTTAGAAGTTCTTAAAAATAAATTTTGTTTAATTGTCGGTCATTATTAATTTTTCGTACATGGTAAGAAAATGAAATGTAATAATTAAGCATAAAACTATAATCTAGTGCATTTCCTGCTATTTTCCTATTTTTTAGCGGACAATCGTTTTGTCCATTACTCGAATCAGAATATAGTTGAACGCTTAAATAATAAACTTTCTACCATATTTGATCGAGATAAAGAAACCGCTATATTCTAATACATACGTTGCCTCTATTTAAAGGTATTTGTGTGACAATTTCATTACATTACAATACAAGTACGTTCAAAATTGAATACAAATCGGGCAACAGTGAAAATAATACACATCGGTAGCCTTTAATTGGTGAAAGTTGTATTCATAGGATCATGAAATACTTCTCACACAATTTTATTGGAATCGGACAACATTTTTATAATTACACCTCTCCCTTCTTGAGCTTAGTAAACTCTAACTGCGAAAATATTAGCGTATACGTAATGAAAAAAAGGCTCAGCGGATTGATATTTGTTCAAATATGGCGTCGTTCACGCTTCAGAAAAATAACTATTCGCTGATGGCCATTGTTTGGTTCCTTCAAGATTGTGGAACATGGAACATTTATGGGACCCATTTAAGCTGATTAAACAATAAATGGTCGGTGTATAACTTTTGATTCCAATGGTGCGCATTCGAAATTCTTTTACGGTAACACAAACATGGCGGCGACCTGCATTTGTGACGTCCGACGTCGGACCGCGTCACAACCAGATCAATTTGTCAATGCGTGTACATAACGACCACTATAAATAAAGAAATATGTTCGAAGTGCTAGTAATAGTATTCAATACCAAATTTACAAATGATGCAATAAAGAAAAATAGTGTAATTCACTGTGTATTGTGTAAACTTACCAATATATCAATGAAGATTCCGTGGGACTATATTATCTTAGCAACCACTGTCATCTTAGTTACTATCGTAGCAACCCGCCCGTAATGTTTTTCTTCATATAACACTTGAAAACGCGCACTATACAATATGTTCGTTGATACCTGCGGGTATACTACTGTATAAGCAGTCAAAATGAGGTACAATCCTTATTTTAACACTTGCCTTAAATTTCATGCTTTTTTGTACACAATATTAGTTGCATCTACAATGTATGTAGTTTGGTATCGGGCATCATTTGATATTTCAACACGCTAGTTTTCTTTCAATGGTAGTCATTTCCTCACATCAGTAAACTGAAGCTTTGGTTTCTATAAAAGTGGATATATTCGCCCTCATTTTATATTCGCCCCTTTTCGCGCTCAACAATTGATGGGAGAATCTAAAACAATGCGAACATTTTACCAAGCACAGGCTTGCGAATCACAGTTCATGTAAGATGAAGATCACATTTATTCCGAGGGCAAATTCAAGACAGGATGAATTAAATATTTTCATGAGAAGGAGAAATAGAGAGAATGTTCAAATGATCATAATTCACCGACGTATTACATATTTTGTTACGTCTTCCATATTTTCTAAACATTTGATTAAATATTAAATAGTCCTGTTATCAATTTAATAGGGAGGAGTTATTTATCAACAACTATGCAACGACTTATTGTATTAATAATTATGTAGTTGAAAATGATTCAAGTACCTACCCGTTCAAGCTCTGTGTACTCTCGTTACATTTTTCGTCCGTCATTCTACAAATAAGAAATAAGTACATGTACTACAGTGAAAGATACATATTGGACACGAGTACTGTATTGGATATCGGATATAGCCAAAACGGCACTGGTCTGAAATGACAAACAGCATTAGAGTCCTGTGGCGTATTATCGAGATTTTAGCATAAATACTGTTTCGGCATACTGTATAAATTAATAAATTTAAGAGGTGCAGCATATGACTGTGTGTTACGTGATCTTTAAGCAGAACAAATTAATATCCTATATCGGAATCTTGTATGTTTTTTAAAGTATCCAAATCGGTGGGGTATCACACGGCAGAGGGGAAATGAGTTAACTTAAACAAAATTTGTGCGTCTTGGCTGGTATCACGCGGTTGAGGGAATATAATTCACCCATGCATAATCCGACAGCCAATCAGATGACGGAATCATGTAACAAACGATATATTTACTTATTCCTATTTAATCACTGCCACTCTTAAAACAATACAGCCCATAGTATCATGCATTGACTTATTTGTCCAAGATAGTTCAACACATAGTGAATTGGCTTATAGTATGCCATGGGAGCATCTCTCTCACTTCACTTCTTAACGAAGATAACCTAGGACAAGGCGGCTCTGTGTGGTTTGGTATAGTCATTCATTAGAATAGGCTGATATATCTATGGATCGGCATGGAAATGCGAAACACCTAAAATTAAAGGTTTATTCATATATATATTTATTATATTTTTGCCAGATTTGTTTACATACTACTTAATAAAGACATGGCACACACTTCCATCCATACATTATCATACGTTCATGCACACTTACATGTGTTGTGTTGTTTCTTTCATCATCTACAGTATTATCATCATAAATTGCATTAAGCATCCCTACCAGCATCATCACACTTATAATAGGTTATATCATTTTTATTACTAACCTTATCATTATCATCAAATAATGTCAAAATGTTACTAAGGAATAATAACATATGCAACCCCTTACTTAACCACACATTCACATATGTTTCCATGACAAACTAATACACATGTATATGTTCATACACAAACTTGCGCACACACACACCTGCACACACCCACACACCCTCACACACACCCTCACATACACTCACAAAGTGATTTAGAGAGATGATGAGAGATATATTTTTATAGATAGAGAGAACTGGAATGGAGAAGGGGCAGGGATGAGAACATTAATTAATATATGAATTTATCTGAATGGTGATTGATATTTAATATAAGAAAAAAATATTGAAAAAAACATAGAAAAAGCATTTGTTAGGGACTGGTGATAAAAACTGAATTTTATTATTTTAACCGTTCAATAACACAATGGATATGATAAAGATATGTACATGTAAATACAATGTAGTAATGCAATAACAGTCCTTGATGAAGAAGTTATAACAATGATAGGAGAAAGTTTCACTGACGAAAATCAATACATGAACTCTTTACACGTCATGTAACTCTTGATGTAATATACTATATAAACTAAGCATGTCATTGTAAAATTTGTATTAATTTTCCCACTTCTTCCAATCATTTCTTTCGCTACATCCTCTTTTCCTGTAGTGAAGTATTTCTAAACTTTATAATAATCAAGTATAGCATAAATCAATGGGATGATATTGAGTGACTTATTTTGACATCTAGTTCTATAAATATATTACTTAACGAGTGAAAAAATGTTATTGTACATTTTGTATATTGCAGAGTTATAAGTATTAATATAGCTAAAAAGTATTGTTTGTTTATTTAAAGTAAAAGGAATAAGAAGAACTTTCAATTCCAAATATAAATTTTGCTGAAGATTTTGAACTTGATCACATTCCAAAAATTAATGTTCAATGATTTCTCCTTCAGAATTACAAAGATTAGAAAGATGACTTTCTACAAGTTTTGTCTAAAAAAGAAAGGAATTGGTGGTTAAAATATGGTGGGATATTCCAAAATGTAACCACCGGAGTTTGGAGTTTTTTTAGTAGTAATGTGAATTTCAAGATTCTTATGGACCCTGTGGAAGATTACGCCAGACAATGGGCTAAACGTGAACATGCTGAATTGGATTCATGTTCAGAGTGGGTTAAATCTATCAGGTCCTCTATTCAGAAAAGAATAAGCAGTTTGCGATACAAAATGAAAACTAAACACAAGTCGATATTTCTTGACCCCGATGTTCGAACAACACTCAACGACCTACATGACAAGTATGAGATCGTGTCTGCAGACAATGCATCTAATAACCTTATCCTAGTTTGCAAACACTATTACATTCATTGTTTGCACAAAGAACTGGGCCTGCTTGATAACCAAGGTAACCCTACTTACGCATTGACGGTTTTTCGAAAGATGAAATACTTTCCAATCATACATCAGTATTACAATCATTCAAAATACCCGTTGAAGATAACGACGCTGATTTACCTCGGCTAGTGGATACCTAAACTACACAATGATCCTTATAAGCAACGTTTTATCGCTGGCTCGTCTCATTGCTCAACCAAGCCATTATCAAAACTTCTTACTACAATTCTCAGTACCGTTAAATCAGGGCTTCAGTCTTATTGTGACACTGTATACTTCAGAAGTGGCATTAATGGGATGCGGATTTTGCTAAAACTCAAAAGATCTTCTGATCAGTCTTGAGCACCCCTTCTCAAAAATGTTTCGTCCATCAAAACATTTGAGTTGTCCACCCTGTACACTACATTCTACATGCCAAACTGAAAGAACGTCTTCCTCTCTCATTATGAGAGCTTCCTTTTCCAAGAAAGGTGAACGACGATACAGATACATGGTTGTGAGCTATCTTGGAGCATACTTTGTGAAGAACACAACAAAAGCTAGGTTGAAATATACTGAGGAAGATATAGTACGAATGATTGAATTCCTGTTTGACAACATCTTTGTTGAGTTCGGAGGAAAGATTTTCCAACAGACTTTTGGCATTCCAATGGACACTAACTGTGCACCATTTTTGGCTGACTTGTTTTTGTTGTCATACGAGGCTGAATTTGTCGAGGGGCTTATCAGGACGGGTAACAAAAACCTTCTCAAATCTTTCAACTTCACTTTCAGTTATATCGACGATGTGTTGTCTATAAACAACAAGAAGTTTGCTGACTTAGTCGATCGTATATACCCTACTGAACTTCAGATTAAAGGCACAACATACTCTCCTACATCAGCTTCTTACCTCAATCTTTACTTAAGCTATGACCAACACGGGCAACTTACTACTAAACTGTATGAAAAACGTGACTATTTCGATTTTCCTATCGTGAATTTTCCCTTTCTTGATAGTAACATCCCTGCTTCTCCATCCTATGGTGTTTACATGTCGCAATTGATTCGTTAGTCTAGGGCTTGCTCTGAATATCGAGATTTTCGTGAACGATGTCAATTGCTGACGAACAAACTTACGGCACAGGGATTCGAGAGATGCAGGTTGATAAAGACTATGGGCAAAGTTTTATTGTCGCCATCTTGATCTCATCGAAAAAAATATTCTGTATCTTTGTGTGATATGAAGATGGACAAATTTGAGTTTGCTTGTTAATGTGTTTACTTGTTGTGATGACAATGAAGACTCGGTTCTCATTTCGAGGATTGATGCTTACTTGGATGTGACCAATATTTACATGGCGGGTGTCGTCGATGAAGCAGAAGTCGCTTACTCTTCCGGAACACCTGGTCTTTCTTCCTTGTGCTTTTACGAGAGTCACCATGTAAATCTTTCCTTTGTTCCTATTTTCCCCTAGTTTAATCGGTTTTGAGTTCAGATTATAGGGTGCACTGGCAAATTATACCGACAAAGTGTTACTGTAGTCTCTCGTGCCGGTCACGTGACTACATAAGCCAGTAAGAAATAATGTAAGGATCGGAACAGTGTCTTTGGACATCGGACAACGGAATCCAGTTGTGAAAACAGACCCAACTACACGGGAAAATGTTTAATTTTGCATTTTATTAAAAATGTAGGGATTTTGGTACTTTTTAAAGTGAAGTGCAACATTAACCCACATGCGTAGCAACCACTGTCATCTTTGTTACCATCGTAGCAACCCGCCCGTAATGTTTTTTCTTCATATAACACTTGAAAACGCGCACCATACAATATGTTCGTTGACAACTGCGGGCATACTACCATATAAGCAGTCGAAACGAGGTACAATCTTTATTTTAACACCTTGGTTGCCTTAAATTTCATGCTTTTGTGTACACAATATTAGTTGCATCTATGTACCAAAATATCGGAATCGGGCAGCATTTGATATTTCAACACGTTAGTTTTCGTTCAATGGTAGTCATTTCCTCACATCAGTAAACTGAAGCTTTGGTTACTACAAAAGTGGATATATTCGCCCTCATTTTATATTCGCCCCTTTTCGCGCTCAACAATGGACGGGATAATCTAAAACAATGCGAACATTTTACCAAGCACAGGCTTGCGAATCACAGTTCATGTAAGATGAAGATCACATTTATTCCGAGGGCAAATTCAAGACAGGGTGAATTAAATATTTTCATGAGAAGGAGAAATAGAGAGAATGTTCAAATGATCATAATTCACCGACGTATTACATATTTTGTTACGTCTTCCATATTTTCTAAATATTTGATTAAATATTATATAGTCCTGTTATTAATTTACTAAGGAGGAGTTACTTATCCACAACTAGGCAACGACTTTCACAATCATATACAAACGATAATGGCTGTTACGCATGTGTATGTAAGAAGTGATTGCAATATTTAATATAACATTATATTGTATTTTTAATAATGTTGTTGAAAATGATTTAAGTACCTACCTGAGCAACTTCTCTGTACTCTCTTTAAATTTTGCATCCGTCTTTCTACAAATAAGAAATAATTACATAAACTACAGTAAAAGATACATATTGGACACGATTACTGTATCGGATATCGGATATAGCCAAAACGGCACTGGTCTGAAATGACAAGCATCATTAGAGTCCTGTAGCGTATTGTCGAGGTTTTAACATAAATACAGTTTAAGCAAAACTGATTAATATCCTATATCGGAATCTTGTATGTTTTCTAAAGTATCCAAATCGGTGGAGTATCACACGGCAGATGGGAAATGAGTTCACTTAAATATCACGCAGTTGAGGGGAATATGATTCACCCATGCATAATCCGACAGCCAATCAGATGACCGAATCATGTCACATGATCAAACGAAATATTTACTTATTCCTATGAAATCACTGCCACTCCTAAAAAAACACAGCCAATAGTATCATGCATTGACTTATTTGTCGAAGATAGTTCAACACACAGTGAATTGCCTTATAGTATGCCATGGGAGCATCTCTCTCACTTCACTTCTTAACGAGGATAACCTAGGACAAGTCGGCTATGTGCGGTTTGGTATAGTCATTCATTAGGATAGGCTGATATATCTATGGATCGGCATGGAAATGTGAAACACCTAGATTTAAAGGTTTTTTCATATATATATTTATTATATTTTTGCCAGATTTTTTTTACATACTACATTATTAAGACATAACACACACTTCCATCCATACATTATCATACGTCCATGCACATTTACATGTGTTGTGTTGTTTCTTTCATCATCTACAGTATTATCATCATAAATTACATTTAGCATCCCTACCATCATCATCACACTTATCATAATTTGTATCATTTTATTACTAACCTTATAATTATCATCAAATAATGTCAAAATGTTACTGAGGCATCATAACATAAGCAACCCCTTACTTAACCACACATTCACATATATTTCCATGACAAACTAATACACATGTATATGTTCATACACACACTTGCGCACATACACACCTGCACACCCTCACACACACCCTCACATACACTCACAAAGTGATTTAGAGAGATGCTGAGAGAGATATTTTTAATGAAGAGAGAGAACTGGGATGGAGAAGGGGCAGGGATGAGAACATAAATTAGTATATGAATTTATCTGAATGGTGATTGATATTTAATATAAGAAAAAAATATTGAAAAAAAAACATAGAAAAAGCATTTGTTAGGGACTGGTGATAGAAACTGAATTTTATTATTTTAACCGTTCAATAACACAATGGATATGATAAAGATATGTACATGTAAATACAATGTAGTAAAGCAATAACAGTACTTGATGAAGAAGTTATAACAATGATAGGAGAAAGTTTCACTGACGAAAATCAATACATGAACTCTTTACACGTCATGTAACTCTTGATGTAATATACTATATAAACTAAGCATGTTATTGTAAAATTTGTATTAATTTTCCCACTTCTTCCAATCATTCACAATCATTTCTTTCGCTACCTCCTCTTTTTTGTAGTGAAGTATTTCTAAACTTTATAATAATCAAGTATAGCATAAATCAATGGGATGATATTGAGTGACTTATTTTGACATCTAGTTCTATAAATATATTACTTAACGAGTGAAAAAATGTTATTGTACATTTTGTATAATGCAGAGTTATAAGTATTAATATAGCTAAAAGTATTGTTTGTTTATTTAAAGTAAAAGGAATAAGAAGAACTTTCAATTCCAAATATAAATTTTGCTGAAGATTTTGAACTTGATCACATTCCAAAAATTAATGTTCAATGATTTCTCTTTCAGAATTGCAAAGATTAGAAAGATGACTTTCTACAAGTTTTGTCTAAAAAATAGAAAGGAATTGGTGGTTAAAATATGGTGGGATATTCCAAAATGTAACCACCGGAGTTTGGAGTGTTTTAGTAGTAATGTGAATTTCAAGATTCTTATGGACCCTGTGGAAGATTACGCCAGACAATGGGCTAAACGTGAACATGCTGAATTGGATTCATGTTCAGAGTGGGTTAAATCTATCAGGTTCTCTACCCAGAAAAAAATAAGCAGTTTGCGATACAAAATGAAACTAAACACAAGTCGATATTTCTTGACCCCGATGTTCGAACAACACTCAACGACCTAGGGGGCAAGTATGTGATCGTGTCTGCAGACAAGGCATCTAATAACCTTATCCTAGTTTGCAAACACTATTACATTCATTGTTTGCACAAAGAACTGGGCCTGCTTGATAACCAAGGTAACCCTACTTACGCATTGACCGGTTTTTCGAAAGATGAAATACTTTCTAATCATACATCAGTATTACAATCATTCAAAATACCCGTTGAAGATAACGACGCTGATTTACCTCGGCTATAGTGGATACCTAAACTACACAAGGATCCTTATAAGCAACGTTTCATCGCTGGCTCGTCTCATTGCTCAACCAAGCCATTATCAAAAGTTCTTACTACAATTCTCAGTACCGTTAAATCAGGGCTTCAGTCTTATTGTGACACTGTATACTTCAGAAGTGGCATTAATGGGATGCGGATTTTGCTAAAACTCAAAAGATCTTCTGATCAGTCTTGAGCACCCCTTCTCAAAAATGTTTCGTCCATCAAAACATTTGAGTTGTCCACCCTGTACACTACATTCTACATGCCAAACTGAAAGAACGTCTTCCTCTCTCATTATGAGAGCTTCCTTTTCCACGAAAGGTGAACGACGATACAGATACATGGTTGTGAGCTATCTTGGAGCATACTTTGTGAAGAACACAACAAAAGCTAGGTTGAAATATACTGAAGAAGATATAGTACGAATGATTGAATTCCTGTTTGACAACATCTTTGTTGAGTTCGGATGAAAGATTTTCCAACAGACTTTTGGCATTCCAATGGACACTAACTGTGCACCATTTTTGGCTGACTTGTTTTTGTTGTCATACGAGGCTGAATTTGTCGAGGGGCTTATCAGGACGGGTAACAAAAACCTTCTCAGATCTTTCAATTTCACTTTCAGTTATATCGACGATGTGTTGTCTATAAACAACAAGAAGTTTGCTGACTTAGTCGATCGTATATACCCTACTGAACTTGAGATTAAAGACACAACATACTCTCCTACATCAGCTTCTTACCTAAATCTTTACTTAAGCTATGACCAACGCGGGCAACTTACTACTAAACTGTATGAAAAACGTGACGATTTCGATTTCCCTATCGTGAATTTTCCCTTTCTTGATAGTAACATCCCTGCTTCTCCATCCTATGGTGTTTACATGTCGCAATTGATTCGTTAGTCTAGGGCTTGCTCTGAATATCGAGATTTTCGTGATAGAAGTCAATTGCTGACGAACAAACTTACGGCACAGGGATTCGAGAGATGCAGGTTGATGAAGACTATGGGCAAGTTTTATTGTCGCCATCTTGATCTCATCGAAAAATATTCTGTATCTTTGTGTGATATGAAGATGGACAAATTTGAGTTTGCTTGTTAATGTGTTTACATGTTGTGATGACAATGAAGACTCGGTTCTCATTTCGAGGATTGATGCTTACTTGGATGTGACCAATATCTATATGGCGTGTGTCGTCGATGAAGCAGAAGTCGCTTACTCTTCCGGAACACCTGGTCTTTTTTTCCTGTGCTTTTACGAGAGTCACCATGTAAATCTTTCCTTTGTTCCTATTTTCCCCTAGTTTAATCGATTTTGAGTTCAGATTATGGTTTTGCTGACGCTTTGGTATTCTCTGATATTTTTTGTTAAGGTTACGCTTATATGCTCTCAACCAGTCATCCTGCTAAAAATTAAAGATTTATTCCCATGATCTTCGCCTTTTTTAATATTTAACAAGTCATGAAATACTTTTGAACATTTAGTTCAAAAATATCAAATATAGCAATATTGGCAGGTTTTTCCCATTCAATTTGTAGAAATTGTCCAGTTGGTGATATATTTTATTATATTTCAAAAAGTTGTATGACTGTTGTACTTCTGTTTAAATTCATCATATGTAAAGAAGTATTATAGTCCTTAATGAAATCTTATTTTACATCAATGCCTTTTTCATACTTCCTTGGCTTGTCACTAATTGTTACATTATCATTATGCTATATAGGTGTTTGCAAGAGTGACTTCCCCATTAATGATTTCATGTTATCCGAGTTAGTATGTCTCCCCATCGTATGAAGTATTAGTACCGGCTCTGGTTCGGGTTCTTGTTCTGGTTTTGTTTCTGTTAACAATGACAATCAATAAGAAAAAGACAATTTCCTAATTTTTATTCTAGCACACCCAACCTACTACAAAAACAGCAAATATACACATTTGCTTAAAAGGGGTCACAAATCACTAATTTAATCTTTGCCAAGCACCTAAAGCATCCTTCCAAAAAGTATTATTATAGTTTTCTTGACAAATCTTTACAGTTTCCTCCAATATCTAGCAATCTATTTCAGTTCACTAGTTTCTCAAAATGATGTTCCATTTACATATGTACCTTTTGATGTGTATAGTCTCTTAATCCAACTTAATTTCAATGCATCAACAACGTTTTAAACATTAAGTATTTCTAGCCCATCTTGAGCATAATCTTGATCAAAAAATTCCATTTGAACTTTTTCAAACTTACTGTGCCATAAGGATTTCCAGTATTTGTTTACTTGGATTTGGAAGGGAAAAAATAATTGATTTAACTTGAAAATCATTAATGATTTTATTAAGTGTTCTTTTCAAATTCGAGTTAGATTCCTTTTAATCCAAGTTTTGATAAGAATATTAGCATATGTGTGTATTACGTGATCTTTAACCCAGGAATATTTGCAAACGTATTTGATTCATTTATTGATCCTCTCAATAACTGCTCTACTGTTATATCCATAGTCTGTAAACTGGGATAGTAATACATCATTTTGAATACCCTTAATCTCCTTATTTTAAAATATGATGACAAGTATTTCAGCACAATGGAAATACATCGTATCATTGGGTCACTATGGCGACAGCCCCTTTTCATTTAAAAATTGAAGACAGAACCAACCGCCCCCACACCCTCTAATTCTAATTGACGGATGCCGCTACACTTTTTATGGAGCCGTTTTATATAATTTAATATATAATTCCAAAGCCAAACCTCAAAATATATCAGAAGAACAATACCAGGGATAGAGTTATCTTCTGTAAAACTTAAACATCGTATAATAGTATAATGTATAATCGTATAATGGCGTGATTTATCTTTTTTTAGGAATACAAGTAACAATGCCATGACGTTTTGTGATTCATAGTCCCCCTTTAATACCAAGTTTTTTTCCAAAAGTGTTTGAAGAATTCAAGTGTAAAACCATTTGATAATGGGCTTTTGACACTTGTTTTTTGTTTGCTCATATTTTACTTGCTTCATTTATTGTTATTTATCCTCAATTAATCAGAATCATAGTGACTAATTTTATCAATATTTTTAAAGTCAAGAAAAATTGCAAGGTTAACATTTTCAAGATTTTCCTTAAAATATTTTTTTAAACAAAACATTTTGCTTCGTCTAAAATGTGGTCTTGCTTTGAAATAAAACTCCCTTCTTCGAGCTGTAATTTTGGAATGATTTTTGACGAGAGATTCCTGTTTCTTAAGACCAAAAAAATAACAACATTGTAGCAAATATTCTCCCTTCATTTTTCCCATCGAGCCCTATATATTACAGTACTATGCTACTTTTATTTTGTATTACTTCTAAAATCTTCTGATAATTTTTTTCTTGTTATCTAGCTCTGTAACAATAATGATATTTGGTTTTTCAAGTTCTTCTTTAGATTCAATAAGCTCAATTTCATGTTCATTTTGTAATTTCTTCTTATATGCAGCATACGATATAGTTTTCCGTCTTATATTTATTAATATTTTTTTGAAAATAACCTATCTTTTATATTCAACTGTAAGAGTGAGGTTGACATATAAGTTGCTAAGTTGTTAACAGGAAGACAATATTGTAATTTATTTTCTTTGAATACATTTTCAACAATCTCTATATTCTACATCAAATACTAGGATCTTCCAAAGACCCTTTTCTTTTTTAAATTCATTAAGTTTCACACTTAACTTCGGAAAAGATGGATTTGAACGCTATCCACTTTTCATAGTTGAATCATGTATACTAGCTAATAAATGATCTTAAATTAAAACTAAATCTAGTCTTGATTGTTTCAAAGGGGTTGGCTTTCCCCATATATAATTTGTACAATCTGGATGATACTCTCTATCAATGTCAATAAGGTTATGGGTATAAAAGTTTTCTCCTCTGTTTTGGACTTTTAAAGGACTACCTGCTGTCATAATATATTTCAGGAGTGATCAGTAACTTAAAGTCACCACAGATAATTACTTTATCATTTCCAAAACTGTCTTATTGTGTCAATAAACATGTTATAAAACTCTGGCCCAGAATTTGGACTATATAATGTAATAAGTGTAAGAAACACGGAAACACAAATGACGAAGGAAGACAATTTTTTTACTCGTGCCCTATCCAGGCCTCGAACTCACGATCTCCGGCACCAAATCGCCTAGCCAGCAATACCTGCGGCCGTTACCACTGCGCCAACTCGACATTCCCAAAAAGGATGTTTTGAAGTCGCAGTGATAGACGGTCCGGTATTCGGACATGATTATAGTAGAAATCGTCTATTATAGTGATGTGAACACCTGGATCGCAATGCATATACATACATGGATTGTACAAGATAGCATATATTAAGCACGGGTACAATTACGACAGGAAATTCACATTTTAACCTTCGGATCAACAACACTAAGTGTATATGATACATTGTGTTTAATATATCATAAGAAACACGGAAACACAAATGACGAAGGAATACAATTTTTTGACTCGTGCCCTATCCGGGCCTCGAACTCACGTACAATAAGTGTAATATATATATATGTATTTAGATTCTACCTCAAATAAAATTCATCTATTACTTTTGCGTTCGCGAATCTAAAATGGCTACCAGATCCTGGTTTCCGATTGGTTGCAATTTAGATATTGTCCGATCTCGATCAAATCCGGTACGCTTATTGCTATTTTCGAGTTATTTTTAGCTTATAAAACATTGTCGCTTCAACACCATAAGTGTTACTTGAAAAAAGCTTTTGGAAACCTATGATTGCCGTTAACGCGTTAGTTGATCTCTTTTAAGGCCGAACATTATGTTGATGACATATTACAGCTGTACCTGATATTTAGACAAGCACATGCTGCATGGGGTATTGGTCGGCTCCAGTTTGTTTGGAAAACACATATTCTTGGAGTTTTTAACATAGTCACTATCTCAGTTATCAAAAGTTACTTGATTGGATGAGCACTTCAGTACGGAAGCCGGTTAGTGCCACATTAAGTAAATTTTTTTATGTCGTAATTACGACTTAGTATGTCGTAATTACGACTTAGTAATTTCGTAATTACGACTTAGTTATGTCGTAATTACGACTTAGTTATGTCGTAATTAGGACTTAGTATGTCGTAATTACGACTTAGTTATGTCGTAATTACGACTTAGTATGTCGTAATTACGAGATAGCTAAGTCGTAATTACGAGATAGCTAAGTCGTAATTAGGACATAAATAGTGTACTTCATGTGGCACTAACCGGCTTCCGTACTACAGCGCCCTTGCAGAAATTCTGCATAATGATGATGATGATGTTCGTGCGTGTGAGTGAGTGTGAAAGCAGTTTTATGTCTTCTACATTGTATGTATATCATGTAAAATTTTCCAGAAATATAAAATAAAAAAAAGGAATTCTGCATACTGATGATGACATGGATTCAAAAAAAATAAAATCCGCTTGTTCGGTGACTTCACATTTCATCTCTTTTCTATACACCTTTCATATTCATTCTTCTTGCTCTTTATATGCATCTCATTTAAATATTCTGTTTATTTAGTTTTTATACGTTCGTGTCCCCTCGTACGATTAAATTGTTTTATCCGTGTATTTGTCCTACTCACGTGCATTTCCTATTTACATGTCGTATTTGTCACGTGGTGTCCTGTTTAGGTGCCTAGCGCGCTGGGGTAGAAATTGAATTTGGGCACGCTGACCAAATACGTTGACTGATCGGGACGTATATATTATTGAGCTGAACCTTCTCGTATGAGCAGATACATTGTGTTGCATTTTTGCTGCTGCAAATTGATGTGCATTCGTTGGGGAATTTTACCCCTAGAATAAGCAGATGAACCTTAAGAATAGGTTTTTGGTATTTCCTTATCCTGTGACAGTTCCATCTTTAGACGTTAAAAGGTTAGACATAATGACCAAAGTAGGCAGCAATACTGTATGATATGATTCTAAATGGCGAGAAATCATCAAGAGCGACATGTGAAAAGGATATACGTGACCTTATTAAAACACTACTGGACACTCACTAAACATCGATGGAAACCCTTTGTACAGGTTCTTTGTAGATGCAGTACATTGAAATGATCGATATCCAACGACTGTTTACACATGCACTCCAAGAAATGATGCCGTTATTCGCTGCAATCGGCCCCAATATATACATGCATGCATTTGAACGGGAACATCCTGTGATCCACAAGGCATTTCAAGCAGGACATCATGTTATACGCAGAAGTGAAATATGTTGCTGGACTTTCCACCGATTTTGTTATTGAGTAAGTACTTATGAAGAGTGTTAGGAATGCGATGGGATTCTTTCCATGTTATACTATACAGACATGAAAAGCGCCGTGCAGGAATTTACTAAAAGTGATATCTCTTCACCAGTACACAACATAAGGTGATTAGAAGAACAATGAAGGGGGGGGGGGGGGTGCGGGGGTTACAACAGATTAGCCGATAATCTTCAACTTGAATGTCGAAAGAAATCCTTTTCAAGGTGATGCTTATCTGAGCAATATTGTGACAGTGGAATGTGCAAAAGGAAAAAGGAATGCAGGCAAGACTCTCTCATTCGGGAAAAAATATCCTACAATCTATGGAAGGTGTAGCTGACAATGAATTCAAACGAAGTCAACTTACCTAGGCTGCATTAAAGGGTTTGTGCAACGAAAAATGAAAATGTTATATCTGATAAAAGTATTATTGTAAAACCATAATAATATGCCCTGACGATCGCGCGGGGTTTGGTTTTCTTGCATTGACACGAAATTCGAGACATACGCCTTGGACCTCTCAAGCGAAACCAGAGATAATGAGTTCGTTTGTCACGTGATCGCGTGACGTCATTTTAGTCCAAGGACTCCTCAATCTAACCTTACCTGGTTACATTCTTATATTAGGTCTGTTGATTACCGACCTAAAATACTGTAATTTTGGCAACATTCAGCATGTCAGATACATATAGTGATGTAGTTGGTATTAGAGTTTACCTTGATATTTTATCCACATAAAAAAACATGTTTATAGAGCTACAGAATTATTTGTCGCTTTCAGAGACGGACAAGGTGACATACCAGGGAAAGCGACATCAACATAGAAAAGATTGTCACCATGCATATGTTACTTCGACTCGAAAATCGGGAAATACAATCTAACTATCTAAAAATGCTATTGTAAATTCTATATGTATTCGGTATAAATACCAATAAACGAAATAACAACCCCATAAATATACTTACATATTACATTCGTCATTTGTGTTTCCATGTTTCTTATAATATATTAAACACAATGTATCATATACACTTAGTGTTGTTGATCCGAAGGTTAAAATGTGAATTTCCTGTCGTTATTGTACCCGTGCCTAATATGTATTACATCATGTATATATTAATACGGTACAATTATAACAGGGGATTCACATCATGTATAATAATATGTATCATGTGTTTTTACGGAATTCAATTACAAGGTCGGGATCACCGTAGATAAATGTTAATACAAAAGTACTTATTTTCATTTATTTTACGTCAGCTCAGAAATGCAAACAATTTTAAGATGTGATTATTTTAGTTGTGGTACGGAACATTCCCATTTTGGATTTGCTTCAGAAAAACCGGACTTTCGATAGTATTCCCTTGTCGATCTCTACGTAGGATAATTCGGGAATTTGAAGAAGGAAATATCGCTTCTTTATTAATAAAATAAGCTCCATGTCGGTGACAGTTTTACCTATCCATCGCAACGATCGCACTACCAACGTTTTATTCTAATTCATATTTTTTCCAGTGAATACAAAATATATGTATAGTGGGCGTAATAATGTTTCATCGCAATGTGCATTTTATTATTATCTGAGAGAATTTAACAGGGTGTCAATCTATTGTTTACCTTTCTTATGTGTTAATTGACTAGAAGCATGTACCGATCGTCTTTTTACCTCTACCGGCCGCCGCCGCGCATCCCTTTGATATCACAGGTAAGTCATTTCACACCTTTGATGACCTCAGGGGTTATTTGCATTAGGTAACTAGCAAAGATGAAGGTGAAAATTTTATGAAATATCTCAAGCTCACATAAATAATAATATTAAAAAATGGTTTCCTATTGTAACTGGGATATAGACACCCTGAACGTTCCGATCGACTAAATAAAATAATGTTAGATTTACATTTCATCCTTTTTTCAGAATCGTCTACATGGAATTTTCAATACACAGTACAAGTTCAAATTAGGCTCCAATTACATACTATTTTACACGTACCGTAAAATGCGAAAATAATTTGGAGATAAGCATTAATTCTGGTTATTTTCGTCAAATTGGTATAAATATGAAGTTGGTTGGCTGGTGTACGTGTGTATCGTTTTTATGACTCTGGTACGGGTTTCGTCGTCCTGACTGATGTCAGTATGTAGAAGTATAAAGGTAAAATGTTACCATCTACCTGTCTTATCCAGGTGAATTCACTGACCAATCAACTAGTTAGTGTCACGCTTGTGTTAGATCACTAATCCCCTGTGAATGGCACGCCCGTGATTTGTAATGTTTCGACAGGGTGTCGATCTCTTGACTACTATATTCTTCGGGATAACGAACGAAATAAGCATTCAAATGTCCCACAAAACATCATTATAACAAATACAAGTTAAAAGTATGCATGGACTTTCGTTTTAAAAAGTATATTGTACGTATTGTATGTATCAGTATGTAACTATCACAACACTATTTGCTGCTATACACGTTAAACATATACGATGTTTATGTAAGCAAACAGTGTAATATGGCGATAGCTTGATTTTCCCGTACTAAGATGACGTCACAGGGGGAGTGGCCTCGTTCTGGGTCACAAAATATGCATAATTTAGAGGTCGGCAAAAATGACCTTATAATCGTGTCAATACAAAGTAACCAGACCACGCTTGGGTGTTTGAATATGGTTTTAAAACATGACGTTTACAAAATATAAAATTTTCATTTTTCGTTGAACAAATCCTTTAAACAAACTTAGGGAGTATGCCTCCAATGCATTCGGATATGAACTGAATAGTTTTCCTTCATCTCTATTCGCTCCATCTAATTATCCACGACCTGCACAGAAACCGGCACTCGCCAATGCAACATGTGGATCGGGCGAGTATCATTCTACCCCTTAACTCAGTGATCAAGTTAATCCGTACTCGATGGGGGCATTTGCCAGGAGTATGTTAACTTCTTAATCAGAAATGAGATTCACCCTGTGTTTGATGGATGCATAGCTGTTCTGTCTACAAATGACATAATCTTTACAGAGAATATGCCGTCCAGGTAAAAACAAAATACTCTTCCTAACGAATTTTGAAATCAAACATTTTTTTTCAATATTCGGAGCGAAAAGCTGGATGAGAATGGATGCCAAACTGTTCAAACGATAGGAGATGCAGATACATTAATCGTGTAAACAGCTTTGGAGAGTCCCTGTGACACCGTTACAGTATGTAAAGGCAATGACAGAGATATCCTTGTTTTGTTGATGTTCCGTGATTTGGAAGCCAAAATTATCTTTTTTCCAATCCATATAATAAGGAACAAAGAAAATGAATGAATGAGACATCAGCAAAACGAATAGAACTCTTGGACATAGCGCATGTTTTCCTGCTACTCGTTTATGCTATCACGGGTGTTTGGTATCGGAAAAGGCGCTCAACTGAAGAAGGGGCAAACCGATGCTTATTTTAGATAACTCTTTTCGTGTTTTGTATATAAGCGAACACACCCGGAGGTCCTGTACGCCCTTCTGTGCAAGGATATATCTAGCAAAGTTATGCTGAGTACAACTTGTGTACGGGTACATGCAATGCCATCGACAGCTGATGCTGCATGCTTATCACAACAAACGCCTACCAGGTGTAGCAGTGGATGAAACTAGATTAGACGAGTGCTTACCGCCGGTTATATGGGGATAGTATGTCGATGTAGATAGACTGTATCTTGTACAAACCCATCTACCATCGGCATCAGAACTTCTCTTAAAGTGATCCAATATAACTGTAAAACTAACAAATTGGATTCAAATCGATGCAGCTGTACAAAACATTGCTTAAAATGTACCCTGTGTTGTGGTGAAAACCGGGGCGTTAGCCTTATTCTAGAAAGTGATGTAACTGACACTGACATTATTGACCGAGAATAGAACCATGTCTGTCTGAGATTGCGTTATATATTTGATGTTGTATTCACTACATATGTATTGCGTTCAGACATTCTAATAATGAATGAATGACCCCGAAGGGATATAAGACGAAAGTCTTTGGCCGATTTGAATTCAATCTACAGATACAAGTTCATCGATCATTTTAGAGGTGAATTGTGAAGTAGGTACCACAAACAAAGCAACAGATGCATTGAAAACTCTCAGCGGTCAAAGAAACAGAGCGTCTCCGACAGCATTGAAAAAAACACATCGCAAAGAATTCAAGGATAAATTCAACAATCTATCCATTTAAACATCTCAGAAAACTGTTATCATGGAGCTATTATAATTGTATACTGATGGTTAGGGACTATTCCGATGTAGAAGACGTATTCATAAATCGTCAATTAGTACGGAAACAAAATCTCCAGTGCTTCTACCGATGAAGTATGTTGTGACGCGATCTATCGTGCTGGATTATAAAAAAAAGTGTTGAAATAAATATTTTATTTAAACATAAATTACTATAAACAGTTTTATATCAATTTTCACCGAACTAAATAAATTGCCGTTATTCAAGCAATGATCTTTAACAAGATGTAGTATACAGTCGATATGGTTACAACTTGGTTGACAGATAAATAAACTAAACCCTTACGGGCGACATTCTATTTGAATATTTATCTGTCATCCGAATTGTATCCATATGGACTGTATACTACATATGGCTACAGTTCATTACTTATATTTTCATTAAGTATACTTTCTAAATATGTCTGTGTCTGCTACTTTAGAAAATAGTCGGTAAACTTTCTCCCTTTTTCCGTGTGTGTTTATTTACTCGAAGAGTTTGATTTTTATCAATGTCATCTAAGCTATTGATTTAAAGTAAGTATTCATGATATCTTAGGCTGAGCGCAAACACGGCACCAAAATGACGTCATAATAGCCTGCTTTTAGTTAGTGTCATCGAAGCGATTAATATTTGATGTTATGTATTCCAACATTGCGTCTAAATAATGTCATGTGATGCGGTATTGTAAATTGTAGTATACAATGTGATATACTACACTTTTATTTACTAATGATATATAGGCGAAGGGAAAACATAATGTAAAGATATATTTAGAGATTAGTATATAACAATGTTGATATCACACCCTTTATCAGGACTCCAGGGCTGAACAGGGGTGTGATATCAAAATGGTCATACAATGTATCATAAACTTTTATCATGTTTTTTCTGGGTTTTTTTTATTTCGAGTAAACAACAAATTTAGAAAGAATTCCTTTTTAACATAACGCGTAATTAAAACCATTAACATAGATTGATGTTTATAAAATGGTAACGAAATTTATCAGAAAAAAAAGAACAAAAATACGTAAAAGTCAACATTCAAAAGAAAATCCCAAATCCCTGCAAAAGCAACGGTTTTCATAATAACTTGATGAAATAACACAATTGATGTCGAGGATATAATTTGATCGCTGCCGATGGAGAATGGCATGCTAGAGTCATTTCCCATCCTTTGTTACGTCATTGACGTCATCATTGGTTGCGCTGTATTTTCAGTGTTCATACTTGGCAGCAGAGTGGTCTTTTGACGTCTGATCATATTAAAGTGTGCTTATTTTTGCATATTAGAAACAGAAAGTAATGAACAAAAGCGGCAAATCAGGAAATTTGGAGGGGTGTGATATCCCTTTTGAGGGGGTGTGATATCACTTTTGAGGAGCTGTGATATCACTCTAAGGGGTGTGATATCACTCGGGCTGATATACACAAAGGATGTTATTAAGTATTAAACAGCATTCTGTCCGTGTTGTGGTATTATAACACGGAACAGAATTGCAGGCAAAATGAATAACGCGCATTAGTGCATTGTGATTACTTGTCTGCAATACTGTTCCATGTTATATTGCCATAGGTTATATTTAAATTTCCCATTGGTTTAATACATTTATTAAATTTATATTGATATACTACATTTTCTCTGAAAATTTAGGGAAGATTTCGAGTAAATCGAACAGCCAACAGCCATATCGGCCAGCTAGCTCCAGCGTTATGATTATGACGTCACAATCGTAATGACGTCATAATAACCACTTCAGTATTATGGTCTCATAACACGGAACTGGCCTTGCTAGTGTTATATAGTGGCAATGCAGAGGAAATGTAATTATTGAGAAGTAAACATATGATAGATATATAGAGAGAGTTACATGTACTTACGTAAATATGTCGGAAAATGTTTCCTCAGCCATGGAAAGGATTATCTTTTCTAACTTGTCCCAACTGTCTTTATCCATTCTACAAAGAAGAAAGTGTAATTGTAATAAAAGTTGATGTTTCTGATGTAGTAGGAGGGGTCAGGAGATGGTAGTTTGCCACCACAATTGACTTCGCGTTGTGTAATTTTAAATGTGGTACAAAATGTACCGGACCGTGACATAAAAACAGTGGCCAATAGTCACCTTCCAAACCCACCTTCCGGTTCTTTGCCCTTTGATTAGTCGAAGTGTTAGGAAAGACCCACAACAACACCACAGTAAAAGTTCTACAAATTTATTATGAATTAAGACGAGTTTGGTTTCATTTACTTAAATAACATAACAAAACCACCAAGATCATGTTAAATCAGATGTAAAGCCTGATGTAAAATAGAATGTAACAAATGTAGAAATGGTAACAAAATGTATACCAGGAAATCAGACTTATCCAAATAATAGGTTACCCAGACTATGACAAGCTACCCACAAGTACATGCACGAGACAATCCCTGGAAAAGTTCCATGTTAACTCTCAATACACACCTCAATGCCTTGTAAATATGATCAACTTGACAAGTACTACGAAACTATAGAGTATGTATCCCACCTGGTCCATAATTATAACTAGCCTACGAGACGGGCTAGACTTCCACCCTCCATCTAGAAACAACACCGTATAAACACTAGTCTACACATGCACAGTGACCACAACTTAACGTTAATTCCTACGCTAAGTTGTTCTGGTTTCAGAACATGTTCCTATGCTAAGCAGTTCTGTTTTCAGAACACGTACACATACATATGAGCCGCTCTGTTTTCAGAGTGCCAGTAAGCCTATCTACTAGATGTAAACATGCAATAAAGCCACTCTGTTTTCAGAGTGTCAGCTGTCTAATAGATCTAACTTACGCATGCATTATAAGCCGCTTTGTTTTCAGAGGGTCAGCTAACTAATATCACTAACCATGCATAGCCGCTCCGGTTTCAAAACGTAGCCGTATCACGAAGCTAAGTCACTTTGTTTTCAAAGCGTTGGTAATGACCAAATCCCGGTAGGGAAGTGGCGAGGTTCCTCTCCCGTCTACGGCTTAAATAGCCCTGACCTTGACCCTTGGTGAAATACCCGGCATAACATCCGTAATCAAAGAGACTCGGTGACTGGCTCCACCACCGCAGTTTCGACCAATGACAGCGCATTACACAAACTGTCCCCGGCTCATCCGGCAAGATTGCCGTCATAGCAGATTAACTGAAAATACCCGGGCAGACATTCGTCAAACCAGACAGAATATCCCCCGCAACCCTAAGGCTGTACCATCCCAGAGTACTTCTATTTCGCGACTATGGGTACGCACACCTGGAATGAGCCAAACTTACTGCAGAGTCACATAGCACTACAAATTCCTTATGGAATCGAACGTAACTGTCCAAATCGCAGATGACAAAAATCCACTTATACCACACTGATAACAACAGCTATTGCAATATTCGCAACAAATGACATACAGCTGATAATACACAACACAATTCATGATTATGGTTGAAGGAAGTAAGGATGACACCTGGCTTACTGGCTCTTTCGTGGACACAAGCTGGAATAGCAGAAAAGCTTAAAAAACGAAAGGCATATGGCTAGGCGTGGGCTGATCAGGACATGAGGCTTACCGAATACACGATGAGCGTGGCAGCGTAACACGCGTTTATGCAAAGGACCCGCTGGTTGCACTAGTTCATCTTCAAGGTTCAAAAGTAGAATTTATACCAGCTGACTAACAGTGACCTAATACTTAATGGAAGCACCATCCTTGATAACTACCAAGCATTATTCGTTTACATGATATTTGCAGGATACTTCTGGAATTATTGTGTTTTTATCTACACATGATTATGAAGTTTCATATTTTCAATGTTCCAGGGGAATGGCATTAGCTGAATTCGCAATTGAAAATTAACCTTATATGTTTTTTATTTGAGAATAAATAGAGAATACCGAATTGTAAACAAAACCATAATAAGCCAATTCAAAATCGATTGAACTATGGGCTAGACAAGAACAAAGGAAATGGAAATATCTTCACGGAGATCTTTAAAAATGAACCAAATGACTAGAAATACTTAATTGTTAGCCAATAATTTGACCTGCTTTACCTGATTTTGGTTATTCATCACTACTTGTTTTTAAATAATAATAATATACAATATTTATAAAGCGCTCTATATAATTTGTAAAATTACTCTAAAGCGCTTCACAACATGTAGATAATAATTTGATATTTACACTGCAGAAATAAAGAAGTTATTACAATCTAAGCTAATGTGATAATATAAACAATGCACAGAAATACGAACTACATCTAATGTAGATAAACAAATGTCAGTATATACATGTCGTCTAAGTTGATACCCTAATACGCAGACGTGAAAAGGTACGTAGATGTTTCTTGAATTTGGCCAGGTTATTTGTTTTTCGGAAAGCGGATGGTAATCTATTCCACAACGTGGCCGAAACTTTCCCAAAACACCGGTTTCCATAGGTCACAGTACGAGATTTTGGGACACAAAACAATGATTCTGTCTCCGACTTCAGTGATCGTGACGGCTGATACAGGAAAACTAGCTCCCGTATGTACTGGGGAGCTGTTCCATCCAGTGCCTTGTATGTGTATACCAAGATTTTGTATTGTGACCTGTATTGCACAGGTAACCAGTGCAATGAATACAGAACAGGAGTGATGTGTTCTCTCTTTCTAACTCGAGAAACGAGACGTGCTGCTGTGTTCTGGACCTTATGTAGGCGACTTGTCAATTTGTCAGATATACCAGAGGGTAGGGCATTTCCATGGTCCAGTCGTGAGGTAACAAGTGAATTAACCAAAATCTTGCATGCATCGGCAGTTATAAACTGCCGTATAAGCCGATGTTCCTGATCTGGTAGTAACAGGATTTGGCAATAGCATTCACTTGTTTCGCCATGTTCAGTGAAGCATCCAAGTACACCCCCAGATTTTTAACAGTTGGGACAGCCTCTACAGTACCTTTAGCTGGAGAGCCGTTGATTGCTTACACTTTGGAGAAAAGACGATCAGTTTCGTCTTTTCCTGATTTAGCTTTAGCATGTTGGCATTCATCCAGCTTCTGATGTCTGTCAGACAAGCTTCCAAATTTTCTGATATGGTGTCCCAGCTGTCCTGTGGTCTGATGACCATGTAGATCTGTGTATCATCAGCATAACAGTGATAACACAGGTTATGTCGATGACAAATCTCCCCGATTGGTTTTGAATACATGCAGTATTTACGGGGTCCTAACACCGACCCTTGAGGAACCCCGAAATCTAGCATGCTGTCTCGTGAAACAGAAGATCCGATTGCAATACACTGCCGTCGATCACTTAGATAGGACTGCATCCAGCATAAGGCGTCGTCAGTCACCCCATACGAATACTCCAGACGTTTATTTTACCTGCCCATGTTACATCTTAAATACCAAGACCATAGCTATTGTGGGACTTCAGAAGATCTATAGGCTTGTAATCCAAAAGGGTTTTCTTAACTTTTGACCCTAACAGAAAACCGGGAGTTGACCTTCAAGAAAAAAACTTTTCTTCGGAAAATATGACCACGTGGAAAATATGAATAGCTTAAAGCACGTGGTGGTAGTATACAATAGGTATATGTAAAATTCCTCACATTCTAACAACAGTTGTTGCAACCAAACTCAGCCTGACCAAATTATATATCATACTGAAAGTTTTATGGGAATTTGTCCAAAAAAAGAACTTTTAGGAAAATCTTAAACAAACATGACTGAAGTTCGACAAAACTCCACTTTTGGTCATGCCCTAAATAATTAAAACGCTCACTTAAATCAGCGTTACTTTTAAATGCTTTAGCGGACCGTCACAAAATTAATACATTTTATCTCAATGAATCAACATACTAAATTATATTTCAATATCTGTATTCATTCTATTTAATTGATGAGTAAATGTGTGGAAATATGGTTCGAATTCTTTGATTGACATTTGAATCATTGGAAAGAGACTCCAATTCGATTTTTTATTGTTTTTAACGTGTTCCCGAGCCCAAAATACCACTATCTAAAAAAAGGGTTTGCAAAAATCTCTCAAGAAATTGCCGAGATATGACCGGTATTGTATCTCGCCAAACGTGAACGATTTGGGGCATGCTGGGAAAAAATCTGTAAGGATTTCGAGCGAGAACCCATATTTGTTTTAAGCCTAGAACCTACACTACCATATACAATTGGTTTCCCCTATACATATAAATGCATACAACACTGGTCCAGCCCCTAGGGAGAGTCGGATTCCAATGAAGCTGAATCGAAATTTATTCGACACAGCTCATTTGAATTTTACGTCCCCTTTTTCCCGTAAGATTTTCACTTTTTTCGGACAAGATTTTAGAAATACGACTGGAATTTAGTAATGAATAAAGAAGAGAAAAATCTGTAAGGATTCTGCTTTCGACTCTGGACCGACTGAACCATTTCGTACCGGTATCAAGAAATGGAAAGTTCTTGATCGCTGCAGTGTCACTATATAAACCAAGCAACTTCCGTTTCGGTTAAGGTTAAAAACAATGCATATCACGCCGAACTCTCGTTCGGATGAGAAATAGTTATAGACAACTTCTTGGCTAAATTTAGTCCATTTAAATCATTTAATAGATAAAATCGAATAAACTTCTTTAAGCATCAAAAAAGAATCGTCGTCAACACGAAATCCAGTTGATAACCATGCAATATTAAGTCTAAAACGATGTAAACCTGAGCGGTAACTAACAAGAAACTCCTGACAGAAAAATCTAAAGAATTGAAAATAATTCAGGTGGAGCCCACTTCAACAACAAGTCGAAGTTAGAAAACAGTTCAAAAGAACGCGTGTTTAGAAATACCGAGTTTCAACTGCTGCCGTACCGGTTATCGCGTAAGAAGTCATCTTGAATATTACTGATATCAGTTAATCTTAACTAAATCTATAATAATAAAAAATTAGTAGACTTGATTTTCGCATCAAGTTTCGCCAAAAGTTACGAATGTTGGGCCTTTAAGACATATGCATTACTATTGTATTGAAGTAATATAAGCGCACTTTGTTCGATAAAATAATCGATAGGCCTAGCTTCGTGTACTGAATACGCATTCGAGTATGGAAACCTATATGTGCCAATATGACGATGTTAGATGTGTGCTTCAGGAGGGCATAGGTACCTCAGTTGTGATATAGAGGTGTAGCGTCATGGACACTACGGTTCTACTGTACCCCTGTCTTTACTAAACGTAGCTAAGGGGACTTAAAGGGGACATAAACATATGTTCACCCTGAGCTGCATACTTGTGTAGCTCTGGATTGCCCGTATCATGTTTTTAAAATAGTGTGTGTACCTACGTTTGACACCATTTCCATCCCTCCTCAGCCAAGTTCGTCATTCTTCTTTTAAAGTTTTGCCAGCGTTCCTCATCGTTTCTACAAATATGATTGAAAAGTTAACGTCAATATATAAGCCTATCTCTTTGTTAGAAATTATAGCGCCATATTTACAACAAATAACAAGCAATACATATTATATATTGCCATTTAACATGTTTGGAGAAAGTATTGGAGACTTCTTGATTTAAATGACTTTCCTTGAGCTCTGCTTAAGTAACACATTTGCTAAAACACTGAAGATATTTCAACTTGTTCGAGACATGGAAGTGTAACGAAGCGTGTGACTGAATAGGACGTAATAGTGTCTTAATGACGTAAGGAATCGTCGAATGGTCGCTAATACAACAGGTCGATGTAAGGGGTCATTGAACCACACACGTTTAGCTTCAGGTTAAAATTAGCACGTGTTATCTTAGCTTGCAAGTATCTTTTGAAATATCCCTGCAAGTGTGGATGCATTTTGACACTAAGTTCCCAAGTTTATGACCGTAAAGGGGATAGAAAAGCGCTAAAGGTGCGTTTTACTACCAGATAAATTTAATAAATTAATTTAAGTTATTGGTCGAATGCTATATGAATGGAACATGGATGTATTGAGGAGTGACGATGTTGTTATTGGATATTCCCTAGGGTACCAGTGTACAGTAACATACGGTGACCATAGGAGATCTGTTTTGTACATTGAATAACCCCTATAATATCATGGGTCTTGCGGATGATAGAATTAGGATCTCGATAACGCACGAGCATGAATAAGGATTGTTTTAATGACACACATGGTCAGGATTTTTACGGAAACTGTAATATCAAGTAATAGGTGTATTCTAGGTAGCATTAGGTATAATAAATTGTGTATGGCATTTGTTCCGTATTTTGTTATTACGAAACTTTTGACTTATACAACAAAGAATTTTATAAAGACCAAGACACTATTACATTTGGAAAGGTATTGGGAATGTAAGGGCCATTTAACTAATAGAAGACACAACAATTAAACATTTGAATTTCGATATTTGAATGGATAAACAGGGTGAGAATAGATATTAGAGTATAAATTTATCTCACGGCAGTCTTGAACAAATATTCCAAAACAATGTGATATGTGTTTTCATATAGGGATTGAAAGGCGTTTTTCCGTTTTCATGCCGTTTAGAATGTAAAGCGGTTACATCCATATTGCATGAAGGCCAAAAGGGCTTCTTGGTCAATATGGATGTAATCAATTTGCATTCATATCGATATTAAAATTAAAACAACGCCGTTCAATTCGCATATTTAATTTTTACTATGGAATAATTGTTTATTTCAATTTCTTATTTATTGAATAACTGGTTAATCAACTGCGTTTGTTATTACACCGTCCTTTAACGGAAAAGGCGGAACTGCAATAATTTGAGTAAAAGTGGCACCAATAATGTACCGTTGTCATTTGATTTGAACGTTTGACACGGGGGCGTTCTCCACGTTATCCGAAGCGGAGCCGTAAGACTCTCATTGAACAAGATTAAGATATTACGTCATAAGTAATTCACGTGAATGGATGTATTCTTACTGTATTCATGATGTATTCATAGTCTAGTGTCTGATGTTTTCAGTTGGAATGTTTACATAGAGGAAAAACAATCAAAATGTATATCAACAACATTTAATATGATGAGTATCATGTCTGCTTGAGCTCTATTATGTTTTTAAGGATCTTATCTTGTAAAAAGTCAAAATTTTCTGACGACTAACTTGTTTCTGATGTACTGTTTTGAAAATAGGAGTTAATTGCATTGCAGCAAATGCAAAAATATATGTATGTACACTCCACATACAGAATAACAAAGAGTTATATGAATTGAAAATTGGCCACCAGAAGGTGACACGTTTATTACATATTATAACAAATATTATTACTAAAATTTTGACACATCAGTATGTATGATAAGATCATATAAAAGGATTATAAAAACACATAATCCATAACTTCTCACAATTGAGATTAAGGTGGGGATTCGATAGAAACCAGCCACAAAGTTAAAAATACCTTGAAAAGGAATTTTTAACTTCCTCACCAAACTTGTTCTCAATTCAAAATGTATACTGTCCTTCCTCCTGGCATAAAACTGACCAAGCCCAAGCATGGTCAGATAAACACAGTTGTAACATATGGGCTAAGAGTAAGAAGTTAAGCACATAAGAAGTCTGTTATCAAAAGGATCATCACACGTCCAATGTTTTGAGGTAAGGAGGGTTTAGTAACCAGTACGAAGGGTTTAGTGCACGATTGTCAGTTCGCGAATCACATATTCATCCAAGGAATGGTCCATTAAAGATTGAACCTAAAGTTCCTTCGAAGTGTCTACAGTTCTTTTAATATTATGGCAAGTTTGTAGCAATTAGTTTTGGTTCAGAGACAGGTCCCACAAAGTAATGCATGTAAAAATCATATGACAGATAAATGATGAACTAAAAATTACAAGAAAGCCGGCCCAAGCAAGCTATCTATGAGAATAATCAAGTCAAGATATATCATGACACAAATGCTAAAAAACATAATGCATATAAAAAACATAACAATAGGGAAGTTTGTCAAAACCAACTTTCCAATAAACACAAAATTAAATATTCATATATGCAAGGTTGAATGTACCTATACTATAATTGTATTTCTACCAATAATGATACATAGTATAAGGAGACCAGCCCAAGCAGGTACTCTAAAATGACTAAATAACATAAGATTACTGCTATAGCAAAGCATGAAAAATTGTTAATACTGTGTTGAAATATGAGAAGGAAATGGTAAACCGGCCCAAACAAGTTCGCCAATGTGTAATGAAAACAAATTCTACACTACAGAATTAGAGCGGATATGTTTCTTGAAAGCTGATGAGTGCCATCGTCCCATAGAACAGATTTTGGCATCTGAATAACCTTGTTCTGCTGCATATGATGCAACCCCAATCCTAAAACTGTGGCCTTTGTAACATGAACGATCCAACTTAAAAATGCCAGACATTGTTGTAATTGTTTGTCAAAAAGAGGGCGGGGAACAGGGGTATGAGTATGACTAGAGATAACAAACAAAGGCCCAGGGTTTGATCCCCTTATACATAAGTAGTCACATAAAGCTTTAGAAGCAGATGCTTTAGTTGGGCCATGTCTAAAACTGATCTCATGTCGTGTGTTTGTGAGATTGTGTTTCAAACGAGTAAAGAACACTTGACCACAAGACCAGAATTTATTTTCTCTATCTTCACATCAGAGAGTGTTAAATTATTCTGATTGTTGCCTGTCATTAAAAGCAAACAAAAACATTGCCTGAAATAATACCCGGTTGTATGCTGTAGTGGCTGTATTAGCTACCGCCTGAATGATATTATCTAGTATTGGAACCGTAATCGGTAACCTTATGTCAGTGGAGGGTGAAAGACGGTAAGCACCAGAGACCAATTTCTTTACTAAAAATGAGGCAGTTGGATCTGAACCATGCATAAGTTTATGCACATATGAAATGGCATATATGTAGATATGGTCCTAGGGGCGAATTCATTGTAGAATTAATGCGCAACAAAAAGAGAAACATGAGCTGGACAAAGGTTATGACTGAATGGGTCAAATTGACTAGTCGCAGCAAACTCCTGAAACACTTCCAGTGCTCTATCATAGATAGTGCGTGATGATGGTGCCAGAGAAGACGTCAATAGTTGCTCAATGACTGGAAGAAGGGGTGTGAACTTCGGTGGGTAACAGATCTGCCTGTGTGGCCAGGGTCTTGAACCGAGCAATCTGTAACCGAGAAAGGGAATCAGCAAGAATGTTGCGTTTCCCCGGAACATGTCTACACCTGAAGTTTAAATTAAGTTGAAGACATTTCAAAACTAAACATCTGACCATCTTCAGGAGTGTGCTATCCTTACTAGTTTGTTTATTTATCACCCACACAAGAGCTTTATTGTCAGTGAAGAAAATGATAGAATGGTTTGCCCACAGGTGACCCCAAGTATAAACAGCAAGCAATATGGGGAAGAATTCTAGAATTGAAATATGAAATATTTTCGAAGACTGAGGGAAAACCCCGTAAACCAGCTTTGTTTAAAAACTGCTCCAAACCCAATAGTAGAGGAGGCATCGGTATACAATTGCAAGGTGTAGTTAGACAAGAATTTTTCCTCTATGAAAATAGTACGTCCATTATACTCCTGGAGAAACTGTAACCAGACTTTTTAATCAGCTTTCGCCTCCAATGTAAGTCGGATGTAATAATAAGGTTAAGTAACCCCGATCGTCAAATTAATCAGACGTCGCAAAAAGGGGCGACCTGGCATTACAACAGAGCAAGCAAAATTTAGCAAGCCTGTTATAGATTGTAATTCTTTTAGAGTACACTTTGACCTGTTAAGTAAAGTTTGGATAGCTATGACAGATTTCTCTACCTTATCCTGAGGCAATGAAGCCGTAGATTTCTAGCGCTATGCCTACAAAAGTCATCTGTTGACAAGGGAGGTAAGTTTTTTTCATCAGGTATGGGGACTCCTATTGACCTACACATTGAGATAAATTGCTGCAAAGCAGACCCTGCTAAATCCTTCGACTTCTCTACAAACATGAAATCGTCCAAAATATTTATGACATGATTACATTTTATTTTAATGACAGCTATCCATACTAAAGCGGTGCTAAAAGCTTCGAAAATTTTACATGATGCGGAACAGCCCATAGGTAAGCAGGTGTCATAATAGTACTGATTATTGAAAGAAACTCCTAGCAGTTCATGATCTAAATGATGAACCAGTATAATTCTGAAGGCAGATTTAATAGCTGTTTTAGCCATAAAACATCCAGACCCACAAAGCTTCACATATGAAATAGCATCTTCTATGCCAGCGTAATGTACATCAGATGATTCGGGCAAGATACCACTATTTAAAGAATGAGAACCTTTACGCGGGTAGGACAAATGGTGAATTAAACGGAATTCTCCAAGATTTTTCTTAGGAACTAGGCCAAGTGGAGATAATTTCAAATTTTCCATGGGAATAATAGGGAAAGGCCCCATAACTCGTGCCTGATCCACTTCCTTATCAATCTTATTATGAACTACTGATGGACTAGCTAAAGCGAATTGTAAATTAGGACTAGTTTGGGGCCCCCTAACACCCTGTTAATCTAAATGAAACCCATTAGTGAATCCTTGAATCAGGTATGATACTTTGTTTGGGTCATATCCTTCTAAATATTCTTTTAGCTTGTCTACCTTGATGGGAGTTGTCACTGTTGAAGGGTCTGTATTATGACTAGGATGTAGTAACTGTGGTTTGTCTGCTAGATTTGTCTGTACACTTGAACTGGGGATGTTTTCCTCCACATTTTCCACAGACATGTGCAAATCTTCATCCCCAACAAAGGGAGCCTTTGTTGTATCGAAAACAGGTTCCTGCATTGGAACGAAAATTATGATTTCCCCCAAAATTTGGGGATGTCGCGTTTGCATTGTGCTTGCGATTATAATAAGTGGTCTGTGGCTTAGACTTGGGTACTGTCATAGCCATGCAGTACAGATCTTGCTCTAATGAGCCCCAGTCCATATATATCGCTGTCTGTTTGAGACGGCGGAAACTGCTGTCGTAACTATACCAGGCCCCACCGGCCTTGGCAATGTTACGAACAACTTGTTGGTACGTAGCCAACCCTCCTGTATCCTCTGGATATTTTTGTCTATATACAGAGGATAAAATGCTGAAAGCATCTGTCCAGCGCTCTATACGTTGTATTTAAAAATTTAGAATGACCTGCCTTTGTCAAGCCAACACTACCAGAGTCATCAAGTTGTAGCGTATATTTTAGGTGTTTGTCATCATCCGAAATCTGGGCTAAATCTATAAATTCCCCATCCCATATTTTTTGTTTCATTTTCGGGGTGACCTTATGATGCAAATGCCTACATGTTATTTGTGGTGGCTTGACGAAAGGCATGTCATTTACAATATTTACTACATCAATAGAAGATATTACCATTTGTCGCTATTGTGGCATCGCTGGGCTTTGTTATAAATATGAACTCAAATTAAGCTAGTCCAAGCAAATGCTCATAATTGGACTTATTGTAATCAATATCAACACCAGGCATAGCTGGGTATTATTTTGTTACATGTGTCAACACTGATATTAAATAGATAATAGGTATAATGTGAACATTGTAATGTAAATTACATACAGTATTCAGGAATAAGACCATAAATGGGCATGCTATTAACACAAAACTGTGGGTATATCAAATGCAAAAGTAGAATTATTATTATACATGTGTAATGATTCATTGAAACATGAAAACCTTATCCACTGTAACAAATTAAATGTGTGATATGCAATTTACAAATTATCATTTAATTTAATTAATTAGGTGACCAACACTTAAAATTAATTATACCTTGTCTATGAGCCACACATTTGGAGCATGCATGTTTAATCGCTAATCTGATGTTCCTGTAAAATTTTGTTGTGCCCAGTGAATTAAGATGGCATCCATCATTCAAAATCAGATTGTTGGGGCGGTCATGCATCCTTTTGTGTCTCCACATTATAACGCCTTCACAGGAGTGGACCAATCTACTAAGCATGCAATTAGTCTGCATTCTGCGCGTCTCATAAAGATGTGGATGCATGCCTCGTGGTCTCGGACGTTTAAAAATGTCACACACAAACACAAACAATACGCCATAATAACGACAGAGCTTGCTAGCTAAACTCACAATATCCATTACTATTTGATACGGAGTTCTCTTAACATCACACAAGTCATTGCCACCGATCTGGAGAATTATCACATGCGCCTGAAATGACATTACACGATCATGAAGATGGGCACTTGATTTGAGTGTGTGGACAGTCCCACCCGAATATCAAATAAGGCTAATCTCAGTCTGTGCCAAATGAAAATCAGGGGATAAACCCGGATCGTTAGTCATAGATTGTTCAAGTCGCCGTATAAAACTGTGTCCGATCACTAAACAACGGTGCACATCATTAGCCATGCTAAGATTAAGAGGAGGTATACTTATATATTCAGATGGTGTCTCAAAGTTCTGGTCAAAACAGGATTCTTTACAGCAGCTAGGCTATGTCAACATTCCTTTTTCCAAACCGGAAAGGCGAATTAGCCGTATAAAGTCTGTTTCTCAAAACGTCTTGTTCCGGAATTTTCAAACTCTTTTAGATTATTGAAGATATTTCAGAAAAATGCTGCTGAAAAATGTATCCTTCCAATATGGCGTCTGTGTAAAATTTTCTCTAACAAAGGATTGATTCTAGCATCCAATCAGAAGCCGAGTTACTGTGACGTCATATGTTAAGCCCAAATAGGGGACAACCTGTAAGGGGAAACAACTCGTACATACGAAAACCTAGCTGTCTGCTTGCATGTGTCGAAACATAAAATTAGCTATACATATACATGTAGCTTGCTTATATGGTAATGAACTCGTTTTATGCTATTCTCGGTCAAACATACCAAAATGAGCAAAACATGTGATTTATATGAAAAATGCTGTTTGGCCAAAAGCAAGGCAATTTCACTCTAGATATTACAGATTTGTGATCAGATATGTATAATTGTCTGCAGAATTGACAAAAAATGGTATTTTTGTTTTTATTCTTTTAACTTAAAAAATAAATTTATTTAACCCTACCGTTTATTTATTAATGGGAAAATACTCCATTTCATTATTTTATTGTAGATTAAATGCATTATAAAACAAATTCTGATGACAATTTTTTAGATGTTTTGCAGATCAAAAGAAAACGGGTTTCTCATCATAAAAGCAGTCGTACACACTTTGGGGTAGCGGGTTTTTTTTTGTCCCATTATCAAATATGTCATTTTTCACTATTCTTTAGTCAAAAAAATAACTTCAGTTACACTAATTATCTGAATAAAAAAATAAAAAATGTAAATAAATCCCTTTATTCATCATTTCTTTCTTTATATATAATATCAAGAAGTTACACAGCGAAAATGAACTTTCAGATGCGTTTTCGCAATCAAAATTGATAACACATTGTTAGGTATTACAAACATATCTCACGTGAGATCAAAACGAGATTTGAACGTGATTGAAACCTCACAAAAGCAGATCCTCTAATGAAATGCTAATGTAGCGAAAGTTACTCTCCGACTGTTACATTTAAGGTGCTCTTTTGAGGTTTTAATCACGTTCAAATCTCGTTTTGATCCAAGGTGGAATTTTTTTGTAATATAATTTCGATAGCAAATATGCATCTAAAAAAGCAATATAAAACTATTTTAGAAAACTGTAATTGATTGGAAAGTTATCAGAAAAATACCAAGAAATGGAGTTTATCATATTAGTTTAATAAAGTTGCGACAGAGAAATCGAAGTCACCAACCCTCGGGGTGATCTTCTTGATTGTCTTACCCTTGGGGTAGCCATTAAGATATCCCAAACGCATCTAATGTACACGCACATTGTCAGACAGATATCATTTTATGGGACCTAATTAATTTACGTATTACTTAGTCCGTGCTGTAACGGCCGCGCGGTCCAAGTTTGGAATATGTTGTCCGGATATTTGAGCCCGTCTCTATCCGCATATTAGTATATTAGTTGCAAGTTCCTTATGTCTACCATGTGGAAGCGGACTACTATTGTTTTCGGCTATACGGGCCTCCCTAAAGAGTAAGTATTGATAATTACTGTGTGGTTTATTGCATAATGTATATATGATGCTTGTTCTCTTGTTAATTCATATATTTTCATTTTGTTAGTTTCGTAAATCGTATTAGGCTTGACCCATGTAGGCCTAGCCTAGTTTTCGCCATACTTCAATCAGTTGTCGTCTGCTGGTTTGTTTTACTCAACGAATACGCTTAATAAAGGGTCAAATGACATTTGTAAAACTTCAATTTAGCTATTAAATGCTTTATTATGAACATGAATGATGGCGTGCAATTTCTCATAATTTTATCCGGTAGGAACATATCATCGTGTTTTGTAGAATCTGTTAAGCTCTGGGTATTGTCTAATTTATGATCCGGTGCTACGGCACAAGTTGTTATTTTATGAAAGTTTGATGTTGTACGTTATAATATAATGGTTACATTTAATTTACAAAGTTAATTAAAATGTTGTGGTAAATTTGGATACCTTTGTAATATTGTTAAGGTAGAACATTTTTTGATCATACCGAGACAATGTTGCTTTTCTGCGAGTTTCCTAAATTGATTTTTTTATATGTTTTCTTTGTATTTTTTCACCCTCTCTTGAGTTATGTGACGTAAAATAAATGGAGTCTGTATCGACTGTTTCGTCTTTTATATGAAGCACGATGTATCACAACTAGAACCCTTTTCTGACCCTATCTCAACGGTGACCCCATTTAATACACCTCTGAACTAGACAAGAAACCTATAATTTTGATAATGGGCTATTTCGATAGCAGTCGATGTTGTGTTGACAGGTGGACATTTTGTAAAAACACAAACAGGTTCCAATACGATACCTTACCTGGCCGTTCATCGTGAATTCACTCATCTGTTCTATTATAGGCGTAGTACACGGCGATGTCAGGAGCTGGAAATGTACCTGTGATATTTGTATTGGTTACACCATAGTTTACGAGTTTTCCAGGATATAACCCACAAGGCACGAAGTGCCGCGTGGGTTATACCTGAAGAACGAGTAAACTATTGTGTAACCTACTTGTATCATAGATGTGACATATTTCTTTCATCGAGAACAATGTTCATTTACCTACAATGTTAAAATGTACACTGAACTGGGGTAAACTATTGTTTAACCTACTTGTATCATAGATGTGACATATTTCTGTCATCGAGAACAATGTTCATTTACCTACAATGTTAAAATGTACACTGAACTGGGGTAAACTATTGTTTAACCTACTTGTATCATAGATGTGACATGTTTCTTTCATCGAGAACAATGTTCATTTACCTACAATGTTAAAATGTACACTGAACTGGGGTAGGCGTGGGAATCACTGATTCTGTCAATCCTGGGTTGATGATACTTACTTCAATTTGATTGGCTTTTGATTCCGTCAATCCAGAGTTGATAATACACATAGGCACGCCTTTTTAAATATGATTGGTTTTTTCTAAATCATTCCTCGGAATATTTTGATTTTGGATTTATTTTTGTTTTTATTAATTAGACTAAGCAATAAGCCACCCACGCTCACTTTATTGCCAAGCAGGCTATTTCAAAGTGTCAGATTTTGTAAAGAACTTTGATTTTGACTTCCTGAAAAACATTGATGACTTGGACGAATTCACTGTTCCACAACTTCTGGACAAGTATGACATTTCAGAATATTTAGAGGACTCTTTTTCCAAAAGTTTCAACGTGGAATTACCCGAAGAAAGACCGGAACCCACGAAAAACACAAATCACGGTTCGGACCGCAATTCAATTCGGAATATAGATCTAGTTGAATATACAGGACTTTATGAATTTAAAGGAAAACACACGCCTTAAATGATACAAATGAAACCAAAGCTGAAACGCGAATCACAGGTATGTGTAAAACCAGAGAATTATACCTTAATATTTGTACAGTGACAATCAATTTAATTTGAAGTGATCTGTTTTATTTGCACTAAAATAGCAGAAACACTGACCAAAGGTACGTTTGTACAGTGTCGCTCAATTTGAAGACATTTGCTATATTTGTGCAAAAGTGAATTGTCTATTGAGTTGGAAAAGCTGAAAATGTGTGTATTTTGTAAGGTTCTATTGTTTTTTAAAAGTATATGACAACCTATTTTCGCTTGTTTTACAATGTATATATTTCAATGTACTTGGGGTCATTTTGCAACATTGTACAACTGCAACATTTCGGAAATAGGTCGTGGTAAGAACCTATGACATACCAACAAGAGAAAACAATCTACTGGACCTGGTATTTACGAACAACCCATCGTTAGTAAAATCGTCAGTCAACATACCAGGAATTTCGGACCATGACATCATAATCACCGACGTTGATACTAAGCCACAAAGAATTAAAGAAAAACCAAGGAAGGTGTACAAGTACAAAAAAGCAAACTGGGAAAACATCAGCACAGGCATCAAAAAACTAGAACAGAGCATCAAGGCAAAAAATGATCTAGGAAAACCTGTCGAAGAATATGGGAAACATTCAGGGATGGACTCAAAAACACAATGGACAAGAACATCCCAACAAAATTACACCGAACAAAACACCGGAAGAAAGAGAATGTTAAAAAAAGAAAGCCAGACTGTACAAACAGGCAAAGTCTACAGGAATCTGGTCTAATTACATACACCATCAAAAAGAATGCAAACGACAGATCAGGAAAGCAGAATGGACATTCATAAATTCATCAATCAACAAAGGGCTTGAAGAAAACAACACAAGACCATTTTGGAAGTATATTAAATCGAAACGCCAGGATAACATTGGAGTATCACCGCTAAAAAATCAAGGACAACTCTATAGTGACGGGAAAGAAAAGGCCAACATCTTGCTAGAACAATTAAGATCAGTCTTCACAAAACATTCGGACAAGGGAGCAGAACCCCCAAAAACTAGTAACAATATAGAAGAAGACATTGGGCAAATTGAAATCACTGCAGAGGGACTAAAAAAGTTCCTAAAAAGTATTGATACTACTAAATCATCTGGACCGGACAACATCCAAAACCATATATAATGTACTTAAGAACTGTGCAGAAGAAATAGCCCCCTGCCTCAAATATGTATACCAAAAATCACTGGACACGGGAGAGTTACCATCTGATTGGGTCAATGCCAATGTATCGGCTATCTACAAGAAAAGGGACCGTCACCTGGCCGTAAATTACAGACCAGTATCCCTCACATCCGTGAGCTGTAAAATTTTGGAACATATCATATGCCGACACGTGATGAACCATCTAGAAAAACATACAATCCCGACCAACCTAAATCACGGCTTTAGATCTGGCTATTCTTGTGAAACGCAGCTCATCGTGACACTCCATGATCTTTTGACATCATTTGACAAAAAGAAACAAATTGATATGGCAATTTAAGACTTTTCCATAGCTTTCGATACCGTGCCGCACAAAGTATTACTCCATAAACTCCACCAATATGGAATCAGAAACAACATCCACAATTGGATTACATCATTCCTAACAAAGCGGAAAGTCGTGCTAGGGGTAGAGCACTCTAAAGAAACAAACGTCATATCCGGTGTTCCCCAAGGGACAGTTCTAGGACCATTGCTGTTCCTTTGTCATATAAATGACCTTCCAGACTGTGTGAAGTCCCAGGTGAGACTATTCGCGGACGACTGTCTCTTATACAGAACCATCAACAAAGAAGCCGACCATCAAATACTACAGCAAGACCTTAAAGAACTGGACAATTGGGCAGAGAAATGGGGTATGCGTTTCAATCCAACAAAATGCTATATAATGAGTATCAGAAGCTAATCGACCCGCTTCTATGAACTAGGAAACACCATACTCAAATCAGTTACTTCAAACCCCTACCTAGGAATTACCATCATGGACGACCTTAAATGGGGCACGCATATCGCAAACACAACCAAAAAAGCCAGATCAACACTAGGATTCCTCAAAAGAAATCGAAGATACTGCCCTAGAGAATGCAAACGAACAGCATACATTTCACTCGTCCGATCAATCCTGGACTATGGCTCAATTGTATGGGACCCCCACACCAAACTGAACATTGACAAGTTAGAAAGAATACAGAAACAATCCGCTCGCTTAATCACTGGAAATTACAAAGACCGGGAACAAGGAACCATCACACGAATGTTGACGGACCTAAAACTGAACCCACTGCAATTTCGTAGGAAACATCCGAGGCTGCTGTTTATGTACAAAGTGGTTGAGGGACTAATACCGGCCCTGCCCTCCCAAAATTATCTCATTCAAAATAAACCTAAAAGAAACATTCGGCCTAGAACATTAGAAAACTATGAGCACAAAAACGTTGTAAACAAACTATCAAACATCAATACTAGGTCTTTTAAAGTTACACTGGGACATTCGGAACAATACCAAAATTCATTCTTCCCAAAGACAATTCAGGATTGGAACCACCTAGGGGAAGAACTAGTGCGCGCAGAAAGTGTCAAGGGATTTAAGACCCGTCTGGACACTTCCCACTGGGATTGAGACCACCAGTGCCACTCATCCCGTCACACTCGACGCCAGAAATTGGTTATTAGTGACGTAAAGATACAGATACATATACATAACCCATGTTCTTATCAAGTAAGAACATAGGTTCTACCACGACCTATTTCCCAAATGTTGCAAAATGAAACCAAGTACATTGAAATATATACATTGTAAAACAAGCGAAAATAGGTTGTCATGTACTTTTAAAAAACAATAGAACACATTTTCAGTTTTTCCAACTCAATATTTAATTAACCTTACAAAATACACACATTTTCCAACCTTAAAAATATACACACATTTTCAGCTTTTCCAACTCAATTGACAATTCACTTTTGCACAAATATAACAAATGTCTTCAAATTGAGCGACACTGTACAAACGTACCTTTGGTCAGTGTCTTTGCTATTTTAGTGCAAATAAAAAAGATCACTTCAAACTAAATTGATTGCCACTGTACAATTATTAAGGTATTATTCTCTGGTTTTACACATACCTGTGATTCGCGTTTCAGTTTTGGTTTCATTTGTATCATTTAAGGCGTGTGTTGTCCTTTAAATTCATAAAGTCCTTTATATTATAAAAGAATGTTTTAACAGGGACACTCAACAAAATTCTACTCACGAGTAGCTTTCGCCTGCTATCCAGTAGGCTTCTTCAGCCCTACTGACGGGAACAGGCTTAGTGGTGTTCAGTCACCTGACTGGGGATTATCCTCAAGTCATGTGACTGAACAAGGCTGGCATAGGCTGCGGGCAGGGTGTGGCGTCCTCTGTCCTGGTTGAGGTCAGGTCTGGAGGCCGAGATGTATATGGCCTCCTTGACACCACGTTGGAACCAGCGGGGGTCCTGGTCTAAAACTCTGATGTTAGTAGTTTGTAGCTTATGGGAGTGGTCCTGCATGTGGGCCCCGACCGGAGAAGAGACTCTGTGGTGTTCGGACACCCGTTTACGGAGTGGCATCTCTGTCTCCCCCACATAGGATAAGGGGCAATTATCACATTTGATGTGATAAATGGGCCCTGATTTGTCCATGGTTAGTGTTTTGTCTTTTGGAGCCACCAGCATCCCACGGATGGTGTTGTGGGGCTTGGTGTGGACTGTAACACCCACTTTACGGATTTTTCTTTTGATGGCCTCCGAAACTCCTCCTACATATGGGAGAGTGATGTGTCCCTTGGGTGTTTGGCGATCACTAGCCCGTTCGGTGGTTCTGGTCTTACTTCCGGGAAGGTCCCAGGCCCACTTACTGTACCCTGACACACTGAGGACTTCCTTGAGATGGTCTTCCTCGTGAGTTCTGGCCTCATCAGTGGAGCAGATGGAATTCGCTCTATGAGTCAAAGTGCGGATTACACCTAGTTTGTGCTCAAGTGGTTGATGGCTGTCGAACTGGAGGTATTGGTCTGTATGAGTTGGCTTTCTATAAACACGTACTGAATTGGAGGGATACATCATCACAAAGCCGTATGTAAGTGTCTAATACAGGGATGCTGTTGTCTTTCATCCTCTCGAAGGTGAATTTTATGGCTGGGTGACAGTTGTTGAGATGGTCCGTAAACTCATCTACCACTCTACTGGATATTATGGCCAGGGTATCGTCCACATATCTCCCCCAATATCTAGGGCTATTTTGGAAGGGGAGCCCATAGCCGCACCTTCAGTTTGTTGGTAAAACTTACCATTTACCACAAAGTAAGTAGTCGTTAGACACACTTCCAAAAGCGCTGTGATATGCTGAGGGGATAGTTTGGTTCGTTGGTCGAGTGTTGGATCATCCTCTAGTCTCTGTCGGATGATGCGTAGACTCTCCTGTACGGGTACACTGTTGAACAGGGCTGTCACATCATATGAAACTAAGCACTCGTCTGTGCTCAAGTTGTACTGTGACAGGGTTTTCACCAGTTCAGTACTGTTCTTAATGTGGTGAGTAGTACGGCCTACCAACGGCGAAATGATCTTAGCCAAGAAACTGGCTGTGATATACGTGATGGAACCTCTAGAAGCTACAATAGGTCTGAGGGGGACTGAGTCCTTATGTACCTTAGGTAACCCATAGAACTTGGGGACGTCGGTGAAAGTAGGATAAAGATACCGATACTGATGGATCGTCAAAAGTCCTTGGTCCTTGAGGGCACTCAAACGTTGTACCAGTCTAGTGGTGTATCTGGCAGTAGGATCTTTTTTAAGTGGTTTATGTCATCACTCAAGAGCTCCTCGATCTTATCTTTGTACAATGAGTTAGGCATGATCACGGTTGTCCGTCCCTTACCCGCTGGTAATATAAGGTTGTCATTGTCGGCCTTGAGTGAAGCTAGGGCACGTCGTTCTTCCCCTGTTATGTTGGATTTGGGGAGTTTAGTGTTTTTCATGATCTTAACACAGTCTGTGCGTAAATTTGCAGCTGCCTCTGAATGAGGGCCGATGTACTTGCATGCCGTCTCAATGCCCGTAATAAATTCTACAATTGGTAATTTAGATGGACTTACCGCAAAATTGAGTCCTTTCTCCAACACCGATTTCTCAGCTGAAATCAAGATCTTATCCGATAGGTTAACTACCCACCTGGACTTCGTGTCATTCACATCTTGTTCACTCATCTTGGTGAACGGTTGGTGTTTATCTGTGCTAGAAGATGAAGTTTGTTTACCAGCTAAGCGTTGAAACTTGTTCCGGTGGCACATGCGTGTGCTGTGCCACTCGCGGTCAAACGCTTTCTTCACCCAGACAGGCACTTCCTCGTAAACACTGATAGGTACATTCATGAACAGGTACTCACTCAAATCCGCAATACATTGGCTGGTAGAAGAAATCTGCCAATTAATTTGTCGTATACTTTCATTCGTAACAGAATTCCGTGCCTTACTAATGATACTGTCTGCTCTTACTCCACGTACCGATGTTTTGATCACTAAACTGCTAGGTATAATTCCTTGGTGTTTGCAGTGTAACATGAAGTGTAGATGGTTCCTTAGCCTAGCCAAAGATTGTTTTTTGCCTTCTAATCGCCTGAAACGTTTGATGACACTCTGATCATACTCGCATATGAGACGTTGGGGTAATTTGAACAGTTGAGGTTGATCAATTATAAAAGAATGTTTTAACAGGGACACTCAACAAAATTCTAGTACATTCAAGTAGATCTATATTCCGAATTAAATTGCGGTCCGAACCGTGATTTGTGTTTTTCATGGGTTCCGGTCTTTCTTCGGGTAATTCCACGTTGAAACTTTTGGAAAAAGAGTCCTCTAAATATTCTGAAATGTCATACTTGTCCAAAAGTTGTGGAACAGTGAATTCGTCCAAGTCATCAATGTTTTTCAGGAAGTCAAAATCAAAGTTCTTTACAAAATCTGACACTTTGAAATAGCCTGCTTGGCAATAAAGTGAGCGTGGGTGGCTTATTGCTTAGTCTAATTAATAAAAACAAAAATAAATCCAAAATCAAAATATTCCGAGGAATGATTTAGAAAAAACCAATCATATTTAAAAAGGCGTGCCTATGTGTATTATCAACTCTGGATTGACGGAATCAAAAGCCAATCAAATTGAAGTAAGTATCATCAACCCAGGATTGACAGAATCAGTGATTCCCACGCCTTCCCCAGTTCAGTGTACATTTTAACATTGTAGGTAAATGAACATTGTTCTCGATGAAAGAAACATGTCACATCTATGATACAAGTAGGTTAAACAATAGTTTACCCCAGTTCAGTGTACATTTTAACATTGTAGGTAAATGAACATTGTTCTCGATGAAAGAAATATGTCACATCTATGATACAAGTAGGTTACACAATAGTTTACTCGTTCTTCAGGTATAACCCACGCGGCACTTCGTGCCTTGTGGGTTATATCCTGAAGAACTCGTAAACTATGGTGTAACCAATACACATATCACAGGTACATTTCCAGCTCCTGACATCGCCGTGTACTATGCCTATAATAGAACAGATGAGTGAATTCACGATGAACGGCCAGGTAAGGTATCTTATTGGAACCTGTTTGTGTTTTTACAAAATGTCCACCTGTCAACACAACATCGACTGCTATCGAAAAAGCCCATTATCAAAATTATAGGTTTCTTGTCTAGTTCAGAGGTGTATTAAATGGGGTCACCGTTGAGATAGGGTCAGAAAAGGGTTCTAGTTGTGATACATCGTGCTTCATATAAAAGACGAAACAGTCGATACAGACTCCATTTATTTTACGTCACATAACTCAAGAGAGGGTGAAAAAATACAAGGAAAACATGCAAAAAAATCAATTGAGGAAACTCGCAGAAAAGTAACATTGTCTCGGACTGATAAAAAAATGTTCTACCTGAACAATATTACAAATGTATCCAAATTTACCACAACATTTTATGCATTCGGATGGATTTCACTTTGTAAATTAAATGTAACCATTATATTATAACGTACAACATCAAACTTTCATAAAATAACAACTTGTGCCGTAGCACCGGATCATAAATTAGACAATACCCAGAGCTTAACAGATTCTACAAAACACGATGATATGTTCCTACCGGATAAAATTATGAGAAATTGCACGCCATCATTCATGTTCATAATAAAGCATGTAATAGCTAAATTGAAGTTTTACAAATGTCATTAGACCCTTTATTAAGCGTATTTGTTGAGTAAAACAAACCAGCAGACGACAACTGATTGAAGTATGGCGAAAACTAGGCTAGGCCTACATGGGTCAAGCCTAATACGATTTACGAAACTAACAAAATGAAAATATATGAATTAACAAGAAAACAAGCATCATATATATATAATGCAATAAACCACACAGTAATTATCAATACTTACTCTTTAGGGAGGCCCGTATAGCCGAAAACAATAGTAGTCCGCTTCCACATGGTAGACATAAGGAACTTGCAACTAATATACTAATATGCGGATAGAGACGGGCTCAAATTACCGGACAACATATTCCAAACTTGGACCGCGCGGCCGTTACAGCACGGACTAAGTAATACGTAAATTAATTAGGTCCCATAAAATGATATCTGTCTGACAATGTGTGTGTACATTAGATGCGTTTGGGATATCTTAATGGCTTTCTCTTATGTTTGATAAGCAGTCATAACATATATGTACAAAAGCACTAAATATGAAGTATTCGCCGATTTACGTTTAATTTGTTCTTACTTGCGAAGAAATTGGTATTTCTGTTGACTTATTTTCTAACTGAATATTAAATGGCTGGAAATCAATTATAAACAGGGACATATACGTCCCTGTTCTAGCCAAGGACACATACGTCCCTGATCTAACCAATGACATATACGTCCCTGATCTAACCAAGAACATATACGTCCATGATCTAACCAAGGACATATACGCCCATGATCTAACCAAGGACATATACGTCCCTGATCTGTCCAAGGACATATACGTCCCTGATCTAACCAAGGACATATACGTCCCTGATCTGACCAAGAACATATACGTCCCTGATCTAACCAAGGACATATACGTCCATGATCTAAACAAGGATATATACGTCCCTGATCTAACCAAGGACTAATATATGTCAGTTCATGTCCAAAACTAGCTTAACAAATTATCAGGCCCTGTCCCTGTGTTCAGGCGCCATAAAGTATAGGAATATGTGTGTATTTTCGCATAGCATACTACATGCACTTCGTGTTTGCCGTGTTTGCAGTGAGTCCGCCTTATGATGAAAATCTGAAAGTATGATTTTGACCACATCATTACACTGTAAAGTTTTATAGATGCTTTGACATTCATGTTATTTTATAGGGATACATGTTTCATGCATTCAGAATAATATAAGATACACTTATATATCTGTAACGTTACTTTATTAATCTCCAAGTACAATATGTACCATCACAAACTTAGATAGCAGCTTAATTCTCTCAAGATTTAGTAATTGGATGCTCCCGTGTTCCATATCTTTCTGCCATTATTTTGTTTCTGTAACATAATTAAGTCCTTCGTGGATAGAGATATTGAACCATTACTTTGGTAATATATGTAGTTGTATGAAGACGCAAATCAGGTTCTGGATATTAGTCAACTTAAAACTAAAAGGAGTCACGTGACCTGATTATAGACAGGTGTGTGTGATTTGTGCTCCAGCAAAACGCTTCAAAAGTAGAATTAGAAAGGTTTGTGTTTTACGCCAGTGAACGGTAACAATTATTGAGGTAATCTTATCATTCATAGATTGAAATCATTGGAAATATTTTTCGCTAAAGTTGATAATAGAGAAAATGTTTGAGAACAATAGCCAGGGTACCTGTGGTAGTGAACCGGGTGACGGAGCTCGTGCAACACTCGCCGATACAGGTAACATTCCTTTGAGTGTACAGGAGTTTCTCCGGTCCGGGAATTTCTCGTTGGTTCAGAATGGATCTGTGGAGGATACGGATAACATCTCGGCAGGTACCCCTACATATCCTACTCAGGTATCGTACTCCGCAGCAGTGGAGGGAGGATCCAGGAATTATCCGGAGGGATACGGTAAGGCGAAACAAGTATTTCTTAGTGAGAGAGACGTATATGGTTCTGTTAAACCTTCTAACATTGAATGGATTGCTCATGATGAGATATTTATTGCACTCAGTACTGTCATTCCAGGGGAAAATATCAGAGGCATTCAGCGCACTGGTAAGCATTGGCGTTTGTATATATATATATATATATATGTTGACAATATCTCTGACAGAATTTCTCTTTTGACCAATTGCGTAACAATGCGCGGGAAAAGTGTATTTCTTCTTCCCGAAAACCCTAACACTCCAAAATACGACTCCGCAAAAACAACTAAACTGAAAGTCTCTAATGTCCCGCTATCTGCAGATGATGGGATGATCAAAAAATCTTTGTCTGAACTGGGTTGTATTGTTCTTGAAATGTACAGAGAAAAGCTGAGGGTTAATAATCGCCTGACGAACTGCGACACTGGTGTCCGGGTCTTGATCGTTGAGAAGCTACAAAGGCACTTATCAAAAGTATCAAAGATGGGAAAATATTACGGAAACATTTGGTATTACGGTCAGCCCAAACAAGACAATGTAGGTTCTACCGCACTGAAGGCTAATACACGCTGTGTTAAATGTAAAGGGGAGGGCTACCTGGCGTCGGAATGTCAAAAAGGTTAGATATGTAACTTTTGTGGACAGGAAGGTCATAGACAGATTGAATGTACTGGAAGTGAGGAAAGTTGTGTCAATGATGTTCAAGTACAGGCAGAAAAGGACGGCTTTGGAAAGAGTGAGGAACCGGAGAAGACACCGGACGGAAATGACGACACTTATGATAGGAGTGGACGGAATGGGACTGCAGCGAGTAGGAGGCACAGGATTAGCTCGGTTGTGGACCAGAGGAGCATGAACCAGGGGTCTATGGACAGATTCCTGGCCAAAACCCCTGGACGTGATAGGGATCGCAGCAGCTCAAAACACCGGACCCCGCCCTCAACAGAAAAAGAAAATTTAACAACAAAAAAAAAAACAGAAAAAATGATTACTTGTTTTCTTTGATATATGAGTAGTCTACATGTTCTTTTTCTCTTAAAGCTGACAATGCAAGTTAAAAAGCTGTCTTGTTGATATCAAAAAAAAAAAAAAATTTAGAAATCTTCTGAGATGCCCCCTTACAGGTTACTAAGGAATGGCAGACATTTTAGTTTTTGCCTTGCTTGGAAACGAGAGTCGGCCTCCATGGGTATATAAGGCACCCAGGCCGTCAAACCGGTTCTCCTTGTTGTGATGAAAACGCACGGCGACACTTCAATAGACCTTCATGTAGCCATCACATACTTTCTGATGTTTTTTTACGATATTTCCGAACAGTATCTGAATAACATTGACATGGATATTGAAGGTGTTATTATAACGATATTATGCAATATGAGCAAAATAAAAAAAAAACCATTAGATTACACCAAAATTCGTGCGAATAAAAAACAAGTACATGAATGACAACTGATAAACCTACCTTAGTATTCAATTGGAACATCATGTCGCTAAGAGTAATCAGTTCCTGTGTTATAAACATTGCTATAACATCCATTTATTTCCATCAAAATAAGTTCCCCTCACTCGCATGTGTTCGTGTTTTACATAATCAAGACTATGCTCGCGCGTTACACTACATTTTCATTACAAGCGCTTTAGTAACAAGGCGTCATATTATAGGTAGTATTAGGAGCGAGTACATATTCTGTTCGGAACGTTTCGCTTTGCTTCCGAATGTAAAATCAACATGTCGATGTCCATAGGTGAAGGGACGGTTAGGGTGTTTTCAGTTTTATTTCTTTTATTTTGCTTTGGCACACGATTTATGATGGTGTCTGAGAGAGTGACCATCTTCACGTAACTTCAACTTCAAGGTAGGTGTGTGTTGGTCATTCCAGTTTTGTAACTCCAGTGTCACCTGTTATGTCCGCAGGTGTGTTGCACTTTGCACGGCCAGTGTTCATGTAAAAACCGGTTTGACAGGCTGGGTGCCTTTTATACCCAGGGAGGCCGACTCTCGTTTCCAAGCATGGTAAAAACTAAAATGTCTGCCTCTCCTTGGTAACCTGTAAGGGGACATCTCAGAAGCTTTCTAAAATATTACTTTGCCGCATTTTTCTTAAATCTCAACAAAAAAAACTTTTTAACTTTCATTGTCAGCTTTAACGTACAGGGTTTAAGAGATAAAAGAAAACGATTTCGATTATATGAATGGATGAAGCAACAGAGATTTCAAATAGCATTTTTACAAGAAACGCACTTTACAGATGATATTAAAAATGATGTGGGATACGAGGTTGCTAGATTTGCAAGTACATTTTATAGCTTTGGAAAATCTAATAGTAGAGGAGTGTGCATTTTTATAAATAATAATACAGATATCAAAGTATTGTCGACTAAACAAGATACTGACGGACGCTTATTGATTGTTAATATTGAACTAGCTGACAACTTTTATACGCTGGTCAATATACAGTTACGTGCCATAAGTCTTTCATTTTTTTTTATTTTGCTATATATTCTTTGTATTTCCAATTTTTTTCAATGAATTTTCCTTACTTCGTTTCGGGATCATTTTTAATGAAATTATGTGTACTTATAGAGAATTGTTTCCTGTTTCATCTCATAATATTTTCACTGTTTTCCGTTATGTATAATTAGAGAAATCATAATTTATTTACAACATCCAATTTTTGGGACGCCATTTTGACGTCATTTTGGTAACGTTATATAGAGAAATGGCGTCACACGGAAATTAGCAGTGTAGATAATTCTGTATAGCTCCATAAATACACAACGGAAAATTAAATAAATATTATGAGAGGAATCCTTGTATATTTTTGTACCAAATGTCAAAAAATTGTCAAAATCCATCCATAAACGAAGTCAGGAAAATTCATTGAAAAAAGTTGGAAATACAAAGAATATATAGCAAAATAAAAAAAAATTGAAAGACTTATGGCACGTAACTGTATATGCTCCGAATGATCAGAAATTGAGAAATATATTTTTCAAAAATGTAAAAAAAATGGTAGATGAGCACGCTCAAGGCACTATTATTGCTGGGGGTGATTGTAATGAAGTTCTTGAGCAAGCAAACAGAATTTCAAGAAATAATAAGCAAAAATCTGAAAGGAAAACGTATGGTTTTAGTCAGTTTATAAAACGTAATAAATTAATTGATGTCTGGAGAGTAAAAAATAAATATAAAAGACAATTTACATGGAGGCGGAAGGGGACAGGTGAGGCTAGTCGAATAGATATGTTTCTGATCTCAGAGAATCTCGGAAATATTGTCTCGAGTGATATTCGCCCGGCGCAAATAAAATATACTGATTATTTAGCGATTTCAATTAAAATAAATTATGGCTCAAATACCAAGGACAGTGGAATATGGAAAATAAATAACAGTTTATTGGAAGAAGTTGAATATCAATCCATGGTAAGAAATGTAATCCGGAAACTGAAAAAAAGAGCAGGCTGCTATGGAACTAGGAAAGTCTCAGTTTTGTGATTACTGCAAAGTAATTATTAAGAATAGGACGATAGATTACTGTAAAAACAGAAGTAGAAATAATTCAGGAAATATATTGAGGATGGAGGAAAGGTTAGTTGAATTAGAGACAGAAAACGATCGGAAGCCACAGGAAACTTAAAAAGCAAAAATAACTGATTTAGAAAAAAAATTGGAATCTCTGTATGACGAAAAAGCCCGAGGCGCTCAGGTAAGATCAATGGTAGAATGGGTTGAAAAGGGCGAAAGGAATACGAAATACTTTTTGGGTATTGAAAGACAGAGGCAAGCAAAAAAGACCATCATAAGTATTAAGAAAGACAACAATCATATCATCAACGATCCTGAAGAAATACTGACAGAAATTGAATGTTTTTATTCAAAACTCTATAGCAGTAGATGCATTGATAAAAGGGAGATAACTCCGTATATCGATAACAGTGACGTTCAGTATACCTTATCAGCGGACGAAAAACTTTCATGTGAATGTGAGTTGAAAATGGAGTAGTGTGAAGCAGCAGTTAAAAATTTTAAGTCGAACAAAAGTCCAGGTAGTGATGGTTTATCTGGTGAGTTTTATAAAACATTCTGGAATGATATATCGCATATTGTGATAGGATCTCTAAATGAAGGGTACTTGAAAGTTAAGTGATACACAGAAACTTGGAGTTGTAACCCTTATTTATAAGAAGAATGGTCCGCTACTGTTACAGAATTGGAGACCAATTATCTTGCTATATATAAACACTAGATTCATCGGGTATAATATAAGACAAATTCAGGACGTTATAGATTATTCTGAGAAGTTCAATATAGACTCTTGTTTACTCTTTTTAGATTTTACCAAAGCATTTGATACGATTGAGTAGGATTTCATGTTTGGTTGCTTGAATAAATTTGTTTTTGGTGTTTCATTCATCAGATGGGTTCAGGTGTTATATACCAAAATCAAAGGCTGTGTGAAAAACAATAACTGGTTGACCGGAAGTTACGTCGTGTCACGTGGTATCCGACAAGGGTGCCCTCTATCATGTTTAATTTTCGTGTTAGCTACTGAACTACTTGCCCAAAGAATACGAACAGATGTCCATATAAGTGGTATAAGAGTTAGAAATAGGGATATGAAAATCGCCCAACTAGCGGACGGTACCACTTTATTTATGCGGTATACAGTTGAGTGTAAGCTAACCTTTACACCTAGTGCACTAGAAGTGCACTACGTTTAAACTAGTAGTGCACTACATTTAAACTACAGGTAAACTAGTAGTGCACTACACCCTGAACCCCAAATAGGCCAAATACCCCTACAGGTAAATGGGCAGTCCCATCTACCTGTGATTCTTACCTGTACCTCACCTGTGTAGTACTTATCTGTTATTGTGTGTTTTTTATATGTCATCTTCATTTAATGGTTTTCAGTTAAAAAACTGATGTCTAATAATTATCTTTCGGTGCTGTATTAAACATGTATTATTATAACATGTATGAATAGAATTTTTATTTTATTACCAATGTGCTTTAAATATTTAGATTCATTTTTAAGTAATGTAATTTAATTATTATTTTCAATTTATTGAATTTTTAAATGATTATATATAATAATCATTTTCTATTACTTAAAGCTGTATTATATGAAAATATTTTATTTATTTCATTACTGTCTTAAGTATCATATCTACAAATTAAATGAGTTGACATTCTAAGTTGAAACAGTCTATAACTTAAACTTCAAAGGATTTCCTATATAAACACCTTTCTTTCAAGTTACCAGAGTTGGTGTTCGGGGAATGAGCCATTTGATTAAAGGGCTCAGCCGGAGATGACCAGGATCAATGATCATACATATTTTAAGTTTTGCTCATGTGTATCATGTTTATAAACCACATTCATGACATGAAATTAAAAATCATTGAGATTATTTTCATATTTCCATTTAAAAAGTGGATGTAATCTGTGGACTAGCTCTGGTTTTATACGTCTCTGCTCTGATGAATTTTTGTATTGTTTCATTCAAAACAATTAATAATTCAATAATGCATTGATAGTAAATAGAATAAAATTAAAAAAAAAAAATATATTAGAAAACAATATAAGTTTATATCGGTCCTTTACCAGATTCTGATTTTCTTAAATATTGTACTTAAAATAAGTATTTTATGATAAACAATTAAACTAAAATTCATTATACTTAATTTTTTAATAATCAATATAAAAGAATTCAATTAAAAAAATGATGCATTTCCCATATGTAGGCCTAAATATTGAAGACAATTACAGGATGTATTAATTATGACTTGAAGGTTTATGTGTATATGTAATAATTATTAAAAAAAAAAAAAAAACAATTTAAAACCAGATCAGTGTTTCTAATTTCTAAGCATACAACCACGGACTTAGCCAAGTCCGTGATACAACAAATAAATAGTATGCAGTTAAATTAGCCTATATTAGGAATAAGTAGCCTAGGCCAGTCACATTTATTGTACTTTTAAATTAACCTAATGACTTATACATTGTATGATACATTTGTATCTATAACTTAAAAGGGATAGATACAGATCTACAGGTAGAATCATTTACCCTCCAGGCATAATTATGTACTTGACCTGCCTTGGCCACATCCTCCCAGAGTTCAGGGGACACACCTGTAGGCTGGTTGTAATTAGCCAGGTGTGAATTTCTCACCTCCCTCTCCCCCAGGGCCATCACTGGCCAAGTTTGATTATAGGCTAGGGACCTAATTGATGAATGATGATCCAATTTGATAATTGACGATAACATTGTATAACAGTCTATTGGATTACATGTACATGTACAAATGTATATGGGTATTATATGGTATGAAGAAGGAAATGGCTTTATATGTTTATTTGTACATGAATGTATAATGAAACGAAATACCAATGCCAGTACATGTAGGTATTATTGCATGGCTTAATTATTAATGTCAAATTCATTAAAGTACTATACTATGTACAAAATCTGTTATTCTAATATCTGATTTTTTATATTACAATCTGTTGTTTACTTTATTTCTTTATACACTTTTAGCAAGATTAACTATTGACAACATAATGTTACAGTATTATATAGTTCATTTATTATACCATTTTAACCGAACACATTCCTTTCGATTGAATTGTATAATGTAAATATTTAAATGAAAAAGAATCTTTGTTACTTGTACCAAAATTTAACTTATATGCAAGTTAAAGTTATTTTATTATATTGTATATATATTTAATCTTGACATGCAGCGTATTAATTTAAAACAAGTTACTATGATGATCGAATATCATCAGGCATAAAATCAGGATTTTTCATTCTTGTGCTTATATATTTTAAGTAACAAACTAAAGACTTTTTCATTACACGTACATCTTCAATAGTATAAAACATAAAATACAGTTAAACCATCTTACATCTGTACAGGTAATTCGGACACAGGTAGATATGGACACTCCCATTACCTGTATGGGGGTTTTTGTGGTCACACCTGACTGGACGTAGTGCACTACTAGTTTACCTGTAGTTTAAATGTAGTGCACTACTAGTTTAAACGTAGTGCACTCCTAGTGCACTAGGGTGTAAAGGTTAGCTTACACTCAACTGTAAGGATATCAGAAGAGCGTTATTAATTGTTGAAGAGTTTGGGAAAGTGTCAGGTCTGCAATTAAATAAATCCAAAACCGAAGGTTTGTATTTAGGGTGTAACAAAAGCAAAAATAACATGTTTATGGGTATTACCTGGGTGAAGCAAGTAAAGTCGTTTGAAATATACTTCGGAACTAATTCAAAAGTAATTTCCAATCTTAATTGGGCAGATAAAATAACAGGTATCGACGATCTAATAAAAAATTGGAAGAAAAGAAAACTGACCATTATAGGAAAATCTGTGGTTGTTCAGTCTGTAATAATACCCCAGATAACATACCTAGCAAGTGTCCAGTACGTAAGTAAAGACCAAATTAAGCTTGAAAGGAAAATATATCGTTTTATTTGGAATAATGGGCCAGAACGCGTTAAACGTAGTGTCATGATAAGTGAAAAATCGGAAGGCAGTCTTTTTATCCTGGATATCGAATCTCATATAGATGTTCTAAACATTTCCTGGATACAAAGGTTAGTATCTCCTGAAGACGCCTGTTGGAAGGTGATCCCAAATGTTTACTTGGAAAAACTCGGTGGCGCCAGTAAACTGTTTTTAATGTCTCCTGGACGTACACGGGATTTTCCAACAAACGATGTATCTCAATTTTACATTAATGTCTTACAATCTTGGTTGAAACTAAGAAAAGATGATACACTTTTTGAGGAAATAAATATATCAAAATTAATGGCAGTTCTTTAATTTTCAAGAACTGGATTGAATCTGGGTTAATCTTTGTCAACGATATAGTTGATAACGAAGGTGGTTTAGATGAAGTTACAATTTACCAACAGTTGAAAGAAAAGAGAGACTGGATAAGTCAGGTACGTCCGGTAAAGAAAGCAATACCAAAAGAATGGAAAGACAAGATCAAGGGAGGTAATGCATGGGCAAATGTACACACTTGCACGGATCTATTTGTGTTTGATAAAGGAGTAGGATTTAAAATTGATAATGTAAACAATAAGTTTCTTTACTCGGCATTAGTGCGAAAAATGAAATTGATGTCTTACTGCAGAGAGCTATGGGAAAGTCTGCTTGAATTAGAAAGTAGTGGTTTGATTTATTGTGGATTATTTGAATTCAATAATAGTATTATAATTGAGAACGAGGAAAAAATGTTCAAATGGAAATTATCCATAATATTCTTCCAAATGGAGTCCTACTTAAAAGATGGAATATTATTGATAATGATAATTGTTGTATGTGTAAAGTAAAGGATGATTATACGCACTACTTTATTGAATGTCAATGCGTAGATCCATTGTGGAATTTAATCGATTTATTTCTACTGAAATATCATGTTAATATTCATTTAAGAAATATGCATAACATTTTGGTAGGATACAATATTGTTGATATTAAGTACAAAGAATTAAACATTCTGATGTCTTTGATTGGTGTTACGATATACAAACATTACCACATTTCAAATAGAAGGGTTGAAAATTGTTCCATTGTGCATTTATTTAAGAAGTACCTGGAGAGAAAATTACTTCTACACAGATATACAGATATAAGATTGTTAAAAAACATGGCAATGTATATGAACAAGTAAAAAAAAACAACAAAAAACAAATGATTAAAAGAGAAAATTGAAAATAGTGCAATAATGATCAAACTGATGGCTCATGGTTGTACGTATCAAATTAAATAATATGTACAGGTTCCATGTAATAAGTTCAATATACATACAAGGAATGTCCACGTGATATTTTGTGCGCGAGTGTATGTGTATGGGTGTCGAGGGGGTGACAGTAAGGGTTTTGGTGTGTGGAGGGTGGGGTGGGGTGATGGTAAGCGATGTGGTGTGTGGGGGTTGGGGTGACTGTAAGCATTGTGGTGTGTGGGGGTGGGGGTGACTGTAAGCATTGTGGTGTGTGGGGTGGGGGTGACTGTAAGCATTGTGGTGTGTGGGGTGGGGGTGACTGTAAGCATTGTGGTGTGTGGGGTGGGGGTGACTAAGCGTTGTGGTGTGTGGGGGTGGGGGTGACTGTAAGCATTGTGGTGTGTGGGGGTTGGGGTGACTGTAAGCGTTGTGCTGTGTGGGGTGGGGATGACTGTAAGCATTGTGGTGTGTGGGGTGGGGGTGACTGTAAGCGTTGTGGTGTGTGGGGGTGGGGGTGACTGTAAGCGTTGTGGTGTGTGGGGTGGGGGTGACTGACATAATTAATCACTTTTGTTGACCTGGATGTTAACATGCAATGGGGACTTATTGTGTGAGGAAACTGTAATAACCGGAGAAGACCCATGTGATCTGGCAGTTGGTTGGGCAGTACTTGACCCCATACCTTTTTATGTGGCAAAAGTACTCAGTTAAAGTAGCCTTCAATTTATCTTCTTTGAGCCTGTTGTTTTATAAGAACTTTATATATGTCAATACTGTAGCACGTGATCCTTAATTCAGTCAGCTGTTGTTTTCGAGTCAACCAACAATGTCAAACTTGTGAGAACACTGCCGGACCACCCTAAAAAAATCTTCCCCAATTCACCAATTTTCTTCCCAAAATAAGACCAAAAGTCCCATCCCAAACCAGTGAGAAAAAGCCCTGTTTGAGAAACAAACAAATCATAAGCCTATAATAAAGCTAAGAATTCCTTTTGTTTTACAGATTGCTGCTTTCTTAGTTTTGACTTTTGTTTGAGCATGGATACAGACGACATACCTTTTGGCTTTATTGGTTTTATTTCTGATTTTGAGTACTCCCAACTTTGTTCATTTTGTTCAGATTTTGAGTTTGATGTCTTAGAGATTTTTCTTTGCGGTTTCAACTTTTTGATATTTTATGATGCAGCTGGATTTTATGCCGCAATTCACTTCTGTTCTTTTTGTAATTTTAATGTGTTTGCTTATGCTTTGCTTTGATGGTTATAGCATTACAAAGATTTCCTTTAAAGGTAAGATTAATAATCATGACAGGCATAAGTAGTTAAGTAGTATAAGAGTAGTAGGGCTGCAACAATAAGACAGTTCCTGAAGTATTTTGATACATAAGGACACTGTTGTAAATTCATGTATTAGGCAATGCTTTTTTGTCCCTGGTTTTCATTTCATTCCTAAAATAAAATTCTTGTTTCTTAAGACTGCATGCTTTAAATCTTAAAGAAATTTATTCCATTTTGGATCCACACTACACATTCACAATACACAATGCGTCATCAAAACATTTGAAATGCTGGTGAAAGATAAAAAAATGTCTTACTAATTCAGACACTGCAAATGGCTTAATTCTCCAACATGTTCGAAAGGATATATCGGTCCAAAAGAGAATGGACTAATCGTCACTATTCAAGTTGGCGAGTTTGACTGTTTAACAAATACAATGTATTGCTGATTTAGCAAACATTTCATATAATTTAGATTATACAAAAATGGACCAAGAAATTCAAAACCATGCAGTTCTTTTTTTATGCTTTATATATACATGTAGAGTCTGAGATACATGTATGGATTCCTCTCCAAATGGCTAAACTTGGAAACAAAACAAGCTACAGGAAAGCATTTAATCACCCAATGTAAGCAAGTTTCATTGAAAAATTTTATTTGGCGTTATATTTGTTCTTATATATCAGAATTATACAGCCTCTCACAACACAGTAATCGGAATAAATATTTAATAATATTATTATTATTTATTACAAGCTTTACCGAACATAATCTTACAGTGTACTGGAATTATGAACGTATCAGCTGAAGGTAGCTAAACTAAACACTAATGCAAGAAACGCTGTTCGGCATTAGTTCAAACTGGGATCGGAATGATGAGATAACATATTATCTTCGTGTCCGGTTATCTCATCAGTTGAGAAAACATAACATTTAATGGAATGTTACCAATTTTGACCCTCTAGATATGTTTCATACACTTTTCGAATATTCAGGAATTTACAAATTTTCATTTCAGTCCGATCAGCTTTAAGTATCGCCTTTAAATACACTTGCACAAAAAAGTTTCGAAGTTTGTGTGTAGTAAGTAGAAATCTGGGTGAATAAGTTTGAAAGACAAGTTCATGAGTTGGCATTAAAATGAGGCAACAGAATCACAGAGCCACTGGACTCTTTTTGTTCCTCACATTGCCTGCATTCTGAACCATTCCACATATTAAATAAGCCGATATACGCAATATATGTATGCCAATTTTGATTTACCTTAACCAAACAACCTTGAAACTTGAACTTGTCGAAGACATGTTAATCCTCTACATGTGTGTGAAGTTGGTGAAAATCCATGAAGAAACAAAGCCACTTCAGTGCTGACAATTATTGTCAAAAATAGCAACAGTGACCCTGACCCGACAACCCTGAAACTTGAACTTGCAACTTGTCAAAGATATTTTAACTCTGTATGTATGAGATTTTGTGGTTTGATAAAAATCCATTTGCAAAGGAAACCATTCGAGTGCTGACAATTATTTTCTAAAAATAGCCACAGTGAACTTGACCTTAACCTGATAACCCTAAAACTCGAACTCATCAATGATATTTTTATTTTGTATTAGTATGTGTAGTTTGATGAAATCCATGAAGAAATGAAGCCACTAGAGTGCTGACAATGAATTTCTAAAAATAGTGACCTTGACCTTACAACCCTTAAGATATTTTGATTTTGTGCAAGTACTGTAAAAGTGAAATTCTTCGTGGTGTGGAAGTTTTCTCTTATATCGCTGCCAATATATTTTCCCAGATGTACATTGTATCCACACAGGAAAGTGTTTGATACCATTCAATTTCTACAGTGGAAAGAATATGTCACATTGCTAAACAGAAGACTGACAGCACAAACATTCCCACACTGCTAACAGTTTGGAGGCTGACTAAGCGAACAAGAGCACCACGAGCGGAGGCATGATACGCCTGTCATACCATATTGGAAGTATAATGGTGTGTAAAAACAAAAAAAGTTCTGACATTTTCTACATAATGCCCCAAACTGTATCAAATACGAAGTTCCAAAGGGCCATAACTCTAGTAAATATTGTCAAATCAAACTGTCTTCCAGAAAAACACAACTTCATGTCATGATGATAAAGCCTAGCGAATTTGAAAGATATCAATTGGAAACTGTAGGAGAAGATCTCCAGACAAATAATAGTTTACGACAGAAAGGCATTGTCTAAATAATGCCTCTATTTAACTATAAATGCTGTTACGCGAAAAGTTGAAATAACTTAACAAAACCTGTTATATATGTTAAATGTTATAGCTTTTCGAAGGTCCATACCTTTAGAGGAATTGAAAGAAACACAAAAAAGTTCTGACGTTTTCTACTTAATGCCCGAAATTATGTCCAAAAGGGACATAACCCTCATGAATATTGTCGAATCAAACTGTAAATCAGGAAAACACAACTTAATGTCATGGTGGTCAAGCCTATCAAGTTTTAAATAAATCGGTTGAAAACTGTAAGACAGGATCTCCGGACAAATAAAAGTTTACAACGAACGGACAACACCATTCCATAATACGTCCCGTCATTTTTGACAGGTGTATAAAAATTCCACACTCAAGTTTGATGGAAAGATGGAAATTCATGAAATAAAGAAAGAAGTGCTGACAAACTTCAGTGGGCAGACAGATGTATTTGTATTTCTACACAACCCCCCCCCCCCCCCCCCCCTCCTATATATTTGTACTGATGGGTTTACCTAGTCCTTGTGGTGGCCGAGTGGTTAAGGTGTTCCGTCATTCTACCACTAGCCCTCCAACTCTGAGACCTTGCGAGTTCAAAACCAACGTGAGGCAGTTGCAAGGTACTGACCGTAGTTCGGTGGTTTTTACTCGGGGTACTCAGGCTTTCCTTCACTTCCAAAACCTCCTTTAATGCCTGGCTGTTAATAGGACTTAAAACAAAATAAACCAAGCCTCATAACTAGAAATGACTGTGAGACATCAATGCCCCCCTTCCCCCATATGAAATTAGTTCTACATACTTAAATACTACACATGTGAAGTTTGATGACAATATGATCAGTAGTTATTTAAATAAGCTGGTTACATTACCATGGGAGGGGACAGACATGGATACAATATATGCCCCCCTCCAATTTCATGATGGGGGCATAAAAATCATGTAAACATTGTTTTTGTCAGAAATATGTCAATGTTTCCCCTGATTTATGAGTCTAAGGCAGATGATTGAAAGAAAATCCCCTTCAAAGGAGAAGCTGGGTGTTTCAAGCAAAACAATTATTATCAATGGGTTTTTTTTCAAAAGTTTTGCACATATATATACATTTAGGTGTCCTCTGTAGCATATTATCATATTGTGACCCGTTTCTTTGTATACAAGGGAGGTAATTCACTCTAATTATCTCCCTTTCCACACAAAATGCAATATTCACAAAGAAAACATTGAATTATCAGTCGTAAAGTATTTATTTTTTCAGAATCTGCAAATAATACAAGAAGACTTCCTTTCATATAAAAATGATTAATTTTAACTTAAACTTAACCTTGAAATATGGCACAGACCTACGTTATAACATTTTCAAATATAATATGCAGTCATATAGTGTATTCATTTACTCAAAATTATATAATATTTGCACTGAAACTTAATATATGAACAAAAACAGCAGAAATGCTTTTCATTGGAGTATGAAAGCAAAATCTCTTCTGACGTAACTCCTGGTCTATTGATGACATCATTGCATTAACATTGTCCAATGAGAGTCTTTTAAGCTTGCTTTGCTTCGGATATCATGGAGAATATCCCTGGATCAAGTTTATCTGAATTGCATATTGTTTACCTTTATTGAGATGTATTTTTGTTTTTTCAGAAAATGTAGACTTCATAGCACTGGTGTTATTCCTAATCCAGTCCCTGTGTACCTATGTGATTTAGTTACACTTCCAGGAGAAAGCAAGGCATTTTCATTCACCTAAGAAAAAAAATATTGTCAACATATAGTTTCCAAATTTTCACATATATACATATCCAAAATAGACAATAGACAGCTATACGAATACTTAGCAAATTTATATTGACCCAAGATATGTTTGTAGAACACTAAACTTTAATCTTCATATAGATCTTGACCCTTACCTAAAGAGAAGTAATGACCTTGACATTTCTCTTGACAAAGTGTTTATCTTGTAAAATTAAGACAAATTTTATCAGAAAATTACAAATGAAAGGCACAGGTCATGATCAGTCAGTATAAAAATGAATACAAATCATACAACAAATTTAAGATATATACAGTACATTTTACAGAGACAACTTTTTGAGATATTGCACTAAACTGAGGGTATTTATGAAGCCAACACTTAACTAGAACACTGATACATCAGAAAGGGCCCCGTAATATGTCTGATGCTCCAATGAATATTGGTATTTTAGAGTTATAGTACAGTGATGTTAAATTTGTAAGTGTTAGAAAACAATTATAAATTAAAACAAAAAGCTTCAGCAATAATTCAGAAAAGTTTTTGTAAGTTTTTAATCATGTCAAAGTATTTTGTTTCCATTAGCGTTTAACTGTGTGGAATTGTCACATTCTTTTATCTAAGGAAAAAGAAAAAATCTGAAAAAAAAATATCAAGATACAATGAATTGAATATTGTCTAATGATTCATAGTAAATATTCTTTCTTACCCATCACATAAGATCTACAAATATTTGTTTATGGTCACTGTAGTATGTCCATAGTTGAATCACCTTGACCGGTACCGTTGACCTTTGAACTTGTGACCTTGAACTATGAGTTTGATCATTGTCAGTTAACTCTTGGTTTATTTGTTCACTACTTTGCATAATCGATTAGGGAACAGTTAAAAACAGCAGATTCAGTATTTTCATGTTAATGTTAAAATCCAATATGGCCGCCTAACAGCCATTTTGAATCCGATTTGCATGAAATACTACACATGTGATCTAGAGGATGAATGAGGAATCATCAGTTCCAATTTGATACAAATCCTTCATCTCCTGGAAACATTTTTGTGCAGAAGAAACAGCAAAGATTCAGTATTTTCATGTTAATGTTAAAATCCAATATAGCCGCCTAACAGCCATTTTGAATCCGATTTGCATGAAATACTACACATGTGATCTAGGATGCATGAGGAATCATCAGTTCCAATTTGATACAAATCCTTCATCTCCTGCAAACATTTTTGTGCAGAAGACAAACAAGAGGCCCAATGGGCCTGCATCGCTCACCTGGTATCAATCTCTGACTTATATTATAGTGTAACCCTAAAGTCCCCTTAAATTTTTACTGTAAGACATTACGAAGAACATGTTAAGATTTAAACATATTTTACCCCCGTGACCTTATAAGACAACATCATTTTCATTTTCAAATTTTGTTTCGCTTCATCCCAGGACGTTACCAGCCAAATATCATGTCTCTAGGCATTTGGGTTTACCAGAAGAAGTCACTCAAAGCTTTTAACTGATTTGACCACTGTGACCTTTAATATGGGTCAAGCTCATTTTCCTTCCCGAAGTTTGTCAAGCTTCATACAAGGAACCTTTCAGCCAAATATCATGCTACTAAGGCTTTTGGTATTTCAGAAGAAGTCGTTTAAAGGTTTTAACAGATTTGACCCCTGTGACCTTGAATATAGGTCAAGGTCATTTCTTTTCGCAAACTTTGTCGGGCTTCATCCAAGGAACTTTTCAACCAAAAATCATGCTTCTAGGGCTTTTGGTATTTCAGAAGAAGTTGTTTAAAGGTTTTAACAGATTTGACTCCTGTGACCTTGAATATCAGTCAAGGTCATTTCTTTTCGCAAACTTTGTCGGGCTTCATCCAAGGGACATTTCAGCCAAATACCATGCTTCTAGGACTTTTGATACTTCAGAAGAAGTCGTTTAAAGGTTTTAACAGATTTGACCCCTGTGACTTTAAATATAAGTTAAGGTCATTTCTTTTCGCAAACTTTGTCGGGCTTCATTCAAGGAACCTTTCAGCCAAATATCATGCTTCTAGGACTTTTGGTACTTCAGAAGAAGTCGTTTAAAGGTTTTAACAGATTTGACCCCTGTGACCTTGAATATGAGTCAAGGTCATTTCTTTTCGCAAACTTTGTCGGGCTTCATCCAAGGAACCTTTCCACCAAATATCATGCTTCTAGGGCTGTTGGTACTTCAGAAGAAGTCGTTTAAAGGTTTTAACAGATTTGACCCCTGCGACCTTGAATATAGGTCAAGGTCATTTCTTTTCACAAACTTTGTCGGGCTTCATTCAAGAAACATTTCCACCAAATATCATGCTTCTAGGGCTTTTGGTACTTTAGAAGAAGTCGTTTAAAGGTTTTAACAGATTTGACCCCTGCGACCTTGAATATAGGTCAAGGTCATTTCTTTTCGCAAACTTTGTCGGGCTTCATCCAAGAAACATTTCAGCCAAATATCATACTTCTAGGGATTTTGGTATTTCAGAAGAAGTTGTTTAAAGGTTAAAATAGATTTAACCTAACTGTGACCTTGAATATGGGTCAAGGTCGTTTCTTTTCGCAAACTTTATTCAGCTTCATCCAAGGAAGCTACCGGTCAAATATGAGGTCTCTATGCCTGACAGTATTTTAGAAGAAGTTGTTTGAAGGTTTCGACATTTTTGACCCCTGTGACCTTAAAAATTAGGTCAAAGTGATTTTTTTTAGCAATCTTTGTTCAGCTCCTTCCAAGAAAGCTACCAGCCAAATTTCATGTCACTAGGCCTTTCAGTATTTTAGAAGAAGTCGTCTAAAGGAAAAAGTTGACGGACGCAGGACGGACGGACGGACGGACGACGGACGCTGCACCATCACATAAGCTCACTTGGCCCTTCGGGCCAGTTGAGCTAAAAACGGACAGACGGACGGACAGACGGTCGGACAGACGGACGGACAGACGGACAGACAGACAACCTGATTACTATAGGGCACCCGCATCTCTCCATGCGGCGCCCTAATTACCTTGTTCAGCTTTTTGTGTCCTTCATTCTCTTGCATCCCAGCAGAAGATACTCTTGTTTCCAAAGACTTGGTCCAATCATAAAACCTGTAGAAAGTCATAATGTTATATATAGAGTTGCAAATAATTTATGAATTTCCATTTTCTCCTTTTTCATACAAAACAAAATATGAAAAAATATGTGGTATTGATCAAGAGTAGGCAAAATTATCAAATACCCTTACCCTACCACTTGACATTGACTAATATAAACTGGCTGCTGTGTAATAAGAATTCCTGTCTTATATATAGCCAAGTTCTAAGAACTTATACCTTACCTTTAAACAAACCGACAATTGTTTAAACAACAGACTAATAGTTTTGGTCCCAGTGACTTTGGGTTTAGACAGCTGGTTTAACTGTATATAGTTGAATTAAAATAAAATGTTTTTCACACAGTCTCATGGTAATAAGAGTAAACTTAGAGTGAATGGACTGGTACAAGTCAGGTTTATAGATACGCAAAATGATCTATATACAATTTTGACTAACTCTACAAACCTGTCCAATTAACATTGCATTAATGTTTTGAAACTGTCTCGGACCTTCCCAGATGATACTGGCACACACTACAGCTTCTTGTTCTCAAGTCAAAGTCCACAATCTTTCCATTGTTGACACCAATAAGACCTGAAATTTTATCAATATAAGTTATCTCCCTTTATTTTGTTAACTCCAGGACTCCAACAACTAAAACTACCCCTTATCAGTCACAGGGACATGTTACAATAAAAATGTATTGATAAAATCATAAGGAGTATTCATAAACACAGTCTCCCCGCCATTTTATACTTGTAAACATTTTATGCATATCTGCAATAAAATTCAACTTTAAGAAAATAAATGTATTGAAGCCAATAATTGAATATCTCGCATATTTTTTTTAGACTTAAACTTTTATTGTAACTCATCCCTCTGCTTGCAAAATATATTGCATATCAGATATATATAGTTAGAACACTTCAGAATTAAAACTGCAGACCTGAGTTGGGTCAGACTAAGCTTGTTCTAATATACAAAACAAAATGTTTATATATTCATTTAATAGAACAGCACCGGTGTAGCATGGTATTTTGAATCATGGTGAAATGACCCCGGGTCAAAGTACTATTATGGTAAAATGACCCCCCCCCCCCCTTTACAACTGTCACTATAATATGCTTTTCCATATATAATTTCACATGTTTTTGTTAGAACTATGTTGTATCAATAAAAACAGTGCAAATTTGGATGGGAAAGTTAACAAAAGAGCAAAATATAGGTGAATGTTTAAGGATGGGGCGGGGGGATGGTCACTGTACCATGGCCATAGTGAAGTAAAGCCTTTTTTTAAAGATTTTTTTGGTAAGTGAATTTTTTTTTTATTTAATCTTTTTCAGTTACCTTCAATTTAACAGCACAATTGGTTGGGGGGGGGGGGGGGGGGCTCATCTAACCATGGCCATGGTAAAATGACCCCCCACCTCCCATGTCAACAAAATTGATTTTTTTAGTAAATCTTTTATAAGTTTACTTCATTCATTATATTCTTTAAATCAAAAACCATTAAAATTTGTTTTGGATAGGTGATTTTTATGTGAGTCATGTAGGGATGGGGGGGGGGTTCAATTTACCATGGTGGAGTGAATCCTTATACATTATTTTGGCAATTGACTTTTTCCATTAAATCTTCATCAGTTTACTTAAATTTATTTGTATATACATTACAATATACATTGTCAAACAGCAATAATGTTTTGGGATATATACCTTTAATATGTTCAAAAAACAAAATGCGGGGGGGGGGGGGGGGGTCGTTTTACCATGGCCAATTTTACACTTTTGGGAGGTTTAGATCTATTTTCGATAAAAATGCTCCCTCAGTCTTAAATGGTTGTAAATGCTAAGGTGTTGAAAGATTTCGATGTCGAAAAAGCGACCCTACCTAGATTTCTTACATCAAAAATCACATTTTTTTATTTGAGGTATGAAAAAACGCTTGATACATGTACCATAGGAAAGATGGATATTTTTTTTATTTTAGAAACCGCCTAATTTAAATGTACACAAATGTAGCCCCATCCAGAAGTGTAAAATTAGACTGAACATCTAGTTTAGGTCCAAAACTAGTTTAAATTAGCTGTAACAAATTTTCAGGTCCCTGTACATGTGATACATGTACATGTAGGCCTATACATGTAGCTGCGCTCTCCATCACGCATAGTCGTTTAAATATTATTTAAGTATTGTTATATTATTAGTTTGTTACCTACCTACATATAGCTATAGACAGCTGATAGATACACTGTTGAATCGGTGTCAAAACTTTAGTTTGAAGTTCTTTTTCCTGTGGGGTCTAAGCTGCTGACACACACTGCTCGGACATGTTATGTACGTAATGGTAACTTGCATTGCCATACCGTAAATTATCTCGCCAACAAAACCTCAGATTTACATTTTGCAGTAGCCCGAGATACTCTGGCCCTACACCATTTTGACAGTTATATGTCAAAATGGTGTAGGGCCAGAGTATCTCGGGCTAATTTTGCAGATGGTTTTCCCGAAAAGTACTGTCAACTCAATGCAACCACTTCGTCCGTCAAACCATGGTCTTGGTCTTCTTTGATTGATGTCGTGTTTCTTTTTGTTGATCAGATGCACCTGTTCCGATCTTTTTAATAGTCTCTTTGTTGGCTAGTCTTCCTTTGAGCCTGATGCGACTCTGGTTTCGTCTGGCTGCCATATTTGTTTAATGTTTACCGCGGCTACGTATACCTGATGACAGTCATGTGCTTCCGGTTCTATTTTTATACGAGGAATCACATGACTTTCCGAAACACGTCACCATTACTTGTTCCCGCGTTCAATGTCGATTCGCAAAAAAAAAGATAAGAAATGCTTTTTCAATATTGAAAACGATAATAAAAATATAACTTAAGCATCAGTATGTTAAAGAATAAATGCTGATATGAATAAAAAAGGTTGTTGCTCAAAAGTCCAAACAATTAAGGTTTTAAAAAATGTAGAAAATGTTTGATTTCGTACCATGTTGATATTCCTATAATTAGTCGAATGGCGGCCGTGAAATTGAGCAGAAATGGGCCAAATTTAGCGGAAAATGCCGTTTTAAGGTACTTTCTGGTTATTTAACACAACCGAGACCTTGATTTTTGTTCTTAGAATAACATTTGCCTTCAGAAAATGTATTTCATTTGGAAATTGGTCCAAACACGAGCTAATTATTATTATTATGTAAGATTATGTTTTAATAATTTGTCAAAAATTTTAATTGAGAATTTTTAAGTGTAAAATTAAGAGAAATCACACATTTTTTTCATTGAGAATGGGTCTGTTTACATGACCTAAAATGAAGAGTGATAAAGCCCTGTAGAGTATGCACCCTTATTAGGAAATATGCTCACATAATTTTATTGCTAAACTTTAAAAAGTCTTTTTAATACAAAAAAAAAATGCTTTGAATCATTCAAGGCATTCCTACATGGATTAGGAAGGATGGGCTGTATATGGGCCATTTACCACTGTTTTAGGAATACCTATGGGCCCTTTGTTCTTTGCCTATGTATGATTTCAATATGTTTCATTGTCAATATGAGAATTTTTATGCGCATATATGGCCCGTGGCCCGTAACCCTTCCTAACCCCTGTTCCTCTTCAGGCAATGGTGGGGCATCCAGGTCCATATTAGTGATGATTGCCAAAATATCTTGACATTTCTTGTCTATATATCACATATATACTATGTACATGTATAAGTGTTGGATCAATATCAGATGTTATATGGTACATTAATCCATAAACCTCTCAGTATCAATACAAGTATCTAAAAATAGTTTCTACTTTCACTTTGGTGAAAGAGCGCAAAAATGTTTGAAACGCAGTCATCTCGTATACTTTTGTTCAAGCATCTGTGTTAGTCTGACTAAAAAAAATCTGGGTTACTGTCATTCTTACATGTATAAGCATGCTGCTTGGCACGGTTCAAGGTATGGTCCTGTTTAAAAAAGGCTAACAATGATGTTGCTAATTGCAACATTTGCAATGTAAGTGTAGCAACAGCAAAAGGAACAACTAATTTAAACACAAATTTAATGTGACATCATAAAATCAGAGTAAATAGCACTCTTAGCACTAAAAATCGTAACATTAACTATCGTTTTTCCATGGCCGTTGGACTGTTATCAGGACAGTGATATAATTTTACCAGTGTACGTGGAGAGCCAACCTTACGTAACGTACAATATTAGGAAATTACGAACTATTTCAAGTGGTCTAGACCTTTTGGCCTGGTGGTAATTATATATAACATATCCTGGCTCCATAACCTAGAGGTCTCGGGTTTGGCCCCACGTCTCGCTAGTTTCATTTCTCCTCTTTGTGTAAAATATTGTTTATTTCCCAGGTCCGGATGTTAATTTGTATGTATAAATATATACTAATTATCACAAGATAATTTTGTAAATATAATTACAGCCCCTGGTTCCGATTCGATGTGACATTTGCTGTCTTAATTGTGACAGATCTGTTTGACTTGTGTATCTAGCACTTTTTCTTCTATATGCCGCCATGTTTGTAACACCATGTTACATATTATGAATTATATAGAGCTATATATACGGAACATATATGAAAAAGCAAACTTTTACACCATCAATTAAAAAAATTGTTTATAAGATGAAAGGAAATAAACAATACACATAAAGCTCTGGAAAATTGGTTAAATTCAACAGTTTAAATTTTTTTAAATTTTCTGTATTTCACTTAGATGGGGAGAAAAGAAAGAACGACAAATTTCAAGAAGAAAAAGGAGAATGGCAAGTATTTTACTGCATGCATGAACACTATACACAAGATAACCTGTGGTTTGTGCGTTGGGAACATTCCTGCATAAAGGAGCAAATGGGACATTTGCTTTTACGCAGGTTTACATTAATATTCTTATTAGTCCCCTACCGGTTAAAACCTTGGGGGGGGGGGAGGCTTTTTGTCTCCATTCGTCCGTCACGAGCGGTTAAAGTTTTTTTTAAAGTTTTTCGTTGCCAGTGGTTTACCATTCACTTAAAAGTTGCACTAGGATGCTGAAACTTTGCTTATAGGTTCTTAATTAGGGGTCTAACATTAATGTTGGAGAGTGAAAATTAAGTGGAAAAAATATTCATATATTTTCTTCATTTATGACATCTTTTCACTTTTTTGCCCATAATCTGCAGGTTAAAGGTTTGGTTAAAGTTTGTCAGTGGTTCACCATTTACTTGATAATGGTATTAGGGTGTTGAAACTTTGCATATACATGTAGAGTAATGTTGAAGAGTGAAACTTGACAAATTTTATATATCATTTTCTTCCTTTTTCACATTATTTGGACTTCACCTTTTTGCCCAAATTCTGCAGGTTAATAGCTTGCTGGGACCGGTAGGGGACATGTATTACTTTAGCAATGATAATACCCAACAAAGTTACGCAAAGGAAGTTAGCGGCTGCTATATACTGAATACCCAACCAAAGGGAATGTACCACAGTGCAGTAAACTACAGTATAGGGTTTAAGCCCTTCAATATACAGAGAATCTGCAATATTTTACTGGATGCCATCATTTCTGAAAAATATTTCCGGAATTCCCAGCGTCTTGATTATAACAGGTCTACTGTAGTGTAATTATATATATAGAACCCCCTTAAGAAAATGAGACCTATAGATTAAAATACATGTAGTTTTGTTTGTCAATGTTTGGCTTTGACTGAATGACCTCAAAATAAGCAACTGATAGGAAAAATGTTGATTGAATTTGGGCGTCTGCATGACTACCTATGCATGTACATGTATTGGTTATGTTTGTATTGTATTGATCACACATTAGATACAGGTATTTTTTTAAATAGAAATTATGAAATAACTCCTTATTACATGCACATTGTATTAATTAATAAGTATATACTTATAAAAAGTTCTTGTTTTTGACATTGATTCATAATTGAAATTAAAAATGACATCGTATAAATCTTACATACATGGAAGGTTTTTACTGCATCCAAGTAAAATAGAAATATTTTCCTACCTAGGCTATATATATATACATTTTATATATATCTTGGTCTGTCCGTGCCAAGCAATAGATATTTTGAGGATTTTCTGACTGTTGGATTTTGCATTTTTTATTCAAGCTGTTTTCTTTGTCAATGCACTCCTGTTAGTATTTTGTTTTTAAATTCATAAAATTTATTTTTATGAAAAAAGATACATACAATAGTGATAGTTTACTGTACTCGACCGACAATAGGCTCTCCCACCCTGAATAGGAAAATAGGGATTTTGGGGATAGGGGGCTGATTGCCAAACATAGACCCAATTCCATCAAAGGTTTCATGCTGGTTTACATTTTTGGGAAAATACATATAGTATAAACAGCTGATTAATATAGGGTGACTATTGCCAAACATTTGACATAATGTCATAATGTATGATTGATAATAAGGTAGAGTCTGGTTATGTTTTTTTTCCAGATTTACATGAACCTTACAGTCAGATTCTGATTAAGATAGATGGAGGCATTTGGTGGCCAGGGTATGTGAATGAAGATGGCTGTGGAACATTTCTAAATGAGGAAGAGGAAGTTAGGTAAGTGAATAAAAGCTTCTCTATGTTTTTGTAACATAAATAATATTATAATAAAATTACAAAATGATTTTGTATAATAGAATTACATAAAGATATTGCGATATGTATCAGCATCCGTATCGGCAAGTTTTTTGCTTCGATACAAACCAGCAATATAGCATAATGAAATAAAGATATACCAAAAAAGTGTTATGAGATTATCTTAATAAAGTTTTATATTTATAAACAAAAATCAAGAGACTTGTTCGGTCAATGTAAAAATGATTAATTATGTATGTTTCTGAGATAATTTTAACCTGACTTACTCTAGCTTTTTAATCTGACTCCAACATTTGTATTACAGTGCATTCCTCTTTATATCATGTTGCATTTGTCAGACAAAAGCATGATATTAACAGGAATGTGACATTAACAGAAACATGTTTTTCCATTAAATCTAGTGCATTTTCAATCTTCATAACTAAAAGTAAGCTATTTAATGTATATGAACATGTTTCAATCTATAAATAACATTAATTCATTAAAAAATCATTTATTTTGGGAATTTTCAATTTTCTACTAAATGTTTTGTACAATTTGTATCTGAAATCAATGGAAATGACACCTTTTTCTGGATATTTTGTGTGATTGGCAAAAAAAACATGATATAAAGAGGAATTTACCTCAAAATACATGATATTAACCAAATAACATTACATAGATTATATAGAAGGAAAATGGTGTTTTGGAAAAACATGATATAAAGAGGAATGTGATATTAACAGGAGTGATATTAAGTGAATGCCACTGTACCATTTTCAAATTCAAATGCATAGAGCTGTTCAATAATTATCACTTACACAAATTGCCGAGAAGACTATGTAAACATAATACATTTAAATAAGGCCTAAATAACAGAACTAGTTCTGCAAAATGGAATATTGGAGTATTAAAAGGGGGCTGAAACTGCCCTATCAACACTCATCTTTTGTTAGGCCTAATCATTGCATGATAGATTGGACCATTTTGCTTTGAAATGAAAAAGAAATGATATAGTGTAAATTTAATATATATGTGTTCCTTTGCCTTGTAGCATTCCATTGACACACAGTAATTGGTGTCCCATTCCATCATCTGCAGATGATACCAGGATCAAAAAGTCTCTAGGTATATAAAATGCTTGCATATGTTGCTTTGTAAATTGTTATATATCTTGTATAGATCATAGGACAAGTTAAGAAATATTATACATGTATAGTTATGGCTGCTATGAGTAATAATTTTATTTGATTAATTCTTTTTGAAAACTTGTGAATGCTTGATTGTTATATAGTTATTCCATCAGAGAAAATAACATTTCATATGACCCATCTCTATCCACTGTGAAACCATATACCTGTATCTCAGAACAGTAACAGTCATCTTTTATTCATCAACTTTGAATGTGTGGTTATTGGGTCAGTAATGACTACATACTGGGTAATAGCTAAGTTAAAATGTTTTTAATAACATCTTAACTTTACAGGAAAACTGTCTACAGAATATAAACATGTGTATGAAAAGGACCTAATGAAGCTCCAGGAAAAAGGTAGGAATTCCCCCATCCCACCCAACACAACCTAAATTTACAGGTGTAATTTTGTTTTTGGTAATACATCTCCGAGGGTATCTGGACTCATTAGCGTAAACTTGAATTCGCGCAATCACCACAAGAATGTATACATATGTCAATTTTAGCGCTGCACTTGAATTAGCGCATTGACTTTAGCACGTAAGGCGCTAATATTAGAATACCGCTAAAATAAGTACACGTACAGTAATTGGAATTAGGTCATCTAATTATCACATGGCGCCAAATCATCACAAAAACACTTCCCGGAACTCCGTCTTGTACCACTGTGGCTTATCAAGAGGAATAAAAATTTTATACTTTTGGGATAGGCTTATAAATACATATAGGGAAGAGATTATTATTATATAGATTATTTTACAGGTGAAAATATCTACAAACCTTTATCTTGGAAGATCTGCATGTTTCTTTCTAAACTTGCAGTTACTAGGATATATTAAAGCTTAATTTTCATGTGAAGTAAACATTTAATTGAACATAATGATATGTAATGTTGTTGCTAGGATGGTATTTTATTAGGGTCTCATGTTTTGTATTTTTTCATTGATGAATAATTTGTTATGATATAATTAGGCAAAGTTGGTCACAATCAAATAAGAAATCAACTCCGCAAAGGTCATTTGTAATTTTGAGTCAAAGTCAAAGGTCAGTTTTTTTTGTTGTGTGGTGAACATTTCGTTATGAGATTATAAAGCAAAGTTGGTCGAAATAGCAGATAACTGATTCCAGGTCAAGGTTACTGGGTTAAAGGTCAATATATTGCCATAAGACGGGACCCTTCCTGAATGGTCAACATTCTAGTTTAAAGTGAAATATTAGCATTGAACAGACAACATAGGAAAAATGCCATGTCCATGTGTTATAGAATGATAATCTAGTTTTTATTGATTATTTGTCTATTTTTTCTTTATATTTATACCATAAACTTCTGTTTTAATGTAATTCTTTAAGAACAACTCTGTTATTATCTAATGTATTAAAATTTGTGATTTAGCACCACTACAAAAGAAAAGGAAGAGTAACAGTGGAAATGAGGATAGCTTGTCTAAAAAACAGAAACCATGTGCTTACTCTCCTGTGAAACAACCTTACTGCACAGAGGAGGGAGCTGGGGACAAAGGAGTCAAGAAATCGTCATTAAGAATAAGCAGTGAGTGTACAACAAAGTTACCCGCCCTGTCAGCAACAATTGGGGGTTTGTCTTTATTGGCCCACCATCACTAGATAGTGGGCTATTCAAATTGCCCTGCATCAGTGGTCCGTAGTCAGAGGTCCGTCCATTCTTAAACCATTCTTGTTATCGCTATGCCTTGAGAAGTACTAGATTGATCTTTCTCAAATTTCATATGTAATTTGATTCTGGTTCAGAAAAATGAAAATATCTGAATTCAGCCATTTTGGATTTTGCCATTGAAGGTTTGTTATCTTCCTCAAATTTCATATGTACATTTATGCAGGTTCCACTTGGTCCTTATAGTTGTTATTTTGAATTTTGGAGTGATCATAAAAATTGCTCATAGTCTACCATCTTCCAATTTATGCCTTATTTTGACTGCCATTTTGAAAAACACATTTTGAGAGTGAAGCTGCACAAAGTATGCACTTAAGAAGCAAAATCAGAATTACTTTAATGAAATGATATTAGGCAAACTGTTGTAGAGCTTTTTTCAGAAATTTTATGCATACTAGAATGATAAAAAAGCAACAACAGAATCAAATCTAAAACAAATTTTTGTGACATATTTTAACACAACATAGTAACCTTGATATTGACGTTCGACATTGTTATCACAATTGGCACTATTTCTGTTGCAAAAGTATTCCATGTATTTCTGGTTCTAGATGTGGCCTTAAAAACGTTTAGATGTGCCACAAATCACAGTTATTTATATCACATAGCACATTTATAATGAAACAAAAAGCTGTTATATACATGTAAAACATTGTGAAAATGGAGTCTGTCCAGCAATATGTAACTTATGAGACACTAATTTAGTAGTAAACTTTAAAACTGGACAAATATAACAACACTGATCTTGTTCTATTACAGAGTCTTCAGCCATCCAATCCAAACCGTCAGATTTCCAACCCCAAGCATCAGACATTCAAACCCAACTTTTGGACATCCGACCCCAAACGTTGAACATACAACCCCAAATGACGGACATCCTACCTCAACCAATGGACTTCCAACCACAACCTTTGGACATCCAACCACAACCATTGGACATCCAACCACAACCTTCGGACACCCAACCACAACCTTTGGACATCCGACCCCGAAAGTCAGACATCCAACCACAACCTTTGGACATCCAACCACAACCTTTGGACATCCAACCACAACCTTTGGACATCCGACCACAACCTTCGGACACCCAACCACAACCTTTGGACATCCGACCCCGAAAGTCAGACATCCAACCACAACCTTTGGACACCCAACCACAACCTTTGGACATCCGACCCCGAAAGTCAAACATCCAACCACAGCCTTTGGACATCCAACCACAACCTTTGGACATCCAACCACAGCCTTTGGACATCCAACCACAACCTTTGGACATCCAACCACAGCCTTTGGACATCCAACCACAACCTTTGGACATCCGACCACAACCTTTGGAAATCCAACCACAGCCTTTGGACATCCAACCACAACCTTTGGACATCCGACCACAACCTATGGACATCCAATCACGACCTTTGGACATCCAACCAAAACCTTTAGATATCCGACTCCAAAAGTCAGACATCCAACCACAAACAAAGGACATCCAACCACAAACAAAGGACATCCAACCACAAACAAAGGACATCTGACCACTTAAGTCAGACATCCAACAACAAATGTTTAATGTCCAACCTGAACCGCCAGACATCCTGTTTCCCGACTTGGATTACCTAAACGACTGGGAAGATTTGGATAATGACGCTGACCCAGATTTCATGCCACCATCAGATTCAGAGGATGATTCAGAGGATGACTCAATGTCTGTTGTTTTTCCAATATTAATGTCAGATAGCACTGAAGTTGAAAGATGTACAAGCAGCAGTGAGTTACAAGTACAAATTAGTAACAACAGGGATGGTATTCGAGTTTGGGATAAGATGCATTTCTGTTTATATTGCCAGGAAGGTTTCACTAATATTACAAAACACTATCTTGGTCCTCACAAAAAGGAAACGGAAGTCCAACGTATCTTATCGCATCCTCTTAAGTCAGAGGCAAGAAGGCTGAGTTTATTAAAACTCAGAAATGCTGGGGATTATCATCACAACACAGATGTTTTGAAAAGTGGAAGTGGAGTACTAGTAACATTTACAAGAAATGAAGACAGCGAACTTTCACCACATGACTACTTACCATGCCAGGATTGTCTCAGATTTTTTCTGAAATCAAACCTGTGGAGACACAGAAAAGTGTGTCCACTAAGAAAAAATACCACACATGTGCCACAACTAAGATCAGAGGCTAACCTTTTACTGCCTGCAGCAGTAAATGTTTGCGCAGCTATGCAGGAAAAAGTTATTAGACATATGAAAGCTGACGAAATTACACAAGTTGTCCGAAACGATGCCACTATCATTCGCCTAGGTGAGAAACTTTTCCAAAAGCATGGGCACTTGCCTCATTTGTTTGTTTATGTTAGTCAGAAAATGAGGGAGCTGGGTCGATTTTTAATCAGTTCTCGGAAAGAAGACCCAACGATTAACTCGCTTGCAGATGTCCTTCTGCCAGAAAAGTTCGCAACCATTGTGAGATCAACAAAAAATCTTTGTGGCTACAGTTGTGATGACAACAAATATGCGAATCCGTCCCTCGCTTTAAAGATTGGACATCTCTTAAAAAAATGTGCTATGATCCAGAAAGCAAATGCTTTGATGACAGAGGATACCTCATTGGGATCCAAATCAGATGCTTTTCTGTCATTATGTGAAATGGAATGGACAGATTCAGTGTCGGGTATGGCCCTTCAGACCCTAAGCACAGCAAAGATGAATAAAGGACAGCTTTTGCCATTGACAGAGGACATCAAAAAAGTTCAGGATTTTCTGAAAGAAAAAACCAGTAACTTAACAGAAAGCCTGAAAAACAGCTTCTCCAAAGAAGTCTGGAATACCTTGAACCAAGTAACATTGGCCCGTCTTGTACTGTTCAACAGGAGGAGAGGGGGTGAGGCAGAAAGGATCACCATGAAAGATTACCAGGAAAGACAGAAATCAGGGAGTTGTCTGAAAGATATTGAGGAATCACTAAGTCCGATGGAAAAAGTCCTCTGCTCTACCTTTGAAAGAGTAGAAATCCGTGGGAAAAGGGGACGTATTGTCCCAGTTCTGTTAACAACCACCCTACAGAAAAGCATAGAGTGTCTTATGAAACACAGAGATGCAGCTGGCATTCATCCAGATAACAAGTATGTTTTTCCAAGGTCTTCATTTGACTCACTTAATCCAATCAGGAGTGCAGACAGCCTAAGACGTTTTGGAAGGGAAGCCAAACTGTCCGTACCTGAAAATCTTACAAGCACCCAACTTCGGAAGCATGTCGCAACTGTAAGCCAGGTTTTGAACCTTACAAGAAATGACTTGAAAAACATTGCTGGATTTATGGGTCATGACATTGACATACATAAGTCCTTCTACAGGTTACCACAGGAAACCTTGCAGGTTGCAAGAATGGGAAGGTTACTAACAGCATTTGACAGTGGAGATGTGGCCAAATACAGTGGGAAATCGATTGAAGAAATTCCAGTTGATGAGGGTAAGTACATTGAAGATATTGAATGGTTTCCTGTTAAATATATTTAATATTCAATGGAAAATCGTAAAAATTTCTTTGATGTCCATCTATCTGAACTAGCTGAAGGATAGTTGCAGGGTGCATTTGCAATTTATTTATTTGTTTTTTGGAAGCACATAATTCCTTTTGATTTGATATATATAGTGGTGGGATTCGTAGTCAATGGGGAAAAATATAATTATGGGTGGTAGGGGGGTGGGAAAAAGTGCTTCCTTCACTGCCATATGGTTTTTATCCTTTGGTCTCCAGTTTTCATGTTTAATTTTGAGACTGATTGGATGAACAAAATTGGTAACATACAGACATCTTTGATTTAATTGCAATTATTGGTTGCTGTTGCTATAGACTACATAATGAAGGTATATATGGAAATGCAGATACAAGAGTAGTATTTTATTTGATGATGTAGATCATTCAATGGTGGGCACCAAGATTCCTTCTTTTAATCAGATGATGATACTTGCATCATTAACTATAAATGTGTTAACTTAATGTATTGTTTAATTACAGACTTGGAGCTTGAAGATCAGCCTGAAGGTAGTGACGAGCTTTCGACTGATATCGAAGATGTTATGGAAAACATTTCGCTTGATGGTAAGGGATATTGTGAAATGCGTATAGTGATAACATAGTATTTTGTCCCTACATTTGTCGATTTTTATTAGGTCATGTGACTCAAGCATCAAGATGTGCTTTATTCCCTGCATTAGACTTTTTACATACACTGTCGCTGACTTAGATGAAGGGCTACCAAGTTTGTTCAAATGAATTACCTTGACCTACTTTCAAGGTCACAAGGGTCATATGTCTTTAAATCTTTGAGAAACTTCTTCTCACAAATCAAAAGGCCCAGGGTACTGATATTTGGCATGTAGCCTGCTTGGATGAAGGGCTACCAGTTAAACTACTTGATCAAAACCTAGTCATTCCACAAGGAAAGGTACATGTATATGGTATATCTCTTTTGGCCATAATATAATGACATGAAGTTACCCTTCAGTTTTATACTGCTATAAGACAACAATGTACTTACTTAACTTATATGCAGTATATAATGTCCCACACACAGTCATATTATTCTTCAGTACATCTTTATTGATATCTTCATCACTCAATTATGATACATGTACTAGGAAATGGTATTTTCATTGATATCTTATTCCATTTTCATTTCAGTTGCTACCGGATCCAGTTCAACTTCTCGATCAAAGTCCAGTCATTCTATGAAAGGTACGGTATATCTCTCGTTCCTGTGTTCAGAATTTCATAATTTATCACATCAAATGAAGTAATGTGGTAGTTATTCAATGGTGTCCATGCATATTGAAATATGATTTTTAAATACAAATGTTTCCTAAAATAGTTAAGATTGGTCACAAATATACTGTACTGTCTTCTATTTCATGTTTATAACTTGATTTGTTTAATTTTGCACACTTCGCTAATTTTCATATCAGGAGACATGTTGAATGTAAGCCGTTTATACAGATGACCTTTTTGGCAGATTTTAATTAGCTCAGTTTGTTTGTAGTTATAGTTATTTTGCAAAGCATTAATCTCACATTAAATTGGAATGAAGATTTACATTTAAATGTCTTTTCTTTCAGGTCGTATCATCTTAAATGCTGAACAGACAACCTGCTTGAAGCAATTGTTCAAAGACAGCATTGCAATGCGAAGGGAATTGAAATTGAAAGAGTGTGTCAGTGCCATTGAAAAAGAAGAATGTTTGAAAGGCTTAGATTGAAAGAAAGTTAAAAACACAGTACACAATTGGATAATGAACGAAAAGAAAAAAACGCAAGCATTGGTCAAAAAGCATTGATCAAAAGGACAAATGTTATGCCACTGTTTTCTTCAAACAGCAGTTGTTAGGTTTAATACAGTTTTAGTTTGGGGTTGAACAAATGTCAACTAAGTTTAAGATTTTTTCATGTGAAAACTTTTTCATGAAATGAGCAAGTTGTATAAGAGATTTATAGTTTGTTGCATTTAAAGGAAGACTTAAAGCAGTAATATGATTTTTGTGTTACTCTTGCTGGCAAATTGATTGAGATGTGCAAAGTATTTGTAATGAAAAAGGAAAGTTCTCTTCAAAGAGCGGGAAACATGTTTATTAATTTTGTTGTTTTGCTTCTGTCGATATCAGCTTACAGACTTACACGGGGACGGATCTATTGGATATGAATACATATAAATCAGTAAAACATATACCCCCCCGGTACATGTAAAACAAGTTGATATTATAACAAATATACACAAAGTAATTACAATGTGTAATGTGCAATTCAACAAAAAGAAAGGATTTAATTGATTTGCTTGATGTTTTGAAAACGTTTTGCATGCATTAGTTGCAAATTTTATTGGAAGATAATATTTTTGGCAAATTAAACATTTGTCGAGTAATTCATGTATATCTTCTAATTTAGACTTTATAATATGGTTATGTAATGTGTCTCTTTGAAGATGTTCTCTAAAGTTTTGTTTTTTACAACATAACCTGAATATGTCAATATTTTCTTAACTCCCGGTAACAGTGGTGTGGTTTTGTGTTTGTTTTATCCTGCTTTTATCAAATGGTGATATATTTGAACAGGCCATTTTTAGCTCGCCTCGACGAAGGAGAGGGGGAGCTTATGTTGTCACCCCGGTGTCGGCGTCACACTTAAGTTTTGGTGAAAGTTTCTTTTTCTCACTTTCTTCAGCTTAGATCTTCATAAACTTTTATTATTTCATTTTCCTACTGTGTATTAGTCCTAAATGGAATACTGGGACCAATTTTGGGTCCATCAGGGGTCTGTGGACCAATTACTTAGCCATTTTCTATGGTTTAAGTTTTGGTGAAAGTTTCTATTTTCTCACTTACTTCAGCTTAGACCTTCATAAACTTTTATTGTTTCATTTTCTTACTGTGTATTAGTACTAAATGGAATACTGGGACCAATTTTGGGTCCATCAGGGGTCTGTGGGCCAATTACTTAGCCATTTTCTATTGTTAAAGTTTTGGTGAAAGTTTCTATTTTCTCACTTATTTCAGCTTTATAGACCTTCATAAACATTTATTATTTCATTTTCCTACTGTGTACTAGTCCTAAACTGGGACCAATTTTGGGTCCATCAGGTTATTATGATTATTATGTAGCCATAATTAAGGATATCCCAGATTATTTGCACCAATTCAAAAAATGTGTGAAGAGGCGAGCTATGCTGTTCTCCAACAGCTCTTGTTTGTTTAAGCCTTAGAAATGTATTGTCTTACTCAAAGACTAATTAATCAACAGTTTCTAGTCCTTTTTCCATAAATAATTCTGATACTAAAGCCGTCCTTGCTTTTTGCCTTTCAGTGTTGAGATTGATCAGAAAAACAAAAAGGGTGTCTGTGCCATCTTGTATATTAAGCGAATTTGTCTTCAGTATTTCACAAATCGGACAAGATTTTTCTCCTATTCTTATATTCATTGTACAATGAATGTATGTTCCTTTTAATCATAGCTTTTTTCACATATTTGTTTCCATCTCTCCTTATTCCGCTGACAAGTATTAAAGTTGGCATCAAGATTCCCGGACATTTCGAGTTTCCGATCAGTCGAATTTAAAAATATGTATTGTCATATATGGATGAATATCACAGATTTTTTTCATTCTGGTTTTATTTCTGTTATAATTTTGAACATGTCAGTTCACTTTGATGTTGAAAATAAAAGCCCATTGAATATGTAACGAAGAGTTATGGTTGGTTTATTTAATATTTAATATCTATATTTCTATAATTGACATTAAATCAGGGTGGAGCTGAGGAAACATCTAATATATCTACAAAGATACAAACCTGACATCCACTGTTTCAGGCAAACCACATTGTGATAATATGACCTTAAATCAACTCATGGAGTCTTGCACCAAAAGTTAGTCACTGTGACCTACATTTTGAAATTTGACCTACATAAAAAGTGTCCTCATTCTATACTCTTTTTATAGCCACCATGTTCCGTCCGTCGTCAGCCTGCGTAAACTTTCCTTCAAGCAACTTCTCAATAACCAAAAGGCCAAGAATACTGATATTTGGCCAGTAGCATGCTGGAATGAACGGCTACCAAGTTTGTTCAAATCAATGACATTGGCCCACTTTCAAGGTCACAGGGGTTAAATGTCTTAACACTCTTTGCAACTTCTTCTCACAAACCAAAAGGTCCAGGGTATTGATATTTGGCCGGTAGCATGCTTGGATGAAGGGCTACTAAGTCTTTTGTCTATAGGGAAGCATAAATCATTAATTCATACTGCAAGAAAAGCAAATGAAAGGTAAAAATTAATAGCCATACATTGGAAACTGTCCAGAGCGTCAATACCTCAGACATACCTCGGTAGTATACACTCAAATCTATCAAAAGTGTTTAAACCTCGGTAGTATACGCTCAAGTATGTCAAAAGTGTTAAAATACCTCGGTAGTATACACTCAAGTCTGTCAAAAGTGTTAATACCTCGGTGGTATACACTCAAGTCCATCAAAAGTGTTAATACCTCGGTAGTATACACTCAAGTCTGTCAAAAGTGTTAATACCTCGGTGGTATACACTCAAGTCCATCAAAAGTGTTAATACCTCGGTAGTATACACTCAAGTCTATCAAAAGTGTTAATACCTCGGTAGTATACGCTCAAGTCTGTCAAAAGTGTTAATACCTCGGTAGTATACACGCAAGTCTGTCAAAAGTGTTAATACCTCGGTAGTATACACGCAAGTCTGTCAAAAGTGTTAATACCTCGGTAGTATACACTCAAGTCTGTCAAAAGCGTTAATACCTCGGTAGTATACACGCAAGTCTGTCAAAAGTGTTAATACCTCGGTAGTATACACTCAAGTCTATCAAAAGTGTTAATACCTCGGTAGTATACACTCAAGTCTATCAAAAGTGTTAATACCTCGGTAGTATACACTCAAGTCTATCAAAAGTGTTAATACCTCGGTAGTATACACTCAAGTCTGTCAAAAGTGTTAATACCTCGGTAGTATACACTCAAGTCTGTCAAAAGTGTTAATACCTCGGTAGTATACACTCAAGTCTGTCAAAAGTGTTAATACCTCGGTAGTATACACTCAAGTCTGTCAAAAGTGTTAATACCTCGGTAGTATACACTCAAGTCTGTCAAAAGTGTTAATACCTCGGTAGTATACGCTCAAGTCTATCAAAAGTGTTAATACCTCGGTAGTATACACGCAAGTCTGTCAAAAGTGTTAATACCTCGGTAGTATACACTCAAGTCTGTCAAAAGTGTTAATACCTCGGTAGTATACACTCAAGTCTGTCAAAAGTGTTAATACCTCGGTAGTATACGCTCAAGTCTATCAAAAGTGTTAATACCTCGGTAGTATACACGCAAGTCTGTCAAAAGTGTTAATACCTCGGTAGTATACACTCAAGTCTGTCAAAAGTGTTAATACCTCGGTAGTATACACTCAAGTCTGTCAAAAGTGTTAATACCTCGGTAGTATACGCTCAAGTGGTAATACCTCTGCAGAACTGTGGATTGTTGTAAATACCTCTTTGATGACGCGTAGTGTTGATGACTTTTATGTAGTACTGGCTTCACTTTTAATCATGTTTAAGTGATTTTTACCAACAGCAAAGCAAAGCCTTCAATGCCATGCGACACAGATGCTAATTTTATTAATGGAAAATACGTACCTCGCTATGCAAGTGTGAATGTATGTACCTCTTCATGTTTGTCGCACGGGTGTGTGTGTGTGGGTGTGGGTGTGGGTGTGGGTGTGGGGGGGGGGGGGGTGACGGTAAGCGGTGGTGTGTATGGGGTGGGGGTGTCTGTAAACGATGTGTGTGTGTGTGTAGGGGGGGGGGGGTGACTGTAAGCATTGTGGTGTCAGGGGGTGGGGGTGACTGTAAGCTTAGGGACTTTTTACATTTTGAGTTAGGCATCGACTATCCCATAGAGCTAGGTAATGTGCATCGGTTTGGTAAATCGAAATCCGGTAAGCCTAGACCCATTGTAGCTCGTTTTCTCTTTCACAAGGACCTTGTGCACGTGCTGCAACTCTCCTGGAAACTGAAAGGAAAACCCTTCGGTATCAATGAACAGTTCCCTGCCGTGATCGAAGAGAGGAGGCGCTTGTTATATCCTGTTAAAAAGAAAGCGAAGGCTGATAATCACCATACCAAAATGGTTCGGGACAAACTATATATTGACGGTACCTTGTACCGTGCAGATAATGACAATCGCGCTGCGCGTATCGAACGCGACACTGAGCCAGTTCCGTCATTCAGTGGAGTTGTGAGTGGGCAGTCTACGCCCAATGCTCGTAACAACCATAAGAGGAGGAACCCATTCACGCCCACTCCACCGGGCCCCGGGAGAAGACGTTTCACGTCCCAGCCCCCATCGGGTGGAACTAAAAGGGCGGAGTCGTCTCATCTATAGGGGTGTCAGGGGGAGAGACATGCGCTTGAAATAACCTCATGGAACGTTAACCGCGGTTTGGTGCGCAAATTGGAAGAACCAGGTTTTGTTGACATTATTTCCTGTTCTGATATTACATTTCTGTCCGAGTGTTGGGTCAGCCATGATAGTGACTTAAATTCTAGTCTTCTATGTGATGATTTTAATATTTTGTCATTTCCTCGTAATAAGGGTAAAGGTGGAGGTATTGTTTTGTTACATAAGAAAAAACTAGATGTTTCTGTTGTTAAGTGTGTAGCAGACACACTTCTTTGGATAAAAATTAGACAATTTGCCGCGGATGATATATATATATGTTTTTCCTATATACCACATGATAACAATGTTTATTATACTTTGTATGAAAACGATGTTTTTGATCTTATTGAAAATGATGTTACGTATTACTCACAGTTTGGCACCGTTATCATTGCCGGTGATCTCAATAGTAGAATTGGAAACTCAGTTGACTATATAGAGTCAGATATCGTGCCCCGGCCAGTTCTCAATACGAATATGTTTGTATACGACAATGATGCTGTTATGCCAAACCGTAAATCAGCTGATGGCACTGTTAATACATTTGGTCGTAAACTGTTAGAACTATGTAAGAGTACGGGTCTCCGTGTTTGTAACGGTAGGTCACCCGGTGACGACACAGGTAAGTTAACGTTTTACAATCATTTGGGGTCAAGTGTTATTGATTATGTTCTTATTCACAAAGACTCCTTTGATATGATTACCGAATTTAAGGTGCATGATTTCAATGAATGGTCCGACCACGCCCCGATTGCTTTTAATATTGATGTTTTAATTAAACCGGTTGGAATGCCTACCAGTGTTGATAATGTCCAAAATAATCTAAAAGCAAAGGTGTATAAATGGAATGCCGATGAAGAAATTCAAATGAATATTAATTTAAATAATAACATTATTGTACTGAATAGTATTGTTGATGATATGCAATCATCTACAGTTTCTGTAGATCACGGAATTGATCTTTTTTCATCTGTTATCAATGAAATATTTAGTCCATGTTGTAGATCTATTTCTATCCCTTCACCTGGCAGTAAAACAAAATATCGTGTCCATAAACCATGGTTTGACGATAAATGTATGCGTCTTTACCGGTCGTATAGACGAAAATTATCTTCCTTTAATTCTAATAGAAGTCTTGCTAACAGACAGTCCCTTGTCGAATCTAAGCGTAAGTATAAACGTCACGAACGTCTTGTAAAACGTAAGTATTTAAGATCAGAAGGCGATCGTGTAAGTATGCTTCGTAGAAAAAATCCGAAACTTTTTTATCAATATTTTAAGAAACAATCAAACTTCCCCAATACCAATTTGAATATTGGAGATTTTTTTGAACATTTAAAAAAAGTAAGTTGAAGTGATGATGACACTGACATTCCATTGAATTCTCAAATCTATGATAATTCAAATGTGTATGACGACTTGGATTCTCCTATTACAAATGACGAAGTTCTGAATGTTTTAAAAAGTGCTAAATTATGTAAATCTCCTGGTATTGACAACATTCTTAATGAATATTTTGTTAAGTATAAGGACTCGGTTGTTCCTATTCTCACAAAACTATTTAATGTCATTTTTGATACTGGTGCTTTCCCTACCGTCTGGTCTAAGGGTATCATTTTTCCTTTGTTCAAAAAAGGCGATGTCAATGATACAAACAATTATAGAGGGATAACTTTGGTAAGCTGTTTGTCTAAATTATTTACATGTGTTTTAAACAATAGATTGTTACAATGGTCGAAGGAATACAACATTGTCACTGACGCCCAGTTCGGGTTCAAACCTGGTTATGGTACTAATTATGCTATTTTTGCTCTACATGGTATAATTCAGAAAATGCTTTCTAGTAAGCGCAAGCTTTACTGTTGTTTTGTAGATTACCGCAAAGCTTTCGACAGTGTAAATAGAAACAAATTATTTTTGAAGCTTTTCCACAATGGCATCAGAGGAAAATTACTAAATATTATAAAATCTTTATATGAAGGTTTGAAATCTTGTGTTAGGTACAAGTCTGAATTATCTGATTTCTTCTTGTGCTCGCGGGGCTTGATGCAAGGGGAGGGGTTGTCTCCCTTTCTTTACTCCATGTATGTAAATGACTTTGAAAATGAACTTATTAATACTTCATGTGACGCTTTATTCCTACGAGATATTTCGTTATTTCTTCTCATGTATGCAGACGACACTGTCCTTTTTTCAGAATCTGCCTCTGGTTTGCAGAAGTTGCTAGACTCCTTAAAACAATATAGTGATAAGTGGCAATTGACAGTTAATATAGAAAAAACTAAAATTGTTGTATTTCGAAATGGTGGCCGATTACGTATCGGTGAACAATTTCTATTTGATGGAAATGAAATTGAAATTGTTGACAGATTTAATTATCTTGGTATAGTGTTAAATTTTAATGGCAAGTTTACAAAAACTCAAGAAAAAATTGCCGAACAAGGTCGAAAATGTATGTATAATGCATTAAGAATTTGTAATAATTTGTCTCTAAATGTAGAATCTAAACTAAATGTTTTTGATGTTTATGTTTCATCCGTTCTTAATTACGGTTGTGAGACGTGGGGTTTTCACGCTGCAGATAAAGTAGAAAAAATACATCTTGATTTTTTAAGAAGAATTCTGAATGTAAAGAAAAGCACGCCATCTTTAATGGTATATTCTGAGTTAGGGCGCCTGCCTTTACATATTATCAGAAAATGTCGGATAATTAAATATTGGTTGAAATTACTTAAATGTGACAATTGTATTCTTAAATCAGTTTATGAAGAAATGAATAACTGCAATCACAGAAATTGTAATTGGCTTTGCCAAGTGAAAAACCTTTTATTGTCATCTGGTCTTGGTGGTGTTTGGTTATCTCAATATGTTGATAACGAAACTGTATTTTTACATTGTTTTAAGCAGCGTTTAATTGATAATTTTATTCAAACAAGGAATGAATTTTTTGAAAGGTCTTCTAAATGTTTTTTGTATAAATTTCTGATCGATAGCTTTACATTACAATTTTACTTAACAAAATCTATTCCAGATGCATATTTTAAATTAATTTCGAAATTTCGACTATCCTCACATCAGCTTTGTATAGAAGAAGGCCGGTATCGAAATATACAAAGGGAAAACAGACTATGTCGTAATTGTAATCAAAACCAAATTGAGGACGAGTTCCACTTTATTTTGGTCTGTCCACTTTACGTAGACATTCGTAAAAAGTTTATCAAAAAGTATTATTGGACTCGCCCTTCTTCATTCAAACTAGTTCAACTTCTATCTGTACATAACAGAAAAGATTTATGTAATCTTGGAAAATATCTACAATCAAGCTTGTTATTACGGTCCAGAATTCATTAGTTAAATTTGATTTAATTTACATATTTATGTTATATTACATTAGTACATTTTCCGTCTCCTGTAATTGCTGTATAGTCATTCCCCTGACAGCACCACTTGTTATAGGCCCTACTATTGTTTAGCTAATAAACCTTTACTTAGCCCCGACTTTTAGAACTGCTGCCGTTCCTTTAATATTCAACGATAAGTATGAATTAATATTTGTGTTTAAAATTGCATTTTTTCACTTTAGAGCCGTCCATCTTTATGAATTTATTTATCTTGTACCTATAATTGTTTTTGAATATCTATATTGTCCATGCAATGTACAAGTTCATGTTTATTATTTGACGATATAATTACTTAGTATTTCATATGACTATGATTATGTATTATGTTATTTTGTATAATTATCCTTATGAGCCGTAAGGCTTAAAGTGAATAAACAATACAATACAAGCGTTGTGGTGTGTGGGGGTTGGGTGACTGTAAACGACGTGTGTGTGTGTGTAGGGGGGGTGACGGTAAGCGGTGTTGTGTATGGGGTGGGGGTGACCGTAAGCTTTGTGTGTGTGTGGGGTTGGAGTGACGGTAAGCGTTGTGGATTGTGTTGGGTGGGGTGGGGTGGGGGTGGGGAGGGGGGTGGGTGAATGTGTGATGAAGTGTGTGGGTGTATGTATGTGGTTCCATGTGATTAAGTGTGTTCAGTGTTCAGCTTTCTTTTAAAATAAAGTAACGAATATCAAAATGATCAATGGCAATATCATGATATTTAACAGCCTATATCTGAGTACTAACAAAAAACTAAAATTACATCGCTGACATTGGAGAGCCTTTTCTCAGACCAGTGTATATTGTATTCGCTGGTATGCCATTTGAGCACCAACAGTTTTTTCACTGTAAAACTGACTTATAAAACTAACTCAGCACTATCATAGCGTCACACATTAAATCACATGTTACAAATACAAGTATGAGTAAAAATGTACAATGGTAATCAAGACCACTTTTAAATTGATGAAAAGCCTTAATTGTCATATTAGGATCAAACTTATGTGTCAATATTTGTCAGCAGCCTGTACCTGCAATTATAAGTAAAGGTCATACATGTATACGGTGTGATGACATGTTCCAAACTAACAATCAGGGGCCCTGGGGCTATTATCAGGCTATTATCAGGTCAAGACCAGGAGGAGTTGAGGCCTGGGGGGGGGGGGGGGGGGGGGCATTATCTAATTAGACGGCCAAGTGTAAGCCAGTCTAAATCTTCACATCTGATCTGACATGATACAGACACAACATTGAATAGGGAGGGGACGGACAATACCCAATTATCAAAAGCCATTCATTGTTTATTGTGTTTTGAGGTTGTTGTAGTTTGAAAACTTTCAAATGTGAAGCAGTAATTCTTCTTCACGTTATACTTGAATGTCTAATGTTTTAATTAAAATATAACAGTCTTATAACATTATATATCCATTCTGATCAACTATAATTTTATTACACATATCATGCAAAGATTAAACAGCAGGAATAGTCTATATTGCTAGTTAAACAACTAAGTAATGACACTTTATATAAACATATACAGCAACAAATATATATTGATTGATGGATTTAAAAAGATACATATACATGTATATATAATTATGTTGTACTATCTACAATTTAAAATGTAATATGAATGTGGCCCTATATGTAGAGTAATAATGCCTGATAGGACTTCAGGTAGACTTGGCGTGGACCAGTTCACTCTTAGTTCATCTGGAGTCCTAACGGAGTACACTCCAAGTTTACCTGGAGTCCAAAGGAGTGCACTCCAAGTCCAAACAGAGTGCACTCGGAGTGCAATTTGTGTAACCTTTAGTCTACACTCAAATGTAGTTCGTCAACATGTACGAAAACAAGCGATAGAGAGCAATATTACATCCAGATCGTCAATCAAATATCTCTCGTTATATTAGCAGGGAGATATCCGGATTATCGAGGGTCAATTTTACATATTTTGGACGTATTGTCAAAAATAAGAAGAGAAAATTTATTCTTTAATCGGACAATGTAGATGTTTGTTTTCTTTGTATCTTTCTTTTCCTAGATTATCAGCATCACTGGAATGTGTCGTCAGGTACGTACCAATAAACAGGAAACTATGTAATGGATGCTTTCATTAAAGCCTATTGAACAATGTGTCGAGAAAAGAATTTATTTTATAGACAATGTTCCTTGTTAAACGTATAAATAACTAAAAATATTACTCACATTTAAAAGTTAAAATATTGACAAACAGTTACATCTTCTGTATCATTGAACAAGCATATAAATGGTAAATAAATGTTGGGTTTTTTTTTACGTGAATACCATGAATCTTACTTGATCATAGTCATCTTGAATGATTAAAAATGTGATTATATTACGTCAGTTTTAAAGTTCATTGTCCGTTTACCGGGTACAGCTGATTACAGGTAAAACCCTACAGGTAAGATGCGTTGGTTGTCCCTTGGTCAGGGAAATAACAGCCCCGAGCACGTATAGGTTATTGCATGGTTTTCGAGTAGTTCAAGTTTTATTCAAATTTTTGGCCATTTGACCAATCAATATATACAGTGTACAATACATTTTACAAAATCATAGATAATAATCAAAGGAAATAATGGACAAAGTGAAATGAGTGGAGACAGTGTTGATCAATTATGATAATCTTAATATGTTTGCCTCATAGATGAATTTACCCAGTAAACAAAGTTCTTTAATATTGTGGACACTCAATAGCTGAACAACTTTGAATACAGATGGTTTTTTCAAGTAATAATTTTTGATAAATTTAGCTCCGAGATTTTGAAATTTAGAACAAACTAATAAAAAATGATACTCGTCCTCCACTTTAGATGTTGAGTTACATTCTTTACAATACCTACGTTCTCTAGGTGTGTTATTATACCTTCCATATTCTACTGCCAAATTATGGGTAGACGTGCGTATTCTAGTTATACAAATGCGGTATTTCTTTGGGATATATTTTGTAAGGTAAAATTGTAACGATTCGTTGAAGTTGAATATATGTTTATACAGAATACATTTGGGCGAGTTTTCCAATGAGGCTATAAGGCATTGCATGCCTTGATCAGAAATTCTTTGTTTTATCAATAATAATGTTATATTTAACTGAGAACTGTATGGATTTAACCAAAGTTCACCAAAACCTAAATTGTTTAATTCATCTCTTACTGCTGTAATCCAGTTAAAATTATTTTTACTACAACATTTCAATAAATATTTCAATGTAGTAGATACAATACAATTTTTAGATTCCAAAATCTTAAAAAAGTATTTTATCATTCTAATTTTTCTCATCCTAATTAAAGGTAAACGACCCAATTCAAGATATACCATGTTGTTATTGGCCGATTTCTTAACTTTAATTAACTTCTTACAAAAATCAAGATGAACTTGTTCAATATCTGAAGCTTTGTGAATAGACCAAATTTCACTCGCGTAGAAAAGGATACTTCCTACATATGTATCGAAAAGATGGAGCATAGTTTTAATATTAAGGTATAATGTTGAACACTTAGAAAACAGTGCAAACATAGCCTTTCGCCCTTGTACAGCTGGTTGCTTTTGGATAGAACTGAATTTATTGTTGTAATTTAAAAGAATACCAAGGTAAGGAAACTGATTAACACATTCAACTTTGCTTCCTTTGTAATACCATTTTTCATTATTACGTAATTTTCCACCTTTTCTAAAAACTATAATTTTAGTTTTTAAATATTTACTGTTAAATTCCATTCAGTACAATACTTTTCTAAATTGTCAATTATATCTTGGAGACCTTCTACATTCTCGGAGAAAAAAACTAAGTCATCAGCATATAACATAAGATACAAACTGAGTTCCTCAAATTCATAACTACCCTTACATTGTTGTATAAAATAGGATTCAAAATCATTTATATACAGTGAAAAAAATATCGGTGACAAAATTTCACCTTGTAATAATCCAACCCTGTTCGGGAAGAAATCAGACAATTTTCCATCTTCTTTAACACACGATTTCACATGAGAATACATCGACTTAACAACTTTTAAAAGTTTTCCTCTTATCCCAAGTTTTGATAACTTATACCATAAATTGATTCTATTTACATTATTAAAAGCTTTACGAAAATCGACAAAGCAGCAATATAATCTTTTCTTGTTATTAAATGATTTGGTTATAATAGAGTGCAAACAAAATATAGCATCAACCGTACTAAGACCGGGTCTAAACCCAAATTGGGCATCAGTTATGACATCATATGTTTCTGACCATTCTAATAATCTATTATTCAAGACTGACGTGAATAATTTCCCCAAACAGCTTACTATACTGATACCCCTAAAATTATTAATAAGTAACAAGGGATTTATTACACCCGAGCGAAACGAGGGTGTAATAAGTCCCGAGTGACGACAAATCATGCAATAACTGACTTACTGCATGCTTTCCAACTCGAAAACACAACATGTGTTAGTGAGCACTAATTAATCCCAGGTAGTTCTCAGGTAAGATCAAAGGTACAATGTAAGTTCCCTATAAACAGTCTTAGTGTGTCTTTCACAATGGATGCAAGTGTTTTTATGGATGATGATTTTGGAAATTTTGCATTGGCACCATCACAAAGTCACCCAGATATTTTGGATAGAAGTACCAAAACTCTGTAATTTGAAGGCATACCAAAGAATAGAGTTTTGCTGCCCCTGTGTCAGACAAAGATATTCAAAGACCTCTTTAGCAGCAGTATTAAAATACCAAAAGTAACAATACTTGGGAGACAGGTATGTGGAATAGTTACTTTTAAATATAAAGAATGAATGATTTAATGAAACAGTTGATTCATTAATTAATTCTAATTAATTCATAATTGATTAATTGACTAATTAATAAATCAATTACATCATAATACTAGTTAAGAATTTCTCATTTTTTCTTTCAGAAACTTTCACCAAGTCTTTTGTAAAACATTGAAATATGTATAATTTGCATTTACTGTTTGGCAATTATGGCTCTTATTTAATCCTTTGTTGTCACAGTCTACGGCACACATGGCCAGCCCCTTCCATGGCCACACAATCCTGATTGGTCATGAAAAGGGGATTATGGAATTATGTGTGCAGTGGACTGTGGCAACAAGCGATTTATTGTCCACACTTTTCTGTTGTGAGAGTTGGGAAGTATGCAGTAAAATTCCATACAATCCCCCGTAATCAGGAGGTGTCAAAAATCAGTCAAGCGCTTCTGGTCGAGTGTGCCATTGAACACGTAATCTCCGCGTCCCCGATGCGGTCGTTAGTGTTAATTGGTCAGCTGTGAATTGGACTTACGGATGCCAGAGACACCCTATTTGTAAAAGCCAGTAGGTAATGACTTCATGTCATATTCTAATGAAGGGAAGCTACTCTTTATTCTAACTTATGAAGAAAGTTATAGATCAAATAAATAAATGAATGTAGTGCCAGAGCCCTTGCATAAATCCTAAGCAGACAAAGAAACTTGATTAATCATTAACAAATAATCATAACTGTTAAATTATTTCAGCATAGTTTGTGTTTTAAAAAGGCCTTATGTGTATTTGAACTTTTAACAATGTATTGCGAGTTTTGTAAATGTAGATGTATCTGTACGTGCATCAGAGGTTTTACATAGTATTGCATATGTCGGTGTACATTTAAAATATCATATATGAAGTTGTAGCAAATTACATCAACATGTATTGAGCACAAAGGAACAAAATGTCTCGTAGTTTTGCTACTCAATCTAATTTTGAGGTGTTGTCTGTAAATCCTCAGCGGTGCAATATCTTGACCAGCTCGGGTGATACGTTTTACCAGAGACTGCTTGTTTGTTTGAGCAGAGACGTATCTTACCAGAGACGTATTATCACTATAGATATATTACTATGGTCTTGACTTTTATTATAGAATACAACATATAGTTTTATACATGATAAAACATTTAACATTCACATGTAATGTACAAGACAGCAGCAGCAGCAACATCATCATCATTCTGATATATATGGGTTTCAAAGGAGAGGCTATATATGTCATCTTCAGATATATACATATTTAGTTCAGGTTCTGTTTATATATATAAACGTCCTGTCCGTTATATTGTAATTTACATCAATGCTCACATGTAATTTCATCTCGTATTACGTTATAATTTTATACTTATTGCTATAGTGTATGTTCTTACATTTACATTCGAACAGAGGCGGAATGTAACAATTGTCTCCACCTCATACAGCCGTCGGTTTAAAATGAACCGAACATATCTGCCAAAAAACTTGGTGGTTTTAACTGTAAGCAACATGTGTTTGACACTATTACTTTCTCACGGGCCGCGCGCGGTGGCTGAGTGGTTAAGGTGTTCCGACATTCTTCCACTAGCCCTCCACCTCTGGGTTGCGAATTCGAATCCCACATGGGACAATTGCCAGGTTCTGACTGTAGGTCGGTGGTTTTTCCCCGGGTACTCCGGCTTTCCTTCACCTCAAAAAACCTGACACGTCCTTAAATGACTTTGGCTGTCAATAGGATATAAAACTAAATAAACCAAACTTTCTCATTAAAGATCAATCCATAGCATGCCGAAAGTGTTCCGATGTACTAGTAGCCACCTAAAAATGAAAATATTGAGTTGCCGGAGTTGTAGGTCTGACTATCTGCCTTAGTCTGACAAACTCCAACATATTAAGAAACGACATCTTACATTTTTTAGCTTGTATATCAGTGCACAACGAACAACGAATTATAATCTGATTACTGTCTTGAATACATCCTCATCTGTCACCACTTGAATAGACGCTATCGTTTTTGTTGTTCGATGTTGTCGCTTTGCTACTCAGGATATAGACAGGATCGGTAGCTAATTAGCTCACAGTTGCTTGAGTTTCTGTCAGTAAATGAAATATAAATATATATAGGCCCCCATTATAGTAATGGGCGACTCCTTATATATATATATAAATATTATTTACTGACAGAAACTCAAGTAACTGTGCTTAGCTACATATCGGTATATCGTGTAAGAGTTCGTGTTTAGATTAATTTGTGTAGGACGGTGTTTAAAAATAGTACATGTATATGTATATGAAGCACGTTTTGTACCATACCTGGTACATCATATTCTTCTTATGAATTAAAACTGGTTCAGCGTTAATGTCTTAGCTGTAGCACTAGAAGACCAACTCTCTGTAGCTTTGTTATTATATGTACGAATACCTATTATCAGAACGATTTCATGACTTTTCAGTGACGAGCTATATAGCTAAACTATACAGTCGCTTTGTGGTCGGACTCCAACCTAGGCACGGCTAATTACATGTACACTGTTACGTGGAGACACGACCTTGCATAGCAATATCAGGAAATTACAAACCATGCGAACCAGTCGGAACCTGTTGGTCTGATGGTAACGTCCTGGTTTTATAACATAGAGATCCCGGGTTCGCGCCCCGCTCGTCTCATTAGATTCATTTCTTCCCGTTCTTGTAAAATATTGGTTATTTCCCAGGTCGGGATGTGTTTTTTCATTACAATATGTACTAATTATAACAAATGATATTTTCCTAAATATCATTTCAGCTCCTGGTAATATATTCAATGTTACGTCGTGACGGATCTGTTTGATTTGAATGCCTTCGTTAGGTTCTTTACAGTTGACATCACGTTTCGTAACAATACTAAAACCCGGGGCCAACTCGTTATCCACCCGAACATTGGGACCGCCGTTCAATGGAGTTTAAAACAATCAAGCCATAATATCAGTTCTCACGACTCTCGGTTAAACGGAACATGGTATTTCGTCACTAGTACAAATACAGTAGTATCTCAAACTTCCAATGGATGTGAATTATTCTGTACGTAGATATGATACTCCGTACATTGTCGATCAACTGACGACATCAAACACTTTTTATTTTCCAAATTTGTAATGTGCAGATTTGTCTACTACATAATCAGATCTGTAAGTATTAGCAGAACATAATTTATTTGATTCGTGAACTTAACAGCACTTACAACTTCTTCCTTGATTAAAATATTATTAATTTGTAACCATCTATATAAATGTAAGCTATGATTTTAATGACGTTTTGTATATGTATCAGATATTATTAAACTAAGAATTTGAATCTATCTCGAGCCAAATAATAATCCACTCCTACCATTTTCCAGGTAATTCAACTGTTATCTAAGCGTTTGTCATTATGAAACAAATATAGTTGTGTATTACAGTCTAAATGTTTAAGCTGATAATTTGCAAATTAAAAAATAAAAACCAAATCATATGGTAAAAATTGTGAAGTGCATAATTGTTCAATCAAATTTAGAACGAATAATTATTCATTGTTTCTATATTGGTAACCATCATATTTTGCATTCGTGATTTGTGTATTTTAATACGGACTTAATCTAACTCTGTGGTTTAATGTAAAAACAAAGACATAAATGTGTTATACGTCTCTGGTAAAAAAACATGGTTGCATAATTATGATTCGGTTGAAATTGTTTATGAAGTTTTCTTTCATTTTGTTTTTCAATTACACAGTATCTTCTATTGTAGTTGGCGTAGTTTAACTTGGAAATAAAAAATAACATGTTAAAAAACAAACGATTTTGTGTGGAATCAATCAGATTGGATTACATGAATATGTTAAACAGATGAAGATATGCACAATTGATCATATATGTACGTTTCTCGTGTCAACATGTGGTAGCAATTGAAACGGAAGAACTGAAGTGTGACGAGAATAGCGGTCCGTGCGAGGCTTGTCAATCCACGCTTGGGAGGAGCATCGACCAATAGAAATCAAGAAGAGCTCGCGGTACCGTGTAATTGACAAGAAATCCAACTTATCAAAATGTTAGGTTTGCAGATGGTCCGATTCAGATACTGATTCTTCATTTGTATTTTATTGGACATCAGACCAGAATATACCGGATGCACGTCCACGAAAGATGTAACGGTAAATAGCCCGACAAAGTTTGTGAAAAGAAATAACCTGGAACAATATTCAAGGTCACAGGGATCAAATATGTTAAAACCTTTCAACAACTTCTTCTGATTAACCAAAATGCCCAGAAGCATAATACATGTATATGGCTGAAAGGTTCCATAGGTGAAGCGTGTCAAAGTTTGCCAAACAAATAACCTCGACCAATATTTAGGGCTGGGCAGTTTTTCCGGTTTACCATGGTATAAAATTGTGATGGTACAATGATGTACGTACCATGGTACATTAGTCCTGTACCGGTTTTTTGGGGACTTTCATTAATCTTATCAAAGAACTATGATACATAGTTCAATTGGAATTCTGAAATGGTTTGATTATAATTTCCTATAAGTTTGCCGATCAACTAGGACAGACATAGCTTCACCCAAACAATATTAGAGGAAAACACAACAAGAAACGTATGACGGGCCCCTTGTTGATTGGCTTCAGAACAAAAACAGCCAGAGACCTTTACCTATCTCAAATATTCAATCAATGTGATATACCATGGTACGTGCCTGAATACCGTGGAACTTTGATTTTGTAGTACCCAGCTTTACGATCATTTTTCAAAAGTCACACCTCCATGATTAAAGAATAGCTGTGTCAGAACTCTCGCTCTTTATGTCTATTTCTGTTGCCGGAGTGTATCTGTGTGTGTTCACTGTGTGTGTGTTGAGAGAGTGTAGTGTTTTTTGGTCTGCTGCGCGACACGGCTTAATTTACATATTTTTTTTTAATTTAAATTTTCATCAATTCCATCATCCTTCCATGTATGTTCAATAGCTGTGAGTTATCGGCCTTTACAATTCATTCCATCTGTGACATCCCTTTAGGTGTTACACCACTATTATAACACTTGAAAAAGCGCACCATAGAATATGTTCGTTGACAACTGCGGGCACACAACCGTATACGCAGTCAAAATGAGATACAATCCTTATTTTAACACTTTGGTTGCCTTAAATTCCATGCTTTTGTGTACACAATATTAGTATGCATCTATGCACCAATATATCGAAATAGGGCAACATTTGATGTTTCAACACGCTAGTTTTCTTTCAATGGTAGTCATTTCCTCACATCAGTAATCTGAAGCTTTGGGTACTATCAATGTGGATTTATTCGCCCTCATCTTATATTCGCCCCTTTCCGCCCAATAAGACAGGGTGAATTAAATATTTTCATTAGAAGGAGAAATAGAGAGAATGTTCAAATGATAATAATTCACCGACGTATTACATATTTTGTTACGTCTTCCATATTTTCTAAACATTTGATTAAATGTTATATAGTCCCGTTATTAATTTACGTAGGCGGGGTTAGTGATCAACATCTATGCAACGACCTTCCCCAATTATATACAAACAATAATGTATGTTACGCATGTGTATGTATGAAGTGATTGCATATTTCCTATAACATTATATTTTATTATTAATTATGTAGTTGAAAAGGTTTAAGTACCTACCTGAACAAGTTCTCTGCAATCTCTTTAAATTTTGCGTCCGTCATTCTACAAATAAGAAATAAGTACATGTACTACAGTAAAAGATACATATTGGACACGAGTACTGTATCGGATATCGGATATAGCCAAAACGGCACTGGTCTGAAATGACAAGCATCATTAGAGTCCTGTAGCGTATTGTCGAGATTTTAACAAAAATACAGTTTAAGCAAAACAAATTAATATCCTATATCGGAGTTTTTATGCTTTTTAAAGTATCCAGATCGGTGGAGTATCATACGGCAGAGGGGAAATGAGTTCACTTTAACAAAACCCGTGTGCGTCTTGGCTGGTATCAAGTGGTTGAGGGGAATAATTCACCCACGCATAATCCGACAGCCAATTAGATGACCGAATCATGTCACATGATCAAACAAAATATTTTCTTATTCGTATGAAATTACTGCCACTCCTAAAAAGAGCACAGCCCATAGTATCATGCATTGACTTATTGACCGGTTTTTCGAAAGATGAAATAATTTCCAATCATGCATCAATATTACAATCATTCAAAATACCCGTTAATGATATAGACGCTGACTTTCCTCGGCTATATTGGATACTTAAACTACACAAAGATCCTTATAAGCAACGTTTTATCGCTGGCTCGTCTCATTGATCAACCAAGATTATCAAAACTTCTTAACTACAATTCCTAGTACCGTTAAATCAGGGCTTTGGCCTTATTGTGATACTGTTTACTCAAGAAGTTGCATTAATGGGATGTGGATTTTGAAAAATTCAAAAGATCTTCTGATCAGTCTTGAGCACCCCCTTCTCAAAAATGTTTCTTACATCAAACCATTAACTTTTTCCACCCTGTACACTACCATACCATATGCCAAACTGAAAGAACGTCTTCGGTCTCTCATTATGAGAGCTTTCTTTTCCAAGAAAGGTGAACGACGATACAAATACATGGTTGTGAACTATCTTGGATCATACGTTGTGAAAAACACAACAAAAACGAGTTTGAAATATACTGAGGAAGATATAGGATGAATGATTGAATTCCTGGTTGACAATATCTTTGTTGAGTTCGGAGGAAAGATTTTCCAACAGACTGTTGGCATTCAAATGGGCACTAACTGTGCACCACTTTTGGCTGACTTGTTGTTTTCATACGCGGCTTAATTTGTCGAGGGGCTTATCAGGACGATTTCGATTTTCCGATCTTGAACTTTCCCTTTCTTGATAGTAACATCCGGGCCTCTCCATCCTATGTTGTTTACATGTCGCAGTTGGTTCGTTATTCTAGGTCTTGCTCTGAATATCGAGATTTTCGTGATATATGTCGACTGCTGACGAACAAACTTACGGCACAGGGATTCGAGAGATGCAGGTTGATGAAGACTATGGGCAAGTTTTATGATCGCCATCTTGATCTCATCGAAAAAATCTTCTATATCTTTGTGTGATATGAAGATGGACGTTTTTGAGTTTGCTTGTTAGTGTGTTTACTTGTTGTGATGACAATGCTAACTCGGTTCTCATTTTGTGAATTGATGCTTACTTGGATGTGACCAAGATTTACATGGCGGGTTTCGTCGATGAAGCAGAAGTCGCTTACTCTTCCGGAACACCTGGTCTTATTTTCTTGTGCTTTTACGAGAGTACTAAGTAAATATTTCCTTTGTTCCTATTTGCCCCTAGTTTAATCGATTTGAGTACGGATTATGGTTTTGTTGACGCCTTCGTATTATCTGATTTTTTTGTTAAGGTTACGCTTATATGCTCCACCAGTCATCCTGCTTAAAATTAAAGATTAATCCCATTATTCGCCTTTTTTATTATTTAACAAGTCATGAAATACTTTTGAACATTTAGTTCAAAAATATCAAATATAGCAATGTTGACTGTTTTTTTTTTCCATTCAGTTTGTAGACATTGTCCAAGTGGTGATACTATTTCATTATATTTCAAAAAGTTTGTGTGAATGTTGTACTTCTGTATAAATTCATCATATGTAAAGAAGGTGTTAGTATTATAGTCCTTAATGAAGTCTCAATTATACACATTTGCTTAAAAGGGGTCACAAATCACTGATTTAATCTTTGCCAAGCACCCAAATCATCCTTCCAAAAAATATTATTACAGATTTTTTTACAAATCTTTATAGCTTCCTCCAATATCTAGCAATCTATTTCAGTTCACTAGTTTCTCAAAATAATGTTCCATTCACCTTTTGATGTATATAGTCTCTTAATCCAACTTAGTTTCAATGCATCAACAACGTTTTAAACATTAAGCATTTTTTGCCAACCATGAGCATCAACTTGAGCAATTAATTCCATTTGAACTTTTTCAAACTTTCGGTGCCATAAGGATTTTCAGTATTTGTTTACTTGAATTTGGAACGGAAAAAAATATTGATTTAACTGGGAAATGATTAATGATTTTATCAAGTGTTCTTTTCAAATTGGAGTTAGTTTCCTTCTAATCCAAGTTTCGCATACACGTCTGGTATAGAAGCCCTTATTGAAAAACATGCACCTCTTCAAACTAAGGTGATCACCATGAGACCTTAATCCCCGTGGTACAATGAAAGTCTGCGCGAGGAAAAACAGAATCGCAGAAGAGCAGAAGAACGTTGGCGAAGGACCGAATTGTCAAATGATCAAAATCATGTGAGCTTGACCCCCTTCCAACAAACTTTCTGAATAAAATGTCTTCAAGCACTGCTTCCTTTGATAACCTCAATCATGAACAAATCATTGGCTGAGTCAAAGGTTCCATTGTGTTTCAAGAAAGCACCGTCCAGTGTCAAATTCGCCTTTTCTGTCTAAGACTTTGGAGAAGATTGTGTCCCGGCTTTTAGAGGCTCATCCCCATGCAAACAGTCTCCATGACAACCTGCAATCGGCCTATCGCATGGGACACTCAACAGAGACGGCCCTCCTACGTGTGCATAACGACATAGCTTCTGCATTGGATATCGAGTGCAAAGCGGTGCTCGTCATGCTAGACTTGTGAGTTGCATTCGACGTCATCGACCATAGCATACTCCATAAACATCTGGAGTATTCGTATGGGGTGACTGACGACGCCCTTTGCTGGATACAGGCCTATCTTAGTAATCGACGGCAGTGTATTGCAATCGGATCTTCTGTTTCACGTGACATGCTGGATTTCGGGGTTCCTGAAGGGTCGGTGTTAGGACCCCATAAATACTGCATGCATTCAAAACCAATCGGTGAGATTTGTCACCGATATAGCCTTTATTATCACTATTATGCCGATGACACACATATCTACTTGGTCATCAGACCACAGGACAGCTGGGACACCATATCAGAAAATCTGGAAGCTTGTCTGACAGACATCAGAAGCTGGATGAATGCCAACATGCTAAAGCTAAATCAGGAAAAGACGAAACTGATCGTGTTTTCTCCAAAGTGTAAGCCATCAACGGCTCTCCAGCTCAAGGTCGGAACAAGTACTGTAGAAGCTGTCCCAACTGTTAAAAATCTAGGGGTGTACTTTGATAGTTCACAGAACATGGAGAAACAAGTGAATGCCATTGCCAAATCCTGTTACTATCAGATCAGGAACATCGGCTATATACGGTAGTTTATAACTGCCGATGCATGCAAGATATAAATAAACTAAATCCTAACGGGCGACATTATATTTGAATACTTATATGTCACCCGAATTGTATCCATATGGACTGTATACTACATATGGTCACAGTTCATTACTTATATTTACATTATGTATGCTTTTCTAAATATATCTGTGTCTATTACTTTAGAAAATAGTTGGTAAACTTTCTCCCTTTTTCCGTGTGGGCTTATATACTGGAAGAGTTTGTTTTTTTATCAATGTCATCTAAGCTATTGATCTAAAGTAGTTATGCATGATATCTGAGGAAGAGTGCAAAGCGTTGACGTAGCGTTGTCCAACACGGCGCCAAAAATGACGTCATAATAGCCTGATGTAAGTTATGTCATCTAAGCGATTAATATTTGATGTTATGCATTCCAACATTGCGTCAGACTAACGTCATGTGATGCGGTATTGCAAATTGTAGTATACAATGTGATATACTACAATTTTACTTACTAATGATATATAGGCGAAAGGAAAACATAATGTAAAGATATATTTAGAGATTGGTATATAACAATGTTGTCACACCCTTTATCAGGACTACAGTGCTGAACAGGGGTGTGATATCAAAATGGTTATATAATAAACTTTTTATAATGTTTTTTTTTTCTGTTTTTTTTTTATTTCGAGTAAACAACACATTTAGAAAGAATGTCTTGTCAACATATCACGTAATTTAAACCATTAGCATAGATTGATGTTTATAAAATGGTAACGAAATTTAGCAGAAAAAAAGGAATAAAAGTACGTAAAAGTCAACATGCAAAAGAAAATCCCAAATCCCTGCAAAAGAAACGGTTTTCATAATAACTTGCTGAAATAACACAATTGATATGCGGGATATGATTTGATCGCTGCCGATGGAAAATGGCATGCTAGTTATTTTCCATCCTTTGTGACATCATTGACGTCATCATTGGTTGCGCTGTATTTTCAGCGTTCATACTTGGCAACAGAGTCGTCTTTTGACGTCTGATCATATTAAAGTGTGCTTATTTTTGCATATTAGAAACAGAAAGTAATGGACAAAAGCGGCAAATCCGGATATTTGGAGGGGTGTGATATCACTTTCGAGGGGTTTGATATCACTCGGGCTGATATCAACTTGTGATAATTTTAGAGATATCACATATACAAAAGGATGTTATTAAGCATCAAACAGCATTCCGTCCCGTGTTATGGTCTTAAAACACGGAACATAATTGCAGACAAAATGAATAACGCGCATTAGTGCATTATGATTACTTGTCTGCAATACTGTTCCATGTTATAGAGCCATAGGTAATATTTACATTTCCCATTGGTCTTGATAATACATTTATTGAATTTATATTGATATTCTGCATTTGTTCTTAAAATTGAAGGACGATTTCGAGTAAATCGAACAGCCAACAGCAAGTATCGGCAAGCTAGTTCCAACGTTATGATTATGACGTCACAGTCGTTATGACGATAACCACTTCAGTATTATGGTCTCATAACACGGAACTGGCCTTGCTAGTGTTATATAGTGGCAATGCAGAGCAAATGTAAATATTCAGTAGTAAACATATGATAAATATATAGAGAGAGTTACATGTACTTACGCCAATATCTCGGAAAGTTGATCCTTAGCCAACATAATGATTCTCGCTTTAAATTTTTCCAGCGTTTCATCATTCATTCTACAAAGAAGAAAGTGTAATTGTGATAAAAGTTTATGTTTCTGATAACAACAGCTATTGCAATATTCGCAACAAATTACATTCAGCTGATAATATACAATACAATTCATGATTGTGGTTGAGGAAAGTAGGAAAGACACCTGGCTTACTGGCTCTTTCATGGACACAAGCTGGAATAGCAGAAAAGCTTAAAAAACGAAAGGCATATGGCTAGGCGTGGGCTGACCAGGACATGAGGTTAACCGAATACACGATGAGCGTGGCAGCGTAACACGCGTTTATGCAAGGGACCCGCTGAATGCACTAGTTCATCTTCAAGGTTCAAAAGTAGAAGTTATACTAGCTGACTAGCAGTGACTTAATACTTAATGGAAGCACCATCCTTGATAACCACCAAGCATTATTCGTTTGCATGATGTTTGCATGGAACTTCTGGAATTATTGTGTTTTTATCAACGCATGTTTATGAAGTTTTATATATTTAATCTTCCTGAAGACTGGCATAAGCTTAATATGAAAATAAACCTTATATGTTTTTTATATGAGAATAAAAAGAGAATACCGAAGTGTTAACAAAACCATAATAAACTAATGCAAAATCAATTGAACTACGGGCTAGAAATGAACAAAAAAATATCTACACGGAGATCTTTGAAAATGAACCAAATGATAGAAATACTTAATTGTTAGCCAATAATTTGACCTGCTTTACCTGATTTTGGTTAGTCATCACTACTTGTTTTTAAATGCAAAGTTCTTGTCCATTTATGAGAGAAAAATGCAATATTGTTTATTTTCAAGTAGGATTCGAAATACCAATAGTATTGTAAATGAGACTTCGCAATTTAACAGATACTAGTTAGAAACGCTAGGGTCAAGGCCTACAATTAGCAGACACTAGTAAGAGATGCTAGGGTCAAGGCCTACAATTAGCAGACACTAGTAAGAGATGCTAGGGTCAAGGCCTACAATTAGTAGACACTAGTTAGAGATGCTAGGGAACATTGATAAACATCAAAAAAGAAGCGTCGTCAACACAAATATAAGATTTTTATCAACCATTCTCCGCCATGAAGAGGGCCTGTCTCCCTTATTCTCGGAATGTGCAGAAGGCCTATTGTCTGAAAAATTGTCAGCATTGTTGCCAATCTGACACCACATACATTTCGTAGAAAGACGATTTGTATCCCTACCATCAGTGTGAAGTCGACCAAATATTCGGGTTCTTTTGCATCGTATTATCATTTATTACATTTTTGCCAGTGAAATATAGAAAATTATCAAACTGATAAAACATATATTTTCACTGCAGTGATGAGCAGTGAAAATATAAGATTTTGCCGTGAAAATATAAGATTTTGCCGTGAAAATATAAGATTTTGCAGTGAAAATATAATGCTTTTTCAGTCTAACGTGAAAAAGTGACCCGACAATAAAATACCACCCTGGTCATTATTCTACGTTGAAAAGTTTCCCGGGGTCGTTATTTAACACTAGAAATCGTACACGGCCATCTGTAGAAAAATGACCCCATTCGGTTTTTCCATAATTCGTCCCGTGAAAAAGTGACCCGCCCTAGCTTTCAACGGTGGGTAGTTTTCAAATGGGTCGTTTTTTTATCACGTAACACCGAAACTTTTGTATGAGTTGTTCCCCTTGATCGAATCTTGGAGACTCGGCATTGTTGTCGTCTGCTAGAACTTGTCTCTTGGAGAAAGATGGTCTTGAAGAAATGGCATCAATAGTAAAAATTGATGGGAACTGCTGCAGGATTTAATATGAAATGAATTGAAAGATGAGAATGGTTCAACTTTTCCGATCAGCTTATCCCAATCAGCTGTGTACTGGACCCGATCGGTTGTGATTTCGACGGATTACAGTAGACTTAGCTCCTTTGCAGTAGACAAGTAGACCAAGAAAAACATAATGAAAGTATCTTAGTCCTCTTTCGAAATGTAATAAAAAGAAAATTCAATGGTTTGCCGTTTAATATCAAATGAATTTCACTTGTATGGCAGATTTTTTTTATATTTTCACGAGTGCGTACATCACAGGTAACAAATAACAAGACACTAACAAATTGATATATATGAACGTGACATTTTCATATTTTTGCATATATTATACAGTTGTGGGATCGCACGACGTTACACGATGTGCGGTGGGCGCACGATGGGCGAACGGTGTATGCACGATGTGCGAACGATGCGATCCTGGGCGATTATTTCTAACGCACATGTAGGCGAACGATAAACAAACAATGTGCGATGACAATCGTGGTTGAGGTAAATTGGGAAATGGTTTAACAATATATACGGTTTCGCGCTAGTTGTTTTAAACATATTTCTATATTTTTACCATTTATATTAGCTGATAGTTCTATCTATATATTTCTTAAAATTAATAATAGTCTTTCTGTAGTTTTTGAAACAAACCAAATAGACACATGTAAACTTTTAACACACATTGACAAGTTCTCATTCAAGTAAATATTGCCAGCTTTTACCAAGTTATACACTGCACCTGTACATGGACAATATGTGTAGATGTCTCTGGCCCGGGCACTTACAACACTCGCCTAGGTGTGAAAACACAGGTAAAATGGCGGGGAGGGGAGGGGGTTTTCAAATAACTAATTATAGGAGTCCAGTTTGTTTTAATAACGGTCGCTCGGTAATGGCTGTCGTAGCGTATCGCCGCACGCAGGACAGGTACAACTCTGGCATTTTATTTACCTATTCTGTTACCTGGTAGCTAAACCCGCACTTGGCTGTCTCATGGTTACTGCAATACTGTTAAATTGACATAATCCAAATAAATATGATGTGAATTTAAATAGTTTTTGGATAGGATGGTTCCATATGTTTTTCATTCCGTAATATGTATCGACCAATTGTACCAAATCGTGCGTGTGTGCGATTAGATCGCACACATAAACGCACGATCTTTAGATCGCCTAGTTGTGCGAACCATGGGCGAACGATGTGTGCACCATGTATGCACGATGCACGCACGCAGTTTTTGGTGCGTTGTGCGATACCACAACTTTATAAATATTTCATTGTTTGCAACCTCTAAAATTGTAGCTTTCCAAATGCAGTGTAATGTATGATATATGCATGCGCTTTAATGAACATTAGTGAGTGTGGAATTATGTGTACGATCATTTCGACAAAGCTATTTACATAGATAAGGTAATATAATAGGTATGTGATCACGGGCGAGCTACAGTCGGCGCAGTGAAAACGGATAATCAAGAAGGGACGGATTGAAAAAGAGAAAGCCACAAAGCGCGATATTGGATAAACTATTGTAAAGTTGAATGCAACGAATAGTGTCAGGATATCACTGTGCTGGATGGTCCAATTCATTTGACCAAAATCTTGACATATTATTTACTAATGGTATTCTTAATGCATTATAACTGTATAAGAGTGAACGTGTGAAAATTGTAAGAGAGAACGTATAACATAATTTATGTTTACATAGATATGGATGTAACTATATCCGTCTCTTTCTCTTTCCCCCCCCCCCCCATTCTCTCTCTCCCTCTCCACCCCTCTCTCTCTCCCTTTCTCCCATATTGTAGAATGTATGAAATGAAATATAATACAGGCATCTGAGTTGTTTTAAAATAAGACATTTTAAATATGACGATGATACCTACTTGTTGCAATTAAGATCTTACTTTAAGGCTGGACATTTATTTGGAGGTGACCTATATTAGCATGGTGGGTAAGGTCGAGAAAGAATTTTACTCTTCCGGAACACCTGGTCTTAATCTCTAACAATTTTCAGTGGTTTTCGTGTACATCTTTCCTTTTGTCCCTGGACTTATTTTGAGTTCGGGATAAGGATTTGGTGATTCTTTGGTATTCTCTTTTAGGAGACCAAAGCATACAAAATATATTTCTTTCCCACTATAGAAACTTCTGAATTGGACTCCAAAGAACCTTCGAAGGTATGGGTTATTTGGTTCGACATATTGAAATCAGTTGGCGAGAACGGCAAAGACAAAATCTGTTTAGGACGAGGAAAGACGATATAACGTCATATGATAAAAATAATCTGTCATTCGTTTCTCTTCATATTGAATTTATGATACTCGTGTAGAATTTTTCATTTTTACTCGCCAGAGGCTCGCAAAAATGAAAAATTCAAAACTCATATCATAAATTCAATATGAAGACAAACTCAAGACAGATCCTCTATGTACATTTCATAGACTTTTATTGTTGTAAATATATATTTAAGATTGAAGTCGATTCATTGGTTATCTTTTTTTCCCGAATCACAAATCGAAGCTCGTTCCACGTGACAGTGTCAACTTGTGGTCATTCTTTCAAAATCAATTAGGTAAGAGTCTGCCAGTATGGTAAACGAAAAAAGTCGACTTGTAAGTTATCTATTTTAGTACATCAAGTGACTGAATACTGACTTCCCATTGGCTACACACACGGGGGGTTATATGACGCGTTTGTGCCGAACACCGGGCACCATCAAAGTTGGCGCGATTTCGTACTTGAATTTATTATAACGTCACTTTTACGTCATGTTACTATATTTGGAGAGCACGTTTATTGGCGCGAAAATAGACATTGATCATTAGTTGATTGGAGATGGCTGACTTTGGAAGTCGACCGAAAGCTGGCTATGGTCTATCACAATAAAACGAATATTGGTGTATAACTAAGTGAAAGGGTGGTGTACTAAATCCATTTTGGCCCTGTTAAGGGGGGACTATTGACTCATAGTATTGTCTCATGATTAGAGAGTGCCCTCTGAACAGGGCCATAAAAGGTAAATATTGAATAATATTTGTTTACAACGTTTTGTATTGCAAACATTTACTAAAATGCAACATTAACCAAATATTATTTTTCATTTAGAGAAATCATATAAACCAAATTTTCAGCTTTCCTGAACCAACTTTGACATATCTTATCAAGTTTTTAAACTAGTGTGTGTACCTACTTTTGAAGGAATGTCCATCCCTCGTTAGCCAAATTCGTCATTCTTCTGAAAAAGTGTTCCTCACCGTTTCTACAAATATAATGGAAAAGTTAACGTCAATATAAGAGACTGTTTCTTTGTTAGAAATTATAGCGCCATATTTACAACAAATAGCAAGCAATATATATTACTTATTGTCATTTAACAGTTTTGCAGAAAGTATTGGAGACTTCTTGATTTAAATGACTTTCCTTGAGCTCTGCTTACGTAACTCATTTGCTAAAAAGCTAAAGATATTTCAACTTGGAAGTGTGACGAAGCGTGTGACTGATTAGGACGTAAAAGTATCTTAATGACGTAAGGAATTGTCAAATGGTCGCTAATACAACAGGTCGATGTAAGGGGCAATTGAACCACACACGTTTAGCTTCAGGATTAAACTAAGCACGTGTTATCAAGAGCAAGTATCTTTTGAAATATCCCTGTAAGTGTGGATGCATATTGACCCTAAGTTCCCAAGTTTATGACCGTAAAGGGCATAGAAAAGCGCTAAAGGTGCGTTTTATTACCAGATAAATTTAATTAATGTATTTAATTTATTGGTCGAATGCTATATGCATGGAACATGAATGTATTGAGGAGTGATGATATTGTTATTGGATATCCCCTAGGGTACCAGTGTACAGTAACATACGGTGACCATAGGAGATTTGTTTTGTACATTGAATAACCCCTATAATATCATGGACCTTGCGAATGATAGAATTAGTATCTCGATAACGCATGAGCATGAATAAGGATTGTTTTAATGACACACATGGTCAGGATTTTTACGGAAACTGTAATATCAAGTAATAGATGTATTCTAGGTAGCATTAGGTATAATAAATATTGTATGGCATTTGTTCCGTATTTTGTTATTACGAAACATTTGACTTATACAACAAAGGATTTTATAAAGACCACGACATTATTACATTTGGAAAGAAGGAATGTAAGGGCCATTTAACTAATGGAAGACACAACAATTAATCATTTGAGTTTCGATATTTGAATGGATAAACAGGGTTAGAATAGATATTAGAACATAAATTTATCCCACGGCAGTCTGGAACAAATATTCCTAAACAAATAGTGATAAGTGTTTTCTTATAGAGATTGAAAGGCGTATTTCAATTGTCATACCGTTTAGAATGTAAAGCGGTTACAGCCATATTGCATGAAGGCCACTAGGGCTTCATGGTCAATATCGATGCAATCAATTTGCATTCATTTTACTATTGAATAATTGTTTATTTCAATTTCTTATTTATTGAACAACTGGTTAATCAACTGCGTTTGTTATTGCGCCGTCCTTTAACGGAAAAAGCGGAACTGCAATAATTTGTGTAAAAGTGACACCAATAATTTACCGTAGTCATTTGATTTGAACGTTTGACACGGGGGCTTTCTCCAAGTTAACTGAAGCGGAGCCGTAAGACTCTCATTGAACAAGACTAAGATATTACGTCATAAGTAATTCACGTGAATGGATGTATTCATACTGTATTCATGATGCATTCATAGTCTAGTGTTTGATGTTTTCAGTTGCTACGTTCATATAGAGAAGATACAATCAGAATGTATATCAACAACATTTAATATGATGAGTATCATGTCTGCTTGAGCTCTATTATGTTTTTAAGGATCTTATCTTGTAAAAAGTCAAAATTTTCTGACGACTAACTTTTTTCTGATGTATTTTTTTGAAAAGAGGGGTTAATTGCATTGCAGCAAATGCAAACATATATATATGGTAGTGAACTCGTTTTATGCTATTCACGGTCAAACATACCAAAATGAGCAAAACACCTGATTTATATGAAAAATGCCGTTTGGCCAAATGCAGGGCAATTTCATTCTACATATTACAGATTTGTGATCAGATATGTATGATTGTCTGCAGAATTGGGGTAGCGGGTTCGTTTGTTGTCCCATTATCAAATATGTCATTATTCACTATTCTTTAGTCAAAAACAAAAATATCTTCAGCTACACTAAATATCTGAAAAAAAAATAATTGAAAAATGTAAATAAATCCCTTTGTTCATCTTGCAGATGCGTTTTTGCTATCAAAATTGATAATACATTGTTAGATATTACAAACATATCTCACGGGAGATCAAAACGAGATTTGAACGTGATTGAAACCTCACAAAAGCAGATCCTCTAATGAAATGCTAATGTAGCGAAAGTTACTCTCCGACAGTTACATTTAAGGCGCTCTTTCGAGGTTTTAATCACGTTCAAATCTCGTTTTGATCTCAGTTGGGATTTGTTTTTGTAATATTTACCAATTTAGTATCAATTTCGATAGCAAATATGCATCTAAGAAATGTAGCAAAGAATTAGATGTCTGTTATTTGTAAAAAAAATTTAGAAAAATTGCAAAAATGACCATTATGGCGGCCATTTTGAAAATTAGTATTTCTGTGTTTCTTTCACTTCACGAATGGCCAAAAAGAAAAGTAAAAAAATGGATTATTTTATCATGAAAAAATAAGAGGTAGGGGGGTAATTAAAATTTATGTTTCAAGATCAAAGAATAATTTAAAGACTTTGATCTTCTGTAATTAATAAGAAAATATTAATTTTGTTAATTCTGCAAACATTCATACATATCTGATCTCAAATTTGGAAAATTTTTAATGAAATTGTCCTGCATTTGGCCAAAACAGCATTTTTTCACATAAATCATGTGTTTTGCTCATTTTTGTATCGAGCATATAATTTATCCGTGCGTGGTCTGTTATGCAATTAACTCCCTTTTCCAAAAACGCATATAAGAAAAAAAATTACTTTTCACAAGAGAAGGTCCTTAAAAAGCAATATAAAACTATTTTAGAAAACTGTAATTGATTGGAAAGTTATCAGAAAAATACGCAGAAATGGAGTTTATCAAAATTTATATAAGTCTATTCTAAAAAAAAAAAATCATTCCCTACCTTGAAGTTACGACAGAGAAGTAACCAACCCTCGAGGTGATCTCCTTGATTGTCTTACCCTTCGGGTATAGATACAGTATGCCAAAAAACGAATAATGTCTAAAACGTTTTCATTGAGCTTGTGGATTAAAACAATACTCATGGTAGAGGAATATCTTATTAATCCACAAGCTGAATGTCAACATGTTAGACATTATTTGGTTGGGTTTTTTTGTATACTGTGTCTATTACTAAATTTAAAAGGTGCAGCACATGTGTGTGTTACGTCATCTTGAATAATAGGGGTTGGCAGACTCTGCTGGTAGATTTTTTAGTCCCCGAGGTTTGCTGGAGCCTCAGTAGCCACTGTTAATCTTAGGAATAACATTCATCAGTTTGGTATAAATGACATATATGGAGTTTTTTTCCACACAAAACGGCTGCAACCACATATACAGAGGTGAAACTAGTCGGAAATTTGGAACGCGTCTGAGAGAACATCAAAAAGAAGTGGAAGACATGAAACAGCAAGTCTACACCAGAAATACTAGAAAGACATCAGAAAAACAATATAACAAATCAGCTATCACAGACCATGCCAACATACACAACCATATCATTGACTGGAACGGAACAACTCTAAAGTGTTAAAAAGGGAGGAAAACTGGAGAATGAGGAAAATTAAAGAATCCATATGGATGAGGAAGAAAGGGGAATGAATTAACAGAGACGATGGGGACACCAGTTGAGCCATCTTTATGATCCTATTTTAACATCCAATAAGGGGCGGAATGGGTAAACATCTTACCTGTCCCTCTGTCTATCTGTAGTACTAGAGTACATTGGGACAAAATTTCGCGGTACGTTTTTGACAGTTGACTTCTCTAACACGCCCTATTTTGGGTAGTGAGCTGATTCCAGTGGTAAGAACACCGACACTCGGCTATTGTACTCTTTGATTGACAAAGGAAGCAGACGTTTTCGAAAGCTCGCAAATTCAATTGTACAAAACAAACTCAATATATAACACAGTTAATCTCATTTAAATAGTGGCACGGTAAATAATATGCACATTATCGTAGTACCCTATTAGAAATTATACAAATCTAGTTTAATTTTACTTCTAAATTAATAATTTGAAGGGGTTTTACGTACCTGACCCTTCTGCTTCTACATTAGTTTAGAAAATTTCGACTCCTAGAATCACTGACGGTGCCTAGAAGGTCGAAACAGCTGTATGATGCAGTTTTATTAATTTTGTTCGGCATACTGTATCTATTACTAAATTCAAAAGGTGCAGCACATGTGTGTGTTACGTCATTTTTGCTCAACCCATTGAGTTCTAGGTCCTGATATTTGTTTTATTCTACCAGAGTTAATCTAAAAAACCAAGATGGCATGTCTTGCCACAATTGCAATGACATGATCATTTTGATATAAGTAATTTGATTGCTGTTAATTATAGGTTTCTTAACCTTAAGTAAAATATATGTAAAGGTAGATGATGCTAATAGATTTCATTGTGTCACTAAATACGTTAGATGTATCGTAAATATCACCAGTTCGCCTGGCAGCTGCTTCACTGTAGCGTGGGAGTTCCTGATTTCATGTTACGAGGGGTGTTCCATAACTAATGTCATCTGTGCTTTATTTCGCGGAAATCGTGCAATTTATGCACCAAACCACCTCGTGTCGATTGAGTGATCCCTGGCTCGTGACACAGGTAAATACCTCGTCCACACGTTCACGGGCCTCGGTATAGTGTACATCGTTTCGTAGCATATTCGTTAGACTAGACACAAAATCACAGGAAAACGAGCTGAAAATTTTCTTGAAATTAGGGCCTATATAAAAGGTAGGTCATTACTCGGCATAAAGGCTGTAGATATTCACCGCGAGGTGTGTGACACTTATGGGGAGGGCCAAATGTCTCACAGGACTGTTTGTAGGTGGGTAGGTAAATTTAGTGCTTTGCAGCAGCAACTGAAAGATGCTGCTCACCCAGGTCGTCCTGCAACAACTACGACAAAAGGTAACATAGAAAATGACGATTGGCTCGAATGACATACTTGTCGTTAACAAGAGTTCATGCAATTTTGAAGAAACACCTAAAAGTTAGAAAGATAAATGTAAAATGGATACCCCATTTGTTAAAGTTCTATAAAAACGTTGTTCTGAGAAAGTTGAAGAACTACTACAAAGGTCGCCGCCCCAAAACAGGACTTAAGTATGTCCGACTTTTGCATGATAATGCACCCGCTCACAAGGCACGTATTGTGACTGACTTTTTGGAGTCAGAGAAGGTTACCGTCCTTCCGCACCCCCCGTATTCGCCAGACTTGGCCCCCTGCGACTATTTTCTCTTTCCAAAACTTAAATATCATTTATCTGGAAGGAGATACAATTCGAGAAATACCCTTGGATCTGCTGTTTGTCAGTGGCTGATGGGTGTACCCATTGAAGAGTATGAAAAATGCTTCCAAAAATGGATTGACCGGCTAAAAAGGTGTGTTCTGGCTGGCGGAGAGTATTTTGAAGGGCAGGGTAAATTAAAATGAACAAAAGCACTTCCGCTATATGAGCACCGATGCAAGTGACATTATTTTTGGAACACCCCTCGTATAATCAGCCGTTCTGACGTAACGTTACGTGAAATGGGATGCAAGGTAGAAATTTCTTACATCCATTTTTGACCATTCTTATACACGCGGGCATGCCAAAATGATTAATATATTATTCATGACAATGCATTGAGTCAAAGAGGGTCAATACAAATTAGGAATATGAATAAAGTGAATGTTTGTACCATTTTGTATTGTAATTGTGCACGGTGGGGAGCAGGAATGATTTGATAAAAAAAATCGTTTCTCATCCAATGAATGTCGCTGTCGGTGAGCATTCGACAGTGACATTTCCGGTGTGTGCCAAAATGGGAGAGGCTTCATTAAGGTACTTAATTCATTGTAAAAAATAATAAACCATTAGTATTGTATAGATATCTACATTTCGTCTAATTACTACTATAGATTTGTTTCCCCTTTTTCTCTGTGATTACATATTTTCACTGCTTTGATTGTAAAATTGACATTAATAAATTGGTATGTCAACATTGCAGATGTATATGTAACTGAAGCCAGCTAATGATCTAAAACATATCTTATGGCAAATTAAAAAATGTGGAAAAACAAAAATATATATTCTTAACTTGGTGGCAGAAACTAACATACAGAAATGTTATTCTTATCTACTCAAAAGCTTTCACGAAACGACTATTGATATAAGTTTGTATGGAATGTTGAAGGATGTAAGATTGTGTGTAATGTTAAATAACTTAAGCTTGTACGTATTATATATATTGTTAAATAATGTAAGAGTGTGTGTAATGTTAAATACTGTGAGCTTGTAGGCACAGTTCTAAAACGTGTTATGCTGAAGAATGAAAGTGTACGTGTAATATTAAATAACATCGTCTGTTTGTAATAATGTGTATAATGGAAAAAGAGTGTAGAGGAATGAGAGCCCTCCCGCGTGATTACATGTTTTGTAAATTGTGTCTGTGTCAATAAAATGTACTACTTATGCATCAAATATATACAGCTTTCATTATAAATAAAATTATTTACACTACTGAGTGGAGATATTTTGATTTGGAAATGAACATACATTCATTACGTGTAAGCAATCTTATAGCGTTTACGGTCCTTAGACCAGGAAGTCAAACTACGAAACAATTGATTGCAATGCATATAGTGATGAAATGGGTTAGTGTGATTCAGACAAAAATAGAAACCAACGTAATTATAATGTTGAATATATAATATGTAATATTGAGAAATGTTTCTTACAATTCGGGATTGGTCGTCATGGCTTGTCTTTTTATCTCTCTTTTTGTCCTGAAAGGAAAAAAACATGAACAGATATAGCTCGGCTGCGATGAATTGCAATTCATGGACATTTATGTGTATAGTCAAATCATCTATATAATCAAGGGTTTAGATAATCTATGCGTTTCACGCCTTTACACCTTCTAGGTCGTTAAAATACGATAAGTCAGGCAAATATTTCGTATTCGATTCAAGCAAATGATTTGATAATAATGTGGCCTTCTTTAAAGATACGGGATATGTTAAGTTTTTAATAGCAATTGTATGACTTTTTTCTCGACAATACAGTTCATCTTGTAAGGGGGTAAATATTCAGAAGTTGACATTTTAAGTATTTATTTCTGAATAAAATAATGTCGATAAAATAATGATATAAGCTAATATTTTGGCATTTTAATTTTGTGTTTGTGACATTGTAGTTTATTCGATTTTCAATTCAGATTATGGCTTTGTTGACGCGTTGGTTTTCTCTAATTTTATTTTACCTCATCAGGTAATTTTCAGTATATGAAACCATCTGCTTTGTTCATATATTAATATTCCTAATTGGTCCGCCAGGCTACAAACAAAATGTAGGTCAACTCACTGAACCAAAAACTCAAAACTTAATTATCACACTTTTAGTTTCACACAGAATGGACACACCAAGAATATCGAGATTTTCGAGATAGATGTCAGCTGCTGACGAACAAACTTAAGGCACATGGATTCGAAAGATGCAGGTTGACGAAGACTATGGACAAGTTTTATTGTCGCCAACTTGATCTCATCGAGAAATATTCTGTCTCTTTAAGTTTTATGAAGATGGACGTTTTTGACTTTGCTGGCGGGTGTCGTCGATTAAGCGGAAGACGCTTACTCTTCCGGAACACAAGGTCTTATTATCTTGTATTTTTACGAGGGTCTCCAAGTAAATCTAAATCGGATTATGGTTTTGTTGACGCTTTGGTATTCTCTGATTTCTTTTTTTTTCTTTGAGGGACCAATATACGCTTCTCGTTGAACAGAGACAACCCAACTGAAGAGGGAATTATTTTATCATGAGTGTAAATGTGGGAACATATAGCACACAGTTAGTGTTTGTGACCAGGTTTCTCAGTTGTCTATCGATATTGTTTGCGACAAGGTATCTCAGTGGTCTATATTTATTGTTGATGACAAGGTATCTCAGTGTTTTATAGTTAGTGTCTGTGTCCAGATATCTCAGTGGTCTATAGTAAGTGTTTATGAACAGATATCTCAGTGTTCTATAGTTAGTGTTTGTGACCAGATATCTCAGTGGTCTATAGTAAGTGTTTATGAACAGATATATCAGTGTTTTATAGTTAGTGTCTGTGTCTAGATATCTCAGTGGTCTATAGTAGGTGTTTATGAACAGATATATCAGTGGTCTATAGTAAAATGTTTATGAACAGATATCTCAGTGTTTTATAGTTAGTGTCTGTGGTCAGATATCTCAATGGTCTATAGTAAGTGTTTATGAACAGATATCTCAGTAGTCTAAAGTTAGTGTTTATGAACAGATATCTCAGTGTTTTATAGTTAGTGTTTGTGACCAGATATCTCAGTTGTCTATAGTAAGTGTTTATGAACAGATATCTCAGTGTTTTATAGTTAGTGTTTGTAACCAGATATCTCAGTAGTCTATAGTTATTGTTTATGACCAGATATCTCAGTGGTCTATAGTTAGTATTTATGAACATATATCTTAGTGTTTTATAGTAAGTGTTTATGAACAGATATCTCAGTGGTCTATAGTTATTATTTATGAACAATAGATATCTCAGTGGTATATAGTAAGTGTTTATGAACAGATATCTCAGTGGTCTATAGTAAGTGTTTATGAACAACAGATATCTCAGTGGTCTATAGTAAGTGTTTATGAACAGATATCTCAGTGGTCTATAGTAAGTGTTTATGAACAGATATCTCAGTGGTCTATAGAAAGTGTTTATGAACAGATATCTCAGTGGTCTATAGTTATTGTTTATGAACAGATATCTCAGTGGTCTATAGAAAGTGTTTATGAACAGATATCTCAGTGGTATATAGTAAGTGTTTATGAACAGATATCTGAGTGGTCTATATTTATTGTTTATGAACAGATATATCAGTGGTCTATAGTTATTGTTTATGAACAGATATATCAGTGGTCTATAGTAAAATGTTTATGAACAGATATCTCAGTGTTTTATAGTTAGTGTCTGTGGTCAGATATCTCAATGGTCTATAGTAAGTGTTTATGAACAGATATCTCAGTAGTCTATAGTTATTGTTTATGAACAGATATATCAGTGGTCTATAGTAAAATGTTTATGAACAGATATCTCAGTGTTTTATAGTTAGTGTCTGTGGTCAGATATCTCAATGGTCTATAGTAAGTGTTTATGAACAGATATCTCAGTGGTCTATAGTTATTGTTTATGAACAGATATCTCAGTGGTCTATAGTAAGTGTTTATGAACAGATATCTCAGTAGTCTATAGTAAGTGTTTATTGATATCTCAGTGGTCTATAGTAAGTGTTTATGAACAGATATCTCAGTGGTCTATAGTAAGTGTTTGTGACCAGATATCTCAGTAGTCTATAGTTATTGTTTATGAACAGATATCTCAGTGTTCTATAGTAAGTGTTTATGAACAGATATCTCAGTGGTCTATAGTAAGTGTTTATGAACAGATATCTCAGTAGTCTATAGTAAGTGTTTATTGATATCTCAATGGTCTATAGTAAGTGTTTATGAACAGATATCTCAGTGGTCTATAGTAAGTGTTTGTGACCAGATATCTCAGTGGTCTATAGTTATTGTTTATGAACAACAGATATCTCAGTGGTCCATAGTAAGTGGTTATGAACAGATATCTCAGTGGTCTATAGTAAGTGTTTGTGACCAGATATCTCAGTAGTCTATAGTTATTGTTTATTGATATCTCAGTGGTCTATAGTAAGTGTTTATGAACAGATATCTCAGTGGTCTATAGTAAGTGTTTATGAACAGATATATCAGTGGTCTATAGTAAGTGTTTATGAACAGATATCTCAGTGGTCTATAGTAAGTGTTTATGAACAGATATCTCAGTAGTCTATAGTAAGTCTTTATGAACAGATATCTCAGTGGTCTATAGTTATTGTTTATGAACAGATATCTCAGTGGTCTATAGTAAGTGTTTATGAACAGATATCTCAGTGGTCTATAGTAAGTGTTTATGAACAGATATCTCAGTGGTCTATAGTAAGTGTTTATGAACAGATATCTCAGTGGTCTATAGTAAGTGTTTATGAACAGATATCTCAGTAGTCTATAGTAAGTGTTTATTGATATCTCAGTGGTCTATAGTAAGTGTTTATGAACAGATATCTCAGTGGTCTATAGTAAGTGTTTATGAACAGATATCTCAGTAGTCTATAGTAAGTGTTTATTGATATCTCAGTGGTCTATAGTAAGTGTTTATGAACAGATATCTCAGTGGTCTATAGTAAGTGTTTGTGACCAGATATCTCAGTGGTCTATAGTTATTGTTTATGAACAGATATCTCAATGGTCTATAGTAAGTGTTTATGAACAGATATCTCATTGGTCTATAGTTATTGTTTATGAACAGATATCTCAGTGGTCTATAGTAAGTGTTTATGAACAGATATCTCAGTGGTCTATAGTAAGTGTTTATGAACAGATATCTCAGTGGTCTATAGTTATTGTTTATGAACAGATATCCCAGTGGTCTATAGTAAGTGTTTATTGATATCTCAGTGGTCTATAGTAAGTGTTTATGAACAGATATCTCAGTGGTCTATAGTAAGTGTTTATGAACAGATATCTCAGTGGTCTATAGTTATTGTTTATGAACAGATATCTCAGTGGTCTATAGTAAGTGTTTATTGATATCTCAGTGGTCTATAGTAAGTGTTTATTGATATCTCAGTGGTCTATAGTAAGTGTTTATGAACAGATATCTCAGTGGTCTATAGTAAGTGTTTATGAACAGATATCTCAGTGGTCTATAGTAAGTGTTTATGAACAGATATCTCAGTGGTCTATAGTAAGTGTTTATTGATATCTCAGTGGTCTATAGTAAGTGTTTATGAACAGATATCTCAGTGGTCTATAGTAAGTGTTTGTGACCAGATATCTAAGTGGTCTATAGTTATTGTTTATGAACAGATATCTCAGTGGTCTATAGTAAGTGTTTATGAACAGATATCTCAGTGGTCTATAGTTATTGTTTATGAACAGATATCTCAGTGGTCTATAGTAAGTGTTTATGAACAGATATCTCAGTAGTCTATAGTAAGTGTTTATGAACAGATATCTCAGTGGTCTATAGTAAGTGTTTATGAACAGATATCTCAGTGGTCTATAGTTATTGTTTATGAACAGATATCTCAGTGGTCTATAGTAAGTGTTTATGAACAGATATCTCAGTGGTATATAGTAAGTGTTTATGAATAGATATCTCAGTGGTCTATAGTAAGTGTTTATGAACAGATATCTCAGTGGTCTATAGTTATTGTTTATGAACAGATATCTCAGTGGTCTATAGTAAGTGTTTATGAAAAGATATCTCAGTGGTCTATAGTAAGTGTTTATGAATAGATATCTCAGTGGTCTATAGTAAGTGTTTATGAACAGATATCTCAGTAGTCTATAGTAAGTGTTTATTGATATCTCAGTGGTCTATAGTAAGTGTTTATGAACAGATATCTCAGTGGTCTATAGTAAGTGTTTATGACCAGATATCTCAGTAGTCTATAGTTATTTTTTATGAACAACAGATATCTCAGTGGTCCATAGTAAGTGTTTATGAACAGATATCTCAGTGGTCTATAGTAAGTGTTTGTGACCAGATATCTCAGTAGTCTATAGTTATTGTTTATTGATATCTCAGTGGTCTATAGTAAGTGTTTATGAACAGATATCTCAGTGGTCTATAGTTATTGTTTATGAACAGATATATCAGTGGTCTATAGTAAGTGTTTGTGTCCAGATATCTGAGTGGTCTATAGTTATTGTTTATGACCAGATATCTCAATGTTTTATAGTTATTAAACGGATTATAATTTTCATATTATATGTACTATATATAATACAATATGTACTTTATGTAAATGTTTGGTATATTATGTACATCAAACCTACGTATATATATATACAAAAAGAAACAGTGACGTAATGATCTGGAAATTTCCAAATGATTACGTGCATTTTTTATATAAAGCAAGACAATATTAAAGAGGTGTTTCAAAAATATCACTTTAACGCTTCCTGTCATATTGATCCGTATTTGTTTCCTCTCCGTCATTGTTGCTATCTGCTTCCTTGGAAGTTCAAGTGTAAACATGCATTGCATATCACACTGTCATTGTTGACGACAAGTAAAGTGCTCTCCATATACATATTTTTCATGACTTATTCAACTTCCTGCCTTCATTTGGCTTTTCCAAACAGACAACGGACATCAGGGTATTTATAAGCTCACTTGTAACCTTTATGGCCATGTAAGCTATTTATACATATATAAGGAATTGTAAGCTAGTTATACATATATAAGATATTGGACAGATATCACTTTCATTTGCAGGTTGGAACCAAGTATCTCAAAATAGCCAATATACGGAACGGAGGAAATATGTATAGTTCCAAAGTGTGTATCCATAATGTTAATAATATTCCATTTAAGCATGATATAAACTGGGAGTTAAATTAACGAGTCCGAAGTTAGAAACAATAATCTTCCATAAAACCTAAATCAGAGTTCAAAATCAAATAAACAAGGGACAAAAAAGGTAAAGAATTACACAGACTAAAAATGCCTAAGTCATCTTGTTCAAGTTGAGCTCTTCGTCAACTTAGGTAAAAACAAAACTGTAGTAAAACGGAAAAGAGAAATATCCCAAGCGTGTACTGCCCCTTGATTAAATGTCTGTATCACGTGTACATGAAATAAATTTTTGTCTGTAAAAACACAGTGTTTAATTCCACATGTGCCTCTCATTTAACGGAACCTGTTATACTATGCAAGTCGGCAGTTCTATATGCTTGATCGGAGAAAACTAAACTTGTGTCAAACGAAACACGGAGTACCAACAGCGTCTCACGTCGCAAAATATAGCCCAAATTATATGAATGAGATAACTAGGATAATCTCTGAGAGTGATAGGGATAAAGTGTACCTCACACAAGCCTGGATGGCATCGATTTTTATCATCTGGATAGATGGTGACAAAACAACTCATCATTTCCCGCGCTTCTCACCATCTCATAGACTGTAGATTCGGCGGTTATCAACATCGCGTAATGATCTGTGTGGATGACGGGATTTTTTCAAGATATTTCACATTTGTATTTCAGTAATATGACATAATTATTTAAAATATGAAGACCAAACCATTCTTCCTTAAAACCAGTGATCAAAAGATGTTAGTGACAAGTTTTCACATTTAATTGAAATATTTACAGGGATGTCAAAAGTATCTACACCAACTGTTGTCAACTTGATGTGACGTTTTGCAACAAAAATGCAATAAACAAAATATCTAGCAGCATCTTCAGTTATTGTAATAAAAAAAATATTTCACTCGTGTTGCTAATATTTTTATATTATTCACTTATATCAAAATATTAACGCCACTCGTGAAATATATTTCGTATTATTGAAGACACTGTTGGATATCCTCTATGTATGCCACATTAAGTCGTATAAGAGTATCAACAGCATGTTATTATACAAATTGGAGGCACGGCGGCCTAGTGGTAGGACGCCGGGCTCGTGAGGCGACCTTCAAGTTGTGATAAAGCGGTATATAAGAACCTCGAATTAATATTATATTATTAATTTGCAAGTACTTGGAATTGCCTACAGAACAATCTATTACATAATACTCTTGTCATGTTGCGAAACTTTGGGTAAACAAATTAAGCGGCTATTATTTTGGCTATATTTCGCAGAAATCAATACAAAACTTATTCACTGCATTGTAAACTTCGGGATCGTCACAAATGTGTGTAAATTCCATGGACAAAGGATTTTCAATGGACTTTGTTACGGTATTGATCATCGATAAAACACATTGAATGTACATCCCCGTGGTGTATCACCTAAGCATTCACATAACCAGTGCTATGCACAGACAAAAGTATACTGTACATAACTGTAATAGCGATAGATTGTACATTAATTAGCAGAAGAATATTTCATATCATATGAACGTTTTCATTGAAACATTGGAATATTTAATGTATTTGGTTAGCGTACATGTATAATACGTCAGCCAAGCTGCCATTAAAATGACAGTTAAACTTTTCAGCTTTTCGTGTCACGTTCATAAGATAGTTACCTTAACACAATTCTATATTTCTTTTCATACGGGTATATAGATGACACCCGTGTCCACAAGATGTAAACAAATATAATACCATAACATGAACTAACGATAATTTGAACTCGATATCAATTAAACTAGCGGCAAGTATATAAACAAAGGACAGATTTACACGGAAACCTTTGTTAAAGTACAAGAGAACCAGACCAGGTGTTCTGGAATAGGAAGCGTCTTCTGCTTTATCGATTGCACTCGAGATGAAGTCTAGACCACATCCAAGTAAATAGCATGTCCCCAAAGTGAGAGCTGAGGCATCATCCCTTATCACAATATGTAGTCCACCAATAAACATAATAAACAACATCCACCTTCATATCATATTAACCAGGTATGCTACCATCAAAAAAGGGAAAGGTCGTGATCGAAATATTGAAATCGACCCATTTGATGCACTGATTAGCAGTAAGCCGCCCGTGATGGTATTAAATCAAGTAAATATTCAAAGTTTTCAGCTGATAGCCTCCCCGATCAAATCAATTTAGTATAAAAACAGAAAGAAGTTAGCCATATATGGTTGCACAGTTTTTTGCAATAGAATCACAAACGGTTTGCAGGAAAATCTTTCGGCATGGATATTGTCATCCAAGCTATAAAGGAAGTAAATTGTTACAACAGCACATGATGACAAATAGTGAAAAATCTAAGGAAGAAAAATAAAACATATACTCAGATACATATAATTCTGCAACCAAGTGTGTAATCTTTAATTAGGAAAGAACTGAATGAAACATTGATATATGCGGGAGTTGCGAGAAAAAACTAGTGTGGGTTTTTTGTGGGGGGGGGGGGGGGGGGGGCATTTTCTACATATTTTTTTTCATTTATGTAAGGCATGGTTTTTAAACGAGTAACATACAAAGAAAACTTACCTTTAAATGATCTTTAGTCTTTTTTAAGAATTTGTAAAACAATGCAGTTTACATAATAAATACACATGTACATGTATATATGCGTTGGTTGATTAAACCTGCTGTGTTTACATTTCTCTTGTGTTTCCTCTGTACACTGCTTCCTAAAGATGACAGATAACGAAATGCTTGAATAAAACGTACGAGTTTGGACTATTTTCATGTTTATGTGTTTACTATATTTCCCTAATGGGCCCTGTTCCTCCTTTCAACATTTGTTTGAAATCGACCTCTAAGTTAACGTCTAATTAACCATAAATTTGCCATTTGCCAGTGTGTATATCCCCCACTAAGTCCCATAATGGTATACTCACGAAATTCAGTTGCTTGCTTAAAAATATTGTTAACCTAATGACCCGGACATTCCATTAGATTTGTACTTTGAGACATTTTGGCGTAGACAAATGATAGACCTTCACACAAAGTCAGAATTTAAACTGCATCTTATCATTATACAATTTCATACCGATTACAGATAATTAGCTCTATCTCATAAGTAAATGAGCAAAATGAAAAGTATGATGAAAGCACGAAATTAATGAATGTCGAAGTGGCCAGGGGCACCAACAGGAATCATTGAGGCCCAGGGGAACTCAAATTATAGCATTTGAACCAATGTTCGGACGAGGGTTTTTATTTAAGGTAACAGTGACCTTTAATTATCTTTGACCTGATGAGCTATCCAAAACAGATGGTTTCAGTAAGAGAGCACTTTTTGATGTTTGAGTTTGATATCCAAAGAGAACTTATGCTTGGACATTACTTCTTTCTCTAGTTACACAAACCTTCATCATCTTGGACCTTCACAACTGAGGAACAATCTCAAGCCTTGAATTAAACATGAGTAAGAAAGAACTGTATGAACTTGGAATTTTACAATTGCAAGCCAAAGGGAATTAAGGGGAATCATTTGTTTGGACGACGCAAGCGACGACTGACGACACCGATCAATTTATGTCAATACATATCGTCTTTCCCTGTAACAATCAAATTGAGTCTACTTGGCTTATACATGATTAATATGAAATGCAGTTAAAACCAATTATTCTGTTGATATTTAATTATATTTCCCCCATGGGCCCCATTCCTTCTTTTTAATTGTCTTGCTTTGAATTTGGTTTTTAAATTAACGTCTTTGCTTCATAATTAATCATATCAATGCATTGCACAATGTATATGCCCCCACGTAGTCTTTTAAATGTCTACACACCATATCGTCTGACGTAGGTAAAAGATATTGATAGCCAAATGACTTGATAATTTATTATATCATCTATGCATGTATGTGGTGTATCTGTAATTAAATACCCGTAATATGCAGAATTTCAACCGGAAGTGTTCCAAATTCTTACTTTTTTAATCTTTATTTTTCAATTTCAATTATGTAATAGTCCACCAAAAACTATGAACAAACATTTTACGATCTGTCGAATAAATATGATTTTAATATGAATATTTTCATACTATTGATTGAAATCATTTGAATCGTTAGGCGGTTTAGGCCATAAGGCTGTTGAATATAAAGTGTGGTTATAATCATCATGAACAGAATCAGTTTAGCATGAAGCTTTAATCAACACTGTATAACTTCACGTGTCGCGTTATTATTGTTGTTAATTCAATTATATGACATTTGTGTTTTCCATTATTTTTTAGAGAAAAGTATAGGTAAACACATGTTAACAAAATATTGCCAAACTTACATGACCTTTCATATTGGGGGAAATATGTGGACTACACCTTTGGTAGCTTTCTATCATGTGTGGCAGATGAATTCAAAGATTATCTTAAAGACTGTTATTAAATTGACCAGCGAAAGAATAGGAAATACTGTCTATAATCAAATACCCGTAATATGCAGAATTTCAACCGGACTTGTTCAAAATTCTCACTTTTTTAATCTCTATTTTTCAATTTTCAATTAAGTAACAGTTTCAAGAAAAAATAGGAACGAACTATTTACGATCTATGGAATGAAAATGATTTTATTATGAATATTTTCATACTATATACTATCTACTAAAATAATTTGAATCGTTGGGCGGTTTAGTCCATAAAGCTGTTGTATATTAAGTGTAGTTATAATCATCATGAACAGAATTGTATTTGTTTTTCAATAACGGAGATCCGGTTTATCATGAAGCTTTAATCAAAACTGTAAAACTTCAAGTGTAGCGTTATTATTGTTGTTAATTCCATTAAATGACATTTGTGTTTTCCTTTATGTTGAAGAGGTAGGTAAAGGTAAAAACATGTCATTAAGATATTTCCAAACTTAAATGACCTTTTATATTTTGGAAGATATGTGGACGACACTTTTGCTATCATTCTATCCGGTGTGGCAGATAAATTCACAAACCATTTTAACAACTGATATTATATTTCTGCGGCCTATTAGTGATAAGACTAATAGTTTGCAGGAAGATACTTTAAGGTCAGTTGCATGTAGTATAAGGTTATTTGACGACGGATTCATAACATATTACCAATACCTCCAGTTCGACAGAAAAAAAACTTAACATTATATGGGTCATACGTACACCAACCCGTAGCGCCAACTCGATCGGCTCTACTGCAGAAGCCAAGATTGAGATGGAGAACCACCTCAAACAATTACTGAGAGTGTTGGGCTATACTTGTTGGCCGTCGCCTACCCAAAATTTCGACAAAAGATGGTAAACCAGTATGGGACCTCCAACAAGCCAAAGCCAACGTCACCCCAAAATACATAGGAGGAGTGTCTAATGTGGTAAGAAGAAAACATATGCAATGTACGGATGAAAATACATTCTTAACCCTATAGTGCCATCCGAGGAACAGTTGAGTGTAAACTAAAGGTTACACCCAAATGTACTCCGTTTGGACTCCATATGAACTTGGAGTGCATTCCTGGTCCATTCCGATCTACCTAGAGTCCTATAAGACAAACAAATTAATTCTACTTCCAATTACATTAATCACTATTGAAGACATGTAGTTCTGTTAACAATAGATAAAAGAGAGATTGGAATTAGCTTTTGTTGTTTCGTCTACAAGGAATAAATATCTGGACTACTGTTACATAACGGTATACACGTGTATTGTGAAAACATTAAACAAATTAACCCACATGATTATAAAGATATATTGAAGACAGTATAATGTCAAGCATCTACGAAAGTTACTTGCTTAATATTTGAAATGTTATTGATAATATTTGTATAAAAACAGAAAGGAAAACAAACATTTTTATTGTGCATCAGACTATCAGTTAAGTTTTTTTTAATGTATATCTGACTGCCAGTAAATGTTTTAATGTGTCACTGTATATGCTTTTATTCATTAATTTAAATATTTTAATCAAACAATATTGATGATTTTTTTATGATTTTCCATGAATGTCCAACTTCTGCTTCTACTACAATCAGTTTAGCTTACATAATAAGGCTTAAAACCCTACACTAACTACTTTTATAACATATTTACATGGTACATATACATTGTACACACACTAGTAATGGAGGTTGTGTACTACCCAATATACCGGGGGTAGGGGGCGGGGGGTTAAGTGTCAATTATCTGTAGTGGCCTTGCATGCATGGATGACTCTGGTCTGTCACACCTGAGATTTGATCCAGGTGAGTGACTTGATAGCCAGGTACTCACATACAGGCAGTACGGTATACCATGTTTGCAGTCCGCGTAATTAATTATGATGTAAAATTGTAAGATTGCAAGTATGGTTTTGACCACAGAATTGCAAGGTAAAGATCGCAAGTTTTGTCGGTGCTTTTGACATTCATGTTATTGTATAGCTACATGAACATGTATAATGCATTCAGAATAAAATCCGCTAAACTATACATGTGAATTGTAATTTCAATTAATTATCTCCAAGTCACCATCACAGACCTAGATAGCAGCTCTAATCTAATTCCGTTGTACTATATATAGATGTACCTTCTCTCATGATTTAGTAACTTTCATTTCAACAAATTTTATTGACAAGATATCGATGTTACAATGCCAAAAGGATTGGACAACAGGCTTAAAGCCTATATAAGTCCTCTCCCAAGGTGGTATATATATGGACGTTGTATTACATAAATGTATTTGCAACTATTAAATAATGAAGATCAGTTTGTCAATAATTAATCATAATAAACTTGTATAACATTAGGCGTTAGAACTTTTAAACAATGCAACTTTATGAATATAATTTTAATGTAATCAGCATATTGAAAAATTGTGATATAATGCATATTTTAATATAGAGAGACTTATGAAAGTTTAACGTTTGGATAATTATATTTATAATTTGATATCAAAATCATTTGCTTAATAATTTCAAGTAATTTCCATTTATGTATTGTTTTGAGTTCTAACGCCCATTTTTCATATAGATGTATTAACAAATTATATGTACTATACAAACAATGGGATATCATAGGGTATGGATAGGGTAGGGTAAAGGGTGGGGGAGGGGGGGGGGAGGGGGGGTAACTCCCATAACAATATTATAATTAGGATATCAGTGCAAATATATATATATACTGCATATATATAGTATACAAGTGATGAAACTATCAGATTGGAGACCGCACAGTCCATGTGTTACCTTTAGGTCTCCAACTGAACACTGTTGATAATCCGGGCTGATGTTATTGCAGTATTGCTGCACAGTAATACAGAAATTTCGCACATGTACATGTACATACATGTATACACAATAAGGTTTAAAACATAGGGAGTATGGGAGCTTGATATAAACAGGAAGTATACTATTGTTATGGTAACCAGCCAGGGATGCACTCTTATACGAATGTATGTTACTTTTATAAAAGAAATTTATGTCATCTATAGCCATAATACATACATAAAGTATGCATTAGGCCAAAATGTATGGAGTAGCCAGGTACATGTATCATATTCGATATTCAACAAATCTTTTGGTTTTCACTACATATTTTAGGATACAGTTAAGAATTTCAATATTCACGCTTTCACTACATATCTGACAGCCATATCAAAAATTAGTGAGATGAAAGTGGTTATGGTTTCCAATAGGTTCAAGTTCATTTTTTAGTAGAGCTCTTTGGTCTGAAAATAAAGGGCAATGAAGAAAAAAATGTGAGACAGTTTCTTGATTTAGACCGCATGCACATATAGGATTATCTTTTAAATGATCAATAAATAGGTCAAAGTTTAAGTTGCTACATCCATTTCGAAGCTGACAAAGTATAATATTACCCTTTCTTGATCCTTTATTTTTGAATACATCTGAAGTACTCATATCTTCCTCTTCACTAGTATTTGAGGCGTTAAGAAGTTTTTTGAAGTTATTAATAGAAGGTGCTTGTTGCATAGGTGGTGAAAGATTATTAAATTCTCTGAGCATTGAAGGAAAGAAACTATTATAATAGCTATTAGATCTGCAAAGAGGTGGGTTAAATGTTCTATTTCTACGCAATGGGTAAACATTATCAATATTATTATGAAGAAATGGGTTAATTATTTCTTGCAAATATAAAGGAGTTTGACCATGAAGTATTTTATACATAAGGATTAATTGATGATTTTTTCGACGATTTTCTAATGGTTCCCACCCCAATTCCCTATACAGTAAATGATGTGATGTTCCTTTCCTGAGTCCTGTTATGATTCTTGCCGCTTCTAGGTGAATAGATTCAAGTAAATTTTTTAGGTAGGTTGTACAATTATTCCAAATGACATCAGCATATTCAAGAAGGGGTCTAATGAATGCATAATATATTTTAATAAGAGATTCTCTGTTAAGTTTATATTTCAAGCAGCGTAGTATGTTTATTCTAGCATATGCTTTTTCATAAATAGTTTGTATGTGAGATTCCCAAGTGCCATTTTCATTTAGAGTAACGCCTAAGTGTTTGTGAGTAGGTTCAGTAGAAATGATACTATCTTGAAAATAAATTGGTGGTACAACAGTTTCTTTTTTACGGGAAAATAACATGGATTTCGTTTTAGCAGAATTAAAATTAACATCCCAAATTTTTGCCCATTCACTAATATTTTTTAAGTCTTTGGTTAGAAGTTCCGCCGATTGATCAGGGTTGTTGTCGACAATAACATACAGGGAGGTGTCATCTGCAAAAAGTTTAACTTTACTTGAAACAAGATCAGTGATGTCATTTATGTACAATAAAAATAAAGGTGGACCCAGAACTGATCCCTGTGGAACTCCTGCATTCACAGTTAGATATGGGGAATAAAAACCTTCTGTACTTACTCTTTGGGACCTATCAGATAGGTAGTTTTGAATCCATGATAATAATTTGCCTTTAATTCCATAATTACTTAATTTTTTAATAAGACCTAAATGCCAAACCCTATCAAAGGCCTTGCTTATGTCACAAAATACAAACCTAACTTCTTTTCCTGTGTCTAAGTTTTTTGAAATTTCTTGATAAATAGATAATAGTTGATTTACAGTGGAGTCACCAGGTCTAAATCCAGATTGATTGTTTGATAAAATATTATTAGATATGAGATAATTGTATAAGTATTTAAATAAGATTTTTTCTATTAGTTTGCAGATACAAGAAGTAATAGAAATTGGTCTATAGTTAGCAGTATTGCTTTTAGAGCCACTGCCTTTGAAGATGGCATTAACATTTGCTAGCTTCCAAGAATTTGGAAGAATACTAGAGTTTAGAGTTTTGTTAAATAGAAGTTTAAGTGGCAGTATAAGAGATGGTGCTAACTTTTTAATAACTTTAGGAACTAAGCCATCAGGTCCTGATGGTTTCTTATCATTCATGTTTTCTAATTGGTCTTTAACATCTTGATTAGTTATTTGGATGTTTGAGATAGAATAAGGAGGTTCCACAGGTGTATCATCAGGAAGTTCTAGATTATCAGAAGACAAAGAAATAGATGTAAAATATTTATTCAAACAGTCAGCCTTTTCACTTGGGTGATAAAAAATATTGCCCTCTGATTCAAGTGGGGGAATAGTGGGTGACTTATTGTCAAATTTTAAAACTGTTTTTGCAATTTTCCACCACTTGTCAGGGGGTATATCTTTATCATTAAGTGATTTTTGTAGTTTATCAATTAAATTAATTTTTGCTTCTCTAATAAGGCTGATAACTTCATTCCGAATGGTTCTAAAATGTGACCAATGATCAGGGTTATTTGTTTGTTTTGCCTTTTTGTGAATTCTATTTCTTTGTCTCATTTTTGTCCTGATATTGTGTGTCATCCAAGATTTATCATTTGGTCTAATAGTAATAATTTTAAAAGGAGTATATATTTCCATTTGCTCAGAGATTGCATTATTTATGACAGTACTAAATTCATTAGAGTTATTCTGGCTAGCAAGTTCATTCCAATTCATATTTATTAAGTTTTTGTTCATTTCGTTAAAATCAGCAACGTCATATTGCCAAATTTTCTTTTTATAAGAACTTTGTTTAAAGACACAATGTGATATACTAATGTAGACTGGAGAATGATCACTACAGAATGGATCGCCTACGTGTGTGTCTCTGACAATATTTGTATTGTTAGTAAATACAAAATCAATGCAACTAGAGGTTTCTGGTGTTATGCGTGTGGGTTCATTTATAAGACTGTATAAGTTAAATTTATGAAGTATTTTAGAAAGCTGGGAAGTTGGTTGTAAAGAAAGAAGATTTACATTTATATCCCCCACAAGTAAGATATCGAGAGAAAGATCTGATACTTTATCAAGGATGCTATCAAATTTAGCCCAAAATTCAGCAGTTGAATCAGGAGGTCTATATAGACAACCTAATAAGAATGTATGTTTGTTACTTGTTACTTCCAGCCAAAGCAGTTCAATGTCAACTCTTTCTAGATCTAATCTCCTTTTAGTTAAAATGGAATCTTTATAATAGACTAGTATTCCACCTCCCTGTCTGTAAAGTCTGTCTTTTCTATGAATATTTGATGCATGAGAGTCAATAATAATTTCACTATTTGGTATTTCAGGTTTAAGATTAGATTCAGTGATACAGATAAGGTCATTATTATTTAGTTCTGCTTCAATCAATTCAGTTTTATTGCGTATAGAACGAGAATTTAAATGGACAATATCTAGATTTCCTAAGGGACCGGGATTTTCCTCTATGTCAGAAGATATAGTTAATTTAGTAACTTTATGCTCCTGTGTTCATCTTTCTGTCATAATTTCGTTTCTGCTAATTAAGTGTTAAATGGATAAAGATATTGAACCATAATATCTAATATATGTAGGTTCTAATAATTTATAGTGACCACATATTGGTCAACTTTAACTAAAATTACATGACTGACATTGGAGAGCCTTTCCGGAGACCAGTGCAAATTGTATTTGCTGGTATGACATCTGAGCAGACTGAAACTTTCTTATTTGAACTCGGTACTATATTTTAATAGTGTCACAAATTACATCATATGTTACAAATACAAGTATGAGTAAAAATGTACAATGGTAATCAAGACCATAAAGCTAAGGACTTTTTTTAAAATTGACGTTCGAGAAACGTTCAACTCAGCCAATATATCCTTATAGGGCTCAGGTACAGGGTGAAAACAATGGGTACTTATTACAGATAAGGCTATAGCATGTTTTGTAAAAGTAACTATAATTATCAGGTAACAACTTACCTGTGGAGTGCTTCATCATATACATAATGTATAATGTATTCCCTTAACAAAAGTAACGTACAAAGTATCTTTTATTGTAGACTAAGTTGAACTTGAAATAAATGAACATGTGACTATTTAACTTGTAAATATTGAAAGAGACTATACTCGGTTTTGTCAAGGTAAGATACACTGACGCGAAATACTGTTTAAGATGTTGACTGAATGGGAATAAACCCCGGGTATTATAGGTCATACAAGGTGTGATAAGCTGTTCCCAACTAACAATCAGGGCCCCCCGGGATCATTATCTCCAGTTCTTCAAACCTTATGTCTGACCTGATACAGGTAAATTTTGACCAGGAGAGATTGATGCCTGAGGGGGGGGGGGGGGGGGTTATTATCTAATTTAATGGCCGAGTAAAAGCCTGTCCACATCGTCACATCTGATCAGACCTGATACAGGCAAAACATTGAATAGGGTGGGACGGACAAAGCCCAATTTTCAAAAGCCATCCATGATCATTATTCATTGTGTTTTGAAGTTGTGAAAAAAATGTGAAGCAGCAAATCTTCTTCACATTTTAATGTACTTGTAATGTTTTAATTAATTCATAACATTCTTATTATATTTTATATTCACTCTCATCAACTTTAATTAAATTAATCACTACAAGACATTTAAAATACACACACAGACTTTACATATTGTAAGACCACAAATTAAGAAGTTAAATATATTTTGTGCTTGTTCCAAAATCCTTCATTGTATTGTACATTCTTGAGATTAATTCAGTTATTTTGTATAAGTTATTGTCATTAAAAGTTTCAAATACATTGATGTAAAAGGGGTTTTTATATCAATTTCAACTAATTTATTATACATATTATACAAGGATAAGACAGCAGACATAGTCTACAACTTGTTACACAATTAAATAATGATACTTTAATAGGCACATCTACAGCAGCAATTTTTTTTATCAATAAATATTGATTGATTTATAAGATACATATGTATGTTGTACGTATTATCTACAATGTAAAATGAAATATGAATATGGCCCCTATAGGTGGATGTAATGCCTGATAGAACTTCAGGTAGACCTGGATCCAAGAGTGCACTCCAAGTCCATCTGGAGTCGAAACGGAGTGCACTCCAAGTTTTCATGGAGTCCAAAAGGAGTGCACTCCAAGTCCAAACGGAGTGCACTCAGAGTGCACTTCGTGTAACCTTTAGTATACATTCAACTGTATGTTGTTGACCCCCAAAGACAAAATACATACCATTGACAGGTCTGGTGCCATCTACCCTATCAAGTTTGTATACTATCTGGCGTTATATGAAGGAGACATTGAAATACTACTCCACAAACAGATTTCAAAAACACGACCACGACTCCACATAACAAGGTGGCCTGGTACTAGAAAATCCCCACTCATTTAAACCTGATTACATCAGAGTTATGACGTAACACACACACATGCTGCACATTTTACATATAGCAATATATACAGTATGTCCGAAAAATGCATAAAACTGCATGATACAGCTGGTTTGTCCTTCCAGGACTCGTCCTTGATGCTTGGCACAGGCACTTGTGGCAAGGAGAATGATTTTCTAAATACACAGTACAGTACTGAAGTATAGATAATATAGCGAAATATAAATAATTAAAATAAAATATAAAAAAAATTCCGACTTCCGTCACAAGTAATTCCTAAATCGAAGATTTCGGGGGTTTTCTGGAATGTTACGACCCGGCGCTCGCAATCGATAAATAAAAGTTTGGACCATTATAGCTTTTTAGAAAGGGAAATATATAGGGGATGGATGGCAGCTGTTAATTTTTCTCTAGTATGTACTGAAAGTAAGTTTTTTATGACCGTTTTGTAACGTGGTCTATGTATTTTCTGCCACTGAGTTGCATACCTTCTCTCTTTTTCAGTGTCTGATAGTCGATTTTCGTGAAATGTAACCGCTTAACGTATCAAGCTGAAATTTGGCAGTTATTTTATTTTTGGTTTTAGATTATTAATGACATCAAAAGAAAATCGGAAAATTTAGCTTTGATATTTTATTTTAATTATTCATATTTATACTTCAATACTGTACTGTGTATTTAGATGATTATTCTCCTGGCCACATGTGCCTGGGATGCTAGGGACCAAAAGGTTGGAATCGAAACTTTCTAAATCAATGTAGAAGCATAACGGTCAGATGAGGGTAACTCCTTTAACTTATAAATTTAGAAGAAAAAAAAGAATAAAGAACCAACGGGGGCCAAGGAGGTAAAATTCGTGTTAATGAAAGTATGGTAACGGAACCAGGGGGAGCTAAAATTACATTGATCTATTTGTTTGCTGCCCAGGTGTATGCATGGTTAAGAAGGGCAGGTTTTGAAGCCATTACAATATTCCATTGCTTAGAAGAAACTATAACAACTCGGGTGACAAAAAAGTGGTCAGGTTATCAAGAAATATAAATTAAAGATGCACAACTACGAAAATGATTAAAGGGATAGGTTCCCTATTTTTTCAATCCTTTTCTAAAATCATGGAATTCCTCTTGTCTAAATATGATTCATTTATCTGTCAAAGACCCCCAGGATATTGAATGAATACATCTCTATAACCAAATGAAACAATATGGTATGACTTTTGTCAGGATTGCTTGTATGACCGTAATTTACAAAAAAAAACAGTAGAAAAATAATGGTCTCACAATCCCAAGAGGTGTTGGTTAATGCAGATAAACCCAATGAAGTGTGTATATACATATATAAAGAAACAATGACGCAATGATCTGGAAACTTCAAATGATTACGTGTACATTATGTACGATCTAGCGACACACTAATGACAGGTTTTTACAAAACACATTTATAGAATTGCTTTGTAGAAACGTCCACAGGGGCCCAAGAACCTGTTGACGCTATAAGTGTACCTAAGTTATTATTTTTAGATTGAATGTTTGATGGATTTAGAGCGACTTTTTGTTAAAAGTTACATCCCCATTGGCAATATTTACGACCATTGTAAGTGAAATTGATACCAAAATGCGAGTCGATTTTAACCTATAAAACATGGAGCATTTCTCAGCGCACCTTAGCCCGGTCAAGATAGAGCTTCAACAAGTTACCAGGGCCCTGTGTAAACATTGTAGACCTATAGAATGGAGCAAGTACTTATATTGTAATTTGACATTCGAACTTCTGTGGTACGTGATTTCAGTTCCGATACTATGGGCCACAGAATTATTACACCATTTTCTGATTATTAGTTGACTCTGGTTTATTAATTGGTATTTAAAAGTATATACATTTCCGAGTAAAAGGGTGAAGTGTGGTTGAAATTGAATAATAAATTATGAAGAAGACCAAAGTTATTACACCTGGTGTACATCTGCTATTCAAAGTCAGCACCAGAAATTTCTCATTTCTTTTGCATAACATTTACCTCTAGCATCTCAGTTAGGCACGCAATTAGCAATTTCATATTTTGCCCACAGATCAAATACGCATACCACTCAACTGTTTCGAAAAATAAATCTTGTCATTTCACTTTATGTTGATTTTACAGTCTCTGAAGTAATTAAATTGTTATTTTAAGTAAATTTCTTTAATTTTGACAATTTAACACATTTAGAATTCCCACAAAACTCCAAAATTCTACAAACGTATGAACACTTTGTGATAGGCTGATTTAGTTGTGTGAGTCCTTAAGCGTAAAAGCCCACGTTTTAGTCGATCTTTCATAAGTGCGTTATTGTCGTTATCACAAAAGTCTGTTATAGTCGTTATCACATAAGTATGTTATAGCCGTTATCACATAAGTCTGTTATAGCCGTTATCACATAAGTCTTTAATAGTCGTTATCACATAAGTACGTTATAGTCGTTATCACATAAGTTCGTTATAGTCGTTATCACTTAAGCACGTCATAGTCGTTATCACATAAGTACGTTATAGTCGTTAGTACGTACATTATTATGTAAGTCTGTTATAGTCATTATCACATAAGTCTGTTATGGTCGTTATCACATAAGTCTGTTATAGTTAAATTGTATCATCACATAAGTACGTTATAGTCGTTATCACATAAGTACGTAATAGTCGTTAAATACCTCGGTCAGAGATCCATTGGTCATCATAGATTTAAAGAATGGCATGTACATGCTTGAAAATTTGCATGTGCATGAAACCCGAGGAGTACTGGTGATCAGTAACTTAAAGCAAGATACTGTTTTTTATAAGTCATTGATACTGTACTCGGAAGTTTTAGACCAGAAACCAACAAATCAATGTTATGTATATTGTCAGTGATCTATAGTTAGCGTTTGTGACTATACTTATGTCCAAATATCTCAGTGTTCTGATGTTATTGTTTGTCACCAGGTATATCAGTGGTCTATATTAAATGTTTGTGACAAGGTATCTCAGTGGTCTATAGTAAGTGTTTGTGATCAGGAACATATGTATCTCAGTGGTCTATATTAAATGATTGTGACAAGATATCTAATACCATGTGTTTTGGAAGAGTAGGCCTATTCTGCTTCATCGCAAAAATGTATCAATGAGACCAAGATGGCAGCCATAAAACTTGCTTGCAGTCCTAAATAGTCTGCATCTCTCAAATCCCTATTCCTTTTGTTTGTCCGTCACCAGTCGGCATCTACCTCGAAATTATCGATACGCAGTGCAAGCTGTAGGATTACGAACCAATAAGTAAAACACCATAGTTTTGAAGAGAAGGGATGTTACGCTAAAGAAAGGGAAAGAGGACAGTTGAAACCATCACGTTCATCGTATAGCTTAGTACAATGTGGAACGCTATCTATAATGGTCGCAGTTTAAGTTCAGATCAAGTTAAGCCTCTGATGTAGAAGAGTCTAGTGCGTTCTTTATTTTCAACTCAGAATGTCACATACCATCGACGTGGTCAGCACATGAAGGATCGTCCTTCAATAACAAATACCTCTTCAGGACTTAGGTCGTGTCTGTATGTGTGATGTGAAAGGGTACTTGTTTGCATGTGGCTGTCTCCTTATGACAGCACGGGTTCAATGTCAACTACATAGTAATATATCATTGAAACATCATTTTGAAGACACCCAGCCCGGCATCCTGCCTAAACACATTATAATAGCAACGGTGGGACCAGTTGCTCCTGATTCCAAATGTTAAGCATGGAATAACAACTACCCAGGGAATTTTCAGTTTGTCTAGGCCAGGAAAATGGTCATTTCTTGAATGAACAAACGTTCAACTAAAGGCCAAAAAGAGTCAGTCTTAATCGAGACATTAGGAAGGAAAGTTATTTAAAAAGATAGCTTAAAAACACAACATTATATTTCTTATTAACTCGCCTCTACGAGTGTATGTCAAAAATATAAACCCATGGCCTAACTCAGTTATTTGAACTCGGGAAGTTGTTTTTGCTGCATGAGTCAATTATAAAGGAATCAGGGGCACTGGTTACCCTAAATTAAATTAATTTGATACAATATAATGTGTTTCGTCTTTATTAGCTGATGTATAATTGTCGTAAAGCATCTAAAGCAATTTTCTTTTAATTTTCCATTAACTAAGAGGTTTTTTAAAGGCATTTCATTCAGGTAAGTAAGGCCGTCGAGCCGCCCCACTCATTAGTACATATTGAAATCATACTGCAAACATACACCATTATTCAACAATACATTCCTTCATAACAATTTGGTACCACTATTTTTAATCGTCCCCAAAAATGAATGCATTTAGATGTCAAAGTAAAAAAAGAAATAGAATGTAATTATTATATGTGTTTTAAGTAATACGTATATGTACTGTAATCAATCAAATAATTCATTCATAATTTACAATACTCCAAATGTAGGGACTCATAGACTTTTGCAAAGCAATACACCCTCTCTTCTTCATTAGGGCATTACAAAGTATGTGACATTTTATTTAGACATCAGCCAATTTTTCTGAAGCGCAAAAAAAATGTACGGTTCTAATATGCCAATTACCATATAGCGCTATTTATCGATCAAATAAAACAACTTATTGTTTCTTTAAAATACTAAAAGTATGCAGTGTAGCCTACCTGATTGCTTTATCCCAAACTGTGTCGTTCAATGGCAAATGTGGACTGTCGTCACCTGTTATATTGTCCGACGCAATACGCAGACTGTAGCTATTGATGGTGCGCAGCTGGAATTTATAACAGTTATCTGGAGATAAATGTCATGACGTATTTTACATTTCGCGGAATAAATACACAAATTAGATATGCATTAATCTAAATACGTATTGTGATTTCGTAGTAACGCAGATAACATTGTTTAACAATATGCATGGCCATATAGGACAAGGTTCAAAGTGCTTAATATTGATCGGACAGGTACATCATATTCGCAGTAGAGATACAACCGCTGAGAATCCAAATGAATGGAATGAAGGTAACCCGTGTGATCAATCTACGTACGAGTGCCGAGTCCAGTACTCATAAAATTATGAAAGGACTCATTGAAACTCTTGAAATCTTCAATTTAACATTGTGGGACCAATCGTTTTCCGCAATATGTACAAAAATGACCCTTGGAAATAAATTGTAAATTGACCACTGTAACCCCAACATGTACACTAACATCCGATTGATGATATGTGGTTAGGACATTGAGATATCCATGAATGGAATTAATGTGACCCTAACATGTACACTAAAATCAGATTGATGATGTGTGGTTAGGACATTAATATCTCAATCCACTTGTCGCTTCTTTCAGGATTAAATTGCAAAGTAATTCCTTTCGGTACCACACGTCAGCAATTTGTAAAAAATATGGTTATTCATTGGTCATTGTCTATTGTGTTGGGGGGGGGGGGTGTAGATTAAATTGACTTTCTTCGAAAAATATATTTTAATGCTAGATTTGGGGTACGTTTGGTATTTGAACACGGATATGAAACACTTATTAAAGATATAGATATAAATAAACATTATTGTTTATATCATGTTAATGATTATCAGTTGTCATAAAGTTTTTATATACACTTGACATACATATATACAACTAAATATTTTCATCTCCCATGGCATCACAGCTCAATTACTTGTGTTTTTATTTCAGAGCTTAATATATATATAGATTTTAGATACAGTTGTGGAATCGCACAACGTTACACGATGTGCGGTGGGCGCACGATGGGCGAACGGTGTATGCACGATGTGCGAACGATGCGATCCTGGGCGATTATTTCTAACGCACATGTGGGCGCACGATAAACTAACATTGTGCGATGACAATCGTGGTTGATGTAAATTTAGAAATGGTTTAAAAATATATACGGTTTCGCGTTAGTTGTTTTAAATATATTTTTATATTTTAACTATTTACATTAGCTGATAGTTCTATCTATATATTTCTTAAAATTAGTAATAGTCTTTCTGTAGTTTTTTAAACAAACCAAATAGACACATGTTAACTTTCAACACATATGGACAAGTTCTCATTCAAGTAAATATTGCCAGTTTTTACCAAGTTATACACTGCATCTGTACATGGACAATATATGTAGATGTCTCTGGCCCGGGGCACTTACAAAACTCGCCTAGGTGTGAAAACACAGGTAAAAGGGTGGGAAGGGGAGGGGGTTTTCAAATAACAAATTATTATTAAGAGTCCAGTTTGTTTTCATAACGGTCGCTGGGTAATGGCTGTCGTAGCGTATCGCCGCACACGGGACAGGTAAAACTCTGGCATGTTATTTAGCTTTTCTGTTACCTGGTAGCTAAACCCGCATTCGGCTGTCTGGTGGTCACTGTAACACTGTTAACTGTATATTGTTAAATTGACATAATCCCAATAAATATGATGCGAATTCAAATAGTTTTTGGACAAGAGGTCCATATGTTTTTCATTCCGTAATATATATAGACCAATTGTACCAAATCGTGCGTGTGTGCGATTCAATCGCACATATAAACGCACGATTGTTAGATCGCCCAGTTGGGCGCACTATGGGCGAACGATGTGTGCACGATGTATGCACGATGCACGCACGCAGTTTTTGGTGCGTTGTGCGATACCACAACTGTATGTTTAAAGCGGGATAGATAGAGCAATCCCATGCTACCAAATGACCAAGGTTAGGTTCCCCACTTTTCGCTCTTGCATATCCCTCATTAGTAATATATATGTTTATAAAATATTGTTATACTTGCTATGAACATAATTCATTTGTCTATGGTATGGTAACTGCAAAAAAACAACTAGTATCATTAATAGATCAGGTTTGGAAATATTGTAAAAACGATAAGGTTGAAAGATACCTCAACATAAACTTTGTTCATATCGAATCTACGCAAAGTTTTTATCATCACAATTATGTTAAAATAAGTACGTTATTTTTGTAAGGTATGTTTAATTAATCTGTAGCAGTAGATCAAGGAAGACAGCTCTTCATTACAAAATCACCAAATCACCATCCACATAAAATTAAAGGGCGGCGTATTGCTTTTCATCTAGATTGGCTTAGTATTGAAATGTTAAGCATTAAAATTACTATCCTACAAAGAGTCACAAATTCAAAACGTTTGAAAATTTCAACAAGCTTTATATACGCGTAGGACTGATGTTTCTAGATGCATATTAACTGACCTGTCACGTCCTGATTCTAATAATCAGTCTTTCGTCTATTTGATAACAGACAGAATGCTAGCTTAGCACTATTATATAGATATGTGCTACAATCGATGAAATAAAAACAATGTTATATTTCTTTAATGTAATGAATGTTCCAAAGCATAACACAAATAAATATACAAAGTAACAAAAAGGGATATATGTTGTTCAGACGCGTCATCACAAAACATGTATCGGTAGCCTTGTGTATCGATCATTTATATACGTCTCCTGTTTTTGAATCCCCAAGTGTATTCTAAGCTTCCTGTTTAATTAGTAATCATTACTGTTTTGTCCTTATATGGTGGTTCCTCTAGTAGTGTAAAAGACGTGCGAGCGTGAGTGTGAACGTAATAAATTTCCTTATACAACCAGGTACTCGCGCAGAAGGCGAAACAAAAACAATGATGCGCTGGAGACCAATCGGAGTTCAGGAGCCACCAGTAGACTTCGACTTAACACACCTCGGCACATTCGACACAACGTGATAATTGGTACATTTCAGGGATTCATTTTCATGTGTAATTCACATATTTTAACCTCCATCGGTAAATAAAACATATCAGAATCTGAATTGGAGTCTTTTGTTTTGCTGTGTGACAGTGAGCTAATACTTTAGGGGATTGGTTATATTTTTTTGTTCTTTAAAAAAAACTTTCTTTTTGAGTAGTTTTAACTTATTAAAATTGATTTATTTTTAACTGATAGAATGACTTAAAGCTAGCTAATGTAATATTAACATCGAACGAAGGTAATAGTAATGGTCGGAATCGAACGAAACTTTTTGTGTAGTAGCATCCAACCTATCACCCTTAACCTCTCTATCTTCCAGTGGCATGGCTGGTTTCATGATATTCAGGATATCATATTTAACTTTCATTAAGCTAACGATAACGGTGCCATCACGACAAGCAGTATTGTGTGTGGTTAATGTAAACTAAGAACGAACCTCAGAGATGAGTTTGCCGTCACCATTTTGGTCTGTATAGTGTAGATTGAGCTTTTCAGTGGTAGGTACATCCTGATCGGACCATGTCACCTAAACGCTGGGGCACATCAGCCAGGGGGCAAAGTGCTCGGCCGTAGAGAGCCCATTCCGGATCCAGCAGCCAATCTGAAGATCGGCCTGGCCCAGGGTCGGCGGCCCCGGCGGAACCTGGGTCAGGTACCATGGTAGCGTTCCCACCCATCAGAGTTAAGCAGACTGAATCTTGCATTGGTGCCGAGATCTGGTTGATGTACAATTCTCCAAGTCAGGTATTTGGTGGGTTCAATTCAACCTCTTATCCCCATCAAGGTCGTACTGGTAAAAAAACTCAGTCGTTGGGTGGTCCCAATTACTGTTACCAATACAACAAAGGCCAAGTATGTCGGTTTGGGAGAAGTGTCGAAATCTACATACATAGGAGATGCTGGTATTGCCCGGTGTTTTGACTACCAGTACTCTTCTTGGTATTTGATTTACTACGCCATATAGTTTTTTCAGGTCAAATTCATTTGCAAATGAACCAGATTATACCTGGTAGTTGGATCTAGTCCAATATTAGTACGAATTGAAATATATAACATTAACATTGTAAAAATGGATTTTTTTTATTCAATGTTAAGCACCTATTCACCTTTTTCATTGACGCTATGTGGGTACTGTCATATATCAAAACAAGGTTCAAATTATCATGAAGACGGTTAACAAACATTTCCTCCAAAACGTTTTCATCTCGAGATTTTTTTTCAAACGTTATGTTCTATTCCCTGTTATGAAGAAAGGCCTAACAAAAACCATATCACTGAAAGTAAGCTTATTTTCAGTTAAGTATAACGGCAAAAGTCTTCAAATTAAAAAACGGATTACGGCATTCGTTTAAAAAATACAATACACGACATGTCAACAAAGGATAATAATTATGAAAACTATAAAAATATTTTTCTTATCATTGAGGATGATCGTCTTCAATTAAGGATAAATATCCTACTGAAAATGTAGATAAACATACCTAAAAGAGTTATTTCAAAATATATAATGTAAACTATATTAACGTCCTACCAAAAGGAGAATGAAGGGCCCGAGTATTGAAATCAAAAACGTGATCCATTCATGCACATAAATTTACTGTCAAAGAAGGAATAATTTTCTCACTGGAAAAAACCAAATTATACTCAAAAGTATTATTTCCTTTACGAATTAAATGAATATCATCCTCTCCTGAAGTTAGAACGGACGACCCGGGATACTGAAATATACTCATTAAACACAGCCCCTGACAACCATGCCATGTATTCAGAATAAAAGACTGTAGTCTCGAGAAGTGACACAATGGCGAAGCATAGCTTACAGAGGATAACCACTAGCCAACGGCAATTCCTTTGCGACTGCCTTACATATGCCTTGAATTAATGACGAGAAGCATGTAATACACGTTGGCCACTGCAACACTTAACTGGTTAAGATGCCGTTGATTTTAAGCTGTGTCAATATACATAATTCATTATATTTCATGTACTTAATCAAAATTAATAAGCAAACTACATTTTTTAATAAAACTATCACATTGGTATTAAGATTATTTGATATAATAATTATTTTGAACGTTTCCGAGATAAAAGTCCACAGATTCCGTTATATTTCAAACTTGTTTCTACAAAACTGGGATCAGTTAAACACATAATAGACAAAAAATCACAGAACCGATCATTGGTTCAATTCCATCTGTAGTTCAATTTACATAATAAGAAAATATACAAAGAACCGAGGTGAATGTTATAACAACAGCATGATTACATTTCAAATGTAGATACACATCTGTAACGGTGTTTATCTAAAATGAATTATTATAACTGATGTATACATGTATTATCCTAATGGGATAAACATCATATTGTGTTAATCATTGTTATATTCCTTTGATTCTTATTTTGGAGATTGATGAAATGAGGATTTAATGCTGGACGGTTTGCAAAAACGCTTACCGGATAACCGACTACGACTAACCGAACCATGACAGGACAACCGACTTTTGGTGTTTAACTCTGCTGTAGGATGTAACAAATATCGTAATATTGTATTTTACCCACTGGTTCAGATAGTGTTCCATCATATGACATAATAAACACATTGGGACAGATATTGCTAGTTATTATTTCCATTCAGGTTTGACGTGCATTTCGTGCAAAATAAGTACAAATTCACAAAATTACGTCAACAAATGTAACAGTGTACTGGCTATCTTTTCGTAGTCCTAAAGCACATCATATGTGCGCATTTACGATTTCCGGTACTTGATTGACAGTACACATCGTATATGCGTTGAGAGATCGACTAACCAAGATGTAGAACAAGCGTTTGCGCGATGGTCTAGCTTTTGATCGATGTGAACTCACTCCGATTATGAAAACGTAAAAGTCTAAAAATTTTGAAGTATTGCATACAATGATCGTGGCTGCTACACTATACAAAAAAGTAAGCAAAGTAGTAAGTCGTTTTACTTCAAGAATACATGTGTACACTTATAATCATTTAGGTATTGTGTGGAAAGCAGAATTTGAATAGGAAAGAGGAGGGGGTGGGGGAGCTTTTGTCGCACAGGGCACTGATTCCAGTTATCGGATGTTTCAAATGCTTACAGGATAACACTTTCAGGAGATGCAACCTGAACCGTTAACCGGATATCCGGTTACACGTTCGCCTGATGTTTCATATCTACATTGTCAAAGTCGCTACGTTGCATTTCTTTATATTGTCCAGAAGTCTTAGTACTCATTGCATATTCAGAGAAAGTGTTTGTTCTACAAACAAAACTCCAACAACCTAGATGTTGCCGTTCCTGTCGTTGCGGTATCTGTGCGTGCAAGTAAGGTGGCACTAAAATGCAGATGGAAGCACGGTCCCACTGCAAACAAAATACAATACATTTTCAGCACACATGCAGGCACACATCCACATGCAGATATTAGTAAAGTGGCATAGGACTTATATCTAGCGCCGGCAAAGTTCACACTCTTATAATGATAGATGTATGTTTAAATCAATTTGGATATAAATGCCTATATGCATTTACTTTAAATGGCATTAAGTTGGTTAAATAAGGCGTTATTTTGAATGTTGTTTATCATAAGTATTTCTATTACCATATTGACTTAGTGAAAAGCCATCGTGTGTTCACTAAACACTGTTCTTAACTATCAATATTGCGAAGAACAGTGATAATTTTAGTTTAATATTCCAAATTCGGTAGGTATTTTCATACCTTTTCGGAAACATTAAGGGATTATCTGGCGATTCCAAAAGCTGTCTGTACATTCATTGTCTTTAAATATAAATTTCAGATTTGGATTTTGAAACAGTACATGTACTTAACACTGATAAACCAAAGTTCAAACCCCTATCAGCTCATGTATTAATCACCAGGTGTTATAGGGCACGTATCTGCCCGTGAAGTAAGCACTTTAACCTGTTTAAAATATGTACAGAACGCATGACAGAGAGATAGAATGTAACATACAGAAGCGATTTGGTGATAACAGAACGAGATTAAAATGATGGGTGATACAATATACTAGGTGTAATAGGGTACGTGTAGCTACGTGAGGTAAGCACTTATATAAAGCATATTTCGAGCACATGACAGATAACACATTAAAGCAATATGCAAGTGACTGAAGGTCACAGAACTAGTTTAGAAATATAACTTCGCATGTACTAAAAGTGAGTTTTGCGCAATGATTATGTTATTAGACAGACACATGTTTGCAGCAAATAACTCAGCTTAAAGTCTCGAAACCCTACGAAAATTATAAAATTGATCATGAAATCAACATCAACAGCATATTGAAGGGATTGCAAGGGAATCTCGGATAATCTAAGGACATATACTATGTAAAAGGGGTAATATTACTCTAACCCGTACATCCAGGCATCCCGGAATAGATACAGACACTTGGTCTTTTAGTCAGGGTCAAGTGTTACATTTGACTGAATAAATTGACCATCAGCTTCCTTTCATTCTATAATGTATTTTGCAAAAGGAATAAAGTGAAACCACGATCGAAACGAAATTTATAAGTCTTGCTACCAGCTAGCCATGATCCAATCCAAAAGTCAATAGACTTAAGACAAAGTTACATGGAATAGGGAACAAATGCGTTGATGTCTTTTGAAAAATACAAAGAAAATGAGACCAGATGTTCGAAACATAAAACAAAAATAATGTACATGTACATTGCAATTTACATCAAATCAACATGTGCCCTTAAAGGCTAAAACCTTTGTAGTGACAAACATCAAGCAATGAAATAACACCATCAAACAAAAGCACATGCCATCCTGCTATTAGATGAATACATGGTGAAACTTTGCAGACCTCGTCAGTTTATTCAAGAAGAATATATTAATTATGTTACATGTCACCAGATTTTTATCATGAATTACAATACAGAAAATTAGGGAATACTTTAAAGAATTGCGGCGGTTTATCTTAATTTTATTCTATTAATGAATGGAAGACAATCAGACATTTCAATCGCTATTTGGTACCAAATACCCCCCCCCCCCCCCCTTGATATATTGTTTATATCCCGTGAACTGTTTGATTGTGCAACGAGTGTCGTTTTAGAATGGAGCATGACAATACAGAAATCTTTAACAGTGACAATGTATTGATATTTATATATATTTCAATACAATCAGATATTGCACGAACCTTAATTATATACTACGTTAAAATCCTATCTTTAATTGTCATGAGCTTCAGATAAATAGACAACGTTAAGTCAACACAGTTACGGATGTACGATGGCCGGTAGCGGCCGCTAAACCTCTCATTATGAAATGTATTTTGTCATGGTTGTCTTCTAAGGGTTCTCTAAAAATGTAATACGCGGAACATACTCATTTTGTGAATAATAAATTCTTCTCAGCTCTCATAACCTAATCATATTCTGCGTTGAATTATGTCCTCCCTAATTGCTATGGGACATAGTACAGAGGTCCGGTGTCTGGTAATTAAGTCGACAAACCGAGGCCAGGCCTAACGCATTTTGCTTTTTCAGTAACACGAAAGTTTGATTGTAGTTTGATTAAATTGTTATGACAAGGCATATTCTATAACCAAGTACGCAATGACTAAATCTCACATAATTATTGTTAAACATCTTACCAAAGTAAGTGCATTGTATATAATTGTCATATGTTTCCAATAACAACATTTAATCAGTGTGGTTTTAAATCTTCTGCAACACCTGGCTGGGCCACCGTCAACAAAAGGACCCCTATTGCGGCGACTTCTTTGTAGCGACCAGTATAAGGAAACAACACGATTGATATGAATAAATTACGAAATGACAAACACTGATATAGGTAAGGTAAACGTTCCACTGTTGAATAAATGATACATGTGGATAATTTATTCACAGTTGTGTGATATCTACCGTGGTTTGCTTTCCTTGTCGATAAATATACATTCCAGTGAATATTTAAAGAAATCAGTACTAATGCATTTACACAGTAGATATAACAATCACTTAAACGTTTCAACCGGGGAACCCTTACTGACAAACATTATTCAAACACAGTATCATTTCTTATGTAAAAAAACGAACTGCTAGTTTTGAACCAAATACGACATTTTATTTAAACCGGATCAAAGTCAGGAACGCTTATCTTTCAGAAGGGGAAACACTTAGGGTGATCACAATGGTAAACGATAAAGTAAAAGGAAACAAAATGAAGCCGAGGCAAATGAATGGAGTATTGGTATGTTATGCTCCAAAGCGATATAAGCAGCAGACATAACTGATGTCTCGTCAGCTATCTTAAAGCGTAAGAACACAGACTATAGTCATTATCACAAAGAAGTTATTATCCGTATTAATCTCACCAATTTGTATATATATTGTTATTTATACCTTATATTTTATACCCCTTCTAAAACAGTTCCTGTACGATATATGAAGTAAATTAGCCAACCAATGAACTGTTTAGTCAGCGGGCGGAAGTAACTGTTAAAAAGGGATGTTGGCCCGCGATGACGTCACGTCGTATACAATGACCTCACGTTTTAGCATTTCACCATGTCGTTTGACAAACACAACATGGCGGATACCGCTAGCACTAGGTTTATAACAAAACATCCTTTGACTGGAAGTTCGGGCAATAGACGATCTATTGGATCCTCACACAAACGGTTTGCTGAGCCCGAAGGCCGGGGACAACAGTTTGTCTTCGGGTCAAACAAATCATCAGTTGTCCTAAACTCAAGGCAAAAACTGTATCATATATATCTTTAATTAATCTTATACACGGCGAAAATATAAATGATTCCAAAAAAAAAAACAGTTTGACATACTTCCTCATATAATTTTGAAATGACTCCGTCAAATATTCGCTTGTCATCATTAATCTATAGAATGTTCTTACGTTCGAGTACGTGATCCTTGAAGTTCTGTTGCTCAGTCAGTTGATACAAATCTACTGTTTACTATCATATAAGCCAATGATAGTAAAAGTTCAGACAAAATCTTACTAACAAGTCAGTGTTGTATATATTGTCAGCTTAACTTGCTGAACCACGATAACATTTGCATTCAATTGTATTGATTGATGTTGATTACTTATCTTATCTATGACCGTTGGTGACCTATCAACTAATTTTTGACTTACCTTCACATCGTTGTAAATAGTACAATTTTAAAGTGTGCCATATTGATTCGAATTTGTTTACATTGTTAAAAATATATAAATTGATTATGTAATCACTTGTTTGACATGTAATATTTGGTGACCTATGTAATTGTTAATTGTTGTGAAACATACAACTGCAAAGTACACCATGTTGATTGATATTGATCACTTGTTTGACTTGTTAGCTTTAATAACCTATATGATGACCCTTGAAGAAAAAAAACTTTACATTGAAAAATAAGTATACCAAACCGATTATAATTGCTTAATTTCTTAACCTGTGGTAATCCATTACCAATATTCTGACCTTTGTCATAACTTAATTATTGTATAATGAATAATGGTTAAGTATTTGATATTGGTTGAAATTTACTATTTACATTCTATATTTGAATACTGACCGTTTGTGACCTATGTTAACATATGTTTAACATTGTTGTAATGTGTGCGTCTGATTTTCTATTATTATACTCTCCTCATCCAGCTCGAAATAAAATGTTTCTTTTTAACTGATCAAAACATAAACCTGACTATAAGCATGTCTTAATGAAGCGGTTAAATATAAATACCGGTAAAGAACGAAATCATATTAGTGTCATTCTACCGAATTAGGTTTAACGTTGGGTGATGCATGAAATAATTCAGACGACAATAAGACCTTTTTAGATGTCGTTAAACAATTGACCTTTCGTGACCTCTTTATTAACCATTAACACAACTTTTTAATTTTTTTGCAAGGGAAACAACATTGATATAAAAACCGTACATGAAACGTACATAATTATGTACCGTATCACAGATCCTGGCGTTACCGAATACCGCGGACTTAGGAAATAGTCGCGATTTCGTTAGAAATATGATGAAACTACGGAAGACTGTGATTTATTTATGCATAATTTACCATTGGAAACGTATACCAACGAGTTTTCCTGTCTGAATCACCCGTCACGTTATTTCGTGTGTCAACTTTTTAAGTATTCAAAGAAAGATAACCCGGTTTTACTGAAGAGAAAGCGCGACGGTGGTCTGAACAGGAGTGTTATGTATTGTAAGTTTTAAGTTGAACCTTAATATTCTGTAGACAGAAGCTTTCCCTACATATAATCCCCTTAATACTCCTCTTACTGCTTTCCCTTGTGTTTCCTGTATGATCCCTTGCACCTTTCCAATCTTATCACATAATCTGTTACTCTTTGGTTCTATCAGACATTTGCTTTTTTTCTGTAATCAATCGCCCCATGTTGCTCAAATAAGAAAACAAAACGATATATTCGCCTTCTGAGTAAAGGTTTAACATCGGGATATTTTTTCACATTGGTTTTTCTCGAATAATGATGCTTTTGCAATAGCATTATAAAATGTTACCATATCAACATGCACATTATTTTTGTCATCTATCTTGCAAAACAGCGTCTTATCCGATTTTGATGATGTCGATGATGTCAGTAATTATGACGTCATCATTATTTTGTACTCATGTGGAAATAAATTATGAAAACCCATTCCCACCAATGCATCTAACTCTGTGTTATTATCTCGTCAAAAGGTACATATATGTGCAGTATATAGCAGTACAAAACGAGGGCATTCTTGAAGTGTTGATAATTGTAAAACATGGCATACACTGCAAACATAATATCACGTCTGTCAGCTCGCAGATTGTTTGGACAGTCCAGATTTTATTTTTTATTCTGTCCACCTTATATAAAAGTGATGATTTCTAAAAACAAAAATGACAACATAACAAACTTTCACTATAACTTGTGTTTTTTATTTGAGATTATAACGTTAAAGAAATATTAAGGATACACTATCAGTTACTTATTAATCAAAACAGATTTGAAATCGTAAGCGCTATTTGTCTATGAAATGGTTACGGTGCTAATTAGTTTTACACCAATGCTTACACTATGCCTTTAAAACACTTTCGAGTTACATGAATGTTTTGTCCCATATCTATGAACATGTGCTTCATTAACAAATAACTCAATGCGTATGCTCGTACATGTATATCTTTGTTCTTGTCTATGTCTTTGAATTGTATTGCATTATATCATTATCATGTTTAGATTCAAATCATATCCCCCACAAATATGGAGGGGGCAAATAAAACACATACAAAACAAGCAAAAAACCTATAGGTCATTCCTGAAAGTGTTGTTATTCCCTTTGATAGGCCACAATGGGGATGCAAGATGGACTTTCATGCAGTGTTTTTGTTATGATTTGGTGCAATGTGACAATCGGACGACGTAATTCCCATTATGACTTCATATGGCGCAAATTTGTTCAGCCATGATTTGCTAATTAAGAGCAGATTAAAACACTTTTGAGATTGGCTAATAATAACACGACCATGTCGGGCTCTGCATTTTACATTTTCATTGTATTTCAAAAAATAATGTCACAATGCTTTTAAGAGAAAAACAACGTTTGTATGAACATATCCTGTTATATGAGTTATATTTACTACGCTAATATTCAAACTATTACAATAATCCATCATGTTCTGTATTCGAATAATCATAACACACTCATCAACGCAATTACTAATCTAACAATTGTGATATATATTTTAAGTCAAAACGTGGTGTGGTGCCTTTAACAGGATAAAAGTTGTTCAAAACTTGAATATTAAAAACACACACACACACACAATTTAAAACATCAGTGAGTGAGCTCATTACTGATACCTATCCTATTCATTTGTGTTGCAAAAAAGGAATTATCAATGTACAATACCAAATATGAAAGTCTTATTTGAGGCCAGTAAACTAGCAAAATAACAAACAGCAAGGTACTTAAATTGACAGGGGCAGTTACTCTAGCCACAGTAGTATGATATTATTTCCTTCTCTTATATAGAAGACAAAGTACACTTTTATATATATTTATACATTTAGAAGAAAAGTTACGATAATAACTATTGAAGCGGTGCCTTTTACTTAAAGTTTTTTTTATGCAGCCTAAATTTGTAAATATTAATAAATTCTTGACTATATTTTAGATTAAGCTGGTGAATATGCTAAATTGTCAAACAAGGAATTTCGATTCATTAGTTATAAATATGACGCAATGAAATTAATAACACTAACAAAAAAATGAGAGTAAACAAAAGCAAAACCATTTCATGTATTTCACATGCTTCATAACAAATCATATTGCTTAGGACTACCCTTTTTTAAACACAAAACATAACGATATCGCTTTTTGTGCGTAACCAAGCGATCATTGTTTATACAAGTTTACCGATCAAAAACGAAGATGGAATGCATTTCAAGCTTTATTAGAGACAAGAAGAATGTCTGTATGTTACTTTTAAATTGCTGAATTTTACTGTGTCCTCTGATAGTATTTTGAGTTTGATTTGTTCATATTCGATAGAGCTCTTCTTATGCAATATTTGAAAAATATTTATAATTCGGTACCTTCTTGTGCTAACCAAATCTTCATTGTGATGAAAGTTATATTCCTGTGATAGAAACAAATCTTAACCTCAGTAGAGCAGATAGCATTGCTTCGTTGTGTTTGTTTCGTTATAAAAATCAAATTTCGTGGTGACGTGTGCTTGGTATTACAGATCTTTCATTTGTATTCACGTTGATACCTTACGCCTAGGTAAACTCAATCATCATAACTCCATACAAGACAAAATATACACGTTTATCTCTGGTCTTTCAGAGTGATCAGTCTTACTTGAAACAAATCCGGTTTGCTATTATATTGTTTAATATTAGACAAAAGTGTGTTAGAAAACGTGTCCTACCAAACGTGAAGCTGTGATTAACATTCTGTTACTAGAACGAGAATAGTAATTAAAACATGAATCAATGTCAGTGAATGCGCAAACCTACAACTGCATATGATATATACACTCAAAAATCCACAGTTGCTATTTTGGTTCTTTCCATGGTTAGTATTGCCATGTAAATAATGGATGTTTGTCCAAACTTCTGAAACCGCATCCATTAATCGCTCTTCATTGCAACGGACGTTTCAATGGCATTGCAATCCCGTGTTGTGGTTCATCTGTAAAGAGAAACAGTGATTTGATTATTCCTGATGATTTTTAAGCTTTTGAAAGAAAACTTTATGATAAACGTTAAGATGATGTTATATCTATTATATCTATTTTTATCTCTCCCATATTTAATCATTAAAACCTATGATAATTTAACCATTAAATGTAAGTAAAAGAATCATTTGTACAAGTCCAATTCTTCCTATTCTTAAAACTATGTTTATCTTTAACATAATTCAAAATTGAAATGATTGTTGTCAGGAAAAGCAATTCTGTTCCCCATCAAGGTTAGCTAGAAATTATGGTCATACTCAGATAGTGTGTAATTATCACAAGCGTTGTTATCAAACGAATGTCAGGTACAAAAGTATTACCTATGCGTCACCGTTGTTCTTCTTGTAGTTTAACATTTCCTGTAAAACAAACAGAAACGCGTGTAAAACTAGTTCATAATACACTCAATCTTTTGCATTAAAGATGTGCGTTGTTATTTTTTAATGTTATGCGTTTACATTGGGAAATTAATTTAGAAGATACATTCAATAAATACAAATAGTATTCATATCATTCAGTGCAGAAGCATCAACTTGAGATGCTGATTAAAGATTTATTTAGATATTTATATTCAACTTAAAGTTAAAAAAAATTCAATATTATAATAATTTGAAGGGAAAAATTAAAATATTACCATTATCAAATGCAGCTTTGCCTGTAAGAAAATAAAATAAAAATAACACAAGTGTTTTTCTGATATCATCACATTTCAAAAACCGTAAACACTGCGTATCTTTTGTAAGTTTATTCTTTGATATTGATTGTGACATGTCAAAACGGGAATAAGTTGAGATGAGTTGAGCTCGAAGGTTACAAATAAATGTTTTCTTTCCAAATAATGATAATAATACGGTAATACCTTTTTTTCTACTTATCAATTTTCTAATGTTACTACCTTGAAAAATTGATATGAAAATCAACATAATGTAAGAAGTTAATGAAGAACTTGTTACGTTTCTTAACTCCATTTCGTTTTGTCTCTGCTGAAAGACAAATAGAATCATAAACAGTAACACTTCATTTGAAGAATCACAACAATCCCGAATGGTCAAATGATATATTTTACCAGTATTAAGGCTTAATTTGAAATACAACGAAATTCAAATCATATGATACCATCTCATCGCTTGTTATGTGTGAGATATTTGTATGTGTGAAGTTTAACGACCTATCTTTACTTTGATTCATTTAAGGCCAAACAACAATGCATTCTAGGCATTCACAAAAAAAACCCATAAAACAGACACAACAACTTAACAACTGTAAACTATATCCGAATTCATCAACAGCAAGCGATTTTTAATGCAATGGAGATTAATTGAATGTGACTAATCAAAGATTTATTGCACAGGAAAGGTATCGTATTAATGTTTCATAGATGGCACATTCTCAATCTATTAACTTGTAAATGGTTATCACATGCATAACAAAGTTATCCAATATTAGATGTGGTCTGACTTTCCTCAATTGTCATTGGCTAAAATATAGTCACATGGAGGTTCATAATTTGTGATATCGACCTGATGTCTCTATTTTTAGAAACACCGAGTCAATATTGCATATATTGTATATATATGATTCAATTTAAGTCTTCTGCAAGCAAGTTACTTGCGATAAGAACATGAAATTTGGTTTGAATTCGAGACCGATAGGTCGAGAGTTTAAACCAAATGTCATGTTCTAATCGCCAGTATAGACACAAAAAATAACGTACTATCCCCACACGAACACTGATTGACAAATTTACTACGCTAATATGTTTAGATACAATGTATTTCCTAGCTACAATTACGTAGTAAAGTACTTTGTGACCTGGCTGTTGACGTGTCTTTCTAAAGCCAACTGACCAATCAGAAGGAAGGTTTCAAAAGTCGGTCATGAAGCCACGCCATACTTGTACTGGCGAGCGCTTGGTCTGGATGTTGATGAAGTGGAATATTTGGATTTAGATTATTCGTATACTATGTAAGCGACATACTTGGATTAACATCGACGAAATGTCTACAATTCCATGTCAATATACATGTGAATATATTCGTACAGACACAATCGTGTGTTTAGATTTGTGAAAAGTTTTGTGCAAATTCACATAACGGAGTTAGAGTGAAAGGTTTGTTTTGATTCCTACGCATGGATCGAATGTACGTTTCATGAATAAATTGAGGTAAGAAAAAGAAATGATCCGGTTTTATTCTTCATTATATAACAAATACATTCAATCGGTTCTCTTTGCTCTGTTGCTTGCATGTCTTTACGTAGGCCTACGCCTATCATGCAGTGGAAAGTTCATCGATAGACGAACTTGACGCCATATTGCTTTGGGTAGAAACGGGGCGTGACTTAAGCATGATGGGCGGGGCTTGATATGATTGATTTCGCACATTAGAACATGGTCCATATCAAAACTAAACACGCATTACAAACGTATCGTGTTAGAGTATAAAAAATAAGGACGTTTGCTGAGGTCAATCTGGTGATATACCGACCTGGTATAATCTAAATTCTAACACAATATGTTTGTAATACGCGTTTTGATTGGATATGGACCATGTTCTAATGTGCGATAGAATAATGATCAATCGTATCAAGCTCCACCCATCGAGCTTAAGCCACGCCCCGTCTCTACCCAAAACAAAATGGCGTTGTGATGGCGATCGTCTATCGATGAGCATTCCACTGCATGATAGGCGTACGTCAAGTTAGCATCAGAGCAGAGAGGACCGATTGAATGTATTTGCTGAATATATTTAGAATAAAACGTAATAATTTCATGTTCTTACCTCAATTTATTCATGAAACGTTAATTCCATCCATGTGTAGGCACCTCTATCCGGAATCAAAACAAACATTTCACTGTGACTGTGTCGTGTGCCTTTGCACAAATTTTGAAAGATCGTTACACACGATTTTGTCGATACGAACATATTGGCATGCATACTGACATAGCATTGTTAACGATTTGTCAATGTTAATCCAAGTATGTCGTTACATACGTTCACGAAGAATCTAAATCCAAATATTCCGCCTCGTCAACATCCAGACCAAGCGCTCGCCAGTACATGTATGGGCGTGGCTTAATGACCGACTTTTGAAAGCTTCCTTCTGATTGGTCAGTTGGCTATAGAAAGACATGTCACCAGCCAGGTCACAGAGTACTTTACTACGTAGGAAATACAATGTATCTAAACATGTTAGCGTAGTAAAATTGTCAATCAGTGTTAGAATGGATATAGTACGTTATTTTTCGTGTCTATTCTGGCGATTAGAACATGAAATTTGGTTTAAAACTCTCCACCTATCGGTCTCGAGTTCAAACCAAATTCCATGTTCTAATCGCCAGTATAGCCGCTCAAAACAACGTACTATCCCATAACTATATATTATTCTACCAGGTCGGTAAAAAAACATCCATAATTGATATTATGTAAACATTAACTAATGTCAACATGTGTATGTAGGTATGGCATATTCGCAGCCGAGAGAGGACAGATCGGCTATTCGGTATATAGACCTACATTTAGTTAAATTGAAGAAAAATGCAGTACCTCATGTTTCCGTTTATCTCGACACAGCCAGAGAAATCAAGACAATTTGACTGAAAACTAGAAAATGAATTAATATCGGAATTAATATTGTCTACAAGATTTTTGTCAAATTTCTTTTTTATGCTTATTACATAAGTAATAGTAAGGCGGAGCAGATAATAGTTTTACTTGTTGTTTTTTTTTTTGTTCTTTTCGATTTTATCTAAAGATACATCGAATACAGTTGTTTCGGGTTGCTATCAAATATTTAGATAAACAATATAATAAGCGAATGACAACAAACATTGAAGGTATGTAAAAGCTGTGCAAGTTAAAAGCTTGCAATTTAGATAGGTTTAACATATCTACATTAATATCACCAGTTATAACTACATCAGTAACATTATCATCAAAAACTGTATCAAACATGTCATCTAGTTTTCTCCAGTATTCTACACTGGATTCGGGTCTATAAATACATCCTAATAGTATTTTATGGTTATTGACTGTAACTTCTAACCAAATAATTTCAATATCTTCACACTCCAGATCTCTTCTACGCTTACTGACCACAGTATCTTTTGTATATATAATAATTCCACCTCCAAATCCTACCTGTCTATCCCTTCGATAAAAATTATTAAAACTGTTTAAAATAATGTCATTGTCTGATATTATCGGGCTAAGATGGGTTTCTGTAAGACAAATTATGTCATTTTCAGAGTTCATTATCTAGTATGTCTAATTTATTCCTAATCGATCTTATATTCAGATGAGAAATTTGGAGATTGAGCAGAGGACAAGGATTTTGTTCAATATCATTACACAACAGTAGTAGATTTTTAATAATAAAATAAAAGTTACATGTTTCTCAACAAGATATAGAATATAAATATATAGTATATCAGAATAAAAAAAATTGGATGCTTGATATAAAATATAACTTCCATGTATATCACGTATCCACAACTTATTCATATATATACAAAAGACATGTATTTGATTGTGTTGTGTTGATTTCGTACTGCATATTCTTATCATGCTAATTGGGTAGTGGTTACTGAGCGATATGCCTGACACCTCAGTGTAAAGTAATCAACCCTGAATGTGTTGTCCATATATGGTTTATGCATGGTATGCAACACATTTTCTTTTAAAGTATTTATATTGAAATCCCATGTGATGATAACTCTCTGTTTTCAGTAAAACGTTTCTCTAATGTAGTTTTAAAGTTATCAAAACATATTGTATCCGAGTTGCGGAGTTTGTATAAAGTTCCTAAAATCACTGGTTTAGTGTCAGGCTGCTTAACATCTATCCACAATGATTCCATATCGCCACCTTGTAAGTTGTTTTGTTGTATATAAGTTATATCAGTTCTAATGTACAACGCTACTCCACCACCTGATTTATGTTTTCGATCTCTTCGAATGAGATCGTATTCATGGATATGGAAATCGTTGTCCATGTGTTTATCGGTAAGCCATATTTCACAGAAACAAAGTATGTCCAATTTGGAACTTAAAACCAAAGAATGTAATTCATCAAACTTGTTCAAACTTCTTATGTTCTAAGAAGAAAAGAGCATACCTTGTGGAGCATTTGTAGATATCAGTGTTTCTGGAAACGCTTCGTTTCTAAGGTTATTTCCACTTTGACATATATTTGTTGTACAATTAGCACAATACCACATATAAGTATATCTATACCCACTGATCTATTCTTTGAGGCAAGTTATATGCCAAGTGTTAGAACAGCCTGTACAATATACTTCAATGTCTGCTGCTAGTACAGGTAAATTTCACTGAGTATAGGTCGTACTCAAGTTTGCCCTCTGCCGAATAATGCCCTAGTAACTAGGTCCTGGGTTGAGTTTCATTTCATTGGATAATATGAGTCACAGGTAAAATATAAGGTTAACAATGTTCACCTTATCTGTTCTTGAGTTGTTACTATTGTGACCAATAAAAACGTTTTTGCAAAAAGTTATCTTCCATAGCACAATGTTTTCACATTTAAGACTGGCCATTAGTTTTCTGGGATGGAATCATTCAGTAGGTTTTTGATGATATAACTTGCTGTTTAGATGGTAAAACAGTGCAATACCCAAGGGCAAAAACAAACACACCACCTAGCCCAGCAGCCATTTTTCAGTGTTGTATTGTTCGTGCACAACGCAGTAAAAATGTAACAATTTTGTTACATTCTTTGTGAACGGTTGAAGAAAAATATAACATTGTTACATTGTTCGTTCACAACGCACGAAAAATGTAACAATTTTGTTACATTTTTCGTGAATGGTTGACGCAAAATGTAACAATAATACATTGTTCGTGAATGGTTGACGAATAATGTAACAATGTTACATTGTTCGTGCACAACGCACGGAAAAGTACTTGATGAATCTTATCTCAGTAGTTCCTGAGGAAAAGCGATAGCAAATTCCATAATTCAAGATGGCTACCGGCGGCCGTTTTTGATCGTCCGATCAGTTCGTAAATGACGCATGCACAACCTATCATGAGAAATAGCGATAACAAATGGATTTACGGACGGACGACGGATGAAATGTGAACTGACTAGCCAACCATATGATGATGGTGGACTAAAATAGACCATTTTCAATGTTTGAATGGTTCACGCGGCATTTGCATAATTTCTTAAGCAACAAACAGCGAGTAAGTGCTATAAAACTGTTTCACATTAAACAGATACAGCTATCTGTTATTTTCCGCTAATCATGTATCAATATTCGATGTATTCTCTCAGGTGAATTCGGTTCAATTCGGCTAGCGGCGTTTGTTGCAAAACAGAAAAGTGATTATCGCCCAGTGGAACTCTTCTGTGCAGCTGTTAAAATACTCTCCGTGGGATTTAATTTTTCAAATAGTCTATTTGGGCGCCACCTACCCAACCTAAAACATCAGGACGATTCGAATAGTTCATTTACAAATGCATGAATAATCAAACCCGCGCTACGCGCCAGAAATAATCACCTGGTCGCGTTCAATATTGTAGAGGTTATGAATATATCAGGTGTTTACATAGCTTTATCGTTAGAAATCTACGCAGCCCTATTCTTTCTGTTTTTCAAAGTCGGCATAAAAGAGCATTTATTCTCGTTACGCCTTTTGTCTGTAAATAAGGCGCCGTATGAATTTGTTCGCATTATTCGCAATTGCTTTTTGAAGTCGTATTTTACCTTTTAAAAGTCGATAAAATGCCCCCTCATTCTCATTATAATGCCTTAATACCTCGGGTAGACTTTCCCTATCTACCTCAAACCGATATAAAGGCTCAAAAATGCACATGCAAAGGGATAGGATAAAAGATATTTCGGACGACAGATCCAGAATGATGTCATATTAGACTTGGCAAAAACGCACACCCTGTGGTGGCTAATTCAGGTGATCGTAATGTGAAACTGTACTTTCTCGAAATGCATGAAAAAAGTAACATGGCTCGAATCAGCCACCACGTATACGGCTACATGACTTGTAATAGTAGCGATACTATGCTATCGAACTGACAAATCGCAGAAACTGAGTTAAAGTGATGATAGCGCATACTACGATTTTATTCCCCTTAAGGTATACTACCAATATGTGTATAGTTTCCCCATTTTGTCTAAGCTTTAAAAAACCGTTGCCACGAAAAATGAAACAATTGTTACATTTTTCGTGCGTGATCCACGAAAAATTTAACAATTGTTACATTTTTCGAAATTGCTTCATTTTTTGTTGCATCAGATGATGAGCAGGTAGTTTCTCCTGTGAATACTTCCCATCTCTCAATATGATTCCGTAACCCAGTCTTGCGTCATATTTTGACCATTCGGCAACTTTTCGATTAGCAGTTAGGCCTTATCGTGGTGTAAAGGTAACACCAGATAGAGTGTTTACAATGGAATTCCACTAGTTATTTTTATATTATTTATTTTATGAATACATATCAGCAAAATTCGATCGTCGTAGTCCATAAGAATACCCACTCGATATGTGTATGTAATATTTTGAAAAAAAAATGGAAAAAAAGCTTGCTTTCGCGGGATGCCCTTTTAAACTTGAAGTTGAAGAATAAAATAACAAACTCTAAAATCTGCAAACACGAAATACTTTATTTTTAAAGAAAAAAAGCAAAAGTCATAGATATCGTGTTAAAGGATCCTTGTTCCACTGATATGTGTTTCTTCATACAAAAGTAATTTCCCCTTAACTTCCGGTTTGTAAGAACTGTAACACAGTATAGCCTCGACCTTAATGTTAACCAGGTAGCTCAGTTGGTACAGTAACAGTATAGCAATTTAAAGTCCAGTGGGTTTTCATTGTTTTTTTTTGTGTGTGTTACACTCGGAATACTCAATTTTTAAATATTTCCTCCTCATAATTTCTTATTGATATCCAAAATTGTTAATTTTCTTTTCATAAACGCCTTATCAAAGATATGGCTATGTTGGGGAAAACAGATTCCAAAATGAACAGGCACAGTGTGTGGCAGTGGTTCGAAAATCCTTAAAGAGAGTTATTATTACAATAAAACAAATACATACATTTATGCAAACAACACACTCAGAGATAAGGGATTTTGTTTTCAATGAAGATATTATTACTTGCTCACAACTTGAATTCTGTCAATTAAAAGATGAAATTGTTGTGAACAAATTGAACCCAGAACAAGCAGCCAACTAGTAACAAATTATTTTTTTACTGACATAAAGGTAATTTAAAGATACATAACGTTACAGGGGAATCTATCCTTAGCCAAAAACAGTTCCGTTGCTTTCTTCATTATCTTGAAAAAAAGGAATAATACACTAAGATATTTTGTTTTATACATTCCAGTTACATATCAAATTTATGCTTCCGTACCCTTTAAGTTACGTGATTGCATCATTGCAGATTACTGTATTTTCCATTGGTCGTTTAAACAACATAGCAAGATATCAATATTTTATTCCATGGTAAAACGGATAGAATTATTGAAAAATAAATATATTAAAAATAATTATGATATTACAATCCACTCATAAAAAGTGTAAAGTGATGCCCTTAAAAAAAATACACATTTTCTTTTCGTTTATCTTTAACTTCTGAATTTCAAATGAATTGTTTTGTAGAAATCACGATAAAAATCTTCCTATCATAGCGAGGATATATTAATTTTCATTTTAACATTTTTTTTAATATACCGCGGCATGTTTTGTTCTTTTTTAACAAGAGTATCTATTCTGAATTAATCAGAAAACGTTCTGTTTACACTTTAAAATCCATCGGCACTCTTCTCCATCGTGCTAAGTATAGCAGATACTTGTTCAGCTGTCCTCAAATCTCATCCTGCGTGATCGAGATTAGTCTTACATAGAAATAGAGTTGCGGTTGTTCAACTGTAAACAAAAACAAGTATGTTGACAATAGTTTTAGCTTTGCTTTCAAAACAAGGTTATGACACATTGCTTAAAAGCATTAAATATTTTAACACATTGATCTTTACAACCGTTTGATAACGCATTCAAAGCATGGTTTCATCTAAAATTGTGAAATGTGATGACGTTAAACTGCACTAGCGTTTACTCGGGTTCAGTCGAATGTTGTTATTTGACAATGCTTCTAGCTGAATATATAAATCACATATTCAAGTCATATTCAACCTAAAATCAATACAGGCATTTAATAGATAGAGGATATCTAACAATAATACCAAATATATTTCATTAATGGGGCTAATATTTTTGATATTTTTCACGAGAGCGCACACGAAGTCTTTCAAGTTTAACCTGTTCAACATAGAAAAAAAAAGTTTATAATAACAACTTGAGCTTTCACACTTATAAAATATTTATAAAGTAATCCAACACTGTTCTTAGCAGGCTTTTTTTCCAAATATCATCCAATTTATGAATAAAATTGCAATTGTTTTAACTAAAAATGAGCTTAACTTTATCTTTTATGTCCATAGCAGCACGTAGTGTTAAAACCGGTCATATCAATTCAGTACTTTATGACAAAAGGATAACATACAATTGTAGTATTTTCAGCTATGATCGTCGTTGTCTTTCATATCTATTGAATTCAAATTGGTATCTTAAAAGAATAGTATATTGTTGTTGCTTTTTGTCGTTTATAATGAACTTATTCTTTTGAAATCAAGTATGCACTCTGGCACACTCCTATGAGTGTATAGTATATTTGACAGGATTGCATCAAAACAATATTGCTACTAGGTCTCAGGGTCAGGATATGACTTATGATCTACTTTTAAAGAACTTCCTCATCATATACTATGCAATAAGATGAACTTTGCTTAACATCTTAATTGTTGTGATAATTATACCAAAGGTACAAGAATTGGTAAAATTAATGCAAAAACATAATTTTGCGACCAAATTGGCGCCTCCGCACCCCCTGGAAGTGAGCAATAATCTAAATATAGATTCTGATTACACCTACATGGTATTATTGTTATAACGTTTAGTTATAATTGGACTAGTGGTTTTATAAAAAAAAAGGTGATTAAAGCTGAAAGTTCCCATTGTAACACATTTCAGTGCCCCGAACAGATTCCCTTTTGGAATCAACAAAATACCGATTTTGCAGAATTCCTCTTCCCATTTGTCAGGGATATTTGCTTCCATGTCTGATGAAAGTTTTTTTTTCCTGAAAGAATATAATTTTATCTAAAAATGTATTATATAACCCCGCTTTGACCCTACCACAAGGACCAATAGAACCCGGCAGAGTCCGTAACTTGTCAAGTATATGTTATGATCTCCATGTAGGGGCAATAATAGTTGTCAATCTATATTGGAATTGGTTAATGGAAGATTTTCTAAATTTCCTTAAAGTTTTTCATATTAAATTATATTAAATTATGTAATCTTGACCAACTTCATATAATTTTTACCATGTTTTTCTACATTATTATTACAACCTGCTAAATATTTAGCAGAAAACTACAAAAAATAAAATTGTTACTACAGTTTTTAGTTCATTAAAACTTCCACAACAAATTTCATATGAGCAAACACAAAATAAGATGTTTTGAACATGATACAATAGGCATCTGACCTCAAAGTTTTTCCTCACAATAATAGTTTTATCACTGATAGGCCACAGTTATTTACATATGTAGCAGAACAGCAATAACACAATAACTTTCAGAGTGTATTACCATGCTTTGGCGGCAAATTAGAAAAAAACGATAATAGTCAGTTATGATAAAAAGCAGAGTAAAGCAACCTTTATAAATGCAGTTTACAGTGCAGAACACCAAACTAAGGACATATGTGTTACTGAGCTGTCTGGATTATTCGTTCATAAAGGACACATTTTTGCCTTTAGAGTTAAATTGATTCAATTTACTCTAATTATCAGTTTCTTATTGTTCATGATTTTTTTTATATCGATATCAATTTTCGAAAAGAAATTAAGATTAACGTAATTCTTTATCTTTCTTACCTAAATAGATGTTGCAAATTATAATTTTAAAAGATTGGGTTGAGCAAGTCGAAAGATGAATATAAAGAACATATTGTATTTTCTTTTTGGTAATAACTCTTCCATTCCGTTAATCGAATTGGAGTTTTTTAATACAAAGTATGTAAACAACTGATTTACCTTTACACCTTTATTTATTTATTTGTAAACTGCTTTTTTTATTTACTTAGTCGGTAAAAAAAACACGAACACGGAGTTATTATAATTGACTTATGTCAACTTGTCTCTTAAAATAAAAAGATTAACGTTAATTGTTAACTCAGATTTGAAAACAAACAAACAAATGAGTTGCATAAATAAATCAGAGAATATCGAAGCGTTAAAAAAATCATAATTCGAACTCAAAGTCGATTAAACCAGGGGCAAAATATAAACAAGGGGAAAATTTACATGGATATCCTTGTAAAAATACAAGAAAATAAGACTAGGTGTTCCGGAAGAGTAAACGTCTTCTACTTCATCGACGACACCCGCCATGTAAATCTAATTTAAGGATACTACTATTTAATTCGTTGTAACAAATTATATTTGTTTTTGTTCATGCTCGTTTGTCATCCATTTCGTGTTTCGCAAAGACATTCAAAGTATATAAATATCTTTGATGCTCACCCTGTCTTTTTTCCTTTGATCCTAAAAGAAAACAAAAACATGTTGAAAATGTAAGCTTAACGATTTACTTTGAGCAAGCCGAAAGCTGTGTATACAGAACATATTTGTCTATTATAACATTACATTCTTTGAAATACAATTCCACAATTTCATTTCATATATTATACCTCTTATGAAAATGTTTAATATACAAAGCTGAAATATTCTTAAATGTTTTGGATGTTTGGTTAACTAATACAGAGCAACACACAAAGTCAAAATTGGTCACTGAGCGGTCTGGCGGTTTCGTGCTCTTATGGTAATTGGTTACGGTCTAAATATTGGTTAAGCAATACGATATATATCAACGTGTTTCTTTAAGCAAAGGAATAAGATAATGATTTCAAAATATGGGAAGGAAAGGATTGTCATCAATCTAATGATGTTGTTATTTTCCTCGAGATTAATAGACATTAAACATTTCATCTGAATAACCATACACATACATAAAGTAACTGCTATTAAAAACGTACCCTGATTAGCTTCCGCATTTCCTTCTGTAATGATAAAATATATAAATTAGGTTTATTTTAATATAAAATTTGCATTAGTAATAGTCATTTTTGATATAAGCAATTTACTGTTTCTACAGGGTCATGATATTACCATCCAAATACCCCTCACCTTATATAACCCTACTAGACCGTCATTTAATAAAATGCAAATGTTTTGAACTTATGTAGCATATTCATAACAAAACATTGGATTTACATTCAAACTGCAATTGTCTTATCGATGTTACATATGCTGACCAGCAATAACACAAGAACTTTCAAAATGTATTACCATGATTTCTCAATCACTATAAAAAGAACAGAGGAAAGCAACATTAAGGAACGCAGTTTACCGTACGGAATACCAATCTAAGTACATAGTTGTCACTGAACAGTCTGGATTAATCGTTCATAAAAGACACATGATATGCTTTTCAGAGTAATACTGTGCAAATCGTTGAAATCTTAAGTTTGTATTGTTCATGATATTTTTATATCGATATCACTTTTCGAAAAGAAATTCAGGTAAACGTAATTCTTTGGTCTTGCTTACCATTTCATTCGCTGTTTCTTCCTGAAAGAAAATAGATGGTGCACATTTTAATTTTAAAAAGATTGGGTTAAACAAGTGAATATAAAGAACATGTTTTAATTGTTTTGTTAATAATTCTTCCATTCTGTTTTACGAATTGGATTTGTTTAAATAGAAATTATGTAAACAGCTCATTTGCCTTCACTCTTTTATTGATTTATTTGTAAACTACATTTTTTTTATTTACTTAATTGGTAAATAAAACAAGAACAGAAGATCAAAATTGGTCATTGTATTTTCTGGTCTTTTGTTCTTTGTAGACTTTTTGGAGTTATTATAATTGACGTATGTCAACGTGTCTCTTAAAATAAAAAGACTAACTTTAATTTTTAGCTCAGATTTAAAAACAAACAAACAAACAAATGAGATGACAAGGATGACAAGTTAAGTCTGGCTATTTCGTTATTTAAGGACTCGTTGGTTGCATCAATAAATTAGCGTTAACAAAAGCATAATTCGAACTACAAATCGATTAAACCAGGGGCAAAATATAAACAAGGGAAACATTTACATGGATACCCTTGTAAAAGTACAAGAAAATAAGACTAGGTGTTCCGGAAGAGTAAACGTCTTCTATTTCATCGACGACACCCGCCATGTAAATCTAATTTAAGGATACTACTATTTAATTCGTTGTAACAAATTAGATTTGTTTTTGTTCATGCTCGTTTGTCATCGATATCTCTTTTTTGCAAAGACATTCAAAGTATATAAATATCTTTGATGCTCACCCTGTCTTTTTTCTTTTGTTCCTAAAAGAAAACAAATACATGTCGAAAATGTAAGTTTAACGCTTTAAACTGTAGCTTGAGCAAGCAGAAAGCCGTGTATAAAGAACATATTTGTCTAGTATAACATTACATTCTTTGAGATATAATTCCACAATTTCATTTCATAAATTGTACCTCTTATGAAAATGTTTAATATACAAAGCTGAAATATTCTTAAATATTTTGGATGTTTGGTTAACTAATACCCAGCAACAAACAAAGGCAAAATTGGTCATTGAGCGGTCTGGCGGTTCTGTGCTCTTATGATAATTGTTTACGGTCTATATATTGGTTAAGCAATACGATATATATCAACGTGTTTCTTTTAGCAGAAGAAACCATAATAATTTCAAAATATGGGAAGGTTAGGATTGTCATCAATCTATTGATGTTGTTATTTTGCTCGAGATTAATAGGCATTACAAATTTGATCTGAATAACCATACACATACATAAAGTAACTTCTGTTAAAAACGTACCTGGAATTGCTTCCGCATTTCCTTCTGTAATGATAAAATATATAAATTAGATTTATTTTAATATTAAATTTGCATTAGTAATAGTCATTTTTGATATAAGCAATTTACTGTTTGTACAGGGGCATTATATTACCATCCAAATTAATAAAATGCAAATGTTTTGAATTAATGTAGCATATTCATAACAAAACATTGGATTTACATTCATACAGCAATTGTCTTATCGATGTTACATATGCTGACCAGCAATAACACAAGAACTTTCAAAATGTATTACCATGATTTGACAGCGAACGAAAAGAGATGAGAGTCAATCACGATAAAAAGAACAGAGAATAGCAACATTAAGGAACGCAGTTTACCGTACGGAATACCAATCTAAGTACATAGTTGTCACTGAATAGTCTGGATTAATCGTTCATAAAAGACACATGATATGCTTTTCAGAGTAATACTATGCAAATCGTTGAAATCTTAAGTTTTGTATTGTTCATGATATTTTTATATCGATATCACTTTTCGAAAAGAAATTCAGGTAAACGTAATTCTTTGGTCTTGCTTACCATTTCATTCGCTGTTTCTTCCTGAAATAAAATAGATGGTGCACATTTCAATTTTAAAAAGATTGGGTTAAACAAGTGAATATAAAGAACATGTTTTAATTTTTTTTGTTAATAATTCTTCCATTCTGTTTTACGAATTGGATTTGTTTAAATAGAAATTATGTAAACAGCTCATTTACCTTCGCTCTTTTATTGATTTATTTGTAAACTACATTTTTTTATTTACTTAATCGGTAACAAAAACAAGAACAGAAGATCAAAATTGGTCATTGTATTTTCTGGTCTATTGTTCTTTGTGGACTCTTTTGAGTTATTATAATTGACGTATGTCAACATGTTTCTTAAAATAAAAAGACAAATGTTATTGTTAACTCAGATTTAAAAACAAACAAACAAATGAGATGACAAGGATGACAAGTTAAGTCTGGCTATTTCGTTATTTAAGGACTCGTTGGTTGCATCAATAAATCAGCGTTAACAAAAGCATAATTCGAACTACAAATCGATTAAACCAGGGGCAAAATATAAACAAGGGAAACATTTACATGGATACCCTTGTAAAAGTACAGGAAAATAAGACTAGGTGTTCCGGAAGAGTAAACGACTTCTGCTTTATTGACGACACCCGCCATGTAAATCTAATATAAGGATAATACTATTTAATTCGTTGTAACAAATTATATTTGTTTTTGTTCATGCTCGTTTGTCATCGATATCTCCTTTTGCAAAGACATTCAAAGTATATAAATATCTTTGATGCTCACCCTGTCTTTTTTCCTTTGTTCCTAAAAGAAAACAAACACATGTTGCAAATGTAAGTTTAACGCTTTAGCTTGAGCAAGCCGAAAGCCGTGTATGAAGAACATATTTGTCTAATATAATATTACATTCTTTGAAATATAATTCCACAATTTCATTTCATAAATTGTACCTCTTATGAAAATGTTTAATATACAAAGCTGAAATATTCTTAAATATTTTGGATGTTTGGTTAACTAATACCGAGCAACAAACAAAGGCAAAATTGGTCACTGAGCGGTCTGGCGGTTCTGTGCTCTTATGGTAATTGGTTACAGTCTATATATTGGTTAAGCAATACGATATATATCAACGTGTTTCTTTTAGCAGAGGAAAATCATAATAATTTCAAAATATGGGAAGGTAAGGATTGTCATCAATCTATTGATGTTGTTATTTTGCTCGAGATTAATAGGCATTACAAATTTGATCTGAATAACCATACACATACATAAAGTAACTTCTGTTAAAAACGTACCTGGAATTGCTTCCGCATTTCCTTCTGTAATGATAAAATATATAAATTAGGCTTATTTTAATATTGAATTTGCATTAGTAATAGTCATTTTTGATATAAGCAATTTACTGTTTGTACAGGGGCATTATATTACCATCTAAATTAATAAAATGCAAATGTTTTGAACTAATGTAGCATATTCATAACAAAACATTGGATTTACATTTAAACTGCAATTGTCTTATCGATGTTACATATGCTGACCAGCAATAACACAAAAACTTTCAAAATGTATTACCATGATTTAACAGCGAACAAAAAGAGATGAGAGTCAATCACGATAAAAAGAACAGAGAATAGCAACATTAAGGAACGCAGTTTACCGTACGGAATACCAATCTAAGTACATAGTTGTCACTGAACAGGCTGGATTAATCGTTCATAAAAGACATATGATATGCTTTTCAGAGTAATACTATGCAAATCGTTAAAATCTTAAGTTTTGTATTGTTCATGATATTTTTATATCGATATCACTTTTCGAAAAGAAATTCAGATGAACGTAATTCGTTGTCTTGCTTACCATTTCATTCGCTGTTTCTTCCTGAAAGAAAATAGATGGTGCACATTTTAATTTTAAAAAGATTTGGTTAAACAAGTGAATATTAAGAAGACGTTTTAATTTTTTTGTTAATAATTCTTCCATTCTGTTTTACGAACTGGATTTGTTTAAATAGAAATTATGTGAACAGCTCATTTACCTTCACTCTTTTATTGATTTATTTGTTAACTACATTTTTTTTTATTTACTTAATCGTTAAAAAAAACAAGAACAGAAGATCAAAATTGGTCATTGTATTTTCTGGTCTTTTGTTCTTTGTAGACTTTTTGGAGTTATTATAATTGACGTATGTCAACGTGTTTCTTAAAATAAAAAGACAAATGTTAATTGTTAACTCAGATTTAAAAACAAACAAATGAGATGACAAGGATGACAAGTTAAGTCTGGCTATTTCGTTATTTAAGGATTCGTTGGTTGCATAAATAAATCAGTGTTAACAAAAGCATAATTCGAACTACAAATCGATTAAACCAGGGGCAAAATATAAACAAGGGAAAGATTTACATGGATACCCTTTTAAAAGTACAAGAAAATAAGACTAGGTTTTCCGGATGAGTAAACGACTTCTGCTTTATTGACGACACCCGCCATGTAAATCTGATTTAAGGATACTATTCAATTCGTTGTAACAAATTAGATTTGTTTTTGTTCATGCTCGTTTGTCATCGATATCTCTTTTTGCAAAGACATTCAAAGCATATAAATATCTGTGATGCTCACCCTGTCTTTTTTCCTTTGTTCCTAAAAGAAAACAAACACATGTTGCAAATGTAAGTTTAACGCTTTAGCTAGAGCAAGCCGAAAGCCGTGTATGAAGAAAATATTTGTCTAGTATAATATTACATTCTTTGAAATATAATTCCACAATTTCATTTCATAAATTGTACCTCTTATGAAAATGTTTAATATACAAAGCTGAAATATTCTTAAATATTTTGGATGTTTGGTTAACTAATACCGAGCAACAAACAAAGTCAAAATTGGTCACTGAGCGGTCTGGCGGTTCTGTGCTCTTATGGTAATTGGTTACGGTCTATATATTGGTTAAGCAATACGATATATATCAACGTGTTTCTTTTAGTAGAGGAAAAACATAATAATTTCAAAATATGGGAAGGTCAGGATTGTCATCAATATATTGATGTTGTTATTTTGCTCGAGATTAATAGGCATTAAACATTTCATCTGAATAACCATACACATACATAAAGTACGGTCTATATATTGGTTAAGCAATACAAGATATGTCAACGTGTTTCTTTTAGCAAAGAATGTTTTGTACTTTTTCCGTGTAAATTTGGTTTATGTTAATATTTTGTTCCTAGTTTCATCAATATTCAGTTCGGATCATTGTTTTATCGACGCATTGGTATTTAATTTTAACACAGAAGTCTTTTATTGGTAATTACCATCCATCTTTTGTTACAAACAAATGTTCATTTCCAGTCGCATGTGACAGAACAAATGACGAAGTTGAAAATCCGAATATACTCTTCTTTACAAAATGGCCTTTCCGACACTCATTCTTTAACAGATTGTAGGAATCTTATTGATAGGTAGAACGAAAGACTTTGAAGGTTTACAACGTTCAACAGAAAAAAAGATTATTGGATTTATGCACTAAGGAAAGGGATTAAGACACTGCGGACCTGTGTATGAAAACAAAAACAGTTAAGAACAATGGTTCAGTCCTCAAAGCTTCAGCTTCTAAGAAAAGCTCCTTTTGTCAAAATGAGGAAGTATGGCACAGTTGTACATGAGGTCAGGGACCACAAGAAGGTGTCTGTTCTTCACGATGATCGTCTGAAGCTTTGCTTATCCGATGTCGTCCCAGCCTGGGTCACCAAGTTGAAACATACCCTTGTCACGTTTGTCCTTCCTACAATAGTTGAGAAAGATCATCCTCTCTTTGATCAAAATGAACCGTTGACTGTTGATGGGCAGCTCAATCCATTATGTCCGCCATCCACTGAGGACGATGAACCATAAACAGACATCCTTGCCAATTGGACCATCCTAACAGCAGACAAGCCATGCTTGGGCAGAATCTAAAAAAAACTGATTTGGCTGGATTTTAAGCAGGAGTTTAAGCAATCCTAGGGGGTGATGGTTTGATGAGGCAGCAATTCTGGATATTTGGACCTGTCCCCATATTGCATTTTAGACCGCCAAGCGCATGCTTCGTTGTTCGTTCAGTTTTACTGCCAATAAATGTAGCACCTAAGATACTGAGTTTACTTGTTATTTGGCAGGCATATAGCGAGCAATTCGCTTTTGCAATATTATTTATATGATACAAAAAAAACAGACAGTGGTAAGGTAACTATTTCATAAGCCGTTATTACAAAGTGATAATATTTAATTACAATTAATCTTTGTGTGATGGTAACATGGTGCATGTATCCTACATATTGCATATTTGTATGTAGTACAGGAGTCATCTCCACTGCTTAGCTCTCCTCTTAAGGAGGCAGGAAATTATCATAAACTAGCTCGGCCATGCTGGCATTGGTGATTCTTTGCAAAATTTAGACCGTAAAATAAATTCGGGATGGTTTTGTGAAATTGAAGAAAGACCCAGACGTCTGCAAAAACTAGTAAAAACGTTGGGATCTAAGAAATCGGTACTTGAACCTGACATTCTGATGACCGAAGCACTAACCCTGCAGTCTAGCCGAAAAGGTGTCAAGGACCTTGAACGAGGTCACGAATTCCCGCCGGATCATGGTGAGCTCACAGACACTATAGGCGATCAAGAACCAACGCGATCCACGCCGAATCAAAGTTAAAAAAAATACTCCGACCTCTTCTGTCAGCATCGGCGAATCACGTACAATGTAAAGTAACTTTAAATGAAAAACATCCTTTGTAGAAAGTGAGCGCACGCAGACGCAAAATGGTCGACATGACCTGGCCTCGTTGGCCTCAGACCTCACGGCTCTAAAAAATGGAAAACGAAAAGTTGAAATTTAGGGCAGAAATTGAAGCGATACGACAGCGGATAACAAGTTATCAGCAGAGTCCTCCAACCCGTATAGCTCCCAGATCATTGAGACAAATCCTGATCAAGGATGCCGGACCCACCTCCTCTCATCTGCACTGGCCGCTCAAAACTCATAACATCAACAATATAGAGGGAGAGACAGTAAATAAGAGCCTAGGTGAGAATGATTTCGTTCAAACAATGTGCCAATTACGCATCAGTAACAATCAACCTAACAAAAAGTCTTCAGCATAATCGATCACTGATTTAACTGGAAAGATCCCACAATGAAAATTGATGATAGCGACACAATCACCATAAATGCGGAGGGAAATGTGAAAGCCAGACCTACAGAACGACTCAGTAGCACGATGGAGATATGGGTGTATAGCAATACTCTTACACATGATGAACTCCAAGGAGATCATGGTGCCTACTACTATATTTACCAACAGCGAACGGAGAAAAGGCCCATTCCTCCTCAATGACAGAAGGATATGTCATCGCTTTAATGTGGAATAATGTGATAGGTCAATTACGAACTGCAGACTTGTACATAATTGTAGTCTGTGCTTTGTTACGGTCAGAAATAAACCGTGGTAAAGCCAACAAAATAAACAATGAATCCTGTCTAAAATTTAACAATTTATTTTAACAATGACAAAATGACATTTACAGGTAAATACAATATTATCCTGAGTAATATAGCAATAAATTGTACTCAAAATATTCTCTGTGTAATAAGAATTAGAATGTCCAATGAATCCTTTAACACTGTTCACAGTATCCAGGTCCAAGAATGAGAGATGAATTAATCCGTTAATCCAAGGTGAAATGATGGAATAAATCCGTGTCCGATTAATGAATGCAAGTGTGCGTACTATAATCCCCAGTGTTTGGTAGTGCTGACCCACCAAAGCAGAGCTGAGCTTATATATACTTCTAAGTTTCTAGTTTATTCTAGACTATTTCAAGTCTAGAACATACATGTCCACACACAGAGAACATTCAAATTAATTCTACATATCAATAAGTAAACACGTTTGGTTTCTAGAATATTCTCAACATTGTTTACTCTACACAAGTTATGCAATATAGTCAACATGTTTACAACACACAAATTAAACCATATTATCAACATGTTAACATCACAATAATTATGCTGTATAGTAACACCTCCCCCTTAAAAAAATTTGAATGTTAATGAAAATTTTAGTAATTAATACAATGCTATAAACATTATAGCTGTAAACATATGCAAATGAATTGTACAATTGCTCTGTCTTATTGAATAAACATCTAACCTACTCTAGACAAAGCATCAGCAATAACATTGTCTCTACCCTTGATATGAGTAACAATCATGTTGTATTCCTGTAACAACAAACTCCACCTTGTCAGTCTCTGATTTTTGTTTGACATCTTATGAAGAAAGGTGAGAGGGTTGTGATCAGTAAAAACAAGAATTGGATGTAAAGTAATACTGAGATAAACATCAAAATGTTGTAAAGCTGACAACAATGCCAAACACTCTTTTTCAATGGTAGAATAGTTTTGCTGATATTTGTTAAGTTTCTTTGAAAAGTAACAAATAGGTCTATCTACATGTTCATTATCATCTTGAAACAAAACAGCCCCAATTCCTACATCACTAGCATCAACAGCAAGTTTGAACTGTTTTGAATAGTTTGGAGCAGAGAGAACTGGACCACTGATCAAATGTCCCAAGTATTCTACGGTTGCTCGACAAAATTCACTTTTTCCAAGATTGACTGTCAAGTTGGCATTTGAGAGGCGTTTGAAAAAAGCACGCATAATCCTTATGTGTTCCTCCCATGTTGAACTGTAGATGATTACGTCATCAATGTATGCTTCACATCCATCCAGATCCTGGGTTAGGGAATGAATCATCCTTTGAAACGTTGCTGGAGCGTTTTTCATCCCAAATGGCATGACTTTATACTGGAATAATCCATCTGGAGTGACAAAAGCAGAGATTTATTTGGCTCTCTCTGTCAAAGGCACCTGCCAATAACCTTTCAATAGGTCAAACTTACTAACAAACCTAGCACTGCCAATTTTATCGATACAGTCATCGATTCTGGGGATTGGATAAGAGTCAGTTTTTGTAACAGCATTCAATTTTCTAAAGTCTGTACACAACCGGTAAGAACCATCCTGCTTTCCAACGAGAACACATGGAGAGCTCCAGTCACTATTGCTACGTTTAATAATGTCATTCTCGAGCATGTACTGAACTACTTTCCTTAGAAATTGTAACTTGATTGGATTCATCCGATATGGGTGTTGTTTTATGGGTGAAGCATCTCCAATTTCCACGTCATGGCAGGCTGCATTTGTTTTGGCTGGTACATCCGGAAATATTTTTGGATAATCTCGAATCAAATTTTCCACTTCATTTTTCTGGTTTTTGTTTAGGTGACCCAGTTTCACATCCAGATTTGACAGTATTTCCGAATTCTTCAAACGTACACTTGGCATAAAGTCTTTCTCGGTAACATCCACATGTACATTGTCATCGACGTCATGGTCACAACCCAATGAGGAATTACTAGCATGTGCTAAGATGGAAACAGGTTTTACAAAAATTTGTTCACCTCTCTCAACATACTCTTTCAACATATTCAAATGACATACTCTCTTTTCTTTACGCCGATCTGGAGTTCTTACAACATAGTTCAAATCACTGAGTTTGCTTTCTACCTCATATGGACCAAAGTATCTAGCTTCCAAAGGATGACCAGGAACTGGCAGAAATACAAGAACTTTATCACCAGGCTTAAATATTCTGTTCCTGGCATTCTTATCATACCAAATTTTTATTTTGCTTTGTGAACTTTTCAAGTTTTCTTGGGCAATTGTACATGCATTATGCAATCTCTCTTTAAAGCTAGACACATAGTCTAAAATATTCACATTAGTAGGCTCAGTCAACCATTTTTCTTTCAATAATCTCAAAGGTCCCCTAACTGTGTGGCCAAACACTAACTCAAAGGGACTGAATCCAAGGGATTCCTGAACTGCTTCTCTATCAGCAAACAACAAAAGATGAACCCCCTCATCCCAATTTTTTTCAGACTGAAAACAGAATGTCCGAATCATAGTCTTGAGGGTCTGGTGAAAACGTTCAAGTGCCCCCTGGGATTCAGGGTGGTAAGCACTAGACTTGTACTGCCTAATACCTAACTCATGCATAACCTGCTGAAATAACCCAGACATGAAATTTGAACCTTGATCAGACTGAATAGCCTTAGGAATGCCTACTAAACAGAAAAACTTAGTAAGAGCCTTCACTATAGTCTTTGCCTTAATATTCCTAAGGGGAATTGCTTCAGGAAAACGCGTAGATGCACACATGATGGTAAGAAGATACATGTCTCCTGCCCTAGTCTTAGGAAGAGGCCCTACACAATCAACTAACACTCTACTAAATGGCTCTTCAAAAGCTGGGATAGGCTGCAGGGGAGCAGGCGGTATTTTCTGATTTGGTTTACCAACCATTTGACAAACATGACATGATCTACAAAACTTTGAAACATCACTCCTAAGCTTAGGCCAATAAAAATGACTAAGAATCCTACCACAAGTCTTATTTATGCCCAAATGACCAGCTAAGGGTGTGTCGTGAGCTATAGTCATAATGTCCCCTCGATACAACACAGGAACTACTATCTGGTGAACGACTCGCCACTCCTCCTCTGGAGATGCATCTGGTGGTCGCCACTTCCTCATCATAATACCATCTTCGATGTAAAAGCACTCTGGAACCTTTGCCGCCTCATCTGGAGGGAGAGCCTTCTTACTGAGCTGGATAATGTCTGGATCTCTGAGCTGCTCAGTAAGCAACTGCTCCTTGCTTAAGGCATCTTTGTTTTTATCAAATGGCAGAGGCTTATAGAGGGAACCATCCTTCTGGCTTCCGACCTGTACGGTAGTGTCAGACATGTTGTCCACCGGTACATGGTTGTTGTACATTTTTGATAAAAATGTGTCACTAAGGTCAATGTCAGGAACACAACCAGTACTGTCAGGGGCATCCACTTGACCTTCAGCATCTGTCTGCTGTTTCTTCGCCATAGCCCTGGTTACAGCACATGATGGGTATAACTCCTGGTCTTCATCAATGGTCTGATCAACTGGCATAACTTTATCACAAACCACGGGATCAGCCACAACTTTGCCCCCAGCTAAATCATTGCCTAACAATAAGGAAACGCCCTGAACTGGAAGAGTAGGCCGCACACCTACGATAACAGGTCCAGTGATTTAATCTGACTTCAAGTTAATACGATGGAGGGGAACATTAATGACGCCTAACTCCACACCCTGTAACAAAACCGATCCACAAACAGAAGTCTGTTCAGACAGAGGCAACACACCTTCTAACAACAAAGTTTGAGCAGCACCAGTGTCTCGTAAAATCTTAACAGGCTGGAGTTCACTAGACTCATTAAGTGAAACAAATCCCTGAGACAAAAAGGGCTTATAATCCTCCATAGAATCAAAAGAACTGGACTTGTGACCCTGTACATCAGGTTTTTCAAAATTAGTCTTAACAAAGGGCTTCCTGTCACTTTTCATAACGGCACAAGCATGGGGTTGTGGATTTTTATCGAACTCACGCTTCCTCTGAAGTTTAAAACAATCACCTATAAGATGACCCCTTTTCTTACAATAAACACAAGTAGGAAGTGAGTCTGGACCAACTGAACTGGAATTTCGATTAAATTTTGACCAGAAGTAGAACCTACATGAGAGGTTGACTGGGGAGTTGACTGAGCACTACTTTTGTTTTCAGTACTTGCAGTACTTTGATTTTTCACAAAACTACTACCACCTTGTTTTGTCAAAAAACTCTTCTTATGAGTAAGAGCATAAGAATCTGACATGACTGCTGCCTCATTCAAAGTTTTCACACCTCTATCATCTAAATGAGTTCTCAAATCTTGTGGTACACTCTGCCTAAATTCTTCTAACAACAATAGCTGTCTTAAATTGTCAAAATTTTTCTCAATCTTTTTGGATCTTAACCACTGATCAAACAAATCTTCTTTTTCTCTAGCAAATTCCACATAAGTCTGAGAGTCAAATTTTTTGTAATTTCTAAATTTCTGCCTGTAAGCCTCAGGAACTAATTCATATGCCTTTAAAATAGCGGCCTTCACCTGGTCATAACCAGAACTTTTATCAATGCTGAGTACTGAGTAAACTTCAGCAGCCTTACCAATGAGCACACTTTGTAACATTGTAGGCCAAACAGCACGAGGCCATTTCAAATTTTCAGCAACTTTCTCAAATTGTGGAAAATATTTATCAACAGATTTTTCCATGAATTTAGGTACAAGCCTAATATTTTTCGCGGCATCAAATTCTGTCCTTTTTTGACCAAGTGAAGTTTCTGAACCTTGAGCTGCCAGTTTGATATTAGCTTCATGTTCTAGCTTTAGTTTTTCTAATTGAAACTGTCTATCTCTTTCTCTTTCCTGCATTTCTCTTTCTTCCTTTCTTTCCTGAATTTCTAACTTTCTTAGTTCAAGCTGATAGCCAAAAAACCCAGCCTCTTCTGATGGAAACTGATAAGGCTCTAAAATGTTCTTATCAACTAAATGTTTTGCTACAATGGTTTTAATTTCAAGCTTTCTCATAGAAGTTTTTACTGACAGCCCAAATTTTTGTCCTAATTCAATCAAATCTGATTTTTTCAAAGATTCAAACTTTTCCTGGGCAGGCGATTGTAAAAATTCTTCTACAATAGATGTCATGATGAATTTTGCTGGCTTTACTTTTCAAAATAAAAGCAAATATGCTATTAATTTACTCTTTACAAAACTAATGCAATTAGATCGATCCCGGACGAGCCCCCAAATTTCTGTTACGGTCAGAAATAAACCGTGGTAAAGCCAGACAAAATAAACAATGAATCCTGTCTAAAATTTAACAATTTATTTTAACAATGACAAAATGACATTTACAGGTAAATACAATATTATCCTGAGTAATATAGCAATAAATTGTACTCACAATATTCTCTGTGTAATAAGAATTAGAATGTCCAATGAATCCTTTTACACTGTTCACAGTATCCAGGTCCAAGAATGAGAGATGAATTAATCCGTTAATCCAAGGTGAAATGATAGAATAAATCCGTGTCCGATTAATGAATGCAAGTGTACGTACTATAATCCCCAGTGTTTGGTAGTGCTGACCCACCAAAGCAGAGCTGAGCTTATATATACTTCTAAGTTTCTAGTTTATTCTAGACTATTCCAAGTCTAGAACATACATGTCCACACACAGAGAACATTCAAATTAATTCTACATATCAATAACTAAACACGTTTGGTTTCTAGAATATTCTCAACATTGTTTACTCTACACAAGTTATGCAATATAGTCAACATGTTTACAACACACAAATTAAACCATATTATCAACATGTTAACATCACAATAATTATGCTGTATAGTAACAGCTTCTCAAGGGATCATCCTGCAATAGAACATCCTGTCACTGATGGTTTAAAAAGTAGCATGGGCCACGGAAAAGTTTACAGACAAACCCCTACAGAAAATATAGTAATTAAGGGGACTTTAAATATTGAGGAGTAGACTAAGCTTGCTGGCTGTGGTTTTGACCGTGGTTTTTTCTAAAGATGTACAGCATGGGTTTACGTTACTAGAACAAGATATAGATTTGCTCACCCTAGCAGAGTCGGACAATTATTCGTCGCGTACAAAATACTTTGACTTTAGTGAAAAGCAGATTGAACATGAAATCGCACAAGTAACCTGAGGAAAAACCAACTATCATAAGTGCACTAGGTGCTATTCAAAAATCGTCTTCAAGGATCAGACTTATTTATGATGCCTGTAAACCATTTTAAATCTCCCTTAATGACCACATTTTATCAGAATGTTCGTGTGAATATATGGATTTTCAGGAGGCCACCACGCATATTACCGCGGGGTTCAAAGTGGCCTTAAGCAATGCATATAAGCCGGTACCAATTCATCCATCTAACTTCACAGCGGCACGGTTAAAATGAACTTTTTCAGGCGAAACTCAACCCACACAAATGTTTGAGTGCAGACTGCCATTTTGTGTCTCTAAAAGTATATTTCCAGCTTCTGAGTAGTGCTGTAAGTCGGATGCTAAAAAGAAAATACAGCTTCAAGGTACCTAGATGTTTATTTTTTTGGATTATGGAAGAATCCTTTGAAAGATACCTCCAAGCTTTAAACACACTCATTCAAGTTTCCATAAATTGGTAAAAATGTCGAGGGACCAAGCACGCATATTCGGTTTTTGGGATCGATAGTGAAATTATGACACTTGCATAACCTCAGGATTAGCTTGGAAACATGTGTCATGCTTGTAACAATCGTACGTGTTGAAAAAACGTGCAAGTCAGAAACAGCTGGAAACTCTATGTGGAAAATTAAGCTAGGCAGCTCAGGTAATATGCGATTGACGATCATTTCTGCGTCATATAAGTATGAAGGACGCAATAGTCGATAGACATCAGAAAGCTCTACTATTTCCAGCAATGTTCAAGGACTTGGAGTGGTGGTTTTCGTTCATTGATCTCTTTAATGGGACGTGGAATATTCTGAATTTAAAGCCAGTAACCTCCCACCAAGACTAATGCAATGGTGACCATTATTATGTAAATTGGGAGCTAGACATGCCCCATATATATAGTCAAATAACGAGTTTGTATTGAGTACTCATCACTCACAGTTGATAATAATGATTATGACGTTTGATTCTTAGTGTATTTAGATTGAACGTAAACTGCTCAGTGGGAACAATGTTTAGCGTAGTATGCATAAAAAAATTCAAGAATATGCGATAGAATCGGGAAATGTCAAACTTCGAGATGAATTATATTTTTATGTCATATTTACAGTGACGGGAACGCTATTTCACAATTTCACAAAACAAGTCTTACATTAGTTCCCTTACACAAAAAGATACTCTACCCGAAGCTTTGAACCACTAAACTGTCAGCCATCCAATGTTGAATACGGTATTGGGTTACGACAAAGAATGAATGGTCATCGTTCGGCTGTTTACCGGGACAAGCATCACTGTTTATATCAACATTTCAATATTCCCGACCATTCTATTCTTTTTCTGAACGTCCATATCATGGGAAGATGATCACCCTTCAAAATATCCTACACTCAGAAAGCGGGAGGAATACCATATACGACTTCTTGTCACTGCTATGCCATATGGATACAATGATCGTATAGATTCAGTGGGAAACTTATCGAGTCCTGGATGCAGTCAAACAAATGTAATGTCTTTTTTCAATCCTCAAAGGAGACGCCATCGTAGTCATTGTCATCGACATTATAATAGTCAGACGGAATGCAATGTGAAGTTTGAAGATCTAATGAAAACTTTAAAAGGACCATTAGGTTACACTACGTCAGGACAACGTTGTTTTCACTTCTCCAGGCTGCATTACGAACTCTCCAAGGACTTAAACAATACAAGTTATGGATGACCTGTGAAAACTAGCGTCGATACTCCGTAAGATTATTGATGATGTTGCAGAAATTCCACTTTTTAAGCCTTTTCGAACGGAAGGCAAGAGACACCATCATGAAAATCGAATTTGCCAATAAGGGATTGATGCCATTAACATCAGCAATATCTTGCACCAAAAGTTTGTTCAAGCTAACACATCACCGTACTTCCGATGTAAAAGTACACCGATCATTTCATACAGTTATTTCTCTCATCCCTACCGGTGTCATACTGGTCTGTCCAGGTAAATACACCCATGCTTGCTGTGTGTGTATTACCTCGCTTCCGGTGTAGGATAGCCACGCGCGCGCAATGATACAAAAGTAGGTCGCCGAACCGAAAGTAGATATATCTATAGATTTGTAAACACATCGTCTGCTCCATGTGCTAGGCCACATCTAATGTGAAATCAACAAGCAACACAAACAGTCATCTTGAATCATTATTTGCTGGATCTTACATTCAAAACTGTTCCATTAACATAACAATTTCAAATCCAACACCAGCACCTCGTCGTCGTGTAAACATGATCGACAGTGACAGCGAGAAAACTAAACGTTGTTAACCTAAATATTGACGTCAAACCACGTGCGGCTACTAGCCTTGACTGAACATTCCTTTGATTTGTAGGTCATCGGTGCTTTAAATTACATCGAATAAACATATTTTAATATCTTTTTTATTTTTAATATAAATTATGTAAATAAAAACACGTTCTTTTATTGTTTTTTATTAATAAAACATATAACTATATTTTCACGCGAAAGGACACACTAGCTTGGCCGACATCAAGTGATTTGGCTTCGCTTGCAATGACAGGGCTGCTGAAACAACGATAGACTGTGGAAATGAATGGTTCCCTTCGTTTTTAGAACAGCAAACGTCGTTTGCATATATGGGGTATGGTAAATCGATTGGCGCTGTTCTTTTTTTTATTAAATGCAGTAGGAAAACAGTTTGGATTCAGAAAAAATGGCGTCTATCTGAGAAAGCTATCGACAGATAGTGCCTATTTTTGCATATTTTAGGTTGGGGAATGAGAGAAAAATACTCAATCATATGTGGTTCATGTAGGATAGGGATATTCCACCCTCTGGGTCACAAAATGTGGTAAAACCCTCGGCGGAGCCTCGGGTTTTACCACATTTTGTGACTCCTCGGATGGAATATCCCTATCCTACATGACCACATATGATAGAGTCTTATATCTATACATATTGCACCAAAGCTTTTCAATTACAAGCAAACATTACACAATTGAATATAGATGACCTAAGAATGACAACTCTTTCAGCATGTTCATGTTCTTCATCTCAATATTCATATGGTCCAGCTGGACACATAGTAACTGGTAATCTGAATATTATCCCCAACATAAAGCTTCGGTAGCTTTTTATGAAAGGTCCTAAGTATCGAGAGAATCCATTCACCAATTGGAATGTGATTTTCAAGATTCTTATGGACTCGGTGGAAGATTACGCCAGACAATGGACTAAACGTGAGCATGCTGAAATTGATTCACTTTCAGAGTGGATGAAGTCTATCAGGTCCTCTATTCAGAAAATAATAAGCAATTTGCATCACAAAATGAAAACTAAGCACAGGTCGATGCTTCTTGACCCCGATGTCCGTTCAACACTCTACCATCTACATGATAAGTATGTGGTTGTGTCTGCAGACTAAGCATCTAACAACTTGATCTTTGTTTGCAAACGCTATAACATATATATTGCTTGCAAAAAGAGCTAGGCCTACTTGATAACCTAGGTGGGTTACCATCTTACACATTGACCAGTTTTCCGAAAGATGAAAGACTGTATAACTATGCTTCTCTATTACAATCTTTCCAAGTATCGGTTAATGGGCAAGACGCTGACCTACCTCGTCTTTATTGAATACCGAGACTGCACAAGGATCATGATAAGCCGTTGCTCGACCAAGCCCTTATCAGAACTTTTTACTACCATTCTAAGTACCATAAAATCAGGACTCCAGCCTAATTGTGACACTGTATACTCCAAAGGGGAATCAATGGGGATGTTGAAATTCGAAAGATCTTTTGATCAATCTTGAACAAACCCTCCTAAAAATGTCTTTTCACTCACAACATTTGATTTGTTCACCCTGTACACTACCATATCTCAAACAAAAATGAAGGAACGTCTTCGATCGCTTGTTATGAGGGCTTTCTTTTCCAGGAAAGGCTGACGACGATACACAAATATGGTAGTCAGCTATCTTGGAGCATGCTTTGTGAAAAAAACCATTTAATGTTGATGTTATGATTTATTTGTTCTGCAGTGGTATTTAACGTGAATTATTTCATATGCGATGTGTTTGTTTAGCAGATACCGTGAAAGTTTCGGATAGATTTTATTTGAAGTCGATGGGCATTTGAGCTTTTGACCGACATAAAATAACATGTTACATACAGGACATTTACTGTATAGGCGATACAGTCAACACTACACATACTGACGATTTTAAATGATCAATCAAGCACAAAAAAACATGAAATTTTGGCCGTTCATTGCACCAGTTTTCAGATGACTTATATTGTCGTTGGGAGGGCAGGCGGGGCAATGGTATTTGGTAACTTGTAATTATAATTTTCAACAAAAAAACACCGCACAAAAGTGCATGTTTCGAATGAATGCTATTGCATTTGTACAATTGCTGGGGTAATATAACTGAACCGAACAGAACTTTAAGGTATAAGTTTGTCCGAGACATATATATACGTCGCTTACCATGCCAGCACGCCACCACTTACCATACTGGAGAGGGAACCCTTGTGTGACTGCGTAAATAAAGACGAGTGTACGTAATATTTAAGGGGGGGAGTGTTCAATCAAAGAAAAACTCCCTATTTATTATACTCTTTGTAATAAATAATGAATTTTGAGTATGTGGTAGTGATATTACTGTATGGCTGTAATTGTACATTGTGTTTAAACCAATAGTGTCTACTACAAAACGACAAAAATATATGCAATGTATGTAAAGGTAAAATATCACCCCATTCTGATTTAAAGGATTTGTGCAACGAAAAATGAATATTTATATTTGGGAAAGTAGTGTTGTAAAACCATAACATTATGCCCTGACTATCGCGCGGGCTGGTTGTTTATGAACATTGACATGAAATTCGAGTTACACGCCTTGGCCTCTCAAGCGAAACTAGAGATAATGAGCTTGTTGGTCACGTTATCACGTGACGTCACTATAGTACAAGGACTCCCCAATCTTACCTTACCTGCTTAAATTCTTATAATATGTCCGCTGGTTACCGACCTAAAATACTGTAATTTTGGCAACATTCAGCATGCCAGATACAGATTGTGATGTTCTTTGTATTAGAGTTGACCTTGGCAAGTAGACATACAGTTGAGTGTAAGCTAACCTTCACATCCTATTTCACTAGGAGTGCACTGCGTTTAAACTAGTAGTGCACTACATTTAAACTGCAGGTAAACTAGAAGTGCACTACGTCCAGTCAGGTGTGACCAAAAAAAAATCCATACAGGTAATAGGAGTATCCATATATTACTACCCATGTCCTTACCTGTACCGATGTAATATGATTTTCCTGTATTTTCATGTTTATACTATTGAAGTTGTCTATTGAAGAAGTCTTTAGTTTGTTTCTGATATAAGCACAAGAATGAAAAAATATGTTTTTAAGCCAGATGATATTCGATCATCATAGTAACATGTTTTTAATGAATACACTGCATGTCAAGATTAAATAAATATATATATAATAAACAAACTTGTATATTTTTTGGTACAAGTAACAATGAATCTTTTTTATTTAAATATTTACATTCTACAATTCAATCGAAAGGTATGCGTTTGGTTAAAAATGGTATAATACATGTACTATGTTGTAAATAGTTAATCCTGCTAAAACTGTATAAAGAAATAAAGTAAACAACAGATTGTAATATAAAAGATCAGATATTAGAATACCAAATTTTGTACACAGTATAATACTTTAATGAATTTGACATTAAGAAGCCATGCAATAATACCTACATGTACTGACATTGGTATTTGGTTTCATTATACATTCATGTACAAATAAACATATAAAGCCATTTCTTTCTTCATACCATAATACCAATATACATTTGTACATGTACATGCAATGCAATGGACTGTAATACAATGTTATCATCAATTATCAAATTGGATCATCATTCACCAGTTAGCAGGGCCTAGCCTATAATCAAACTTGGGCAGTGATGGCCCTGGGGGAGAGGGAGGTGAGAAATTCACACCTGGCTAACTACAGCCAGCCTACAGGGGTGTCCCCTATCCTAAATTCTGGGAGGATGTGGCCCAGGCATTTCAAGTACATATTTATGCCTGGAGGGTAAATGATTCTACTTGTAGATCTGTATCTGTCCTTTTTAGCAAGATACAAATGTAGCTTATGAGTCATTATAGGTTAATCTAAAAGTACAATAAATGTGACTGACATAGCTACTTTTTTAGGCTACTTATTTCTAATATAGGCTAATATAACTGCATATTATTTATTTGTTGTATCACGGACTTGGCGTGGTTGTATGCTTAGAAATTAGAATGTATTATTAATTGAAATGATTCCTTTAAACTGACCTGGTTTTAATTTATTTAAACAAATATTACATATACACATAAACCTTTCAAGCCATATTTAATAACCCTTTGATTGTCTTCAATATTTAAGCCTATATATGGGAAATGCATCCTTTTTTAATTGAATTCTTTTGTATTGATTATTAGAAAAATAAGTATAACGAATTTTAGTTTAATTTTATATCAAACTGCATTTAGCGACTGAGCGTAACAATATTTCATCCAATATAAAATGTAGATAATTTTTCATCATGTATTCATTTGATAAATATATATATATTTGTGTGTAAAGATTTAAAAATCAAAATGTATCAGTTGATTGTATTAATTCAAGTGTCATAATATACTTACTTTAAGTACAATATTTAAGAAAATCAGAATTTGGTAAAGTTCATCAGAGCAGAGACGTATAAAACCAGAGCTAGTCCACAGATTATATCCACTTTTTAAATGGAAATATCAAAGATTTTTAATTTCATGTCATGAATGTGGTTCATAAACATGATAAACCTGAGCACAACTTAAAATATGTATTATTATATGGATAATGGTCCTGGTCATCTTCAGCTGAGACCTGTAATCAAATTGGTTCCAAATTTGACCAGTGATAGTCAGGTGAGGAATTCACACCTCAATTGTGTCACTGACAGGCTACCGTCAGCAGGTGTTCCGAGATGAGGCTGAAACAGGTCAGGTAATAACCTGAGGCCTGAGGGTCAAATCAAAATATCTGACCCACACTAAACCTGTCTAAATTAAAATGTGTTTCATTGCTTTTTTTTTCAAATTCAAATTCTTATAATATATATCAACACCGTTGCATGGGATATACATGTACATACAGGTCTAGATATAGAAAATTAAATAAAAATAAAGATTGACAAAACTCCATAGCGCGTCCATGAATATACAGGTCTGAGGGATGAATGAATTTAATTCAAAAATATATATTTAGTTTAATTAAGTAGTTATTAATTCTTCAAGGGGAATATATATCCTAAACAAATAATTATCAATGGATAATGCTCCAATTTTTCAATATTCTTGAATGTAAGTTGGTAAATCAATATACAAACGTTTATGGTGTAAATGGTGTTTATTAAATTATAAAATATAAGATATCAAAATTGTTAAATTATTATTATTTTATCATTTATGTCCTGTATGGCAGAAATGTTTAGGACAACCCCCACAGTAATAACCATGATGACAAAATGTATAGTTTTGAATGAAAGAAAGAAGGTTGTTTGAGAAAAATTACTACATAACATTAATATAATACATGTATGTATTGAAGTTATAAATAGTAACTTAAGATAAGGCCAGCTTCTAAGTACTACACAGGTGAGGTACAGGTAAGAATCACAGGTAAATGGGACTGCCCATTTACCTGTAGGGGTATTTGGCCTAAATGGGGTTCGGGGTGTAGTGCACTACTAGTTTACCTGTAGTTTAAATGTAGTGCACTACTAGTTTAAACGTAGTGCACTACTAGTTTAAACGTAGTGCACTACTAGTTTAAATGTAGTGCACTACTAGTGCACTGGGTGTAAAGGTTAGCTTACACTCAACTGTACCAGTGGAAGTGGCATCAGCATAGAAAACATTGTCAACACTCATATGTATGGAATGAGCGTAGAGGGAAGGATTCATCATTCGCTCGAATCGAGTGTCAATACGCTATACGCTGTATCTCTTCCCGTTGAGAAATGCAGTGACCTGAGGAACACGAAACCGGCCCACAATTTTTTCTACAACTAATCTACATCTGTAAAACTCTGTTCGATCTACCTCCTTGTGTATCTGTTATACCCGGGAAAAATCTTGTTATGGAGATATTAGGGGTAAAGAGGCCAAAATCGGCATTTTCCCCACTAGTTTCTTTTTAATTGATGATGAAAAATTTACATTTAATCCTTACAAATATAGATAGTCGATTTGATTCCAAACGGTATGATTAGTTTTTCGATATCTTTAATAGAACGACCACAAGAGACATTTTAAGATGGGTAGTAGTTCAGTGTTTGCCAGTATTTGTCCATTGGGTGACGCCCAGAACAGTGTTCTCTAATCTTATGTAGAACTTCGTACGAAGGGTTCCGATGAACTATGGTTATCGTGAAGCGCATGCGTAAAAACAAAGATGGCGTCCAAGTTCTTCTGGTCACGAGATAGATTTACATTTACTGTCAATACGAGTAATATTTATTCGTTTACGATAATTTGCAGTATCAAACATTATGTTCTAGTTCTTGTCTATTTTGTACGATCGCTGTTCATGCTAGATATTTACGCTGAACCTCGGAATCTCAATCAAAATCTGTCGCACAACAAGTTTGTTGTGGCCCGTTAATTGACGTGATGCAGATGTACGCGGAAAATTCCCCGTTTCATTGTGTATTTAATTTCGCTATTCTGTCCATGTTTGTGGTTATTTCGTCTGTGCTCGTAACCGTATGTCTACATTGCATTAATTAGCACGACGTCAGCTGTCGTAAAGCTTGGCGATGTCCCGATATCCTATCCGTCTGTTGGCGAAGTAATGATATTACCGACTATATTGACATGGTTACCATATGAAACAGCAGGCTATATATCCATATGTATATAATATAGAACAACTGCATTTATGATCTGATGGCATTTTTGTAACAATAAAATGAATGTGAAAGTTTTGATATAGCTTTTTATGTAATAAATTTACACTATTTACAAATATTTGTAAAAACATTACGATATTGTGATACGATATAAATCCAAAACTGAAACGGCACCCCGAGATAAGATTAAACACAATGTTCTGAAACAAAACGATATAGACCTACTTCAATGCTGTGTGTCAATTGTTTGTTAATAGAAGTCATTAATTCTGGAACCGTTTTCACATAAAATGTCATAATTGTCTTGAAATACAATGTACATGTATACATGTGTGCAATGGCTCAAAATGTGCTTAACATCTAAAACATGCAGATAGATTAGCATAACAAGAAATTATGCCCCAGTTCCATGCAAATTACCCCATTACAAAATATGTTTGTATTGACACACTAAACAAGAATCAGTTCAAAATTAAACGATGCAAAAAAACTTTGGGGGGAGGGGGTTGAAAAAAGGAAAGATGCCTTTAAATTTATGTTTTTAATCGAACAACTGTCAAACAGATGAGCATTTAAATATTGTTGCATCAGATATTCATCAATTATATATATCATTAACATTTGTTACTGTTTAATTGGTAGGTAGATGATCATTAGATATATGGCGAAATATGTCGGAATAAAAGTTATAGGACTCACGACTAAATTCAAATAAGTCTATCACAAAGTGTTTCATACGTTTGTAGTCCCTACCGAAAATTTTGTCCGGCTAAGTACAGTGATTCTGAGTAATTTAAATAGGTAATTGTTGCAATTTTCTGCATTGAATAAATGTATAGATTTTTAACTTTACAAAAATGTATACTTTTGGTAGATTTTGATATATGATGGCGGATTGATATGGGGTCAAAGGTAAGAGGGTATTCCCGTCCCATTTAATTGGTTTGACATGTAAGTTTCTTGTAATAGAGGATATATAGACAATGAACATTAGGTGGATAGATGTCAGAATAGACGATATATAGACAATGAACATTAGGTGGATAGATGTCGGAATAGAGGATATATAAACAATGAACATTAGGTGGATAGACACCAGAATAGAGGATATATAGACAATAAACATTAGGTGGATAGACACCAGAATAATAGAGGATATATAGACAATGAACATTAGGTGGATAGACACCAGAATAGATGATATATAGATAATGAACATAAGGTGGATAGACACCAGAATAGAGGATATATAGACAATAAACATTAGGTGGATTGACACCATAATAGAGGATATATAGACAATGAACATTGGGTGGATAGATGTCGGAATAGAGGATATATAGACAATGCCCATTAGATGGATAGATGTCGGAATAGAGGATGTATAGACAATGAACATTGGGTGGATAGATGTCAGAATAGACGATATATAGACAATGAACATTAGGTGGATAGACACCAGAATATATGATATATAGACAATGAACATTAGGTGGATAGACACCAGAATAATAGAGGATATATAGACAATGAACATTAGGTGGATAGACACCAGAATAGAGGATATATAGACAATGAACATTAGGTGGATAGACACCAGAATAGAGGATATATACACTATGAACATTAGGTGGATAGACACCAGAATAGAGGATATATAGACATGGAAAAAGTCTTGTATATTGAGTTTAAATGAAAAATGTTATTCCAGCAAGAATTTGACTTTTTTCCACCCAAGAAAATAGGATATTGGTACTTTTTAAAATTGAATTTTTGACAAAAAATCTTGAAATCTTAAAATCATGACAGTTGATCTTAGCATGTTTAAAGTCATGCAAGGAACCAAAAAACTTTCAAAGTAGCTTTAAAGGAATAAATATGATTTTTTTTTAATTTGGAAAAATTGAGGTTTTTCATTGTGAAGCAAAAGTCTCCTCCGAGCCTGATAAAACATGATTTTCTGACATTCTAGCTTGATTAAGACTGAAAACTTCACCGTTACATGGAAAAAGTCTTGAATTTGAGTTTTAATGAATAATGTTATTCCAGTAAGAATTTGACTTTTTTCCACCCAAGAAAATAGGATATTAGTACTTTTTTGGAATTGAATTCTCGAGAAAAATGAAAATTTTGTCTTAAAATCATGACAGTTGATCTTAGCATGTTTTCAAGTCATGCAAGGAACCAGAAAACTATCAAAGTAGCTTAAAAAGATGAAATCTGAATTTGTTTTCAAATTCGGAAAAATTGAGGATTTTCATTGTCAAGTATATAGTCCCTTCCGAGCCCGATAAGACATAATTTTCTGACATTTTAACTTGATTTAGACTGAAAACTTGAATATTGAGTTTCAATGAAAAATGTTATTCCAGTTTCCATACCAGAAAATATGGTATCGATGTCGAGGCCGTCGTAAATGCAAGACATTAAGCCTCGCTTTGATAATAAAATGACAGGTTCGAGATAATTGTTTTCGCTGTATATGATTTGGCAGTTGGCAGACCCTTACTTACTGCTAAAAGAATATATCCTGGTTTAACCACATGATAAAACAAAACAGCAGCAGTAATAGATTATATTTATTAGTTGAACATTTTTGTACCAAAATTCTTCTGTTATGATTTGTCCTTTTCATAGCATTATTTTCAACATGTTTACACAAAACAATTGATTTTTGAAGTACTTTGGGAAAATATTAATATTTCATAGATGAAATGATGCATATACGTAAAAGAGATTTAGAAAGTTTATGTTTTAAGTACTTTTTTGATTGAATTTATTTTTTTGAAAGTTCCATATAGGTGATACTATATTATTATTGTATTGCAAAAGAAAAAAATTAGGTTACAAAGCAAGACACAATTTAATATCAGTGTATCAGCTTTATTTATTTGATTTCATAACGTTCCAAAAATAAATATATATAATATAATTATAAGGCATAAGAGAATGTACAGGCACGTATTTGCAGTATTGCATATGGTAATAAAAACATAACATGCATGCATTATCAATAACACCCACCTTATATGAACTGCTGTACTTCTAAGTCCCATTTCTCTTAGATTAACACACCTGTCCATTGACACTAATTGGTCCGTGTATTGAGAGGTTATCTGTGTACCTATCACAGGTGGTGTCTTCCCACTCAGCCAACATAATCCTATTTTAGTATTATATAGGGCACAAGTAGTGTTGTTACAGAGTGAGAACAATAGGTACTAATTATAGGTATGGCTATAACCTGTTTTTGGAAACTGTATAATTCTCATGTAACAATTTACCTGTAGAAATATTTACTTACTTATTTTACAAAATCCAACCAAAATACTATGTGTAATTAGAGAAAATATCATTACTATGTATATACATGAACAACAGGTATAATCAGACCACTTTAATTCAAAATACTCTGTTTAGACTATTATATTTTCCTTTATAGAAACAGGAAATCTTTTATAATAAATTTGCATGGGATGCGCCTTGTCAAACTCCAGTAAAAATGATGAAGACATTTTCAAATGCCTCGTAAAGTTTGTCATATATGCAGCACTTGCATCATGCTTCTGTAGATTTGTTTAAACCTAATAAATAACTTACAAAAGTTTGAATAATGCTTTAAATGGTAAAATCCAAGATGGCCACCATTCAGCCTTTTTGTTTTTCCATTATTAGACCTAAAATCAAAAGGGCACAACTAAGCATTAGCATATGAAAACTGGAGTAAGATCGATCAAGTGCTTCTCAAGAACTCAAGAAATAGGGATCACAAACTATTAATGCAAAATCAAAGATGTATGTCCTTCGGCCATATTGTTTTTCGGATCGGCTTAAAATGTAATACCAAGGTTTAATCTAGACCGATTATACTACTGAAATTCGGTATTATTCCCCACTGCCTTTATATTCCCTTTTGAGTAAAAACAAAACCCCATCAAGACAAATTCCTCTAAATTAGTTGAAATATTCCCCAAAATAGTTTTCCACAAATCCTAAAATAACCCCTGATTACATAGGGAGTCAGTCTATATATTACATATGGTGTCAGTCTGTATAATACATTTGGTGTCAGTCTGTATATTTCATGGGGTGTCGGTCTGTATATTACATAGGGTGTCAGTCTGTATATCCCATTGGGTAGCAGTCTGTATATTTCATTAGGTGTCAGTCTGTATCACATAGGGTGTCAGTGTGTGTATTACATTGGGTGTCAGTCTGTATTACATATGGTGTCAGTCTGTATATTGCATTGGGTGTCAGTCTGTATTACATAGGGTGTCAGTCTGTATTACATATATAGGGTGTTAGTCTCTATATTACATTGGGTGTCAGTCTGTATTACATAGGGTGCTAGTCTGTATATTACATAGGGAGTCAGTCTGTACATTCTAAGAGAGTCAGTCTGTATTACATAGGGTGTTAGTCTCTATCACATAGGGTATCAGCCTGTATATTAAATAGGGAGCAAGTCTGTATAACACTGGGAGTATTCAGTTTGTATTACATAGGGAGAAAATTAGGGTGTTACATAGGATATCACAAATAGGTCCGCAATCTTTGCTTCCCTATTATCCAATCATGCAACATGTTATTTGGACAACAACCAATCAGCATGCTGAAAACAAATTAGTGTTTGACATCACTTTGTTTAAAATATGGCATACGAGATACCCCCAGCAACATTTCGCTGCAATAATCGAAGAGGAATAACAAGATATTTTGAAGAAAAAAACCACTTGATGAACATTCCAGGAAAAATAATTTTCTCAACATTGATAAAATGAATACTGAGATGTTGTTACCATGACAAACTGCTGTTGTTGCCAGTGGTTCTATTATTAAATCATGAATTGTTAATTTTAATTCATTTGTTTTAATAGGACGTATTACAAAACAGTTATTGACTTTTGTTTTCAGGGTTACACGAGACTATACGGACCTAGTCAAGAGTTTGTTCATCGATGCTGAAGGTCTGTATAGTCTCGTGTACACCTCAACAAAAGTCAATAACTGTTTACTTTGTAATGTGGTTTTCTGTGAAAAGATTCAGAAATTGCTATTTTCAAAAGCAGTGCAATAATTTCTGGTGTTAGAAAAATGACATAAATCCTATATACAAAAAAATATCTGTCATACATATACTAATCATAAATTGTCTGTTGCTTTTAAATGTGTAGGTGCTTTAATAAGCTATCACATACGAAAAAAAAATAATGAACTAAGTGTATCAAAGTCGGAATATCAGGGTCTTGGCACAGGCAGTAATGAAATCAACACCATATATGTCATCTAATGCATGTTTATTCTTTGTCGTCTCATTGTTCAAAATCCCTACAACAACAATAAACAAAACGTTGTAGTTTCATCGATTGCATCTATCCATTAGCACATATATATGTATATATCAAACAGATGTGCATGTTTTTTAAAATTTAAAATAGATTAAAGAAAAGAAATGAAACTGCATTGGGCATGTCAAGGACTGTTCGTCAGTGGAAAAATACCCTGCATGCATATTTACAAATGGTCAAATATTCCTTTGAAGTTTCACTTGAAAAGGTTCACAGATTTATTAGTAGTTGTCTTCATAAAATTTCCCACCAAAAAACGAAGTGTAGTGACCTGGTTACCATGGCAACCATTTTTTTAATATGTGTCATAGATTCTGCACATTTACAATGTATAAGGAGTATTGCCACCAAGTTTAGTTGAAATTCCCTCAGTAGTTTTAGAGGACTAGCCGATACATTGTTGTGTATACAGACGTATGGATGGACAGATGGATAACCTGATTCCAGTATACCCCCTAATTTTTTTTTTTTGGGGGGGGGGGTATAAAAAATGTACAACAATTGAAGTAGGAAGGAATTAAGAATAATACCATGCCCCCGCTGAAGTTCAAACTTTTGAGTCAAAAGGTTTAACTTCAGCCAATACAGTGTACCCTTGACCTATCGCCACCTGAATCTACCGCAACCCCCGCATACTGCCACCTAAACCTCTAAAACGGATTTCTGTCCTGTATAATTCCCTCGTTAAGTTCTCCACACTGGCATACCGCCATCCGCCACACTCTTTAAAATGCAAACGTCCAGAATCTCTATAATATTTCCCTCGACGATAACGCCATATTGTTCTATTTATGGGGATTGAGGAACTCTTTAGTGTTCTATTTGGAATAACATGTGGCAAACGCATATCAATACCTATTTTCAGATATAAATTTGTGCCAATGTAGATCTATAGGACGATATAATACTAAGCTTGTTTTAATGAAATGTTGGAAATGCAATCTATTATGCAATTTAATTCATAGTTACAATTTTCATAATTAGCTAATATCTCCACCCTCGTTATACCACCATAGTTGCTGTGGACGAAAGGTGGCCGTATAACGAGGGTACACTGTAGTTTGAACTTCAGCGGGTCATGGTATTGTTTTGTCTTTAGAGGAATTCTCTATCACTTGATGTATAAGGAAATTTAAACTAGCTGAGACTAAAATCTAGCTATTATAGGGCAACATGTACAGGGGAAGGCGGGGGCCCAATAGGGGAAATACAGAAAAACTCTTTTTAAAATCGCTGCTGGTTTTACAGCTAGAATTACGGCTAAGTATCCACTTTTTGTGATACGAACGGAAGACGAACGCTTCCCGGACGGAGGCCTACCGCTGCACGAACGGCGAACGAACGCGAGCCGCGCGGAATTACCTATTGGACCCACGCAGCTAACACGGCCTATTCCCGAACGGAACGAACGCTAGCGGCCGATAACCTGGGTCGGCCGCTGTAACAAAGTAGGCATGTTGATATGATATAGCACGGTAGCTGTACCATCTGGAAGTATTTATTAGCCTAGATGCTGTGATTTGTTATTAAAGTAAACTAGTGGTTAATTAGGTATCTGTCTATTACACCAGTAAACCCGGGCAGGGTGCAGTAAGTTGGTCAGTTAATTAACACCAGCTGGACAACAATTATTTATGCAGACGGCACTACTTTGCACACGAAGGGGATTGGTAATTATAAGTATGAGCTAGTATTGGATGGGGGTGAGTCTGTGTTTAGAAGGCCGCGGATTAAGACTTTGACAGTCTACACAAGAGACTGCCAGGAGGGCTACAGGCTAGTGCTGGTAAAGATGTAGAAGACTTATAAGTTGACAATTGACTTAGCTAGACTGAGACACAACGCCGAAGTACTAACAAGTTTGATGATGTTATGATACCATGAACACGTACTTGTGATGTCGGTGTAATTTACGATCACGAATAAACTGTCTATTATCCAACATTATGTGTCGTTGCTGAATTGTGTCACAGACGTGTTATTTTGGTGACCGTGACCAAGGATATCGAACGGGATAACCATAATACGAAAAATGGATTCAGAAGAAGAAAGTGCAGAAGACGATGCCAACATGACGGGCAAGCGAAACTTGAAGAAAAAACAGAGACAGAGTGGGTGAGTGATTTAGTTTTATCCTTGACACTAAAGTAATTCTCATTATGGCAAACATTGATGCAAGTTCTGTTTTTCAAGAAATTAATTTACAACTTTCGAGTTTATGTTCTATGGTAGGAGTACAAAATATTACCCAGATAGTTAAACCATTTTCAGGAAAACCAGAGGTATTCAAAACGTGGATAAAAGATATAGAAAAATATGCTAATTCAGTAAACTTACCAAAAGATAAATTAAACCTGGTAGCACTTCAAACTAGTACAGGGCCAGTAAGTGATTTCATTCAGAGGTATTTAAACGTAAATAAATCTACCGATTGGAATTTATTAAAGAAGGAATTGACATCTATTTTTGATGAAATAACCGATCCTCATCATGCTTGGTTATCATTAAGAAATATAAGACAGAACTCAAATGAAAATGTGCAAGTTTATGCAGAGAGATTGCTAGGAGAATCAGAATTAGTTTTAAAAGGGCAAGACAGATCAGGAGGAAACGTTATAGAGAGTCAATTGATAGGGTTATTTATTGATGGGCTTAAAAATGAAGATATCAAATTTAAAGTTATGAGGGAAAACCCCAAATCATTTCAGGAAGCCTATGATTACGCAGTATCAGAACAAAATCTTTTATTAAGGTTAAAATTAAGGAAAGGAGAGGATAACACACAATTTGATGGACATAAAACAAATACTGAGGACAGGAAAGATCGTCAAAAAGCAAGGGTTAGGTGTTGGGGGTGCAAAAAATGGGGACATTTTAAAAGAAATTGTCGAAACACAATATGTTGGTATTGTGGGCGGGCAGGACATATACAAAGAAACTGTAGGGAGAATAAGGCGCAAAACACTTTAAAGGGAACAGATGGAAGGAATGAAAAAGCTAAGACGTTACCAGAAAAGAAAAATAGGAAATCAATTGACGGGAAGAAAGGTACTCCAAGGAAAAAGGGAAATAAAAAAATCAAAATTCCCAATTATAAGATAGAACTGGCAGGTACTCCAAATTCATGTAGAATCAAAATTCAAAACCAGAGACTTAGGGCACTCGTGGATTCTGGAGCAGAAGTGTCATTGATGCATCGGAGGGTTTATAAAACTTTAAAGCAAAAACCGAAACTTAGTAAGAAAACAATCAACTTTCAAGCAGTTAATGGTAAAAGTATTCACGTAGACGGGCTCATAAGCATGAAGTTCACTATAGGCAAGGTCGAGCGTTGTCATTCGTTCTATGTTGTATCGGGAATTAATAGAAATATCATATTAGGTCAGGATTGGTTAGTGAACAGCGGTGTGAGGCTTTACTATGATTTAGGGTGTTTGAGAGTTAAAAATACGTATGCGTCACTCGAAGATGATATTCATGTGGCTTCTGTTGTAAGACTTAAATCAAAAACCATTATAAAACCTCAAACAGCACAGGTGTGCATGGGGAAATTCAAACAGAGTGCAGGCATAGAAAAATCTGAGTTATGTGAAATATCTGCTATAAATACAGATGAAATTGCTCAAGAACCGGGATTAATGGTATCAAGTTCCATAGCCAAGCTTAAAAATAACCGTAGGGTGCCCATTTTGGTTGTCAATAACACTAACAAAACCTTCCAACTGAAAAAGGATACTGTTATTGCCCAGGTAAATTCCTTAGAAGAACAAAGTGTAGGGGACCCTGTGTATATAAAGAACCATCTTAGGAAAAATAAGCTACAAGTTAAATGGCGCCCATATTATAGAATAGTGGAGCAAAGGACACCAGTGACATTTATTGTCAAAAATCAGTTAGACGGTACTAGTACAAAATCGCATGCGGAACACCTGAGGCTAGCTGATATAGACGATTGGGAGATACCCACAGGTACTTCCACCCGTCCAATCAGAAAACCGCATTTTGTAGTACAACCAGAAGATAGTTCTGATTCGGAGGCAAGTTCAGATGATGCTAAATTACCTCCCTTTGACAGAATAACAAAGCGATTCCGTCAGGAAAGGGATAATTCATCAGATGAGGATGACATTCCTTTAATGGAGTTATCTAAACGTTTAAGAGAAAGAAAGGCTAGATTAGAGTCACAAGAACAGGATAGTTCAAGTAACGAGATGGAGCAAGATGCTAACCAAGATGACCAAATAAGTGAAGATAGTTCAGATTATATGTCAGTTGATGAGGAAATTTAAAAGTTTCTTTATTTGGAATCAAAGTAAAAGAAGTTATTGAGTTTAAAGAAAGAACTCTCTCGTACCAATCGGCCGTCGGCATGTTAGATTCAATCTCTTGCTCAATAACAGGATGATGAAAACAGAAAAGCAAAACAAAAGTAAGATGTAATTGTAAAACAAAATATATATAAAATAGAAAACAAAAAGAACTGTTATTAGATAATGATAAAAAGTTAAAATTAGAAATAAAAACTAAAGAAATGTTATTGGATGAAATCATATTTAATTTGATAAAATCTTAAGTGAAAATAGTAATTTTGAAAGTTTTGATATAATTCATGAAGAACTGAACGCATCAGTAATAATGCATGTGAGAATGAAAAAGGTCAAGTAAGCTAATCACTTTGCTGAGTTACACATTGGTGTCGGCTAAAGCTGAGGATGGGAGTACATCTTTAGAGAAGTTTCCTCTACACCAACCATTTAGATCCAATGACAGTCTACGTCACTGATCAACGAGAAAGGGACGGTTCCATGTTTTAACTATTGGAAGTCAAAGAGAGACAGTGAATCCTTGTTAAATTATATGTTGTACGAACATTCCATCTGCGGACGTCAGAAGCGGATTTTCTAATAAGGAAGATATATTCTGAAAGTTCTTTTTTCTGACGGGAATTAGTAGTATGTGACTGGAAGTAGTTAATGATGCTATTTGTACCAGGAACTGTTATATGTGTTATGCACATATATACGTGTACGTGTGCCAGACTAGAGTACACACCATCGGTAATGGGTTTAATTATACGGAGGTTGATCTGAAAACTTATTTATCCGACTGGAGAGAGCACAAGAGACTATAATGTCATGTGAAAAGAAGGAACATTGCAACGAAATATGTGACACGATTTCCTTTCAATTATTCGTGCAATTTGTGAAGATCTATAATTATTCTCGTGAACAATATTTATACCTTTCAGGACGTGACGTAACCAAAAGGACATTCGTTAATCATTTTTAAGTGAAAAATATCGTTGATAGTGAAAGACATTATTAATGAGACAATCGCGATAGTGATTTAGTTCATTCAATATTATCATCATATTTGATTCCCCGAACATTATTTTGTGTGATTGAGTTAATGAACAGTATTGTGTGAAATTTTAATGTCGGACGCGACATACTTGTTTAAATGAATATGCAGATACCATGGACATTAACTAACCATGTGGATTCTATAATGATTTTATTATTTTGATTCTGATTCTGTATATCTAATGGGTTAATTTAAAGAAGCTATTGTGTTTAATGATTTGTATCTGTAAATATGTTGTTATGAATATATATGTACCAACTATTGACTTTTACGACAAAACTAGGTGACCTTGAACATTTAACATAAGACTATATCATGTCGTCATTAAAGGGGCAGTATAAGATATTAATAGATGCTCAACGGGGAATTGTACGATGTCGGAGGTTATTAAATCTAGATTAATTGATTTTAGAATTATCTGAAGTGGGAATGGAGTGAAAGTAATTAATTAAAAAAAAATTGGGATAATGTTGGCATATTATTTAAAGAACTATAATTGGAAATTAGATTTCCTTGAGGAGAAGGGACGAATAATGAAACAAAAAAGTGTGCATAACATCTTTAAGAACTTTAATTAGAAATTATATTTCTTTGTGAAAAAGGGACGATTGTAACAAAGTAGGCATGTTGATATGATATATCACGGTAGCTGTACCATCTGGAAGTATTTATTAGCCTAGATGCTGTGATTTGTTATTAAAGTAAACTAGTGGTTAATTAGGTATCTGTCTATTACACCAGTAAACCCGGGCAGGGTGCAGTAAGTTGGTCAGTTAATTAACACCAGCTGGACAACAATTATTTATGCAGACGGCACTACTTTGCACACGAAGGGGATTAGTAATTATAAGTATGAGCTAGTATTGGATGGGGGTGAGTCTGTGTTTAGAAGGCCGCGGATTAAGACTTTGACAGTCTACACAAGAGACTGCCAGGAGGGCTACAGGCTAGTGCTGGTAAAGATGTAGAAGACTTATAAGTTGACAATTGACTTAGCCAGACTGAGACACAACGCCGAAGTACTAACAAGTTTGATGATGTTATGATACCATGAACACGTACTTGTGATGTCGGTGTAATTTACGTTCACGAATAAACTGTCTATTATCCAACATTATGTGTCGTTGCTGAATTGTGTCACAGACGTGTTATTTTGGTGACCGTGACCAAGGATATCGAACGGGATAACCATAATACGAAAAATGGATTCAGAAGAAGAAAGTGCAGAAGACGATGCCAACATGACGGGCAAGCGAAACTTGAAGAAAAAACAGAGACAGAGTGGGTGAGTGATTTAGTTTTATCCTTGACACTAAAGTAATTCTCATTATGGCAAACATTGATGCAAGTTCTGTTTTTCAAGAAATTAATTTACAACTTTCGAGTTTATGTTCTATGGTAGGAGTACAAAATATTACCCAGATAGTTAAACCATTTTCAGGAAAACCAGAGGTATTCAAAACGTGGATAAAAGATATAGAAAAATATGCTAATTCAGTAAATTTACCAAAAGATAAATTAAACCTGGTAGCACTTCAAACTAGTACAGAGCCAGTAAGTGATTTCATTCAGAGGTATTTAAACGTAAATAAATCTACCGATTGGAATTTATTAAAGAAGGAATTGACATCTATTTTTGATGAAATAACCGATCCTCATCATGCTTGGTTATCATTAAGAAATGTAAGACAGAACTCAAATGAAAATGTGCAAGTTTATGCAGAGAGATTGCTAGGAGAATCAGAATTAGTTTTAAAAGGGCAAGACAGATCAGGAGGAAACGTTATAGAGAGTCAATTGATAGGGTTATTTATTGATGGGCTTAAAAATGAAGATATCAAATTTAAAGTTATGAGGGAAAACCCCAAATCATTTCAGGAAGCCTATGATTACGCAGTATCAGAACAAAATCTTTTATTAAGGTTAAAATTAAGGAAAGGAGAGGATAACACACAATTTGATGGACATAAAACAAATACTGAGGACAGGAAAGATCGTCAAAAAGCAAGGGTTAAGTGTTGGGGGTGCAAAAAATGGGGACATTTTAAAAGAAATTGTCGAAACACAATATGTTGGTATTGTGGGCGGGCAGGACATATACAAAGAAACTGTAGGGAGAATAAGGCGCAAAACACTTTAAAGGGAACAGATGGAAGGAATGAAAAAGCTAAGACGTTACCAGAAAAGAAAAATAGGAAATCAATTGACGGGAAGAAAGGTACTCCAAGGAAAAAGGGAAATAAAAAAAATCAAAATTCCCAATTATAAGATAGAACTGGCAGGTACCCCAAATTCATGTAGAATTAAAATTCAAAACCAGAGACTTAGGGCACTCGTGGATTCTGGAGCAGAAGTGTCATTGATGCATCGGAGGGTTTATAAAACTTTAAAGCAAAAACCGAAACTTAGTAAGAAAACAATCAACTTACAAGCAGTTAATGGTAAAAGTATTCACGTAGACGGGCTCATAAGCATGAAGTTCACTATAGGCAAGGTCGAGTGTTGTCATTCGTTCTATGTTGTATCGGGAATTAATAGAAATATCATATTAGGTCAGGATTGGTTAGTGAACAACGGTGTGAGGCTTTACTATGATTTAGGGTGTTTGAGAGTTAAAAATACGTATGCGTCACTCGAAGATGATATTCATGTGGCTTCTGTTGTAAGACTTAAATCAAAAACCATTATAAAACCTCAAACAGCACAGGTGTGCATGGGGAAATTCAAACAGAGTGCAGGCATAGAAAAATCTGAGTTATGTGAAATATCTGCTATAAATACAGGTGAAATTGCTCAAGAACCGGGATTAATGGTATCAAGTTCCATAGCCAAGCTTAAAAATAACCGTAGGGTGCCCATTTTGGTTGTCAATAACACTAACAAAACCTTCCAACTGAAAAAGGATACTGTTATTGCCCAGGTAAATTCCTTAGAAGAACAAAGTGTAGGGGACCCTGTGTATATAAAGAACCATCTTAGGAAAAATAAGCTACAAGTTAAATGGCGCCCATATTATAGAATAGTGGAGCAAAGGACACCAGTGACATTTATTGTCAAAAATCAGTTAGACGGTACTAGTACAAAATCGCATGCGGAACACCTGAGGCTAGCTGATATAGACGATTGGGAGATACCCACGGGTACTTCCACCCGTCCAATCAGAAAACCGCATTTTGTAGTACAACCAGAAGATAGTTCTGATTCGGAGGCAAGTTCAGATGATGCTGAATTACCTCCCTTTGACAGAATAACAAAGCGATTCCGTCAGGAAAGGGATAATTCATCAGATGAGGATGACATTCCTTTAATGGAGTTATCTAAACGTTTAAGAGAAAGAAATGCTAGATTAGAGTCACAAGAACAGGATAGTTCAAGTAACGAGATGGAGCAAGATGCTAACCAAGATGACCAAATAAGTGAAGATAGTTCAGATTATATGTCAGTTGATGAGGAAATTTAAAAGTTTCTTTATTTGGAATCAAAGTAAAAGAAGTTATTGAGTTTAAAGAAAGAACTCTCTCGTACCAATCGGCCGTCGGCATGTTAGATTCAATCTCTTGCTCAATAACAGGATGATGAAAACAGAAAAGCAAAACAAAAGTAAGATGTAATTGTAAAACAAAATATATATAAAATAGAAAACAAAAAGAACTGTTATTAGATAATGATAAAAAGTTAAAATTAGAAATAAAAACTAAAGAAATGTTATTGGATGAAATCATATTTAATTTGATAAAATCTTAAGTGAAAATAGTAATTTTGAAAGTTTTGATATAATTCATGAAGAACTGAACGCATCAGTAATAATGCATGTGAGAATGAAAAAGGTCAGGTAAGCTAATCACTTTGCTGAGTTACACATTGGTGTCGGCTAAAGCTGAGGATGGGAGTACATCTTTAGAGAAGTTTCCTCTACACCAACCATTTAGATCCAATGACAGTCTACGTCACTGATCAACGAGAAAGGGACGGTTCCATGTTTTAACTATTGGAAGTCAAAGAGAGACAGTGAATCCTTGTTAAATTATATGTTGTACGAACATTCCATCTGCGGACGTCAGAAGCGGATTTTCTAATAAGGAAGATATATTCTGAAAGTTCTTTTTTCTGACGGGAATTAGTAGTATGTGACTGGAAGTAGTTAATGATGCTATTTGTACCAGGAACTGTTATATGTGTTATGCACATATATACGTGTACGTGTGCCAGACTAGAGTACACACCATCGGTAATGGGTTTAATTATACGGAGGTTGATCTGAAAACTTATTTATCCGACTGGAGAGAGCACAAGAGACTATAATGTCATGTGAAAAGAAGGAACATTGCAACGAAATATGTGACACGATTTCCTTTCAATTATTCGTGCAATTTGTGAAGATCTATAATTATTCTCGTGAACAATATGTATACCTTTCAGGACGTGACGTAACCAAAAGGACATTCGTTAATCATTTTTAAGTGAAAAATATCGTTGATAGTGAAAGACATTATTAATGAGACAATCGCGATAGTGATTTAGTTCATTCAATATTATCATCATATTTGATTCCCCGAACATTATTTTGTGTGATTGAGTTAATGAACAGTATTGTGTGAAATTTTAATGTCGGATGCGACAGACTTGTTTAAATGAATATGCAGATACCATGGACATTAACTAACCATGTGGATTCTATAATGATTTTATTATTTTGATTTCTGATTCTGTATATCTAATGGGTTAATTTAAAGAAGCTATTGTGTTTAATGATTTGTATCTGTAAATATGTTGTTATGAATATATATGTACCAACTATTGACTTTTACGACAAAACTAGGTGACCTTGAACATTTAACATAAGACTATATCATGTCGTCATTTAAGGGGCAGTATAAGATATTAATAGATGCTCAACGGGGAATTGTACGATGTCGGAGGTTATTAAATCTAGATTAATTAATTTTAGAATTATCTGAAGTGGGAATGGAGTGAAAGTAATTGATTAAAAAAAAAAATTGGGATAATGTTGGCATATTATTTAAAGAACTATAATTGGAAATTAGATTTCCTTGAGGAGAAGGGACGAATAATGAAACAAAAAAGTGTGCATAACATCTTTAAGAACTATAATTAGAAATTATATTTCTTTGTGAAAAAGGGACGATTGTAACAAAGTAGGCATGTTGATATGATATATCACGGTAGCTGTACCATCTGGAAGTATTTATTAGCCTAGATGCTGTGATTTGTTATTAAAGTAAACTAGTGGTTAATTAGGTATCTGTCTATTACACCAGTAAACCCGGGCAGGGTGCAGTAAGTTGGTCAGTTAATAAACACCAGCTGGACAACAATTATTTATGCAGACGGCACTACTTTGCACACGAAGGGGATTAGTAATTATAAGTATGAGCTAGTATTGGATGAGGGTGAGTCTGTGTTTAGAAGGCCGCGGATTAAGGCTTTGGCAGTCTACACAAGAGACTGCCAGGAGGGCTACAGGCTAGTGCTAGTAAAGATGTAGAAGACTTATAAGTTGACAATTGACTTAGCCAGACTGAGACACAACGCCGAAGTACTAACAAGTTTGATGATGTTATGATACCATGAACACGTACTTGTGATGTCGGTGTAATTTACGATCACGAATAAACTATCTATTATCCAACATTATGTGTCGTTGCTGAATTGTGTCACACCGCTACCGGCCGATAACCTGGGCCGGCCGCTACCGGCCGATAAGTTGGCCCGGCCGCTACCGCACGATAAGTTCCATCTCGCGTATCGAACGAACGAACGAACTTTGCAGCGTCCCGAACGGAACGAGCGGTACAATGTGTTCGTCTGTGAAACCGAAACTACTCGATTAAGTGTGCATGCATTTCTGTGTATAATTATGAAATAGTTTTAGGCTATCTAGCTTGTAGCTGCGATAACGTACTCCTAAATGACGATCCATAGGAGGCCGGGTATTAATGTTTAGTATTAGTACTATCTATACATGCATTATAATTTGATTCCGTGAATTCATGCGTTCGTGTCTAAGCGTCGGTAATAAAATCTGAAGGAAAACGAACAAATGTCTAGTAGACCTAATAGGCCTAGTACCATCCAGTATAAGGAGCCATTCAGAACTAAATTTTAATCCGTAACTTAAAGCCTTGTTGTTTAAATAGTGCTGATCTGATATATCTACTGTACCCTTGAACATCTGGTTTTCGACGGGGTAATCAACCATCGCAAATAGCAAAAGAAACAATTGTGAATAAAATATCCCAATATTATTTATACAATAGTCTATCTTTTGCCTTACCTGTCGATTGTTTGTCTGTCAATTCGTTATTTACTCATTAAAAAACATTGGCTACTCAACTTTCTCTTATGTGGAGGAGAAGATCTTTAGAAGAAGAATGGGGATGGGGGAATCGTCGGTAGGGATTGGCCCAACCACTTTTTCTCATTTCGCATTCTCAGGTGGTATAATATATCATTTAATTGTATATTGTTAAGCATATAGAAAAGTTGAGTGGCAAATGTTTATATATCGATATTCATTTTAATTAGCGTAATGCCTTATTTTTTATTATTTGGATCTTTCAATAACGTGTCTAATAATCAATATGGCTGGACACATATTTCATTACAATTTGTATAGGTACAGTATGTTATTATGATTTTATGTGAAATGTGTGTTTAACACGAAAATAAAATATTTGAACTTGAACTTCAACTCATTACAATGTCGACACTTTCCTACTGCTACTCGCCATGGCACTACAGTTGAGTGTAAGCTAACCTTTACACCTAGTGCACTAGTAGTGCACTACGTTTAAACTAGTAGTGCACTACATTTAAACTACAAGTAAACTAGTAGTGCACTACATCCTGAACCCCATATAGGTCAAATACCCCTATAGGTAAATGGGCAGTCCCATCCATCTACCTGTGATTTTTACCTGTACCTCACCTTTGTCGTCTGCTAGTACTTTGAAGCTGGCCTTATTATCATTAGTTTATATTTATAACTTTAATATATATATATATGCATCTTATGTAGTTATTTTTGTCAAGCAACCTTTTTTCTTTTATTTCAAAACTAGAAATTGTGAAATCATGATAATTACTCTTACAATTTTCCCCAAAAATTCCTTGCATACATCATATAAATAAAATAGAAAATTAATATTTATCTAGCAGTTTTGATGTCTTATATTTCATTTAATATACACTATTAATGTTTTCTTTATATTCATTTACCAATTTACAATCAAGTATATTGAAAAATTGAAGCAATATCTATTGATAATTATTTTTTTAGAAATATATTTTTATATATTGTAACAACTAATTATGAAAATAACAAATAAATATTCTTTTATTACTTATAAACTAGATATATATTTTTATTAAATACATTCATGCCTCAGATCTATATATTTATGAACGCGCTATAGAGTTTTGATAATCTTTATTTTTATTTTTTTTCTATATTAAAATCTGTATGTATATATATATATCACCACATACAACAGTGTTAATATAAATATAAGAATTTGAAGTTGAAAAAAAAGTAATACAACAATAAATTAAAATTTAGTCAGATGGTTCAGTATGGGACAGATATTTTGATTTGACCCTCAGGCCTCAGGCAATTACCTGACCTGTCTCAACCTTGTCAAGGAACACCTGCTGACATAAGCCCGTCAGTGACATAATTGAGGTATGAATTTCTCATCTGACTATCACTGGTCAAATTTGAAACCAATTTGATTAATAAAGGACTCAGCTGGATATGACCAGGATCATAATTATGATAATACATATTTTAACTTTTACTCTGGTTTATATGAAATTAAAAATCTTTGATAATATATCTAGATATTTACACATTTCCCTTTAAATAGTGGATATTTTGAGGACTTTAAACCATTTTTTTGTTTCATTCAAAACATTTATAAATTATTTATACAATAATAAATTGATAGTACATAAAGTAACATTGAAATTAATAATAATTAATTGGACAACAATGTAAGTCTGTATCAGTCCTTTACAAGATTTTGGTTTTCTTAAATATTAACTTAAAATACCAAGTATCCTATGACGCTTGAATGAATACAATCCAATTATGCATTACGATTTCTAAATATTTACGTATATATACTTGTTAAATGAATTAATGATGAAAAAACATCTGGTTTATATTGGGTGTAATCAGGGACGTATATGTGAGAGAATATATACTCTCTGGCTCAGTCGCTTCATACAGTTTGATAATAAAATACTAACATTCATTATACTTAATTTTATTCTTATAATCAGTATAAAAGTATTTTAAAATGATGCATTTCCAATATTTAGGCCTAAATATTGAAGGCAATTACAGGTTGTATTCAATATGACTTGAAAGTTTATGCATATATGTAATAATGATTTAAAAAAAAAAGCAAGGTCAGTTTAATGGAATCATTTTAATTAATTCTATATTGTAAGACTAGGTATACAACAAATAAATAATATGCAGTTATATTAGCCTAAATTAGAACAAAGTTAAGCCTATGCCAGTCACATTTATTATACTTTTAAATCAACCTAATGACTTATATAATATCTAACTAAAAGGGACAGATATAGATCTTCAGGTAGAATCCTTTACCCTCCAGGCATAATAAGGTACCTGATCATGACCTGCCTGGGCCACATCCTCAACTACAGAGGTCAAGATAGGGGACACCCCTAGGCTGGCTGCAGCTAGCCAGGTGTGAATTTCTCACCTCCCACTCCCCCACAGCCATCACTGACCAAGTCTAATTTAAGGCCCGAGGGCCCTGTTAATTGATTAATGATGATCCTATTTGATTAATGATGATAACATTTATTACAGTCAATTGGATTACATGGAGATGTATGTTGGTATTTTGATATGAAGAAGGAAATGGCTTTAAATGTTCTGGTGAAAGTAATTTTTTCTTATATTAGAACTTAATGTTTATTTAACCTTTCATGTGCATGCATTGTACATGAGTGCATAGTGAAACAGAATACCAATACCGGTACATGTAGGTAGTATTGCCAGAGACATAAAACATGTGTTATACCATTTTTTATTTGAACACATATAACTTTCAATTTAATTGTAGAATACAAATATTTAAATAGATTAGAAAAGAATCATTATTACTTCTTTATAAATAGTCATAAGTTAGTATATTTAAATTATCATTATATTTAAAATTTTGACATGCAGTGAATTAATTTATTTAAGTTATTATGATACATATCTTCTGGCATAAACTCAGAATTTTTCATTCTTGTACTTATATGAGGAAGTACAAGGTACTGACAAACTAGTGACGTCAATAGTATGACATAAAAGTTCAGGTAAATCATAATACCTCTGTACAGGTAAGGACACAGGTAGGCAAGGACCCTCCCATTACCTATAGGGGTTTTTGTGGTCACACCTGGCTGGACGTAGTGCACTACTAGTTTACCTGTAGTTTAAATGTAGTGCACTACTAGTTTAAACGTAGTGCACTCCTAGTGCACTAGGGTGTAAAGGTTAGCTTACACTCAACTGTATATAGTGTTATCGACAGTAGTGCTCACTAGCGTTTTATAAACATTGAAGACCACACCAGTCGAATTTTGTAGCAGAGGAGAATTTTCAAAAAAACAACATTTAAGTTTTAAATAATTATATTCAGAAAATGTCACATTTTGATATAAATAGCAAGTGTTATATTTGTCAACGGTAGTGATATCAGAACTTGCAAAAGTCAACATTTAGTTGTATAAATGTATGTTTAAAACGCTGCATTGTCTGTCATTAAATTCTGTTTATGGAAATCGTATACCATAGCACTTCACTGGGTCTGAAAACAACCATATTATTTCCCTTTTAATGAGAAAATAAACTATAAAATATGCTCTTTCGTAGCCTTTTGTTCATAGCACAACAAACATTTCGCGTTACTCCAATTGCAAAATTCATTGATATGTCGCTAAAAATCACATGATCAGACTCGGGACATCTGCCACTATGTTCACTAAGCTTTGGAAATTTCACTGGGGCTCTGAACACTGCAGGTAGGTTTTTAAAGATGTATATAAAATAGGCATACGTGTACGTAAGCATATATGTAATAGGACGAGGAAAAGTGATAAATATAGTGCCGTCGCTGGGGCTCGAACCCCCGACCCTTGGCTCTCCAGCCCGATGTTCTACGTATTGATTCAGCTAAATTGATGCACATAAAACTGCTCGTTTGAAACGCATTGTCTACTTTTCTTGATCAAGGTGTTTCTTGTTGTGTGGGCATAAGGCAGGCGACACCTGGTGAGGAATCATGAGAGAGTTTACGAGATATTTACAAGCTAAATTAGGCCTATATGAATGTACAATGTCGTTTTCCTATCACTTTTAATGAGGCGGTTAATACCGGTATAAACCTGTCTTTTGATTGGTTGTCGAAAAGCACCAATCTAGGTTATCCCCTTACTCGAACAATGTTTAAAGAGTAACTGTAGTGCTAAACCATATTTCGTGAATGGAAAGATTGGTAAATAAGAAGTGAGATAAAAAAGATAACGAAGTTTTGACCATTTTGCTAAATTTCACACCTGAACGCAAATCCGAAAATACCCGATTTTGCCATACGACCAGAAGTGTCGTCATAACGGTAACCGCACTGATAAACTTAATTGAAAAGTCATTATATATTAAAATTGTATGAATCGTATCGCGACTTGTTATTTGTAGGGAGCCTCATATTCAAGAATAAGACACTGATTACATATCAAGGCTGTACGGAGTTCTTTAATGACCCTACTGTTAATTGCAAGTATTATATGCCCCAGGGGACGGTAATTAGTGGGGAGGGGGCCCGGGTTTGGGAGTTCCACAGGTATATGTTTGCGGCACACGTGGTCATGGCCACTCGACCATAAATCAATTACCACCGGACTCGATAGCAAGATTAAAAGGTTATTATTTTGTAAAAAAAACTGTAAGACTTCAAAACATACGCTTGATATGATTATGTATTAAGTTTCTCATGTTTTATTTCATATAACTCCGCTAAAACGGCGTGTGTATTCAATGCATGCACCAGGGACGTATACACATATATAAATATGTGAGACATATACGTCCTTGCATGCACACATCAGCAGGAACTGGTCGTAACATCAGTAAAATGCATACTGACAAATATTTATGCATGTTGGTCGACTGTATGAATATGAAACTTCGTAGAAACAACCTCAAGAAAAAGGATATTTGCGTTACTGTAGTCCACGCACTTAGATATAATCTAATTTCGTGTATGGACTCAGAACTTCGAAAACCATATATTTTATTGGACTTCAAAGAAGAACATTTAATTACATCATATAGAATCATGAGACAATCATTTTTATATGTACATGTACAATGTACGTATATCGGAAAATAAAAATATGTAACTTTTATCAATGTTTTCGACCTGGATAACTTATTTTGACGGGTATCACATTTCGACATCTTTTAAAAAAATATATAAAAACGCGAGGGGTCTTATTGTCGGAGGAAACCGGAGTACCTGGAGAAAACCCACGTGATCGGGCAGGTGACACCCAATACCTTTTCACGTCTAGTCGGGGAATCGAACCCCAGCCGCCTTGGTGAAAGGCAAGTGCTCTATCCACTACACCTCCTGACATCTTTTATCCTATGTTCGAGAAATTATACGTGTGTATTAAAGTTAACAGCTTTCCATCCATTGATAATTATAAAAAAAATAAAATAAAAACTATGTGTGAATATTGTCAAATAAACGGAACATGAGCGAAATCCTGATGCTACCTGTCTTCAGGCATACTCATCGAAATAGAAATCAAGAACAGTTTATTTCGAATTCTGTTTGAGAAAAAATAAGATCAGGTCTTTGAAAACCACTGTGTTTTGCTGACAAGAAATGAACATGGAACATCTTTTGAAAATAAGATGAGAAAATTAATTAATTGGTTTTAATCCGCATTTTATTCTTTATGTGAAAACAAAATATGAAATGATAACTGTGATACAGACATACCATGCAATTTTTCAATAGAATTTGTCAAGTTGAATAGAAGAGTTAAATTTGAAATTTAATAAAGTGACAGGTACTATGTGACTTGACGGCGGGTTCTAGAGATTTCAAAAGGTACACTCGATAGTTTATGTTCCATTCAAAGTCGAAAAATAACTACAGATCTAGAGTACACATTTAGAAGTTATAAAGAGGGGATAATTACCGCAACATACTATTAACAGTTAGTTTTAACTTTGATCGCGCAGATGAGTCCATTAATTTGAATTTGAACAGTCAATATCTAAACACTAAATTAAACAAAGGTATATCAAGGACGATTTCAGACCCCCCCCCCCCCCCCCCCCCCCCCCCCCCCCCGTCTCCCCCCTCCCATAACATGGTACGTCACTTAATTTCACTGTATAATACATTTCGGATTAACAATTAACCAGACGTACATATATATAGAGAGAGATAAGACCCAGTTTCTGGTGTTCCCGTTGTGACGTCACCAATATGTGTGGACAACTTTTAGCGGTTTGCGGTGCGCATGATTAGATTGTGGCAAAACAGGTAAAAAAAATAATCAACCTGTCGTAACTTTGTAACCGTTCGGCCGATTTCGATGCGGTTTCGACAATGTATTAATGCCGGCACAACGAGTCTGATAATTTCAGTTTCTATTTGCATTTTAGTTACTCTTTAAGTTATCATCGGCACAGTCAAGTTACAGATAATGTGGCGTAGTCTAACGGAGTATACATACGCTTTTAGTCTACATATAGTAAGAACGGTAGTCTACATATAGTAAGCACAGTACAATTACGACAGGAAATTCAAATTTTAACCTTCGGATCAAAAACACTAAGTGTATATGATACATTGTGTTTTAATATATTATAAGTAACACGGAAACACAAATGACGAAGGAAGACAATTTTTTGACTCGTGCCCTATCCGAACCTCGAACTCACGATCACCGGCACCAAATCGCCTAGCCAGAAATACCCGCGGCCGTTACCACTGCGCCAACTCGACATCCCAAAAAGGATGTTTTGAAGTCACAGTGATCGACGGTCCGGTATTCTGACATGACCATAGTGGAAATCGTCTACGAAATAATTAGAAATCAAATTGACGTTATGACATTAAAAAAACATTCCGACTGAGTATGAAACAAACTACTCTCCATGATACACAAATGAATAATTAGTCCATCTATATGTTAACTATGAGATGTATGTGTCAATTATTTCTGTTTGTACCCTCCGATTTTCTTGCCGGTTTTTATATTTATGTATATTTTTAAAAATCTATATAGTTTTATTTGTAAATTTAACGTGTTCTATCCGATAACCCTTACCAACATCGCTGGTATCGCTAGTATTTCCGTTGATATAAATCTAACACTAACAAGTTAGCACACAAGTAACTAAAGAGGAAAGTGGAACACTCGCACCCGAACATCTTTAGCATAAGTTATTTCAAATTACAACAATAAGTTCAGTTTTTTTTCAAAAGCAACTAACTGTACAAGGGCGAAAGGCTATGTTTGCACTGTTTAGGAAGTGTTCAGCATTAAACCATCTACATATATGCTCCAACTTTTCGATACACATGTAGGAAGTATCCTTTTCTATGCGATTGAAATTTGGTGCATACACAAAGCTGCAAATATTGAACAAGCGCTTTTTATATTTTTTTTCAAGAAACTATTGAAAATGAAGAAATCGGCCAATAACCAGATGGTACACATTGAATTCGGTCGTTTACCTTTAATTAGGATGACAAGAAAATAAAATGATAAAAAATATTTTTTAATGATTTTGAAATCTATCATATAATGTTACATGTACATAATAACAGTGATTACGATGGTTTATTAGATGTGAGATTTCTTTAATGATTTATCATCAATTGTCCAGTGCTAAGTGTTTATGTCAAGTATTCATCAATTACTGCAACCTTCGAATTATTATTAAATATTTGTGTGTTTCATTGAATTTTCAATAATCCAATATGTAGAGCTAAATATTCTTAGTATGCTTTTTACTCTAGTATTTTTATTTAAAGTACATATCACGCACAGCATATTTGACTGATTGATGTAAATGTTCAGCACTAGTGTAATATCTGGATACATTCAGTATTGTAACACAAATCTTTCTTTCTCATAATATATAAATGGTCATATACTTCATATGTTTTGTATTATGTCATGAAATGTATACATATAAACATTGCACTGTGCTGTTAATTTAAAAAAAAATAATTTAAGCCTAAGAATTATAAATTTGGATGTTTTTAATTAAACCAGGGACGTCCCTGATTGAACTTTGTAAATGGAATCTTGAGTATATTATTATTACATTTAAAAGATAAGAATATATTGTGATCTTTATAGTACATGTAGCATGAATGACTTTTTAAACTGAAAATACAGGTAAATATCTACTTGTACATAATATGCACTTTCCCTGACCAGACTTTAATTGCTGTGTCATTGTTCTCAAGTGTTTATATAATTCTTTTGATCCCCAAAAAGTGGGAGAAAGGAGAAAAAACATACTAATTTGCACTAACTAGAAACTTATTTAGTTAAGGACATTTGATAACGAGGGTACGAGCGATTGTATGGCTTCCCTGTCAGACAAGACAAAGAAGTAGAGACGGTGACGGGTGGTCAGTCTCACAAGTGTTACAAGTAATGGCCCCGGGGGTACGTGTCACACACCTGGTATACACAGCCAAATTATCACCATGGTCATCTAGATCTACCAGGCGGAACGTATTCACATTTCATTTTTACAATAACTTTTTTTCAAAATATTATCAAGTTTACTCTAAATTAACAACTTGACCTGTATGTCGTTCAAAAAAAAATATATCAAATTGATAAGAAAATGATAAAAAAAAGTATTACCATCGTATCGGTCCTTTTCTTTGTACACAACGGAATAGCAGATATCACCATGACAATGTAGGTTAAAATTGTAAAATCCCGGACTTATCTCATTCTGTGGTTGGATCCTTCTTTATTTTATCAAGAAGCAAACGTGTATACCGCATGAGTTTTATGTATCTGGTTTGATTATAACTAATATGTTTTATAACTTAACGACATGCAGTACGGACAAATGGTCAAAATTTTGAAGCGTTACACGCCTTAGTCAAGACACAATAGTACACACGTTATATCACATACAACAGGGACGAATAAACGTCACGGCATCAATGAAAAACAGTTACCAATATAAACGAGTTCCCCAAAATAGATTGGACGGTTTAATTAGTAAAAACAAGGTGATGTTTAATATATGGTTAATTCACTTTATAACCTTGTTAAAGATCTCAGTACATGCAGCGTTTACGAAAGCTACTGAGCGTATATATATTTAATCTATTTTTTCCAGTTTGGGAACCCAGAGAAAGTCAGTACATTTCGGACCCACACTAAAAATGTAGACTAGTAATAATTGTGAAAAAAATACAGAAAATAAACATAAATGCAACGAACACAAAAAGTCTTGGCACAGTGACGCATTATCAATATTATTTATATGATGAAATATTTTAATGTTAGTTAGTTCAGTTTCCCAATGTATCAATATGAGATGGATTTTATAAAAGTATCATACATTTTCATGTTTTATTCTTGTTCGAAGGGCGTGTCGCTACTATCGAAATACATGTAAGTAACACCAACAAACTACAACATATTGAGATCTCATTCTATCATTATATATATTATCTCATTTCAATAAGATTTTGGCTCTTCATAACAGCCCCGTTTCAGTTTTGCTCGAACAAAGAAATTACGAATGGTAACGTCGACAAAGAGAATATTGTTATATTTTATCTGTGATAAGGAATTCCAATATGTATTTCCACGAAATAAGTCTTTGTATATAAACAGGCCTAGATGTTGGTGTCGCTGCTTGCGCCTCAATATTCCGTTTTCAGCCCAGGAGTGCTGATACAAAGGATAGACGTTATTTTCTCTACTGTGCCTCCCTTTTTTATTCCTTCATTCCATACTTTACCGTTTCTACTCACTTTACCGAGCTACCTGTATTGACGTAAAACCCACAGGGACCTGATAATTTGCTACAGATAGTTTTGGACCCTAACTGGGGTGTTTTTTTGAGTAATTTTTAACTTTTGGGAGGGTAACATTCAATTTTCGAAATAAAAATGTCTCATTAAGCCCCCCCCCCCCCCACCTCTCCTGTCTGTCATTTATAATGGCTCGAGGGTCATTGTTATCGAAAAACTGGTTTAGCAACACCAGGGCCCTTACACACACACACTTACTTTAGACCCAAAATAAGCTGCAACTAATCCTCATTTCCCTGTGGCAAACCCAACCAATTAATCAGCATATTTCCGATATGAATATCGGTCAAATTACATTAAAAGAATAAATAAATAAACAAATAAATCAACGTCATTTTGCAAGTATTTGAATTTCGTTACTTCTTGTAATTATATCGGTCGTCATGTAATATCATCATGGTCAACATCGCAGGCAAAGGGTGTACAATTCGCTACTCTCCTTTTCACTGGAGTGTAGCGTATTGTACACCCTTGGATTGCGAATACTCTGGCATAACTTAGTTTTACCACTCTGGTATTACTTAGTTTTACCACTCTGGTATTACTTAGTTTTACCATTCTGGTATTACTTAGTTTTACCATTCTGGTATTACTTAGTTTTACCACTCTGGTATTACTTGCTCAGGGGCCTTATCGGTTTGTTAATTTGGTGTATGCCTCACATCAGATCGTACTAGCACAGGGACCTGAGAATTTGTTACAGCTAGTTTTGGACCTAAAATAGGGTGTTTAGAGTAATTTTACACATTTGGGTGGTTAAGATCAATTTTCGATAAAAATGCCCCCTCAGTAGTCATAAAAGCTATGACTACTGAGGGGGCATTTTATTTAAGGGGAAAAAATATTGATTTTGTTTTGCTCGCAAGGAGGGTACGGGTTGTCCGCAGAAAACTTAACTTTTAGATGCACAAACTTGCCTTCTGAGCATATTTCAGTACTCAATAAAATGTAGTGTTGATTGAGACTAACTGGAAAAGTAAAGTAATTCAATTTCATCACAGACTTAGGTAAATCTGATTCCGTGTTTAATGGACATTTACAAGGCTCTCCAATTCAGGTTATACAAGGCAAACTTATTATATGTGAAATCAGGGACGTATATGTACGTCCCTGGTGATATCACGGACTTTGAAAGAATCTAAAATTAGACATTTTCTAAAAACAGACTATAGCCTTACCTGTAACAGACGTATACGTCTCTGCCTGTAATTAGTACCTATATTGTTCTCACCCTGTAACTACCTATGCTCTGTACGTACAAATACTAAAATAGGATATGTTGGCTGAGTGGGAAGACGCTTGGGTGGGGATAGGATTATCACACCTGGATCACAAATAACAAAATGCAGTGGCTTTGGGGCGCTATGAATGATTAGTCATGGGGCAAATATTACCTGTACTGGCTATTATATATATATAATTACAACACAGGTAACATAATTAATTGTCAGTGATGAGACAGGCTAGGCTTTTAGGCACTGTATAGACGGTCTCATGAAACTATTAAATATGACTGTATATGGGGAAAAAACGCTTCAAAATCTTTTCTTTGTGTGTGTGAAAATGCTTGGGGGTTTCTGGAAACCCCCCTGGATCCGCCTCTGGCTCTCAACGTTGGAGGTAAGCGTGAGATCTTCTGTAACCCAGCCATTTTAATTTTCGAGATAATGAACTGCGCGCGCACCTTCACCTAAAAAGACGGAACAGCCGAACTTAACGGCCGGACGGATTAACCGAACTAAACGGCCGGATGGAGCAGCCGGACGGAGATGCCGAATGAAAAAATAAAACGGGACGGACTGTCAGAACGAACGAACGGAACGGTTCAGCCGAAACGAACGAAACAGACGCAAATGACGGACGGAGAACGAACGCTTCCCGAACGGCGGACTAACGATTACCGCACGCAGGCCGACCGCAGAACGAACGGAACCAAGGTGGATACTTGGCCGTAATTCTAACTGTACTTGTTTTTGGTTGTGATCCCCACCCTATAACATTACAATATATACCATTGCTTGGCAAAAAAGACTAACACAATCATGATATTATGATTGGTACCAGGGTGAGCTCTGCCCTTGCAGAATCAATTTCTGAATCATAACATTTAAACGGTTGAGATCCCCAACCCAAAGCTATATATACAATTACTGGGCATTAAGAGACGATCACAATCCTGATGTAGATTTGATCCCAGGATCTACCATGACCTTGTAGACTTCCCAACCAAATACTATACAATTGCTGGTCATAAAGAGACAAATGCTATTATGATATTAGCATTGATGCCAGGGTCTGGCCACAGGCCTTAGGGACCCAGTTTCTCAGTTGAATTTGAAAACAGTTGAGATTCTCACCCATTAACCAAACTTTATTTATACAGATATGCCTCAAGGATTTGTCTTCAGGACTGTCCCTGTCCATGGGATCTTTTTGGAAAACATTTTACCATGATTACCTAGATACCAATGTATCCAGGTGAGCGATACAGGCCCTCTGGGCCTCTTTTTTTAATACTGGACAATGCGAGCCTGCATCAAAGGATATTTGAAAGAGATCAGACGGATTCCTTGCCCCCAACCTGAGCATGAGCATCATGAATTCTCTAGAAAACATGACCATGATCCCGTTCTAACCTTGTTCAGCCTAATTCGGCCAAGAGATCTGCCTCCAAAATTGGTTAGAGCAATATTCAAATTGATCAATGTTGATACTGTGATTCAAATATATTTGACCCATGCTATATGAATATCTACTGTGTGTTCCTGTGCTGGGTCACCTGTACATGCTGTTTATGTGTATCTGTCCAGTGTTTTTCTTCAATTTGCCTTAGTTTATCTGAAAATATGCAATTTAATGGAGAAATTATTATCAGCAATAAGCAATAATGACCCAATAATACTCCATACTACCAAATACCACCTCTTGCGACTAAGTTATGAACCATTTCAATATTCTGAAACATTATCTCTGTAGAAGGTATCTACTTTTTGTTTCATTTTACATATGTTTATATGTTCTGTGGAACCAACTGTCTACCAATTTGTACACCTGTGCTTAATGAAGACCCCGGGTGACAAATGGTGCCCAACGTTGGCCTTTATTTGTAGCAGATCTAGACCGGGCCAATCGTCGGCGATCAGATACCTCAATTGGTTGAGCGTCTTGTTAGAGTTCGGGGGGTCCCGGGATCGAACCTGGTCTGGCCGCACATTTTTCCTCTCCCGTTACCTTTGGTGCCTGTGACTAAACCTTGTTTCAAGTATTGGGTGCATAGGTGGCAAGGGGATACTCGAGCATGGGTTGTAAATCCTAATGTCTTCGGGTCGACTTTGTTAAAGGAGGGAGGGCTGTAGAAATGTCAGATCGTCGGTGACAAGATGGCTCAATAGTTGAGCATCCGTCTAGAATTTGGAAGGTCCTGGGTTTGAACTCCCGGCTGGCTGTGCCCTTTCCTCTCCTATATATAACAGAGGTCATTTATTTCAATGCCTCCGCTAGGAGTTGAACCCAGAACCTCTGGCTACTTGCATTTTTACGCTCAACCGATCAAGCTAAAGAGAAGATCTCTCTAGTCGAGCGGTATATTGCAGCTAGTATTTACCAGGGTTACATACTCCCCCTCCATGAAAGAACTTGTCTCAAGTTGGGTTCCTACATGGAACTTAGTCTGTTAGTTATCCTCTACAAGACATTAATAAGACCCTACTTCGAGTATGTTACACCTGTTTGGTTTCCACTCCACATAAAAGATAAACGAACTATCGAAAATGTGCAAAGGCGAGCTACGAAACGTGTACCAACCTTGACCAACCTACCCTATTAAGAGAGACTTCTATCATTGGGTCTCCCAACGCTGGAGTATAGGCGAAAAAGAAACGATCTGATTCAAATTTATAGGATAATTAATAAGATTGATACATGTAACATAGATTCAGATGGCCTATTTTGCAGACCAACCTACACAGCAACTGTGTATCAAAAATACAGGTAACAAATGTTGGCAAAAGCCACTGCAAAGGTTCCTGATAAACTATATATTTACAACAATTATAAAGCAAACAAAAATTCAACAAAATCAAAATTTCATAACATGAAAACTATTTTTCCCTGCATTTAAACTGGTTTTGACTAGCAACATGACAATGTCCATCCCCTTCCACTCTCAAAAAGTCACAATTAATCTTCCTCCATAGGGTCGAGATAGTCTTCATTTCCAGTATGGATATCCACCTCCTCCTTGGACGCTCCTCTCCTCAGTGCAGTGGTGGTGGCCTCCGCCTGTCCCTCCCGGATACGGAACCTTACCGGTCGTCCTGGCACTGGTGAACGGGGATGGGTCAACCCCAGTAGGGCCATCCTCGGCAGCCAATCGCCTCTAGCAACTCACCTCCTCCCGGTAGGCTGCCAAACTCCCAGTAACTGGCCTGACTGGGATCAACACCTCACCCGGAGGGAAGTACCGGTCGTTTGGTAACACCACCCCCTCCACCTGCTGTACTGCCTCCTTGGTCTTCTTCGGCGGACCCTAAGTCTAAGCACCAAATGCCGACACAGCTGTTGCTGATATATGTGCCGGAGGCAACACCTATTACACTGGTATTTCACCAGTTCCAGTGGACCCTCATCTGCTTGTAGGTTTTATACAGCATTGGCCCACACTCCTCCACAGGACATGGCAGTCCTCCCTACACCCACTCTACCCTCAGGTCCTGGTCCAGATCATCCTGATCCTGGCGGTCTACTGCCAACTCTAAAATATCCATAACTATTGGTAGGATTATGTCCCTTGTAACCACTTCCTATCTCATCTGGCTCCATCTCCCTCATTCAATGATCCGTAATCATCATCCATTGGTCCAGCTGATGCTTCAGCTTCCGACCAATCCCATGACACTTCCTCCCCCCCCCCCCCCCCCAATACCCCCTGGAGGGTACCATCGCCAAACATAAGCTCCACCTCATACTTTCTGGCTTTTAGTCCCTATCATAATATTTTTTCTGCCGGTTTTCGGCTAACCCAAATGCTTCCCTCATGGTTTGTTGTAGCCAGTCTGTGACAGCAGACTTCCGCGTCACCCACAGGACCCCCTACCATGATATCTAATGGCAGATTTATATCCCTTCCCAACATGAGGAGATTGGGTCTACACCCGGTACTGACATGGGGAGCGGATCTATTTGCAGTGAACACATAGGGAAGGTGATCGTCCCAGTCATTAAGGTGATCATTGACATACATAGCCAGCATCTGTATCAGGGTTCTATTTAGCCTTTCCACAAGTCCATCTGACTTTGGTCGGTACGGTGTACGCAGCTCATTAATATTCATTACTCTCCTCGGTGTTACCTCTTCTCGCGGGTTGACATTAAGACTCCACCGATGAAAACACAAACGTAAACCTTCCTGGTGCGGGATAAACGATAAACTGCCAATACGCTAACTGCAGCTTCCGGTGAGTTTCTTAAACCCATGATTTAGTTTATATAAGTTTACCATGTTCCTCCGATTTGTTAGAATGGTTCTATATAATGCTGTGTAGATAAACAGCGACGTGTTTACCTATGTATGTAGATGATAGGTGTACGCGTACACAGATGCGCGCTATCATTGTTTATATTATGCCTTACCCAATACCTGTACAGTAAGATGTAACTATTTGTACCTTCTTTATTTAAAGTTATCATAAAGCAATAAAATGTACTATACGTTTAGGTGTTGGCTATATATAGCTGTAACGCGCACATGTATGTGATATTATAGTTTACGGGCAACATTAAAGTGTCGTGCGTCATACATTTACCTGTAAATATAGTTGGTCGGGAATGTCATTATTATTACTTAATAATCTTTATAGGGTAGTATTTTTGGTATAGGAATATGTAATAGTTAATTAGGTCACTGTAATGAATGTGTTGGGTAATTACAGTTAATGATGGTAATAGTGAATTTAATAACATTCATATGGGTATTGAACGGTATCTGTATATTATAGCAGACGGTACAGAGTTATATATCTGTTATTGTAGTTAATTCTGCTCAGGGATATGTTGGCTCGTGACAAGAGATCATCTGGCGGACGAGGTGGTCAAGGACAGTGGACACAATGGACAGATGTGTGGTTGATGCTTGGTGACTTGGTGGATGATGATGTGTAGAGATCACTATCAGTAGAGCTTGCATCAATAGCCTTACTAGTGTTTGAACATTGTGATAAGTCATCCCAGGCAATAACTTTATTACACTGGAGTAGATCACTGCCTACTTAGTATTTAATACATTGCTTAAGTGGAATGCAGTCCACCAGTCTATATTTTGTGCAAAATTGTTTTTTTCATGTGATCATTGTGTATTTTTGAAAGGAAGTGAACGAGAGTGTTATGTCTATGTAAACATGGTTGTATATGTATTTTATATAAATTTGCATATAGTGTAAATCAACTTGTCTCTCTTGTTCTTATCAGGATAGGCAATTCACTCATCCCGTTTCAGAAACTTCAATACACAATACATGTCCAAATTAGGTCCCGGTTACATATACTTATATTACACGTATATGCTGTTTTACGTCTCTGCATATACGACCAACAGTTTTTGAAATTGTTATACTACAGTATTTATACTCTGCAGTAGTGGTCGTCAATAACGTAAAATGCGAAAACAATTTGGGGGTAATAATTAATTCTGGTAATTTTTTCGTCAAATTGGTATTAATATAAAATGTACCAAGTTGGTTGATTGGTTTACGGGTTTATTGCTTTTATGACTCCCGTAAGAGTTTCGTCATCCTGACTGATGCCAGTATGGTATACCAGTAAAAGGTAAAATTCTACCATATACCTGTCTTATCCAGGTGAATTCACTGACCAATCAACTTATTGTGTCATGCTTGTGTTAGATCACTTATACCCTGTGATTTGTAATGTGTCGATCTCTTGACTACGATATAAATATATCAATATTACTAAATATAAAAAAAATAATTGTTAATTTCAAAACCATTCCATTCTATGCACTCCAATTATGCATTTTCACTTCACAAATTCTAATTTTTACAAAAACTAGGTTTTGCAATAAATTGATCAAAAGTGGAGGGACCAAGCACGCGTATTCGGTTTCTTGGAGTAATAATCTATAGTGAAACAATGACACTTTCATAAACTCGGGAAAAGCTTGAACATTGTTCATCTTGTTACAATCATACGTGTTGACAAAACGTACGAGTACGAAACCGCTGGAAACTGAAAATTAAGCTGGACAGCTCAGGTAATATGCGGTCAACGATCATTTCTGCGTCGTATTATAAGTATGAAGGATTCAATAGCCGATAGAAAGCCCTACTACCTTCAGAAATTGTCAAGGACTTGGAGTGGTGGTTATCGTTTCTTGATGTGTTTAACGGGACGTGGAATATTCTGAATTCAAAGTCAGTAACATCCCCGTAATCGGACGAGTGTGGGGCCTATTACAATGGCGACTATTATTAGGTAAATTGGGAGCTAGACATACCCGCTATATATAGGGAAACTATAAACATCAAAGATTTAGTTGCCATATTTCGCTGATGTAATTCACTAAAAAATCAACGTATTGTAATATACACTGAGAATAAAAAACAGCAGCGTCATGGATTATCAAAGGTTTCTTTCGACATTAACTCTGTATGTTTGTACTGCACATCCTATTTTGGTGTTGTGCTCAACTATACATTTAAATGTGTGTAGGTTCCAGGAGTTCAAAATGTAATAGCAGACACATATGCAAGACTGCATGAAAAGAGCAAGCGTATACTAGCTTAGTTTACTGTACCAGATAGTACAATCACTACAATTTGTCCGATTCAATGTGTGCGAGTTGACGGCTAATATTTCACAAAACTTTCTCATCAATAGGTGTTGTATCAGAGACTATGCTCATGGAAGCGGCAGAGCTACTAAAAGGCAAGACGTTGACTGATTCGACTAATAGACCTTATGCCACAAACCTGAAGTGTTACTTCTTGTGACCGGTACAAGTATACACCAGTACTGCATCATCACAAATGCTTCAAGTCTACATAACATACTTTGTAACAGTGAAACAATTGAAATACCTTACCAAACGTCAATATCTGAACATCATATCACACTTTCAACGTGTTTCTGGATTTGTTAATCCCATTCAATGTGATTATACTTTGCACCCGGCGTTGATGGGTGCAAAATGAGGCTCTGGATTAGCTCAAACACCTGTAAAATGACATTAAAGGGAGCATAATGCATAAAAACAACAGCCTCAATAAATTCATGAGTTACCGGATACTCAAACTTGAGCGAGTGGTTCGGTTAAAACGTCTCCCAAGCAAATTTCATTAAGAAAAACCGACTATTCCTTCAAAATATTTCGTTCAAAAACAATTAACCAATCGAGTTACAGCAGTCGCATTAGATATGCAATATTCAAACTTGGGCAAGGGGTTTAGGTAGTAAATTTACCGAGCACGTCTTATAAGACCAGATCATTCCTTCAAGATACATCGCACGGAAAGCAATTAGCCAATCAGGTCACAGCAGCCTCACTAAATATGCGCAAAATTAGCCGATCCTCAAACTTGAGAGTGGGGTTCAGGTAAAACGTCTACCAAGCAAGTCTCAACTGATTCCAATCATTCTTTCAACAAGTATCGTGCGGAAAGCAATCAGCAAATCGGGTTACAGCAGCTTCATTCTATATGCCCGGACAATGCCGATAATCGAACGTAATCGAGGGATTTAGGTAATAAGTCTATAATGCAATTTTCATCCAAATCTGATGATAAAATTGCACCTTCAAAATATATTGTTCGAAACGGAATCAGGACGGATGGACATAATCCACTTCGTTGGGCGTGGGATTAAAAAATACAAAAAGGTAAAGATTTCTCTTATGACGCATCGGTGTTTTTAAAGTGTTAGTAAAGTATACCTGAAAAACGTTGGAAAACAACAACTTCAAACATACTTTAAGCGATATAGAAAGCGTTATGTAGTTCATATTTTTGACAGTGGGTCAAAATCGAGTTCAGAAAAGTGTTACATCTTATCATATTTTACATTTAGAAATGCTAGTACTGTATGTACATAATTATTGTTTAATTATGTACCTTTGAACATACTTCCATATGAAGTGACAAAACATAAAGTATAGCTCCTGTCCACAATTAGATTGTTTTGAAATACGATACAAATCCTACTTTATCAATAAGCAGCATACTTGATTTCTAATATAACTTACCTTTAACTCCTGTCTTATTTTCTGAAAGAAATTTTAAGTCAAATTGCAATGATGAATATCAGTTTTCTTAAAGACGATACAAAAGGTGAAATATTACCCTCGCATTGCACAAATTGTAACTGCATGAACTTGTGTAACATATGTATTGACATCCGAACCCGCAAGAGCCGATAACATAAAAAGTATTCGGTTTAAGATGAGAAACTATGAAACGTATACACAACTACATTTGTCCTTGTTTTTTTAAAGTACCTAAGCCTGGCACGTCCTTGAGTGACCCTTACTCTTAATAGGATATAAAACAAAATAAACTAAACCAAATTGTTAGTAACTTTTTTTCTGCGTTTAAAATAGACATTGCGATTTGTCAATGTAGACAACGAAGCATTACATTAGATATTAAAAACAAACATTGGTTGCTACCTCTTCTTTCTACAGCAAAATATTATGATCTTTTTTAATTTATGCTTCTTGATTGATTCTATTTTTCAGACAATACTTACTAATTCAGCAGCAAATTAGAATGTACATTTTTATTCTATATTGGTACACTTTTAAACATTTCATATAATAAAATGTGAGAAAAATGAATGTGTTATAAAATACTTACTTCTATTTCCACTTTCATCTTCTATAAGAAAAATAAAGTTCGTGTTGCGGTTTAAGTGTTTACACATTTGCAGAAGGCAAACAAATCGTAGTTGTTATGTAACTGTGCCAAGTAATGAATACACTGTATGTGTTTGCAATACCTTTGACTGTTAGTATATTTGCAGTTATTCGCGAGGGGTTATATAGGTTAAATAAAATTCCGTGAGATTAAATACCTGTGAAATATACCACCCTGTTAAGATTTATTTCTAAGAGACAACAAATATTTCTGGTAGTGTGCGAAATTTTATACCCGTGAATACGTCCCAATAAGTAAAACGCGACATTTTCTCCCCGTAAAATTAAACAACTATACAGTATTGAATAATCTGCAAAAAATATCGCAACAAATATTAGTTTGTCGATGCAGAATGCTTAGTAAATATTAGAATTTGCATTGGTAAAATCTTGATGATATACATGTTGATTTTGTCAATTTAGAATAATAAAACTACCAAAGGAAAAGAAGTACAATTTCGAATAATCTCTAAAAAAATGCTTATCTAGTAAATCGATTCCATTCTGTTATACCCAATACTGTAAACGTACCTATTTTAGCGCAGTAAAATGTAAGCGCAAACACAAAAAAAGCAAAACATGATTTATTAGAGTGGACTTGAATTAGGGCAGTCGAGAGGTTAAAATCAGGAAAGTCTCCGTCTATACAAACAGTTCACTACGCGGCCACTGACAGATGACGGGAACCGGTGCTACACATGTTCTACAGGTAAGTCACTATTGAGCTGTTTTCATTAAAATTACGTGTAAGTTGTAGTCGTTCTGTTGTTTGTTATATCCCCCAAACTAATTTAGTATACTAAAAGTGACCATGTTAAAAAGGTAGTTAGTTTCAGCTGTCGACTCCCGCCACCTTTGGCCACTTAACCTGACCCAAGAGTTGCTAAATCGCGTGATGAAGAATTAATTGCATCTGCAAATAATGAAATTGTATCAACATCACCAACATCATAGAAAAGAAAACGTGGATCTTATAAGACTTGTGATAGTGGACAACGTGCAAAAATGGCTAAATATGCAGTAGAAAATGGAGTAATGAACGCGGAACGTCGTTTCTCTGTAAACGAGAGTCCAATCCGAAATCTGAAAAAAAAACGTTTCTGTCAATGAAACAATCTGGAGATGAACGAACAATATATGTTAAACAAGATCGCGGAAAGCCGCTTTTACTCGGCATATATAAACAAGATGTACACTCTTACGAGAAATGGGTTGCGTGGTAAATATGCCGATTTTACTTGGTGGTGCAAAAGGCGTTATTAAAAACAAGAACAGGCACCTTCTTGCCGAATACGGTGGTTCCGTGGAGTTAGCAAAAACATTGGCCCAATCTTTTCTGAGCAGAATGTCAAAAGAAAGGGTACTAAAGTGGCACGGAAGCTGCCAAGATATTTTGACATGATGGAAATGGAGTTTTTATAGGAGGAGCAAAACATTTTGACAAATAATAACATCATTGATAAATTGATAATAAATTTTGACCAGACCAATGTATACATCGTGCCGGTGGTGATTACACACTGGAACAGTCCGAAACCAAACAGGTTCTCATCATTTCCCTTGAAGATAAACGACAGGTAAGAAAATTTAAATAATTGCATTTTATTTGTATTATTATTTACTCGACTGAACTACGTAAGAGTGGGCAGTTCTAGGTATGCCCGTGCAGTCGCATTAGATGGTCTATTGATTTGCATAAATTAAATTACTCTCGCTATGTATAGCAAACACAACAGCGATTAAAAAGGCAGACTGTTTATCACTATAGCCCTGTATTATTTGATTACAGGTACATGTAGCTGTTGTTTTGGCATGTACCCTGTCCGGAGTGCTACTACCCCCTCAGGTCATATACCAAGAGAAAACTGTCCAGTGCCGTCTAAAGTTCGACTTTCCCGATGACTGGCATGTCACGCACAGCGAAAATCACTGGAGTGATACACATACAATGATTGAATTCGCAGAAAAAGTCATAATCCCCTACGTGGAGAGTATCAGGGAGCAAAGGTCACTCAATAAATTCAATCAGACTGCACTTTGTATTTTGAAGTGTTCAGAGCACATTGTGTAGATGATTTCCAAAGTAAGCAAACATTAAAATGCGTTACGTACCTGCGTCATGTACTAGTGAATTACAACCACTTGACGCTTCGGGCAATGACACTTTTAAGAAAAACATCAAATCAAGTTTTCACAATTGGTACTCCGATATAGTTGACGAAAGCCTGCAGTCCGGGAAAACTAATGATGAACTAGATGTTGATTTGAAGCTATCAACGTTGAAGCATATACATGCAGGGTGACTGGTATCTGCCTGTCAAAAAGTCCACAAACCTTGCATTACAAAAGGTTGGGAAGTTCCGGATTGAGCGACGCTATAGACGAAGCGAGGTCAAATATGTAATGTAAATACACGTGTGTTGACTGTTTACAGTATTATCTTCTGTGTGGTGACGGGTAATAAATGAATTCAAAAATATTTAGTTTTGTTATTTGTAAACTGTTAAATAAACAATATGTCAGTGCCAAATCATCGTCTATTGGACTGCTCTACTTCTTCAAGAGGACATATCAGGTTTTACCCATGTTTGAAAACTCATCCTGTTTAATATCAATAGAATAGTCTTCCTAGACTTATAGATTGTATATGCACTTTATACATGTTCAGTTTTTAATTGAAAACGCCGCCCAAACAGCCCTAAAAGCGCTTAAATTAAACTACCGCTAAAATAAGTACGTTTACAGTAAGAGTTGTTGACATCGTGAAACATAATCATTTCCTTAATGACGAGATACTATCTATAACTCTGTTTTTAAACTCTTCAGTATTGACATTTTGATATAAAGCTTAATTTTAATGAAAGAGATATGTTTGCGGTATACTTACATCCAGGTCGTCGAATGCTTGCTGTAAGGAAAACGAAACTTGCATTACATTCTTTTAAATGAAATCAACGTGATGGTGTCATAAAAGGTGTATGCTTTTGATAAAAAAATGTCTTTACTATTGACTGCTACCTTGTTCATCAAATTCTTTCGAAATGTATTCCTATTATTGTAGAAAAATTTAATATGGATATAATTGTCATTGTTTATCTTTCTTCGAGTTGTCATTTTATGAATAAACGTCTGTATGGGGGACATAGTGTGGTATAGTATTGCTTACCTTTTTCTTCTCTTCGGATTTCTGTAAGAGAAATATGTTTCAAAGTTGATTTTGCATGACTTACGCAGTCAAATATTAATAGGAAAAAAACACTTCATAGAAAAATAACAAAAATAAACTTTTGCCAATAAGCAATACATTGAGAGAGAGTTCGTGACCGTAACTATTGTGAGTCGATGAAGCAGAACACGCTTACTCTTCCGGAGCATCTGGTCTTATTCTCTTGTACTTTTACAAGAGTCTCCATGTGGATTATGATTGTGTTAACGCTTCGGTATTTTCTTATTTATTTTGACTTGTACACATTTACTCTTGTTGAATCGATTTTGAGTTTGAGTTTATTTATGATTTTCCAGACAATTTTTTTATTCAATCATTATTTCCCAAGTGTATGAATGTAATCTGTGTGAATGTGTTTTTCTTATTCAAGTCCATTTTTTAGCTAAATTGGCCTAAAATATGTCTGTTTAAAATAAGAATATCAAAAATGAAACCAGTTTGTGAGATATGAGATCGACGTTTTTGAGTTTGCTTGGTAATGTGTTTACTTGTTGTGATGACAATGATGACTCGGTTCTCATTTTTTTTGTATTTATAAAATGTTATTTTGTTTTTTATTCAATTAACCCGTTTATTCTAGAATTTACGTCCAAGATCACATATTATAATAAATCGACAGCCTATCAACCACCATGGCCAAGAGGGCAAGGAAACCTTTGAGTGTTGCATAGAGAGACTAGAACAGTACTTTGCGGCAAAAGAGGTGAGGAATGAAAAGAAAGTTCCCGTGTTTCTAGCAGTCATAGGCCCCCAGGCATATTCGTTACTGAGAAACATTTTGACACCAGCATTGCCCGGTACTAAGAGCTTCGATGAGCTGTCTAATTATCATTTACCAAAACCAATCGTAACTGCTGAACGATTCAAATTCTATAACTGCGCACAGGAAGAAGGGGAAACTGTGAATGAGTACTTAGTCAAGCTGAAAGAAATTGACAGTACACTGTGACTTTGAAACATTCCTTGAACAAACGTTAAGAGATCGACTTATTTATGGCCTAAAAAGTGAAGTAATTCAAAAGAAGTTGCTGCTGGCTGAGAAACACCTGACTTTACACAGTGTGATAGAGTTAGCACAGGTTATAGAGATAGCTGCTAAAATACCATTGAAAAGCATCCTGGCACTGTAGACAGTAACAGGACGGGAAAGAAATGGAAAGATCAAAGGAGCAGAGGTCATGAAGTCAGAACAGATAAAGATCAGCCTATGAAGACTGATAGGTCTTGCTACAGGTGTGAAGGAAAACATCATCCAAATGACTGTAAATTTAAGATTTTAAAGTGTTTGCCTGTAACAAGATAGGGAAAATGTTTCTGAGCAAGAAACACTTACAGAAGAAAGTACAGAACAAATATGTGGACCAGGATCAAACAGCTTCAGATGATGATGACTTAGGGTTGTATGGGTTGTATTCGATCAGGAGTAAAGAAAACATGAGAGGTTACCAGGTGACAGTTAACATATATGGCAGTGATGTTAGTATAGAATTAGTCACAGGAGCGGCGGCGACTATAGTCTCTGAGAAAGTGTATAAGGAACTCATATCACATTTGAAAATGTCGCCATCGACTATATAGTTGAGAACTTACACTGGTGAGGCGGTACCATTGATGGGTGAAGTTCAAAAACCTACAACGTACAATCAGCAACACGTTACCTTACCCTTACAGATAGCCGTAGGGGGAACAAGGGTACAAGGAAGGAATTTTCTGGAAAAAAATCAAGTTGAACCGGGCTGAGATTTTTTCTGTAAACAGGGTCATAGTCTCGTCAACCTTAGATGAAATGCTTGATAAGCACAAGTCACTGTTTAAAAAGGATTTTGTTGACGCTTTGGTATTCTCTGATTTTCTTTTTTCTAGAAATGTCTTTGAGACATAAATGCCTCCGCCTTCATATGAAATTAATTGTTTATGCTTATTATGTATGCGAAGTTTGATGACAATCGGAGCAGTAGTTATTTAAATAAGCTGGTTATATTGCCATGGGACTTGACGTAACGGGACGGGGTGTGACTTAAACGAGAAAAAATGTTCCTGAGAGACATATTCCTTTAAAATCTGCGTCAAGTTAGGCTCGTGTGACCTTGTGGTTTAAGTTTTTACATTTGAAAATAGTCAGAAGGTTTTCTACATATCGGTTCCTATTCCTTTTAATATAACTCAAAGTATTTAGTTTTCAAGGAATGTTATCTTAGACATTTTATTACACTTGGTCCTCTCGTATTTATAAAATGTTATTTAATTGTTTTTTATTCAATTAACCCGTTTAATCTAGAATTTACGTCCATGATCACAGTTTAAAAAGGATTTAGAAACTATTGGAGGTTTGAATCTCGGATAAGGGTTCAACTGGAAGCTCAACCTATTTACATGGCTCGTCCAGTCCCATTCTAATTTAAGGAACCATTAGAAAAGGAACTAAGAAGGTTGGAGGAATGTAGAGTTATTTATAAAGTCGGCAAAAGTGATTGGGCAGCTCCAGTCGTGGTTGTACCTAAAGCTGTCAAATCCATCAGGATATGTGGAGATTTCAAAGTGACTGTAAACCGTTCTCTTGATGAACAGCAGTATCCTCTCCCAAATATCGCAACTAGCCGGTGGTAAGAAATTCAGCAAGTTAGTTTTATCACAAGCATATCATCACCTACGACTAGATGCAGCCTCATTACCCTAACTGACAATCAGCACTCATCTAGGCCTGTACAGGTATAATCGTATGTCTTTTGGTATGGCCTCTGCCCCGGCCATTTTTCAGTCCGTAATGGATCGAATTCTTCAAGGGCTTCCGCATGTATTGATGATATTTTGATTACGGCAAAGTCTGATGAGGAACATATGAAAACACTGAAGGAAGTTCTGAGACGGTTGAGTAAGCACAATGTAAGACTTCGAGAAGACAAATGTTCATTTATCCAGGATCGTGTGGAGTATACGGGTTACGTGGTTATAAAGAGACAAATGTGACAGAACTGAAATCCTTCCTAGGATTGTTGAACAATTATGGACAATACTTATCAAACCTATCAATTACTCTACATCCACTGGATGAACTCCTTAGAAATGACAAGCAATGAACTTGTACCACCGAATGTCAAGAGGCCTTCCACACCTGCAAAGACCAATTATCTAGCAGCAGTGTGTTAGTTCAATATGATGCCAAACAACCGTTGAAACTCGCTTGTGATGTTTCTGCATATGGGCTCGGGGCAATAATATCACATGTAGATGAGAAAGGAGATGATCGACCTGTAGCCTATGCCTCAAGGACACTTGCACCGAGTGAACGAAACTTTGCTCAAGTGAAGAAAGAGGCATTGTCTTTCGTGTTTGGTGTGAAAAAGTTTCATAAAAACCTATATGGTCCCAATTTTAACTTAGTGGCGGACCATAAACCACTGATGACCATTCTGGGACCCAAGACAGGAGGACCGACTCTGGCAGCGGCCAGGATGCGGAGATGGGCAATGATACTGTCGGCATATCAATATGACATTGAATATAGGAGATCTGATGACCATTGTCGCGGTTGCCGTTTCGGGAAAAATGAAACCGGAAGAGGAAGAGATCCATCAATTGTGTCAGGTAGATGACCTCCCTGTGACAGGTGAGGACATCAGCAAGGACACGAAAACGGACCCCCTCTTTGCAAAGGTTCTTCAATATTTGATAAATGGATTGCCTAACTTTGTATCAGATGATGGATTACGGCCCTTCTTTCAATGGAAAGATGAATTGTCTGTTGAACAAAACTGTATCTTCTGGGGAATAAGAGATGTTATCCCTATTCCCCATCGTGAGAGAGTTTTGGCAGAGCTACACAATGAACACCTGGGTATGTGTTGAATGAAAGCTTTAGCAAGGTAATACCTATGGTGGCCAGGGTTGGATAGCGAGTTTGAGTTCCTCGTTAAGGCCAGCCATGCATGTCATGCAACAAGGAATCCACCACCCACCGTACCGTTACATCCGTGGAGTTGGCCCACTCGTGTGTGGCAACGATTGCACATCGACTTTGTCGAAAAGGACAAAGATCATTTTTTGGTGGTCATTGATTCTCAGTTGAAATGGTTTGAGGTCTTTTACATGACAACTTCTACCTCCAGTAAGATAGTGGAGGTCTTGAGAACATTATTTTCATCTTACGGATTACCAGAGGAAGTCGAGTCCGATAACGGCCCTCAATTCACTTCAAAGGAGTTTGGTCGGTTCATGGAGAAAAATGGGGTAAAACATGCCTTAGTTCCCCCATACCATCGAGCGTCTAACGGGACAGCAGAAATATCTGTTCAGATACTCAAGAGGACTCTACTGAAAGAAGTGTTAACTAGGGATGGTCAGTACGAATCGCTTCAACACAGATTGAGCAATTTTCTTCTTTCATACCGTGCTACACTACATTCTGTGAATGTTTTTTCACCAGCAAAGTTGTTTCTTACGTGATCTGTTCGTACGCGCTTATCATTACTAAAATCAGATATGGGGAGGAAAGTGAGGACAGCTCAGGATAGGCAAAATGGGAATCATGACAGAGGTCAGGTCAATATCAAAACCTTTGTAAAGAATCAAACAGTGCGTGTGCATAACGGCATTGCAAAATGGGTCCTGGGAAAAATTGTTCGTCAGTTAGGACCAGCCACCTATCTTGTTCGTGTTGGACCAAAGATTCATTACATACATGCAGATCACATTCTGTCATCAGGAGAAACATATGACTTTTCTATGCATACTGATTTCGAACCTCCATCCACTTACGCACCAGTTCAATTATATGAACCTCAATAGAGTCCAGCATCTATTGTTAATCCAGCTACTCAACGGTCGCCCCTATTAAAACTGTCATGACACCCTCCTCTGAAACTATACAGTCTCCAACTGTGAATACTAAGACTGAGGATGCAAAGGCACCTGTGAACCTTGATCTGTAGTAAGTGATAGTGTTTGCGTTTGAACTTTGTTAATGTTCACTTTAAATTTGGTTATTTGAAAATTTAGTTTCTAGTTATTTTTTTTTGCCAGAGACTATGCTTAACAGTACTGTATTGTTAACCAAAACGGAAGTGTATCCGTACTATAGTGTGCGCTACCGGAAATGTAATGTAACACCTGGCATGGCCAATAAAATGGGTTGAACTGAAGAACTCTCGTTGAAAATATATTACAGTGTGAATAAACACTGTTTTCAAACAAATAACCCATGTGACATCGAGTATGCGCCCAAAAAATCTAATAAATTCAGATGTTATAGCTTCACATAACAAAGGCCGAATTTCCATATATATTTGTTGGTTCTACATAGGAAACCATTTAAAGTTTCATAACATACGTCACTGTTCTTTGCATCTGTTCATTCTCATGACAAAATTCCGGCGTCCGTCCGTCAACAATCGACTTCTTCTTCATAATTGGTAGGAAGCATGCCTAGGTAGCTGGGATTCAAATTTATGCAAATGATTGAGCTGCCCCCCCCCCCCCCCCCCAACACCCCATCATATCTATTAATAAATTTTAGACGTGCAGTATATCTGTGTGTTACGTCATCTTCAATGATCCGAATGCAAACATGCTTGAATGCCAAAGATGCAGAAAGCATTTATGCATCAAATGTCTTAAAACCTCCATGCCAGAGAACAACATTATCAAACTTTCAGATCTTACCTGGTTCTGTGCAGAATGTAGGGATTGTGTGGAGAAAAACAAATAATGCATGAATACCATAGATGCAGAGCGGATTTCTGCATCAAATGTCTTAAAACCCCATGCTAGAGCACAACATTATCAAACCTTTAAATTTTACGCGGTTCTGTGCAGAATGTGGCGATTGTGTGGAGAAAATATACACATTGATACCGGCATTAAAACCAGGTTCAAGGAAATAGTGGTGAACTACGAGAGTAGGGTCATGAAACTACCAATAGATCTAGATACAAAATGTGATTAAGAGAAAGTAAGAGAGATAGTGACAGATAAACTGAATAGGAAATCTGCGACTGTTAAAAAGAGCCTGTACATGGCTGATGACATTTCTGTGGATAGAACCATAAGTATCAGTGACATTGAGCAGAGGAAAGTAGAGAAGGGAATTTCTTTGTAACATGGGTCAGAGGAGTTGGTTTCGGTCGAAACGAAAGAAAGAATGAGACATGATCTAGGTATTGTACAAGTGATTGTGGACAAATGTAATGTGTAATATGAACATGCGGATATAGAAAAGGTCACCAGTACACTTGGCATTTGAGAGAAACTGAGCAAGCTGTATGCGGTTGCAGAGTATCAAATGACCTTACTAAAACCGAAAGGGAAAATGAAAGTAATTGTTTTTATGAATCTTTACTCGGTGAATCGAGATACAAACTTAGGGGTCAAATCAAATCGTAAAACTTTCAAAGGAAAAGCAGGAAATTCACAATGGATTTCAAATTTTGTAAATGTGGTCAATGCTTTTGAAACAAAAACTTTGTTGCTGTTACACCAATGGAAACTAATTAAGAAACAAGAAAGAGGTATCATTCTATATGAAAATAGTGAACTTGAGAATAATGAGGTAAAATTGACACTGAGTTTAAGACTTACATGTAACATCGACGATGCTCTGTTGATAGGAATAATCTACAGATCAGAAAGTGGATCAGACTGGAACAATGAGCGCAAATTCATAGCAGAGGCAAACATCCTAGGCTATAGGAAGCTTTTGATTATGGGAGGTTTTAACTATCGCCGCAATATTAACTGGGACTGTTTGACTACAATAGGAGAGGCAGCGAAAAACTTGTTAATTACACCCGTATGTGCGCAAACCGACTAGATGGAAAGGAATTAACTTGGAGAGTAAGTATCAAGCCAAAGCCTAGACGGGATCAAGCCAAATTCGAACGTGACAAGAAGGGCTCCGTCGTGGGCAGAATATGCTATTATCTTTTGATAATGAATGCTTCAAGCTAGACGTGAACGTCAAGGAGCGAAGATGTTTTGCAAAAGGAAACTATAAAGCCACCAGAAGCAGCTAAGAGGGGTTAGACTTGGAAAAAGTGTTTAATGTAGTGGATATAGACAGGGCTTTGGCTCAATTTACATCCATCTTAGGGGAAGACATAAAGAACAATATACCAGGAATTATTTCATTTTTTCCTTTAGACAAGGGTGTAATAAATGTCCTGAAAACCAGGAAAAGACTATCAAGAACGGTACTAGCATCCGCTAATGAATCGGAAAGAAGAAAGTACAATAAAGTGCGAAATAAAGTTAAGCAACTAGTAAGGAAAGACAGGAAGAGCAACAAGCATAATATGGCATTAAGGGCAAAGGAGAGTCCGAAAGTCATCTGGAGATACATAAACGCAAACCGTAAAACTACAGTGGTAGTACGGGACCTATTTAGGGACCCAAGGGACCCGAAATTTTGTCAAACCAGTAATGATCGTAACAAGTTCAACATACATGCTTGGTTCTTGACAAGCGTTTTTAGTGCGGAACCAGAGGGAACTACATCGACACGTCCGAGTCAACCATAGAGAGCATAATTTTTAATTAATTTTTCATCGCAGTCATGTCAAATTGGAATAGTATGTACCTTCCAATTGCATTTAAGGTTGTTTTTTTCCTTAAAATGGAAAATTTATGATATTACACTAGTGTAATGTACTAAACATGGATACGTTAGTTACATCATATTTGTTTAGACCGTATGCGACCTTAATTTTCCAGAAGGCTTTCACACATGGTGAAGCACAAGAAAAGCACAAAGCGTTTAAAGATTAAACTCCGGTGGCGGCTTAGGGGTTGAAAAACTGATTCATGAAAACAATACATGGAAAAAGAATCAGATATAAAATCAGCCGCTCCTAAGAAAGTCACGCATTTACAAATGTATTTTAATTGCTATTCCTACACCCACAAACACTATTATTCAGCAACTGAACACATCCTTTTTTAACTTTATTTGGCAATCTCCTATTGACAAAGTTAAGCGAAATACTATTATTCAAAAATACGAAAGTGGAGGCCTTAAAATGATAAACATCAATAATTTTTTTTCGAGTTTAAAGTCCACTTGGATACGAAGATTACTGCAAAATAATTGTAGAAGTTGGATTAGTATTTTTGAAGCAGAGAATTTTCCAGTGGAATACATATCAGATATGGGCATTGATTTTTTAAAACAATTTAAGACTTGCAATATCTTCTGGAAGGATGTTTTTCAGTCTTGGGTAAATGTGTCTGAAATAATACAGGTAAAATCTATAAAGCAGTTCCTTACTCTCCCCATCTGGTACAACCCACTTTTTAGTGTCAATAAAAAGTCATTTTTTGTCAGAAAATGGTATAATCAAGGTATCAAAAATGTTTGTGATCTATTAGATGAAAACAACATGTTTTTAAGCTTTGCAGATTTGAAGAAAAAATAATGTATACACTCTAAGAACTTTCTATTTTATCACAGTATATGCCAGTCTATAAGGCAATATTGCAAGGAATTAAATTATGAATTAACTACAGAAATCATTTGTGAAAGACCTTTCATACCAAATCATATTTATATTATTATAAAAAACAGAAAAGGTTGTAAAGACATGTATGACATATTAAATAGTAAAATTAAGGTAGTAAATACAGCTGAAAGAAAATGGGTATCGAAAAAAAATATTTAAAAATATAGATTGGAAAAGTTCATATGGTATGGTTTTTAAAGTGACAAAAGACACAACTCTACAATGGTTTCAATACCGATTACAAAATTGTATTCTCCCAATTAAATACTATTTGAATAAAATTGGAAAGTCACAGGACAATATCTGCAATATATGTAAAGTAAAAATAGAAACTACAGAACATTTATTCTGGGAATGTCCACAATCTCTAAAACTATGGCCAGATTTAAAACAGAGAATATACAGCAGAATCAGAAAATTAGTTGATTTTATACCAGAAACTATCTTTTTTGGAGCTACTGAAAATGCTAACATTCCCATAAATTATATTATTTTGTATACAAAATACTATATATATACTGTTTCCAGAAAAAAAAAACTTTAAATGGTTTGAATGAGTTTCTTTCATCCAGATATTATATTGAGAAAGCTTTAGCAGTTAAAACATTTTACGAAGAAAAATTTGATCAAAGATGGGTGGAATGGCAAGACTTTTTTTAACCTTTTTTTTTCATATTTGTATGCAGTATTGAATCCTTTTTGTTTATTGAGATGGAGTTTTTCTCTTAAAACCAAATGTACTGTGGTGAATTTGGGGAATTTAGTTTAGTACAGGCATGTGGGCGTACTAGCATTCATGCAGTCGCACATATGTGTACGCTTGAGCCATGCATGTGTGTGCTTTGATCATGCATGTATGTATGCATGCCTTTGTAAATCTGCATGTAATTGTATATATGCACATGATGTATGCACATAGCTGTGTGCAATGCATTTAGTGGGCATGCATGTAGTGAACATGCATGTGTGCATACATGTGTGCTTGAGCTATTCATGTGTGTGGGTACTTGGATCGTGCATGTGCATCTGTGTGCATGCCTCTTGATTTTCACCTGTTAGTGTAGGTATGCACATGGTTATGTGTATGCGCATAACTGTGTGTAATGATCATGCATGTAATGCATACATGGGTGCATGCATGGTTGTGAGCTTGCACATGCTTGCTATTGGTGCATGGATTTGCGTGTGCATGGATGCTTTATATGAGTGCATACATGTGTGTGTCAAGTGTTTGTGTACATGTGTGTGTGTGTTTTTTATGTTTTGTTTGTGTTACCGTGTGCCCTACGGGGTGCACCTGATGGTGTTTTTGTATGTTTGTGTGTATATATGGATACATGCAACTCATGTAGTAAGTGTGCATTTGTACATGCATGTGTATGTGTGTGGTTGTGTACATGCACAGAGTATGGATGTATGTATCCACTTACGTGTTGGTGCATGAACACATGCACACATGCTTGCTTGTATGTGTATGTAGGCATGTTGTATAAGTGTTGTTTTTTTTCTCATGTAAAGTGCTTATTTTATTGTTGTTGTATATCACTTTATGTGAACACGTCTTGATAGTTTGTGCAAAATGTTTTGTTATTGTCTTGTGATATGTTGTGATTTCAAGTAATGTGAATAAAAAAAATGTATTTTAATTCTGCTTTACGCACCAGCAAAATGAGAATATTTGTTGAATATTTGATTTGAAGTTGCATTCCCAGATTTAATTTACAGTAGTAGGAGAAATAGATGATGAGCTGCGGGGTAACCTTTTGACAAGTATAGAAAGTGAAAGAAAAGATAACATATTCATGTTAAAGTTCTTGCGTCATTTTGGATATTTGTTTTTTGATCGATTCAGTATGGGTGGTTACAGAATCCGCGGAAGCACGGTATTTCAACACTGAGATTAAAAGAAAATCTTACACCGGTAAAAGTGTGGTTATCCCTGTCCAGGGCAAGAGAATAATCTATAATCCATATCAAACATTTATCTTTTATTGCCCAACCGGGCAACATAAATCAAATGCGAGCTTTCTGATTTGACGTAGTACTCACATCCCAGCCGGAAGTTAGATATCCAATCAGGAAAGCTCCTCCAGTCAACGCCAGTCCGATTAGGGCACCTCCAGCCAAGATAGGAAACCCCAAAGACCCAATCCAAGGCGCAGCGCCAAGAGTACCAACGCCGGCACCACTGATTCCGAGTACACTGGCAGAACCAATCTTTTCCCAAGTACCCATGGTCTATATTGACAATAGAAAATAGCATTAGCTCAAAAGACTTTCCTCACAAAAGTAAAGTCGGGAAATTATTTAATAGGTCCGACCAACAAAAGACGGGTGTTTCAAGTGCAAAGCCATTGATTATATTCGTCATGTTGCCATAAGGATACAACATACAAAAAGACCGGTCATCTTAATGACTGTATTGGAAACTACACCAACACATTGCAATGGAAAAATATATAAATAAGGACCAGCTTCTGTTTTTAAAAGTAGCTTGCGATTCCCTGATGATAACATATGACGTTTTTATTATTTTTATATGAATTACATGTAGATAAATAAAACTGTGCATCTGCAAATCCGTTACCTGGCAGTTTTACTCAATGAATAAATTAAACGCTTTCCATCATTCATCATTTTTATATACTCTGTCTCTCCTCAATGACATTATAAAAGTTTGGGATGTCGTTTTTTTAAATAATTATGACTACTGTTATACTATTTTTTTATATTTCAGTTAAGCCTATATTATTATTGAACAAGTTGGGTTGAGCAGGCCCTACATACTCGGATACTGTCTCGCATGTGGGTTAATGTTGTACTTCTTAAATACACTTGAGAAATCGTAATCATCTCCAAGAAACGACTTATTTATCGTGTTAATCTCTGTTATAGACAGTTTGTCCTGATGCATGGATGTTAGGCACCAGCTTATAATACAGAACTAAGTTACTGTTCTTTAAATGGGTCACGTTATATTTGATATGTACAGAGTAAACACGGATCGGAAATATATCACATTGCATCATTTTCCTGTATGCTATACTGCCAGATTACAATTAGCTCTGTTTTGATCTACGTGTGGATCAAATCGGTTCCGCTTTTAGGTGCAACAGAAGTCACGCAATTTTAAGAAAAATCCAGACATGCATACTTCCGGCGTCTGCCGCAAGCCAGTGAAAAAAACGTCTGCATTTGACATTATGCCGTCTACTAAGTATTGATGCGTTGTACAGTACTCTTACGAGTGACTTCCCTTGGGCTTGCTAATTCAACAACATGGTTAGATTACGCCTCTAGTATAAGGTTACAAACTTTAGAGTTTTCTCTATGAACACTACCAAACAATAATGACGTAAATACGGTCGTTACGATGATACATATGGTGAGTCTCGTACCTAGAGACACTGAAACTTTGGATTGATGTGGCTCGTAAACAGTGTGATGTGTATCGTTTGGAGGAAAGTTCGAAAGCTGTGCTTGCCTACTGACCTTGAACCAAACCAGTTTTTCTCTGTCATAGAGGACGATATTGCATCTATATTTAGCCTGTTAAAAAGGGATGTGGCATTAACGTCTGCTTTTAAAATTAATTTCAGCATTTTGACTGGACAAGATTGAGTGTTTGTTTCGTACATCCGCCGGTCTGACATGGCCTCCTCATTTACCAAACCTCGCTGATGATTCTTTTGTTGTTTCATGAGTGAGTATTAATTTTCCTTTGGATCTTTTACAAATTCAAAAGAATTCAAATTCGATTGATAGTGAAATTCTAAATCGCGATTGTGAATAGAAATGTTGCATTAGACCCCGAGTCTGAAGATTATTTGACATTTATGTTTTTGATATGTTTTCAAGTATGATTTATTTAAGCTGTGTAGGACGTGGTGTCCCTTGTGTCATTTGTTCTTTAAACAGACTGCTAAGTTTTATGCTTGCATTTTGGAATGAATTTCCATGAATAATATCAATGTTTCTGCCAATATTATACAAATCTCTGTTAATTCCTGAAACGATTGATATTAAAGTGTTATTGTGATATTCGTCTGCCTGTGCTTGTTGTAGGCTCGTCGATATTCTCCTTTCATGATCTATAGGTTTGGCTTTACAGAAAAAAATCACCAATTTCACCGATTGATCTTTTTCACTGACCGTCGCCATGTCTAGCTCCCTTTCAAACGTCGCGCAGTGCCAGTCTGCAAGTTAATCGTGGTTTGACAATATTATTTCAAACTCGTCAATTTTACCACTGCGCTGCATTTTACAATTTTTGTGGTGTGTTTATAAGCAGCACAGATCATTATATTGGATTAAATGTTTTCTGCGCAAATTTCAAATGACTGCCCTGTTATACCTCGCAAACGTTTCTTCCTCAACTTCGTGGTTTTCTTTGAAGCCTCTGACTGGTTCTATTCCTTGCAGTTTCTCAAGGCTTCATATATTTTAGAAAAAAATCTTTTCTTCTTTTCAGTATGTCTCATGAGGGTTTGAAACTATAGGAAAATGTACAATATGACTTTCTGGTGGTACAAGGTTGTCAAATGCCGGCATGCCAAGTTGCCCGAACATTAAATAAAAGGAAATCTGATGTTCGTTGTTGTGATAAGTCGACGTCAATGTCTGTTTCGTCATTGCCCACAACAACAACAACGCTGTCTTTTTCATTTTATTCCCCATTCCATATTATCAGTCTTGTCAAGTATAACATCCGTTAATCACATGAAAATATCCGTACATGTTGTCAAAGCAGACGACATAAGTGACAACGTAAGGTAATGCAAGGAAAACAGCTCTTAATTCTGTAATCTTAGCATAAAACATTTTTCACTGCAGTGATGAGCAGTGAAAATATAAGAATTTGCAGTGAAAATATTAGGTTTTGGAGTGAAAATATTAGATTTTGCCGGAAACACTTTACAATTGTAAGAGTTGTTCTCCTTGGGCAAACCTTTGCCCCTGGCTTTTTCTGATGCAGGATGTAATTAAGCATTGATGACAATTTTTTTTTAGTTTCATTGGGGTATGAAAAAAAAATTGCAAACTGTATGAATCGGCGTAGCGGATTCTTACAAAAGTTTGCAATCAAAATTGTTTTCATACTAAAATTGTTTGAAACTAAAAAATAATTGACATCAACGCTTATATTTAATTTTTGAAAATTATTTTCAAATTTAAAACATGTTTATGTACACTTTGAATAATCTTACAACGGATTCTTTTTACAAAACAATATGCAACGTCAATTGTATTATTGTGACGTCACATTTTTCGCACCATTTTCGGATTTTTTTCATAGAGGTATGAAAAGAAAATCTCAACCAATCAGAAAGCCGCATACTGCATACAATCAATGGAAAATAATTATTAAGTAATGAATTAAAAAATAAGAATGGTTCATCTTTTCGGTCAAGTTATCCCGATCAGCTGTTCCGATCGGTTGTGATTTCGACTTGGCCTAGCTAGACTCAGGCCTACTTTCAAAAGGCAGGTAAAGAAAAAAAATTAAAGCATTTTAAGGCCTCATTCGAAATGTAATAGAAAGAAAATCCAATGGTTTGCTGTTAAATATTAAATATATTATGTTTTATTGGCAGATTTTTATAAATAGTTTACTCGTGCTACGCACTCGTAAAAAAACAAAAAAAAATCTGCCATACCCGTGAGATATTTTTTTACATCAAACGGCAAACCATTGAATATCCGCTATATATTAGCATTTTGTTTAAATCTGGCGTACAGATTGCAAAATAATGGGACTGGTGTGGCACCAAAAGGACTTAGATATATGTGGCACTCAAAGTGCAAAATTATTATTCAAGGTAACGGTTCAAGGTAAGTGTATTTTGTAATCAGAAAGGAAATTTGTAGAAATCATCTGTGACACTTCTGCTGTAACAGATAGAAATCGACTTTGGCAAATGACTTTATTGTAAAGCGTGGATATATATAAATCAATGAAAGGTGAAGATATGTCATTTATCAAATAAAAAATAGTTTTCAACTTACCGCCCACTTTGTTCCAGCGTAACAAGCCCCGCATAAAACAACACTGCCCAGTACAGATCCAATTTCTGCTGCTGCTGGTGCTAGAAATGGACACATCTTTCCACATGCTTCACCGAGTATCGAACCAGCTCCCTTGCAGAAATATATTGCTAATTCCTTTTTGTCACACATTCTGCAACGATAATTTGATAACAAAAGTAAACTCACATTACTTAGATGACTCGCATTGAACAGAACTATGGGCAAGATTTATGGTTGCCATCTTTGTCTCATTGAGAAATATTCTGTATCTTTAAGTGATATGAAGATGGACGTTTTTGAGTCTCGTTGATTATTTTTTAACCTTTTGAAATTACCCGCCCAGACCGGATATTATAAATTTTGAAAGTGATATATTTAACTATATCTCTGAATACTCCCCAGTGTGTATAACATTGAGAGATAGTGTGCACAGAAATGTCCCATAAAATAGATTCCATAAATAAGATGATTACCAGTGTTAAATGGAACGATGCTAATACATAAATGTTATGTTACTTATAGAAATCAGAAGTTAATGAGTTCTTGTTACAATAATGATAAAAGCCAGTCTGGTGTTAATGATTGTGTTTAAAACCATTTTCTCTCATCCCTACCGGTGTCATACTGGTCTGTCCAGGTAAATACACCCATGCTTGCTGTGTGTGTATTACCTCGCTTCCGGTGTAGGATAGCCACGCGCGCGCAATGATACAAAAGTAGGTCGCCGAACCGAAAGTAGATATATCTATAGATTTGTAAACACATCGTCTGCTCCATGTACTAGGCCAGATCTAATGTGAAATTTGTTTACATTGAATTTCAAGAAATCATGGCTAATTTTGGAAGATTCCAGAAAGTGGATGTGGGTTAATTTATTGAAGGAAACGAAAACAAAAACACTTTGGTGAAAACATTGAGTTATTTGAAACTTTTGAATGAATTTGTGACTTCAAAATATCCAAATGAAACAAGGCCAATCCACTGCATCCCTGCTTGTGATCTGGATAACTATCTGGCTAGTTTTATTGTGTCGGTCAGAACGAAGGACCACAAGGAATATGAACCTAGTACCCTACGTGGCATGATTGGCAGTTTTGATAGACATTTGCGAAAAAGGAATTATGGTATCAGCATCATTGGTGGTAGTGTTGAATTTTCCAAAACTCGCGATGCTTTAAAAGCGAAACAACATGATTTGAAAGGCCAAGGTAAAGGTTCTAAACCTCTGAGAGCCGATCCTCTCAACGATACTGAAATCAACAAATTATATGAATGTGGACAGCTAGGCAATATGAATCCGTCGTCCATTATAAATACCCTGTGGTACCAAAATACGCTTCCCTTTGGAATGAGGGGCGGGGCCATGGAACACCGAGCCATGTCTTGGGGTGATGTTGTTTTGAAACACGACGCAGAGTTGAACTTGGACTATCTGCAGTATCACGAACGTTTGACAAAAACTCGAAATGGTGACGACATTCGATCAACCCGCTTGTGTCCCCCTAGGATGTATGCTACACCGCAGCAACCGGACAGATGTCCCGTTCAACTTTTTATGTTTTATCAAGCAAAACGACCTGAGGGTTATTATAACAAAGACGACCCCTTCTATCTCGCGACCGTAACTGAAGATAAACACCCACGTGTCCAAGACCAATGGTTTTTGAAAGGTCCCATGGGAAAAAACAAACTGTCAAACATTATGAAAACTATGTCTAAAGAAGCAGAGATTGACTTACCTCAAAAACGGTTAACAAACACTAGTGTGAGAAAGACTCTCGTCCAAAAGATGACCGACAATAATGTGCCCGATAATTTGCAGACCTACGTAACCGGCCATAAGAATTCCGCCTCACTGAACAATTACCGCACATTAAATAACAATCACAAGTTCGCAATATCCAGTATGTTGTCGAGCACGTCCAACAAATCCATCAAACCTCCAGTCACGAGCACTGTTACACGACCGACGCAAAATACGAGTGAAATCTGTTTTGAACACACACCTTCCAATGAAAGTGTTCGGCCTGTTACAAGCGTGTCACATTCCATCGTGCCAATGACAACATCTTCTTCTCATTCATTGGACATTCCCGCGCCGGCTCGATCAAACATGTCGAAAACAACAAGCAACACAAACAGTCGTCTTGAATCATTATTTGCTGGATCTTACATTCAAAACTGTTCCATTAACATAACAATTTCAAATCCAACACCAGCACCTCGTCGTCGTGTAAACATGATCGACAGTGACAGCGAGTAAACTAAACGTTGTTGACCTAAATATTGACGTCACCCCACGTGCGGCTACTAGCCTTGACTGAACATTCCTTTGATTTGTAGGTCATCGGTACTTTAAATTACATTGAATTAAGATATTTTAATATCTTTTTTATTTTTGATATAAATTATGTAAAAAAAACACGTTCTTTTATTGTTTTTTATTAATAAAACATGGAACTATATTTTCACGCGAAAGGACACACTAGCTTGGCCGACATCAAGTGATTTGGCTTCGCTTGCATTGGCAGGGCTGCTGAAACAACGTTAGACTGTGGAAATGATAGTAAATCGATTGGCGCTGTTCTTTTTTTATTACATGCAGTAGAAAAAAGTTAGGATTTAGAAAAAATGGCGTCTATCTGAGAAAACTATCGACAGATAGTGCCTATTTTTGCATATTTTGGGTTGGGGAATGAGAGAAAAATACTTAATCATATGTGGTTCATGTAGGATAGGGATATTCCACCCTCTTGGCGGAGCCTCGGGTTTTACCACATTTTGTGACCCCTCGGGTGGAATATCCCTATCCTACATGACCACATATGATAGAGTCTTATACTATTACACTAACAGAAATATTGCTACCTCTTAGTGTTTTGGCATATCCTAACGCATTAATAAGAACAAAAACACGGAAACTACGAATAAACCATGGTTGAAAGAAAATGGTAAATCTTGATACACTGATTATCAGAAAACGTTTTGTTTCAAATTTAATTAATGTGAAAATGAAGAAACATATAGTATACTTATATGCAGAAAGTGAATATACAAGAAAATTGAACTTAAACTAAAGCGGGAATACAAAACTCACCAAGGGATACATTAGACAATATGAGAAAATATAAAACGCACATATACAGAATCTTATGAAAGAGGAAGACGTTAGTTTATATGTCTTAATGCACATGATTTTTTTTCAACATATCAGTTATTTATCATCAACTCAGTCTGTTGAAAATGTACCAATAAATAAGTTTTTTAAGAATTAAGGATACCATTAATTAGATGTTGATATGTCTGAAAATAAATAACAGATTACCGAAGCGTTAACAAAATCATTATCCAAACCCGAAAGCGATTAAATCAGGGGCAAAAGATGAACAAAGGAAAGATTAAAATGGAGACTCTTGTAAAAGTACAAGAGAATAAGACCAGTTGTTCCGGAAGAGTAAGCGTCTTCTGCTTCATCGACGACACCCGCCATGTAAATCTTTGTCACATCCATGTAAACATCAAGTTCTCAAAATGAGAACCGAGTATCATTGTCAAACACAACAAGTAATCACACTTATGAGCATACTCAAAAACGTCCATCTTCATATCATTTAAAGATACATATTTTTTCTCAATGAGACAAAGATGGCAACCATAACACTTGCCCTGATTCGCTCTTCCACAAATTTAGGCTCGTATGAAAACAAAAACAAGTCAGCTAAGAGTTGGGTACAGTTTGTTCCCATAGGAATGCCGACAGTCTGCTGGAAAATCTTGCCTCCGAACTCAACAAAAATATTGTCGACCAGGAATTCAATCATCCTTACTATATCTTCTTCAGTATATTTCATCTTAGCTTTTGTCGTGTTTTTGACAAAGTATGTTCCAATATAGCTCTCTACCATATATGTATATCGTCGTCCGCCTTTCTTGGAAAACAAAAGCTCTCATAACAAGAGATCGAAGACGTTCCCCCAATTTTGTATGAGGTATGCTAGTGTACAGGGTGGACAAATCAAATTTTTTGACCGAAATGACAATTTTTAGAAGAACTGAAGTAGAGGTCAATCAGGTTATACATCAATGATAATAATAACTAAAGAGGAATCACCTTACTTAGTTGCCTTGCCAAAATATTCACAGTGACTTTTAATAATAGACTGAACAAATTCAATAGCATGTATTCAAACTTGTTTACCGCAGATTCTGTGTTTGTCTTTAGACGTTAATTCAAAGCAAATTGAAAATTAAAAAGAATGTATATGGGTTTTTTTCATAACAAGAAGGACTTTAATTTTGTTGATAGGTAAACGTTGTGGTTCAAGCTCATAAGAGAAGGTAGGGAAGATAAACTCTTACATATTATACGTGCTTTGCACAATGATGTAAAATGTTGTGCTAACTATAATATGTATATGTGAGGTTTCTTTAATTGAACGAGCGGTTTATTAAAAGGTGCATTTTGTCTCCGATTTTATTTTCCCTTTATCTTAACTTTATTTTAACGGAAGATTGTCCTGCTATAGAATCAAACGATCAACTAATTTTTTTGTAAGAATCTCTTTTATAAAAACTCAAAATTTTCTGATGCCAAACTTGTTTTCTGAAGTACATTATAAAAAAGGGGAGTTCGTGGCATTGCAGAAGTGACTGGTAGTGAAGTAGTTTTTGGCTTGGTTCGGTCAAAGATATCAAAATAAGCACGATACGTGATTTTTATGCAAAATGCTGTTTTGGTCATTTGATGGAAAATTTCATTCAATATTTTCCAGATTTGTGGATAGCGCCCTTGTTTTTTTGTCCTATTGTAAAATGTGTTGTTTTTCACTATTCTGCAGTCAAAAAATTAAAATCCCTTCAGTTACACTTAATATGTCAAAAAGGGGGAGAAAGAACATGTAAAATCAGTCTCATTGCTTCATGTTTGCTTTATGCTGTACTGCAAAAAAGACCTTGCTATAATGAATAATGACAACACACTGGCGATTCAAATGTCCGAAAAAGTATCTAAAACGATGAAACACAGAAAAATCTATTTTCAAAATAGCCGTCATTTTGGTCATTTTTTTTTTTTCAATTCTCGATGTGTACTGATGACATGATATTATGAGCTGGTTGTGCATAAGAAACTGTCAAATGTTTTTTTTTATCTAGGAATTCTGATAAACTACAATTGAAAGTTCTGGATAACACAAGAGAAAAAACCTGAATTTGCAATGATGAATGTCTGTAAAACTAAAAAAAAAACTTTTAAACTCAACTGAATGTTTTTGACAATTTTGTAAGTAGCATTTTATATTATGGATCTGAAGGGCACGGGGTTTCAGAACGCGCCTTATACTGAAAACCTGCATTTAAATTTTCATAAGAGAATGTTAGCGGTAAGGAAACGTACGCAAAATATCATGATCTATCACGCATTAGGAAGACATCTGTTACATATTGATCGCATATTTCTTTTTTCTAAATATTGGCTAACAGTTAAAAATTCAGACAGACAAGGGCATGTTAAGATGGTATGGTTGGAAAGGGCGGTGAGTTGATAGATATTTTAAGAAACCCCCAAATTTTAATAACAGATACATTTCAACAACAATGTATTGACACTATATTGTGTCACAAAAATGTTCACTTTACAAAGAGGTATGGCGAACAAACCTTCCCATAATTCTTTAAGATGGCATTATGAAAACGGAAGAAATATTGGTGAGTAAATCATTTCTTGCAGTTCAAATGCATAGACAATATATCAAACCATCTGACACCGATTTGTTGAACTCCTGAAATATTCGGTTTTGCTAATATGATGCTTCATTTATTGCCCTATTTACTATATCTATGAAAGTGATGGAGCTAAAAATACTTTCAACACTTTCCCATTTTTCGGAAAAGTGGTCCTCTTTTGGGAAAGTGCTTAAAACAATGATAAACGTGGCTGATTGATTTTTTGTCAAATCTGCATTGCTTTGGTTAAGGCAATTTTTATCTCCACATTTGATCATGTCCGATATAGCCGAATTTGAAACGTAGTATACTTGTGACCAGAAAATAAACGGTGCATGTTTCTTTTAAATATTTGACATTACATTGATTTACTTAAAAAGACATATACTTATTTTCTCTCGACACTACATTTACCACCATTTATTTATATTTTAATTACATATTTATTGATTTATCAGTTTAATATTCTCGCTACTATTCTGTTCGACACACTTTATCGAATTATGTAAACAAATCTCGTTCCACCTAAAGTACACGTTCGTAATCAGGTGGGTATTGTTGGTAAAGCATCGATTTATATGTAAATGATCACTGTTAATCAAATGCAAATAGTAGCAAATATACCGATTTTCGATAGATGCACCTGTATAAAAATACCAAAGCATGCGTCATAAAAGTGCACGGTTGAAGCACAGTTTTGGGGAGTAGGCCTGGCAACCCGCCATACCTCTTTATTAGTGATATTTTTGTCTTAAACCTATATGTTCACAATATGTTAAAGAAATCGAAAAAAAGATTGTCGTCTCATGAACTGTATGCTGAAAAGGAACGATTAAATAATGTTGATTTCATTATAAAATGTAGTCAATATGTAGATAATAGAAAACGTTCCATCAAATAATATTACCACCTTTTATTTAAATATATTGCCCTCGTTAAGTGACGATTACATAATATCTGTGTGTGGGCAAATTGTACTGTATTGTACCTGTATCTGCTTGTAGTTTGCACTGTATATATGCACTATCTGTAATCATTAACCGTAAGGTTTAAAGTGATAAATTAAAAAGATTGAGGTATAACTTGGTATAAACTGGCAATGTTTACCTGAAGAAAAACATGTCAATGTTAATGAGTTGAATGTCTTTTTTTTTGCTTGCGTGGGCTGATGAAGTCAAGTAAACCTCGCGCAAATAAAATGAACTGCGAAGCAGTTCATGTACCATTTGTACGAAGTTACCTTGTTTTCATGAGTCGTTGTAAGCAACTAGTGAAGTTGGTTCATTTCAAAGTCGGGTGAAAGGGTGCAGTTACCTCCCTACACGGAGAGGTGATCCGTCCAATTAGTCATCTATACAATATGTAAATCATATACCCTCAGGTAGATCTAAATTGGATAACAATGCTACAAACTATGCATTAATCAATGCTTACCGTTGCCAAAAGCATCAGAAACGTCCATAAGACATTTTTTATCAAACAAATCCAATCTTATTTCAAAACAACATTTCACATTCAACACAATAAGATGTAATGCTGCTTACTTGTCCTTGATATTCCGGTTAACTGATCTTTCTCTCCGTCCTGTAAGAAAGTGAGACAAGCTAAATTACAAGGCAGAGCATGTAGGCATACTGTTTTAAAAAGACACATGTACATAATGATCATAGGAAAACCTCCAAAGCATAATGATGTACATATTTTATGATTAGACACATTTTGGGTGTCTCCTGCTCTTCATAACCGAATCGAGTGATGCACTCTGCAAACGTCATGTTATGAATTAATGAATTCATTGAAGTTATCAGTATACTTTAAGGATGTATTCCTCTGAAAAGTCAAAATTTTCCTGTATTCAACTTTTTTCCTAATATACATTTTTTGGAAAATGGAGTTCATGGCATGGCAGAAAATGCAAAAATAAAGTCCTCGTTTTTGTGCTATGATCGGTCAAGGTGAATTTTGCAGGATATCTTCATACAATATCTTCCGAATTTGTAATCCAAAATGTATGAATGTTTGCAGAAATTACAAAAATACTAATTTCCTTTAAATTATTGAAGTCCAATTTCTCTAACTGAATATTTTAACTCAGGAAAACGATTTTAGTTACCCTTACCCCTTATTTTTCAACGAGAACATCCTCATTTTTTCACCAATTTTTTTTTCAGATTAACGCGAAATAACAAAAGTTCTGGAATTAAACTTTTCTTTAAATATTTAGCATATGAAAAGAAAATGGTTTTCTCTGTCTAACATCGTCATACAAAAGTGGGGTTAGTGTGCTTTATTTTTTGTCCCGTTACTATTTGTGTTATTTCTCACAATTTATAAATATATAAAATGGATATAATTATCCACTTTGTTGCACTGTATTTCTATAATATTGAACATTATAAAATTATACAGCAGAAATTAGCTTGCTATGATTAAAAATTGCGAAACACTGATGTTTTTAAGAGATCAATCCAGCATCAAAATGTGGAATTTCAGCCTTTCGTGAAGTGCAAAATAAACACAGAAATAAGCATTTTCAAAATGGCCGCAGAATTGGTAACTTCTTAAAATTCATGTAAAAAAAGTTCTACATGCAACAGACACCTATATTTTTTGACACAATTTTCAGATGCATATACACTATTAAAAATGATCAAAAATTCTTCAATATAATAAAAAATGTTTAAATGAGATTAACTCGAGACTTGAACGTGACTGAGACATACGTTGAAAACATGAGTTTAAATGCATCTCAGCCCTTTGTGATGGATTGCAAATACAATGCAGTTTATAAATATATCTACATGCACAACATGTATATGCATATTTGCATTGGGTATTTAAACCCGTTGTGTTTACATTTCTCAGACATTGGCCTTGTTTTGCAGACACTTGTGTTTTTTCTGCTATCTGAAGATGTCGGATAACGGAATGTATGAATAAAGGGTGCGAGATTTGACTATTTTCATGATTTTTGGCAAGGATCTTTGATAGATGATGCTTTAAATTTAATTCTTAAGAAAAACATATATTTTATATGTTTACTATTTTCCCTAATGGGCATCGTTCCTCTTTCTAATCTTTATTTAAAATCGGCCTCTCAGCAAACGTCTTTGTTCCGACATTAATCAACCATGACAGTGTAGATATCCCCCACTTAGTCTCATTCAAGTATACAGTAGAACACGTTTATTTTGAATACCTTGGGACCAAGGACTTTAGTTAGTTATTAAAATAGTTCGTTTTATTACATTTTTGCCAGTGAAATAAAGAAAATTATCAAACCGGTAAAACTTATGTTTTCACTGAAGTGATGAACAGTGAAAATATAAGTTTTTGCAGTGAAAATGTAAGGTTTTTGCAGTGAAAATATAGGTTTTGCAGTGAAAACATAAGGCTTTGTCAGTGTAACGTGTAAAAGTGACCCAGCAATAAAAACCTACCCAGTGTCATTATTCTACGTTGCAAACGTTACCCGGGGTTGCTATTTCACAGTGGAAATCTTACTCGGCCATCTGTAGAAAAATAACCCCACTCGATATTTCTGTAATTCATCGCGTAAAAAGGTGACCCGTCGTAGATTTCAACGGTGGGAATTTTTCCACCTGTGTTGTTTTTTTTCACGTTACACCGGAACAGTTGCATGAGTTGTTCCCATTGATCGAATCGAACTCCCCCATTGCCCCTGGCATTGGAGGCTCAGCATTTTTGTGGTCTGCTACAAATGTAGAACTTGTCTTTTGGGGAAAGATGATCTTTAAGAAATGGCTGCAGGATCTAATATTTAATGAATTGGAAGATGAGAATGGATCAACTTTTCCGATCAACTTATCCCCATCAACTGTGTACTGGACCAGATCGGTTGTGATGTCGACAGATAAGGCCTAGCTACTTTCCAGTACCGTAATTTCCTGTTAATTGCCCGCGGGCTATACGATTTTTTACATTAGCGGATGTCTATTGCGGGCTATCTACCGGTGCGGACTATCTGCATTTTTATAACCAAATTATTAAGTAATGCGGGCTATACGTTGTTAATGTTCCCACTTTTATCAACATGTAGATCTACACTATTTGTAAACAAAATATATCATTGATAAGTTAATAAAGAGCTTTAATTATACACATAAACATATATATTTACAAAATAAACACAATATTTCCAACATTCAAAATAATTAATCACAAAGTCACATACGAATTACACTTGTACTCACCTGGTATACATTCAATGCCTTCATTTACTTCCCGCGGGCTATACCCCGGTGCGGGTAATACACAGGAAATTACGGTAGGCAAGTAAAGAAAATAATTAGGCCCAATGAAAGAAGTTTAAGTCCTCTTTCAAAATGTGATAAAAAGCAAAATCAATGGTTTGCCGTTTAATATCAAATATATATTCACTTGTATGGCAGTCTGCCATACTCGTGAAATATATTTGATATAAGACTGCAAACCATTGAATATCCCTTATATATGACATATGTATGTTATATAACGTGTATGACATACAGATGATAGAGCGCTTAGCGGGAATAAAACAAAAAGTACGCTATGACCATGAATTTGTTGTAATAGTGTTCGCTATAAACGTGTTTTACTGTCTTCACGAAATATAATGGCTTGCTTAAAGATATTGATAACCTAATGACCCGGACATTCCATTGAATTAGTACCTTGAGATATTTGGCGTCGCCAAAATTTTGTTTTAAACAGGATGGTAAAATATTGGTGCGCCAAATTGTGGTTTTTACCATCACGTGTGTTACATTTTGGCGCTTATATGAAGTTATGTAATAGTTTCTTTTGTATTTCGTCTCAACTGGTTGCACAGGCAAGTTAGTCATCGCCATGCCTACTTTGTATAATCTTAATCGATCGATAGGGACGCGCCTTATCCTTGAACACAGCTAATACAACAATGAATATGAAAAGAACGTGAATTTATGACACATTTACATGAAAACATACTTTTGTTGACGTTAAAAAAACAATATTCCAATACGAGGACAGGTAGCGGAAGTTAGTAATTGGTAAGTAGTAAATGAACGTCAAGGCAGTTGATAAAATCCGGATATTGTTCTGACGATATTTTTTCCTTGACATTTTGGCTTACTCACCCGAGGGGCCATATAAACAAAATATAACCATATCCAAAATTTCCTAAAGAACGGTATGAGTGTTTTCTATTAAGATATTGTATTGGTTCATAGTAAGTGACCAATTGATATATCAGTGATATTTTGGTATTGTTTGTGAGCAGGTATCTCAGTGATCTTATGGTATTGTTTGTGAGCAGGTATCTCAGTGGTGTACTTTCATTGTTTGTGAGCAGGTATTTCAGTGGTGTATTTTCATTGTTTGTGAGCAGGTATTTCAGTGGTGTATTTTCATTGTTTGTGAGCAGGCATCTCAGTGGTGTATTTTCATTGTTTGTGAGCAGGTATTTCATTAGTGTATTTTCATTGTTTGTAAGCAGGTATTTCAGTGGTGTATTTTCATTGTTTGTGAGCAGGTATCTCAGTGATTTAGTGTTATTTTTGTGAGCAGGTTTTTCAGTGGTGTCTTTTTGAATGTTTTTGACCAGCTACCTCAGTGATTTAGTGCTATTGTTTGTGACCAGGTATTTCAGTGTTGTATTTTCATTGTTTGTGACCAGGTATCTTAGTGATCGTATGTTATTGTTTAAGACTAGGTATCTCAGTGATATTATGTTATGTTTTGTGACCAGGTATCGCAGTGATAGATTTTTATCGTTTGTGGCCATGCGTCTCAGTTATCTTATGTTTGTGTTTGTGATCAGGTATCTCAGTGGTGTATTTTCCTTTTTGTGACCAGGTACCTCAGTGATTTAGTGCTATTGTTTGTGACCAGATATCACAGTGGAATATGATAAGTTTTTGTGACCATGTATATCAGTTTTCAAAGGTCTATAGTAGGTGTGTCTGCGACAAAATATCTTTGCGTTATATATATATATATTCCTTATGACAATGTATCGCAGTCGTCTTTAGTTGGTGTTGAAGACCATGCATCACTTTTATATATATAGTCAGTATTTATCAACAGGTATCTCCGTTGGCAAAAGATAGTGTTGGTGATCAGTTATCTCAATGATTTATCCTTGTTTGTGCCCAGGTATCTCAGTGGTGTGAAACGTAAGTGTTTGAGCCCTGGTTTATACCTCTTCTTTATGACCAGCTATTTCAGTGGTAATATTTATGACAAGATATATCAGTATCTTTATTTAGCGTTTTGACCATGTATCTCAGTGGAATATAATTAGTGGTCTTGATAATGTATCTCAGTGTTCTATGGTTAGTGTTTTTGACCAGGTATCTCAGTGATTAACAGTTAATATTTGTGACCAGATTTCTCAGTGGTCAATAGTTAATGTTTGTGACCAGTACATGTATCACAGTGGTCTATAGTCACTATTTGTTGCTAAGTATTTTAGTGGTCTATAGCTTTTATATGTGACAAGGTATCCCAGTGGTCTATGATTAAGTGTTTGTGAAAAAAATCTCAGTACTTTATAGTTAATGTTTTGACAAGTATCATAGTAGTCTATAGTAATTATTTGTGACTACCTGTAGGTATCCCGGTGATTTATAATTAGTATTTTGACGATGTATCTCGGTGGTCTATAAAAAAAGTATTTTCAGCGGGTATCTCAGTATTTTATAGTTTGGGTTTGTGACTATTTTGTGACGCCCTTTAGAGGTTAACCCCACCAGTAGTACTTAGACACATAGCCGACGGACACTAGGGTATGGCAAAAACTCACTTGGTGTTGTTGTTTTTTTGGGGTTTGTTTTGCCAGGTGAGCTATCTATATATATACATATAAGGAATTGGACAGAGATCACTTGGAATTGGACGGATATCACTTTCATTGGCATGTTGGAACCAAGTATCTCAAAATAGTTGATATACAGAACGAAGGAACCATTCATAGTTCAAAAGTGTATCCATTCTGTTAAAAGATATCCCTGTCTTGCATGATATCAACTGAACCCTTATCTGAACCATGCAAATGGTTTGACATAAAGATGCCAAATAAATTAAGGCTTTTTAAAAATGGAGTTTACTTAACGAGTCTTCAGTTATAACCAATACTCTTCCTTTTTCCACTCTGTGATACAATTTTCAGTCAAATATCACTTTTTCTGATTTGACCAATCAGAACGCTGCTTACAAACGACACTTGGGGAAATTAAATGTTGCCACTGTAAGTTTTGCTATAAAATGTAATAAACAGAATATCTAACAGTAACTTTAGTAATACCAAATACATTTCACTCATGTGGCTAATATTTTGATATTTTTCACTCGTGCTGCCCACTGGTGAAAAATATCAAAATGTTAGAACCACTCATAGGTTGGGAAACCAGGGATGCTTTTATCAAGAAAGGGAAAATTCGCGATCGACGTACATATTAGCAGTAAGCTGGCAGTGTTGGTAATAAAGCTGATAAAGAACATCTGCTTGAAGTTCCGAAGGGTACTTCTTGTATTTTATAGACCTTATAACACTTTGTTGATAAAACTAAATATAAGATTAGACGAGGATTATTTGTTACCTCCCAGATAAATTTAATTTCGTATAAAAACATTTTTCTATATTTTCTTATTAGGAAAACATGGTTTTCACACTCATGACACACACAGTAAACATAATTTTAAATGATCTTCAATCTTTGTTATGAATTTCAAATATAATTCAGTTTACAGATATTTACACATGTACATGTATATATGCGTTGGGTAATTAAACCCGCTGTGTTTAACTTTATCAGAAATAGGCCTTGGTTTGCAGAAACTTGTGTTTCTTCAGTACACTCCTTCCTAAAGATGTCGGATAACGTTATGTATGAATACCTTGTACAATCTGAATCGATCGATTGAGACGCGACGTACTCTTGAACACAGTTAATACAACAATTAATATAAAAACAACGTGAATTTAAGACAAATTTAAATGAAAACATACTTTTATTGTCAAAACAAAAAAAAACCATTCCAACCCGGGAACAGCTTTCGGAAGTCAGTAATGTGTATGAAGTAAATGAACGGTTGCTGAAATCCGTGTGTTAATTTTGGCTCACTCACTCCACGCCCCATATAAAACAAAATATAACCATATACAAAATATCCCAAAGTACGGTATGAGTGTTTCTTATCATATATCTCATTGGTTCATAGTAAGTGCTTTTCAACGAGTATCCCGTTGATCTAACTAGGTAAACCAGGAGTCTATAGTCTGTACTTAGCATTTATAACCAGGCGTATCAGTCTACATTTATTGTTTTTGACATGATATCTCAGTGATCTGTTGTTTTGTTTGCGACCAGGTATCCCAGTGGTCTAAAGTAAGTGTTATTAAAACTAGGTATCTCAGTGGTCTATAGTATGTGTTAGGGACTAGGTATCTCAGTGGTCTATATTATATGTTAGGGACTAGGTATCTCAGTGGTCTATAGTAAGTGTTAGGGATTAGGTATCTCAGTGGTCCATAGTTATTGTTTGTGACCAGATATCTCAGTGTTTTATAGTTAGTGTTTGTAACCAGATATCTCAGTAGTCTATAGTAAGTGTTTGTGACCAGATATCTCAGTAGTCTATAGTTAGTGTTTGTGACCAGGTATCTCAGTGGTCTATAGTAAGTGTTAGGGACTATATATCACAGTGGTCTATAGTTATTGTTTGTGACCAGGTATCTCAGTAGTTTATAGTACATGTAAGTATTTGTGACTACATATAGGTATCTCAGTGGTCCATACTAAGTGTTTGTGACTAAGTATCCCAGTGGTTTATTGTTAGTGTTTTGACTAGGTATCTCCGTGTTCTATATTAAGCGGGGTTAGTTGCAGGTATCTCTGTTGTCTGTAGGTAGAGGTTGTGACTAGGAATCTCAGTGGTTTGTAGTTAATGTTTGTAACTAGGTATCTCAGAGGTCAATAGTTAGTAATGTTTGTGACCAATATAGTTACATTACTCATTTTAGTTCCTCCCCACTGCCCTCTAGGAGTAAGACCCATTAATTGCACAATTTTGAACCCAATCACAAAAGGGTGCTGCCTATCAAGAGTAGTAGGAAGAAGCCGTTTAAAGAAGTCTACAGACGAAGGACACCAGAATATGGCATCAGCTCACTTTTGTTCTTTAGGCAAGGTGAGCTATTTATACATACACGTATCAATGTATAAGGAATCGGACAGAGATCACCTTCACCTGCATGTTGGAACCAAGTAAACCAGGAGCACAAAAGAAATGTAAAGAGTTATAAAGACTTAAGATACCCAAGTAATATAAAAATCACTTTTATAGTGCTATGAAAGGTCAACCGTTACATCCATAGCACTATGAAAATTAAAAAAGTGACTTTCAATCCGTATATTTACATTTTTACTTTAGAACAATTGTTTAACTTCATTTATATTTTTTTTCCAATTAATAGTTTGTTACCCGCGTTTGTATATGTGTCATTATTTATGTCGACATTGTCGGAACAGCCCAGCTTGAATAAAATTGGCGCCAATGATATTAATTAGTCATTTGAGCGTTTGACGCAAGGGCATTATCCATGTTATTCGAAGTGGCGCGACAGGACTCTCATGCTACGTCTCGAGCACCATTGCTTTCATACTTTTATGAAACGCATTTTAGCTGGTAATGTTCATATAGTTGGTTGCAGCGCAAATGTAAATATACAAATTTTTTTCGTATAATCTGATCTCTTGTAGAATGTTCTCCTTGACGGTGATAACAAGTTTGTGTATGCCACATTTAGTCGTATAAGAGTATCAACAGCATGTAATTATATAAGTTGTAATTACCTGGAATTGCATACAGAAAAAACTATTACTCAATACTCTTGACATGCTGTGCAATTTCGTGTACATAAATTAAGCGCCTTATAGTTTTGATTATATTTCGCATAATTCAATACGAAACTTATTCACTAAATTAAAAACTTCGGGATCGTCACAAATGTGTGTAAATTCCATAGACAAAGGATATTTAGTGGACTTTGTCACGGTGTTGATCATCGATTAAACACATGGCATATACATACCCGTGGTGTATCATATAAGCATTGACAAAGCCAGTACTATGCACAAACAAAACCTTAGATAATGTACAAAACTGTAATAGTAATGGATTAAACATTAGTTAGAACAATGAATATTGCATACAATATAAACCCTTTCCTTGAAACATTGGAATATTTAACGCATTTGGTTAGCGTATATGTATAATACGTCAGTCAAGCTGCCATTAAAATGACAGTCAAACTTTTCAGCTTCTCGTGTCACGTTCATAATAAAGTTACCTTAAAACAATTCTATATTTCTTTTCATACGGGTATATAGATGACACCCGTGTCCACAAGATGTAAACAAATATAATACCATAACATGAACTAACGATAATTTGAACTCAATATCAATTAAACTAGCGGCAAGTATATGAACAAAGGACAGATTTACACGGAAACCTTTGTAAAAGTACAAGAGAACCAGACCAGGTGTTCTGAAATAGTAAACGTCTTCTGCTTTATCAATTGCACTCGCGATGAAATCTAGATCACATCCAAGTAAATAGCATGTTCTCAAAGTGAGAGCTGAGGAATCATCCCTAATCACAATATGTAGTCCACCAATAAACATAATTACCAACATCCACCTTCATATCATATTAACCAGGGATGCTTACATCAAGAAAGGTTAAGGTCGTGATCGAAAATTTGAAATCGACCCTTTTGATGTACTGATTAGCAGTATGCCGCCCGTGTTGGTATTAAATCAAGTAAATATTCAAAGTTTTCAGCTGATAGCATCCCCGATCAATTCATGTTAGTATAAAAACAGAAAGAAGTCAAATATGGTTGCACAGTTTTTTGCAATAGAATCACAAACGATTTGCAGAAAAATCTTTCGGAATAGATATTGTCATCCAAGCTATAAATGAAGTAAATTGTAACAACAGCACATGATGAAAAATAGTGAAAAATCTTTAAAATAAGATACATATACTTTTGCAACCAAGTGTGTAATTTTTAAATAAGAAAGAACTGAATGAAACATTGATACTTGCGGGATTTCACTTTTGTGCCAAAAAAGTAGTGTGTGTATTTTTGGGGGGTGGGGGTGGGGTATTTATTCATTTTTGCATTTTTCTAAATATTTTTTTTATCTGGAAGGCATGGTTTTCAAACGAGTGACATACAAAGAAAACATACCTTTAAATGATATTTAGCCATTTTTAAGAATTTGTAAAACAATGCAGTTTATATAATAAATACACATGTTCATGTATATATACGTCGGTTGATTAAACCCGCTGTGTTTACATTTCTAAGACATAGGCCTGGTTTTGCAGAAACTTGTGTTCCTTCTGTACACTGCTTCCTAAAGATGACGGATAACGAAATATTTGAATAAAAGGTGCGAGTTTTGACTATTTTCATGTTTATGTGTTAACTACCTGTCCCTAATGAGCCCTGTTCCTCTTGTTAACATTTGTTTGAAATCGGCCTCTAGGTAAACGTCTAATCAGCCATGAATTTGCCATTGGCCAGTGTGTATATCCCCAACTAAGTCCCATAAAGGTATACTCACGAAATTCAGTTGCTTGCTTAAAGATATTGTTAACCTAATGACCCTGACATTCCATTGAATTAGTACTTTGAGACATTTTGGCGTCGACAAATGATAGACGATCACACAAAGTCAGAATTTAAACTGCATCTTATCATTATACAATTTCATACTGATTACAGATAATTAGCTCTATCCCATAAATAAATGAGCAAAATCAAAAGTATGATGGAAGCACGAAATTATTGAATGTCGAAGTGGCCAGGGGCACCAACAGGACTCATTGAGGCCAAGAGGAACTCCAGTTGTTGCATTTGAACCTATCTTCGGACCAGGGTGTTTATTTAAGGTATTAGTGACCTTTATGTTTGACCTTCACACCTGAAGAGCTATCCAAAGCAAATGATTTAAGTGAGAGAGCACTTTTTGATGTTTGAGTTTGATATCCAAAGAGAACGTATCCTTGGACATTACTTCATAATTACACAGACCTTCATCATCTTGGACCTTAACAACTGAGGAACAATCTCAAGCCAAGAATTAAACATGAGTGAGAAAGCACGGTATGAAGTTTGAGTTTTACAAGCCAAAGGGAATCAAAGGGAAACATTTGTTTGGACGACGCAAGCGAAGACTGACGACACCGGATAAATACATGTCGTATTTCCCCGTGATAAGCAAATTGTGTCTACTTGGCTAATACATAATATAAATTTAATTCAATTAAAACCAAATATTCTGTTAACATTTACTCGTATTTCCCCAATGGGCCCCATTCTTTCTTTTAATCTTTTTTTTTTTTTGCTTTGAGTATGGTTTTTAAATTAACGTCTTTGTTTCATAATTGATCATATCAATTCATTGCAAAATGTATATGCCCCTACGTAGTCTTTTAAACATATAAACATGATATCGTCTGACGTAGTTTAAAGATGTCGATAGCCAAATGACTTGACAGTTAATGATATCGTGTATACATGTTTGTGGTGTATCTATAATTAAATACCCGTAATCAACATAATTTCAATATGACATGTTTCAATTATCTTACTGTTTGTTTTAATTTTTGTCCTTTTTATTTCTATAAAATAACATTAGATAAAAACTAGGAAAGAACATTATTTTACAATCAGTAAAATGACAAATTATTATGTTATGAATATTTTTATACTACATGATGTATATATGAGTAAAATCATTTGAATCGTTGGAAGGTTTAGCCTATTTGCCTATTGTACATTTATAGTAAGTGTGGTTATAATCATAAACAAAACTGTATTTGACCAATAAGAGAGAGTCGGTTCAGCATGAAGCTTAAATTAAAACTGTATACCTCCACGTGTCGCGTTATAATTGTTGTTACTTCCATTTAATGACATGTGCGTCCTCCTTATTTTATTTACTTTATGTAGGTAGAACCATGTTAACATGATATTTACAAACTTACATGACCTTTCATATTGGGGTAGATATGCGGACGACACATTAGTCATCACACTGTCCAGTGTAGCAGATGAATTCACAAACCATCTTATAACCCCTTCACATACACGGATTTTTCTTTAGAGTCCCCACTGATCGCCAAAACGTAGCCAATCTTAAGCATTCGTAAATACCTCGCTTGTATCCGTCAATAACTCGGCATAACTCGCAGGCTCTCGTAAAGATCTGTGAGAGGAGAGGCATTTTTTTTTTTTTTGAAAATGTCAAAAAAAAATCGAACGATTGTCCACGGATTGATGTTTCAGTAAATCACTTGTTAATAGCAATCCGTACATATCGTAAACATGTCGCAATAACAGGTTACCCTCCGTAAACTGCTCGCAAGAATCCATAAATAACTCGTAATAGTTTGTACTACGATTTGTTTACGGTGAGTCCACGGTTTATTTACGGACTATTACGATTGCTTTATGATTTTATTCAGGTCGTGTTAAAATGTACGATATCTTAACGAATTATTACGAGCAGTTTAGGTGTTGTTACGAGTTATTTATTTATATACACGTATAATTTACAATATACCTAGATTATCACGTGGTTAATATTGTTGACGTATTTTTATATGGATTTACGTATACTTTGCACTTGGTGTCTATCGAACGTTATGTTGGATATCAGTTGTCGAATTATGCAACATTGAGAATACATTTTGCCATTTAAGGATCTTAAATACTCGTTACTAAGTTGTAACTATTCGTAGTAAAACGTAAACAGGTCGTGACTAACACGTATAGCTTTAATGAATCGTAACATGCCATGAAATTCTCGTAAAAAAAAACATGTTACTTGCTCGTGTTAATCCATGGTAACTCGTAACAAATCTTGGTATTTTGCCTTAAACAAGTCAGAATAACTCGTAATAAATCGTAAATAGCTCACAATCACTCGTAACAACTCTTAACTAGCTCTCAAAAGTGGCCACATCGTTATGATCCGTGTAATTGTACGAATTTGTGCGATTCGTAAGGTCTCGTAAGAAAAATCTGTGTATGTGAAGTCAGCATTATTCATGCATTCATTTTTCGTAACGTAACGTAAGCCGGCCGCAATAACACGTTGCAATCTGTAAACTACTCAAAAGAATCCGTTAATGATTCGGGACAGTTTGTATTACGATTTGTTTACGGATTATAACGAGTTATTAATAGTACGTTACGTGTTGTTACGAGTACTTTACGAATCTATAGAGGATATCTAACAGTGTCTTCAGTAATACGAAATATATTTCACGAGTATGGCTAATATTTTGATATTTTTCACATTTTGATATTTTTCACGAGTGCGCAGCGGACACTTCGGCGGGACAAAATATTGTCCTCTCTGTAAGTATTTCAATAAAATGTTTAAACTCGTCACTAACTTCTTTGGTTCCTGATTTTGATGATGAATATTTTTGTCTTCATATTTTAAATAAATATGACATAACGCAGATCATTTATGCAATGTTGATAACCGCCGAATCTACAGTCTGTAAGATGGTAAGAAGCGAGGGAAATGCGGAGTTGTTTTTTCACCATTTATTAAGATGCGTATTATCATTGCCATCCAGGCTTGTGTGAGTTACGCTTTATCCGTGTCACTGTCAGAGATTATCCTAGTTCTCTTATACATGTACTTTTGACTATATTTTGTTACTTGGAGACGCTATGGATACTCCGACTCCGTGTTCCGTTTGACACAATTTTCCTCCGTTCAAACATAGAATTGCTTACTTACATAGAAAACAGCTTCCTTAAAATCAAAGGTAATTGTGGAATTAAACACTGTTTTCATAGAGAAAATATACCGAATGAGATGACATATCTGATAATTTTGTACAGCAAAATACTGCCTTCGTGTCGTTAGCTAACCAGCATTTGAACAGAAGGGCAGCTTGAAGTTTTTTTTCAAACTAGTCTGTAAGCTGTGTTTTGAGTGTTCGAATCAGCAAAAGTGATATTTTTAACTAGTTTCACATCTAAAATCGCTCTTCAAAAGTTCCAAATCGTTAAGGTCCGTGGACTTGTCAGAAAAATCAATGCATATGAAGTCAACATAAAAGGGATAGGTCTGCTTACCAAAAACAGTACAAGCTATTGTTTCACAACCCCATGATTTATTGTGCAAATTAGATATAACCAAAGAAGTGTGTATACATATACATAAAGAAACAATGACGTACTGATCTGAAAACATCCAAATGATTACGTTTATGTTCGATATACCGACACACTAATGAAGGGTTTTTACGAAACAAATTTATAGAACTGCTTCGCAGAAACGTCCACAGTGACCTAAGAACTTGTTGAAGCTATATGTGTACCCAAGCTTTATAAAAATCCTCATGTTTTGACTAAGTATGGTATGTACTGATTTCCAACTCAAAGATCGATGTACTTTATAATAGTCGTTTGGTTTATATGGTATTATGTGTATCATTTTTAGGGGGAGGGGGATGTGAAACACGTTGACCTATGGTCTCTGTAATTATCACAGCAGTCATAATGTCATACCAAAAGAATGAAATGGAATTTCGTTTTTTTGTGTTTTTGACTTAAAAGTTTATACAGTTGTTTTTTTACTCATGTTTAATTCATGACTTGCTATTGTGCCTCAGTTGTGAAGGTCCAAGATGATAAAGGACAGTGTAATATAAATAGAAGCTATGTTCAAGCATACGTTCTCTTATGATATGAAACTCGAACATCATAAAGTGCTCTCTTACTGAAACCATTTGTTTTGGATAGCTCATCAGGTGTGAAGGTCACTGTTACCTTCAATAAAAACCCTCGTCCGAACACTGGTTCAAGTGATATAATTTGAGTTCCCCTGGGCCTCAATGAGTCCTGTTGCCCCTGGCCACTTCGACATTCACTATTTTCGTGCTTTCATCATACTTTTGATTTTGCTCATTTACTTATGGAATATAACTATTTATCTGTAATCAGTATGAAATTGTATCATGATAAGATGCAAGTTAAATTCGGACTTTGTGTGAAGGTCCATCATTTGTCCCAGACTAATGGCCACATTGGTTCTGACAATTTTATCAAAGTTTCACAATATCAATACTGTTTGCAACACTTTGCTTTCTTTCGTTTCTAAATAAATAATATTTTGGCTCATTATAACGGTCAAATAGCGTCAATTTTGTTCATATATTCCGTTATCTGACATCTTTAGACACAACCATTGATAAGTCAAAAACACAAAAAAGGAAATTCCATTTCATTCTTTTGGTATGACATTATGACTGCTGTGATAATTACAGAGACCATAGGTCAACGTGTTTCACATCCCCCCCCCTCCCCCTAAAAATGATACACATAATACCATATAAACCAAACGACTATTATAAAGTACATCGATCTTTGAGTTGGAAATCAGTACATACCATACTTAGTCAAAACATGAGGATTTTTATAAAGCTTGGGTACACATATAGCTTCAACAAGTTCTTAGGTCACTGTGGACGTTTCTGCGAAGCAGTTCTATAAATTTGTTTCGTAAAAACCCTTCATTAGTGTGTCGGTATATCGAACATAAACGTAATCATTTGGATGTTTTCAGATCAGTTCGTCATTGTTTCTTTATGTATATGTATACACACTTCTTTGGTTATATCTAATTTGCACAATAAATCATGGGGTTGTGAAACAATAGCTTGTACTGTTTTTGGTAAGCAGACCTATCCCTTTTATGTTGACTTCATATGCATTGATTTTTCTGACAAGTCCACGGACCTTAACGATTTGGAACTTTTGAAGAGCGATTTTAGATGTGAAACTAGTTAAAAATATCACTTTTGCTGATTTGAACACTCAAAACACAGCTTACAGACTAGTTTGGAAAAAAACTTCAAGCTGCCCTTCTGTTCAAATGCTGGTTAGCTAACGACACGAAGGCAGTATTTTGCTGTACAAAATTATCAGATATGTCATCTCATTCGGTATATTTTCTATATGAAAACAGTGTTTAATTCCACAATTACCTTTGATTTTAAGGAAGCTGTTTTACTATGTAAGTCAGCAATTCTATGTTTGAACGGAGGAAACTTGTGTCAAACGAAACACGGAGTCGGAGTATCCATAGCGTCTCCAAGTAACAAAATATAGCCAAAAGTACATGTATAAGAGAACTAGGATAACATTTACTCATATTTCCCCATTGGGCCCCATTCTTTCTTTTAATCCTTGTCTAGCTTTAGTATGGTTTGTAAATTAACGTCTTTGTTTCATAATTGATTATATCAACTAATTGCACAATGTATATGCCCCACGTAGTCTTTTAAACATATACACATGATATCGTCTGACGTTGTTTAAAGATGTTGATAGCCAAATAACTTGACAGTTAATGATATATTGTATACATTATGTGGTGTATTTATATATAATACCCGTAATCAACATAATTTCAATTAGACATGTTTCAATTATCTTACTCTTTTTTTTTTAATTTTGTCCTTTTTATTGCTATAAAATAAATTTAGAAAAAAAAACTAGGAAAGAACAGTATTATGACAAATTATTTTGTTATGAATATTTTTATACTACATGATGTATATATGATTAAAATCATTTGAATCGTTGGAAAGTTTAGCCTATTTGCCTATTGTACATTTATAGTAAGTGTGGTTATAATCATAAACAAAACTGTATTTGACCAATTACAGAGAGTCGGTTCAGCATGAAGCTTAAATTATAACTGTATACCTCCACGTGTCGCGTTATAATTGTTGTTAATTCCATTTAATAACATGTGCGTCCTCCTTTATTTTATAGAAGCAAGTATACAATCATGTAGGTAGAACCACGTAAACAAGTTATTTACAAACTTACATGACCTTTCATATAGGGGTAGATATGTGGACGACACATCGGTCATTACACTGTCTGTGTGTCAGGTGAATTCAAAAACTATCTCGTAACCCCTTCACATACACGGATTTTTCTTAAGAGTCCCTGCGGATCGCAATAACAGGTTACCCTCCGTAAACTGCTCACAAGAATCCGTAAATGACTCGTAAAAGTTTTGTTACGAGTTTTGTTACAAGTATTTTGTTACTTGGAGTCGGTATGGATACTCCGGCTCCGTGTTTCGTTTGACACAAGTTACCGCCGATCAAACATAGAATTGCTGACTTACATAGTAAAATAGCTTCCTTAAAATCAAAGGTAATTGTGGAATTAAACGCTGTTTTCATAGAGAAAATATACCGAATAAGATGACAGATCTGATCATTTTGTACAGCAAAATACTGCCTTCGTGTCGTTAGCTAACCAGCATTTGAACAGAAGGTCAGCTTGAAGTTTTTCCAAGCTAGTCTGTAAGCTGTGTTTTGAGTGTTCAAATCAGCAAAAGTGATATTTTTCACTAGTTTCACATCTAAAATCTCCCTTCAAAAGTTCCAAATCGTTAAGGTCCGTGAACTTGTTAGAAAAAATCCATGCATATGAAGTCAACATAAAAGGGGTAGGTCTACTAACCAAAAGCGGTACAAGATATTGTTTCACAACTCCACGATGTATTGTGCAATATAGATATAACCAAAGAAGTGTGTATATATATAAATAAGGTGTGAATTCATTTGAGACTTGTATTAATTATTAATTAAGTTGAGTGACATACATAAGCATTAGGTATACTGATCAAAGTGTGATATCTAGTCTTACATGTACATAAATGGTTGGTTAATAGGTACATTTGGGCATGCATGTGTTTTGAACTATGATGACACTTCTATTAATTAAATATGAACATAGAAGACCAGGTACCGACATACAATTCCAGGAACATGTAGGTATAATGTAAATTGGAGCCCCCTAGATGCACCGGGGGGAGGGGACGTGTTGTTACGAATTATTTATTTATTTACACGAATACTTTACAATCTACCTAGAGTATGACGTGGTTAACATTGTTCACGTGTTTTTATATGGATTTACGTATACTTTGCAATCTGTGTCTATCGAACGTCATGTTGGATATCTGTTGTCGAATTATGATACATTGAGAATACATTTTGCTATCAAAAGCCAATTAAGGATCGTAGATATTCGTTACTAACTTATAACTATTCGTAACAAAACGTAAATAGGTCGTGACTAACACGTAAAGCATCGATGAATCGTAACATGCCGTAATATACCCGTAACAATCCATGAAAAGCTCGTAAAAATCATGTAACTTGCTCCTGTTAATCCGTGGTAACTCGTAACAAATCTTCGTATTTTAACGTAAACAAGTCAGAATAACTCGTAATAAATCATAAATAGCTCGCAATCACTCGTAACAACTCTTAACTAGTTCTCAAAAGTGGTCACATCGTTAGGATCCGTGTAATTGTACGAATTTGTGCGATTCGTAAGGATTCGTAAGAAAAATCTGTGTATGTGAAGTCAGCATTATTCACGCATTAATTTCTCGTAACGTAATGTAAGCCGGCCGCAATAACACGTTGCAATCAGTAAACTACTCAAAAGAATCCATTAACGATTCGGGACAGTTTGTATTACGATTTGTTTACGGATTATAACGAGTGCTTTATGATTTCATTCAGGTCGTGTTACGATTGCGTTCCGGATTATTACGAGTTATTAATAGTACGTTACGTGTTGTTACGAGTACTTCACGAATCTATAGAGGATATCTAACAGTGTCTTCAGTAATACGAAATATATTTCACGAGTGTGGCTAATATTTTGATATTTTTCACGACTGCGCAGCAGACACTTCGGTGGGACAAAATATTGTCCTCTCTGTAAGTATTTCAATAAAACATTAAAACTCGTCACCAACTTCTTTGGTCACTGGTTTTGATGAAGAATATTTTTGTCTTCATATTTTAAATAAATATGTCATAACGCCGATCAATTACGAAATGTTGATAACCGCCAAATCTACAGTCTGTAAGATGGTAAGAAGCAAGGGAAATGTGGAGTTTTTTTGTCACCATTTATTCGAATGCTTATTATCAGTGCCATCCAGGTTTGTGAGAGTTACGCTTTTTCCATGTCACTGTCAGAGATTGTCCTAGTTCTCTTATATCATGTACTTTCGGCTATATTTTTTTACTTGGAGACGCTATGGATGCTCCGACTCCGTGTTTCGTTTGACACAAGTTTCCTCCGATCAAACATAGAATTGCTGACTTACATAGTAAAACAGCTTCCTTAAAATCAAAGGTAATTGTGGAATTAAACACTGTTTTCATAGAGAAAATATACCGAATGAGATTTGATCTGATAATTTTGTACAGTACAATACTGCCTTCGTGTCGTTAAGCTAACCAGCATTTGGACAGAAAAGCAGCTTGATGTTTTTTCCAAACTAGTTTGTAAGCTGTGTTTTGATTGGTCAAATCAGAAAAAGCGATATTTTGCACTAGCTTCACATCTAAAATTGCTCTTCAAAAGTTCAAAATCGTTAAGGTCCGTGGACCTGTTAGAAAAATCCATGCATATGAAGTCAACATAAAAGGGATAGGTCTGCTTACCAAAAACGGTACAAGCTATTGTTTCACAACTCCACGATTTATTGTGCATTTAGATATAACCAAAGAAGTGTGTATATATATACATAAATAAACAATGACGTAATGATCTGGAAACTTCCAAATTATTACGTGTATGTTCGATATACCGACACACTAATGAAGGTGTTTTTACGAAACAAATTTATAGAACTGCTTCGCAGAAACGTCCACAATGACCTAAGGATTTGTTGAAGCTATATGTGTACCTAAGCTTTGTAAAAATCCTCATGTTTTGACTAAGTATGGTATGTACTGATTTCCATCTCAAAAATCGATGTACTATAAAATAAGAGAATACCGAAGCGTCAACATAATCATAATCCAAACTCAAAATCGATTAAACCAGGGGCAAAATTTAAACAAAGGAAAGATTTACATGGAGACCCTTGCAAAAGTACAAGAGAATAAGACCAGGTGTTCCGGAAGAGTAAGCGTCTTCTGCTTCATCGACGACACCCGCCATGTAAATTTTTTGTCACATCCAAGTAAACATCAAGTTCTCAAAATGAGAACCGAGTATCATTGTCAATCACAACAAGTAAACACACTAATGAGCATACTCAAAAATGTCCATCTTCATATCACTTAAAGATACAGAATATTTCTCAATGAGACAAAGATGGCGACCACTATATAATAGTCGTTTAGTTTATATGGTATTATGTGTATTATTTTTAGGGGGAGGGGGGTAGTGTAGGACACGTTGACTTATGGTTTCTGTAATTATCACAGCAGTCATAATGTCACCCAAAAAAATTGAAACAGGATTTCCTTTTTGGTTTTTAGCTTATTAATGGTTGTGTCTAAAGATGTCAGATAACGGAATATATGAACAAAATTGACGCTCTTTGACCGTTATAATGAGCCACAAGATTATTTATTAAGAAACGAAAGAAAGCAAGGTGTTGCAAACAGTATAGATATTGTGAAAATTTGATAAAATTTTTAAAATCAATGTGGCCATTAGTCTGGGACAAATGCTTGACCTTCACACAAAGTCGGAATTTAACCTGCATCTTATCATTTTACAATTTCATACCGATTACAGATAAATAGCTCTATCCCATAAGTAAATGAGCAAAATCAGAAGTATGATGGAAGCACGAAATTATTGAATGTCGAAGTGGCCAGGGGCACCAACAGGACTCATTGAGGCCAAGAAGAACTGCAGTTGTCGCATTTGAACCTATCTTCGGACCAGGGTGTTTATTTAAGGTATTAGTGACCTTTATGTTTGAACTTCACACCTGAAGAGCTATCCAAAGAAAATGATTTAAGTGAGAGAGCACGTTTTGATGTTTGAGTTTGATATCCAAAGAGAACGTATCCTTGGACATTACTTCATAATTACACAGACCTTCATCATCTTGGACCTTCACAACTGAGGAACAATCTCAAGCCAAGAATTAAACATAAGTGAGAAAGCACGGTATGAAGTTTGAGTTTTACAAGCCAAAGGGAATCAAGGGGAATCATTTGTTTGGATGACGCAAGTGACGACTGACGACACCGGATAAATACATGTCGTGTTTCCCCGTGATAAGCAAATTGTGTCTCCTTGGCTAATACATGATATAAATTCAATTTAATTAAAACCAAATATTCTGTGAACATTTACTCATATTTCCCCAAAGGGCCCATTCTTTCTTTTAATCCTTTTCTTGCTTCGAATATGGTTTTTAAATTAACGTCTTGGTTTCATAATTGATCATATCAATTACTTGCACAATGTATATACCCCCGCGTAGTCTTTTAAACAAATACACATGATATCGTCTGACGTAGTTTAAAGATGTCGATAGCCAAATGACTTGACAGTTAATGATATCTTGTAAACACTATGTGGTGTATCTATGATTAAATACCCGTAATCAATATTATTTCAATCAGACATGTTCCAATTATCTTACTGTTTGTTTTAATTTTTGTCCTTTTTATTTCTATAAAATAATATTGGAACAAACTAGGAAAGAACATCATTTTACGATCAGTTAAATGACAAATTATTATGTTATAATAACATATTATGACATTGAGTTTTTTATTAAGGTAAAAGTGACCTTTATCTTTGACCTTCACACCTGATGAGCTATCAAAAACAATGATGTTCAAGTTCCATATCCTAAGAGAACGTATGCTTGGACATAACTCCTATTTATAGTTACACAGACCTTCATCATCTTGGACCTTCACAACTGAGGAAGAATCCCAAACCAAGAATTTATCATGAGTAAGAAAGAATTGTATGAAGTATGAGTTTAAGGACCAAAAGGGGATCAAAGGAAAACATTTGTTTGGACGACGCAAGCGACTACTGACGACAGCGATTAAGTGATGTCAATACATGTCGTCTTTCCCTGTGACAAAGTCTACTTATCTATATGTTGATCTAAATGATATTCATTTAAACCCAATTATCCTGATAACATTTACTCATATTTCCCAAATGGCCCACATTCCTTCTTTTGATTTAATTTTAAATTTAACGTCTTTGTTTCATAATTGATCATATCAATTAATTGCACAATGTATATGCCCCACGTAGTCTTTTAAACATATACACATGATATCGTCTGACGTAGTTTAAAGATGTCGATAGCCAAATGACTTGACAGTTAATGATATCTTGTAAACACTATGTGGTGTATCTATGATTAAATACCCGTAATCAACATAATTTCAATCAGATATGTTCCAATTATCTTACTGTTTGTTTTAATTTTTGTCCTTTTTATTTCTATAAAATAACATTGGAAAAGATCTAGGAAAGAACATTATTTTACGATCAGTTAAATGACAAATTATTATGTTATGAAAATGTCTATACTACATGATGTATATATGAGTAAAATCATTTGAATCGTTGGAAGGTTTAGCCTATTTGCCTATTGTACATGTATAGTAAGTGTGGTTATAATCATAAACAAAACTGTATTTGACAAATAACAGAGAGTCGGTTCAGCATGAAGCTTAAATTATAACTGTATACATCCAAGTGTCGCGGTATAATTGTTGGTAATTCCATTAAATGACATGTGCTTCCTCCTTTATTTTATAGAAGCAAGTATACAATCATGTAGGTAGAACCATGTTAACAAGATATTTACAAACTTAAATGACCTTTCATATTGGGGTTGATATGTGGACGACACATTGGTAATCACACTGTCCTGTGTAGCAAATGAATTCACAAACCATCTTATAACCCTTTCACATACACGGATTTTTCGTAAGAGTCCCTGCGGATCACCAAAACGTAGCCAATCTTAAGCATTCGTAAATACCTCGCTTGTATCCGTAAATAACTCGGCATAACTCGCAGACACTCGTAAGGATCTGTGAGAGGAAAGGCATTTTTTTGTTTTTTTAGAAATGTCAAAAAAATTCTTACGATTGTCCACGGATTGATTTTTCCGTAAATCACCTGTAAATAGCAATCCGTGCATATCGTAAACATGTCGCAATAACAGGTTGCCCTCCGTAAATTGCTCGCAAGAATCCGTAAATGACTCGTAATAGTTTGTACTACGATTTGTTAATGGTGAGTCCGCGGTTTATTTACGGACTATTACGATCGCTTTACGATTTTATTCAGGTCGTGTTAAAATGTACGATATCTTAACGAATGATTACGAGCAGTTTACGTGTTGTTACGAGCTATTTATTTATATACACGTATACTTTATAATCTACCTAGATCATAACGTGGTTAACATTGTTTACGTGTCTTTTATATAGATTTACGTATACTTGGCAAGCAATGTCTATCAAACGTCATGTTGGAAATCAGTTGTCGAATTATGCTACATTGCGAATACATTTTGCTATCCAAAGCCAATTAAGGATCGTAAATGCTCGTTACTAACGTGTAACTAATCGTAACAAAACGTAAATAGTCGTGACTAACACGTAAAGTTTTGATGAATCGTAACGTGCCATAATATACCCGTAACAATCCATGAAAAGCTCGTGAATATCACGTCACTTGCTCGTGTTTATCCGTGGTAACTCGTAACAAATCTTGGTAATTTGCCGTAAACACGTCATAATAACTCGTAATAAATCGTAAATAGCTCGCAATCACTCGTAACAACTCTTAACTGGCTCTCAAAGTCGTTACAAAAAAAATCTGTGTATGTGAAGTCAGCAATATTCACGCATTAATTTTTCCGGTATTAACGCGTTGATAAGTCGTTACAAACATACGTAACCTAATACGAAATATACTTCACGAGTGTGGCTAATATTTTGATATTTTTCTCGAGTGCGCAGCAAACACTTCGGCGGGACAAAATATAGTCCTCTCTGTTAGTATTTCAATAAAATGTTAAAACTCGTCATTAACTTCTTTATTCACTGATTTTGATAAAGAATATATTTGTCTTCATATTCTAAATAAATATGTCATAACGAATATCATTATGCAAAGTTGATAACTGCCGAATCTACAGTCTGTAAGATGGTAAGAAGCGAGGGAAATGCGGAGTTGTTTTGTCACCATTTATTAGAATGCTTATTATCATTGCCATCCAGGCTTGTGTGAGTTACGCTTTATCTATGTCGCTGTCCGAGATTATCCTAGTTCTCTTATACATGTACTTTCAGCTATATATTGTAACTTGGAGACGCTATGGATACTCCGACTCCGTGTTTCGTTTGACACACGTTTCCTCCGATCAAACATAGAATTCCTGACTTACATAGTAAAACAGCTTCCTTAAAATCAAACGTAATTGTGGAATTAAACGCTGTTTTCAAAGAGAAAAAATCCGGAATAAGATTACAGATCCGATAATTTTGTACAGTAAAATACTGCCTTCGTGTCGTTAAGCTAACCAGCATTTGAACAGAAGGGCAGCTTGAAGTTTTTTCCAAGCTAGTTTGTAAGCTGTGTTTTGATTGGATAAATCAGCAAAAGTTATATTTTTCACTTGTTTCACATCTAAAATCGTTTTTCAAAAGTTCCAAACCGTTAGGGTCCGTGGACTTGTTAGAAAAAATCCATGCATATGAAGTCAACATAAAAGGGGTAGGTCTGCTAACCAAAAGCGGTACAAGCTATTGTTTCACAACCCCGCGATTTATTGTGCAATTTAGATATAGCAAAAGAAGTGTGTATATACATTGTATATACTTAAAGAAACAATGACGTAATGATCAGGAAACTTCCAAATGACGTGTATGTTCGATAGACCGACACACTAATGAAGGGTTTTACGAAACAAATTTATAGAACTGCTTCGCAGAAACGTCCACAGTGACCTAAGAACTTGTTGAAGCTATATGTGTACCTAAGCTTTATAAAAATCCTCATGTTTTCACTAAGTATGGTATGTACTGATTTCCATCTCAAAAATCGATGTACTTTATTAGAGTCGTTTGGTTTATATGGTATTATGTGTATTATTTTTAGGGGGAGGGGGGGGGGCTGTGAGTGTGGGACACGTTGACCTATGGTCTCTGTAATTATCACAGCAATTTTAATGTCATACCAAATAATTGAAATGAGATTTACTTTTTGGTTTTTTGGCTAATTAATGGTTGTGTCTAAAGATGTCAGATAACGGAATATATAAACAAAATTGACCGCTATTTGACCGTTATAATGAGCCACAAGATTCTTTATTAAGAAACGAAAGAAAATAAGGTTGTGCAAACAGTATTGATATTGTGAAAATTTGATAAAATGTTCAAAACCAATGTGGCCATTAGTCTGGGACAAATCATGGACCGAATTTAACCTACATCCTTTCATTATACAATTTCATACCGATTACAGATCAATAGCTCTATCCCATAAGTAAATGAGTAAAAACAAAAGTATGATGGAAGCACGAAATTATTGAATGCCGAAGTGGCCAGGGGCACCAACAGGACTCATTGAGGCCAAGAGGAACTCTAGTTATTGCATTTGAAGCTATGTTCGGACCAGTGTGTTTATGTAAGGTAACAGTGACCGTTATGTTTGACCTTCACACCTGAAGAGCTATCCAAAGCAAATGGTTTAAGTGAGAGACCACTTTATGATGTTTGAGTTTGATATCCAAAGAAAACGTATCCTTGGACATTACTTCATAATTACACAGACCTTCATCATCTTGGACCTTCACAACTGAGGAACAATCTCAAGCCAAGAACTAAATAGGAGTACGAAAGAACGGTATGAAGTTTGAGCTTTACAAGCCAAAGGGAATCAGGGGAAACGTTTGTTTGGACGACGCAAGCGACGACTGACGACACCGGATAAATACATGTCGTATTTCCCCGTGATACGCAAATTGTGTCTACTTGGCTTATACATGATATAAATGAAATTCAATTAAAAGCAATTATTCTGTTAACATTTACTCACATTTCCCCAAAGGGCCCCATTCCTTCTTTTAAATTGTCTTGCTTTGAATTTGGTTTTTAAATTGACGTCTTTGTTTCATAATTGATCATAACAAATATTTACCGAGTGTATATGTCCAGACATAGTCTTATAAACGTATACACAGGATTTCGTCTGACGTAGTTTAAAAATATTGATAGCCAAATCACTTGATATTTTATGACCGAACGTGTTCCAATTTTTAATCTGTATTTTTCATTTTCAATTAAATATCAGTACAAGAAAAACTAGAAGCAAGCATTTGACGATCTGTGAAATCAAAATAATTCTATAATGAATATTTTCATACGATATGATCGAAATCATTTGAATCGTTGGGTGTTTTTTTGATAACGGAGAGTCAGTTTATCATGAAGCTTTTATCAAAACTGTATAACTTCATGTGTCACGTTATTATTGTTATTTATTCAATTAAATGACATTTGTGTTTTCCATATTTTTTAGAGGCAAGTACAGGTAAAAACATGTTAACAAGATATTGCCAAACTTATATATATTACATGACCTTTCATATTGGGGTAAATACGTGGACGACACTTTTGGTATTTATTCTATCATGATGGCAGATGAAATCACAGATTATCTAAACAACTGCTACTCAATTTACCATCGAAGGAATAAAAGATACTGCCATGCTGGTTGTAGGCAGTAGTATAAGGTTATTTGACGATGGATTAATAAACAGTTTGGTGTTTTGCAAACCAACTCACAACGACCAATGCCTCCAGTTCGACAGAAAACAAACTTATTGTTCTAGGGGTCATACGTACACAAACGTGTAGCGCCAACTCGATCTCCTCTACTGAAGAAGCCAGAATTGAGGAGGAGAGCCACCTCAAACACCTTTGGCAATACCAGTGCGCCCCTACCCGAAATTTCGACCAAAAATGTTAAACCAGTATGGGGCCGCCAACGAGCCAAAGGCAATGTCACATGTCTCATGTAAGTGTTTAAATGTTATATTTAAAACAATATGCTCAATTTGCATCTGAAAATTATGGCAAAATTTAGATGTCCGTAGTTTGTTGAACTTTTTTCCCGTGATTTAAAAAAACACCAATTCTGTGGCCATTTTGAAAATGCATGTAACTGCATTTTTTGCACTTTGCGATTCCGCCATTTTTAATTATAGCAAGTTCATTTTTGCTGTACAACTTAATAATGTTCAATATTATGCAACAAAGTGGATGATTAAACAATGTTGGTATTCCTTTCATTTAGTGTTACTGGTTCACTCTTTTTTTATTTTTGACCCCAAAATTGTGAAATATAACACAATAGTAATGGGACAAAAACGAAGCACACTTATCCCCTATTTATATGACGGTTTTAGAAATAGAAACCTATTTTCTTTGGTTCCGCAAAATATTTTAAAAGTTTAATAGCAGAACATCTAATTTCAAGCGTTAATTCTGCAACAAAATGGTGAAAAATTGAGAATTCTCACATCAAAAAATTATAGGTAGTGGTAACTCCAATTACTTTCCTCAGTTTAAATATTAAGTAAGAGAAATTCCTCTTCCATAAATTCAAAGAGCACTTGTTTAATGCAGGAAAAATACATTCTAAAGTGAGGAGACTGAAAGACCTATCCACAAACATATACCAGAAACACCACCGGGACGCCTCTTAAGTGGGGAGACTGAAAGACCTATCCACAAACATGTACCAGAAACACCACCGAGACCCCTTTTAGGTGGGGAGACTGAAACACCTTTCCACAAACATAGACGCCTTTAAGTGGGGAGACTTAAAGACCTATCTACAAACACGTACCAGAAGCACCACCGAGACGCCTTTAAGTGGGGAGACTGGAATACCTATCCTCAAACATGTACCAGAAACACCACCGAGACGCCTCTTCAATGGAGAGACTGAAACACCTATCCACAAACATGTACAAGAAACACCACCGAGACGCCTCTTAAGTGGGGAGACTGAAAGACCTATCCACAAACATGTATCAGAAACACCACCGAGACGCATTTAAGTGGGGAGACTGGAATACCTATCCACAAACATGTATCAGAAACACCACCGAGACGCCTCTTAAGTGGGGAGACTGAAAGACCTATCCACAAACATGTATCAGAAACACCAATGAGACGCCTTTAAGTGGGGAGACTGGAATACCTATCCACAAACACGTGTCAGAAACACCACCGAGACGTCTTTAAGTGGGGAGACTGAAAGACCTATCCACAAACATGTACCAGACACACCACCGAGACACCTCTTATGTTGGGAGACTGAAAGACCTATCCACAAACAGGTGTCAGAAACACCACCGAGACGCCTTTCAGTTGGAGGACTGAAAGACCTATCCACAAACAGGTGTCAGAAACACCACCGAGACGCCTTAAAGTTGGAAGACTGAAAGACCTTTCCACAAACATGTATCAGACACACCACCGAGACGCCTCTTAAGTGGGGAGACTGAAAGACCTATCCATAAACAGGTGTCAGAAACACCACCGAGACGCGTTTAAGTTGGAAGACTGAAAGACCTATCCACAAACAGGTGTCAGAAACACCACCAAGACGCGTTTAAGTTGGAAGACTGAAAGACCTTTCCACAAACAGTTGTCAGAATCACCACCAAGACGCGTTTAAGTTGGAAGACTGAAAGACCTTTCCACAAACATGTATCATAAACACCACCGCGACGCCTTTTAAGTGTTGAGACTGAAAAACTTATCTACAAAAATGTATCATGAATACCACCGAGACGCCTGTTAAGTGGGGGACTGAAAGACTTATCCACAAACAGGTGTCGGAACTACCACCGCGACGCCTGTTAAGTGGGGGGACTGAAAGACCTTTCCACAAACCTGTACCAGTATCACCATCGAGACACCACTTAAGTGGGGAGACTGAAAGACCTATCCACAAACAGGTGTCAGAAAAACCACCGAGACGCCTCTTAAGTGGGGAGACTGAAACATCTATCCACAAACAGTTGTCATAAACACCACCGAGACGCCTCTTACGCGGGTAGACTGAAAAACCTATCCACAAACAGGTGTCAGAAAAACCACCGAGACGCCTCTTAAGTGGGGAGACTGAAACATCTATCCACAAACAGTTGTCATAAACACCACCGAGACGCCTCTTACGCGGGTAAACTGAAAGACCTATCCACAAACATGTACCAGACACACCACCGAGACGCCTCTTAAGTGGGGAGACTGAAAGACCTATCCACAAACAAGTGTCAGAAACACCACCGAGACGCGTTTAAGTTAGAAGACTGAAAGACCTTTCCACAAACAGGTGTCAGAAACACCACCAAAACGCGTTTAAGTTGGAAGACTGAAAGACCTATCCACAAACAGGTGTCAGTAACACAACCGAGACGCGTTTAAGTTGGAAGACTGAAAGACCTTTCCACAAACATGTACCAGGAACACCACCGAGACGCCTGTTAGTTGGGGAGACTGAAACACCTATCCACAAACAGGTGTCAGAAACACCACCGAGACGCCTCTTAAGGATCTGCTCTTGTGAGGTTTCAATCACGTTCAAATCTCGTTTTGATCTCACGTGAGATATGTTTGTAATATCTAACAATGCATTATCAATTTTGATAGCAAATATGCATCTGAAAAATGTAGCAAAAAATCAGATGTCTGTTGTTTGTAGAACTTTTTTCAAAAGAATTTTAAAAAATGGGAATAATGGCGGCCATTTTGAAAAAAAATATTTCTATGTATGTCTTGCCCTTCACGAATGGCTAATATTTTATGTTTTTTTAGCTTGATTTTTTATTTAAAATCGTCAGTGTGTCGCCATTTTTCATCATAGCAAGTCTATTTTTGCTGTACAACTTCTGTATGTTCATTATAAAGCAAATATTATGCAACAAAGATATTTTGTTTATATTTTTGCGATTTTTTACAGATGTTTAGTGTCACTGAAGCTATTTTGAATTTTGACTCAAGAATAGTGAAAAAAGCACATTTGAAAATGGGACAAAAAAACAAGCACGCTACCCCCAGAATTGATGACTGCTTTAGAATGAGAAACCCATTCCTTTTAATCTGGAAAAAAATCTAAAAAAGTTTGTCGCTAGAATTTTTTTATAAGGTACTAAATCTGCAAAATATGATGAAAAATGGAGTATTTTCTCATTGAAAAAAAGGGGTAGGGGTAGCTAAAATTAATTTTTTTGAGAAAAAAAATAATTTGAAGACCTTTTACTTCCATAATTAATAAGAAAATACTACTTTTGTCAATTCTGCAAACATTCATACATATCAGATCACACTTCTGGAAGATATTGAATGAAATGGTCCTGCGATTGGCCAAAACAGCATTTTTCACATAAATCACATGTTTTGTTCATTTTGGTATCTTTGACCGAGCATAGTAAAAAAACGAGTTCACTACCATATATTTCTTTTTGCATTTTTTGCTTTGCAATGAACTCCCTTTTTCAAAAAAATACATCAGAAAAAAGTTAGTCGCCAGAAAATTATGACTTTTCACAAGAGAAGATCCTTAAGTGGGGAGACTGAAAGACCCATCCAAAAACATTTACCAGAAACACCACTGAGACGCCTTTTAAGCGGGGAGACTGAAACACTTTTCCACAAACATGTATCAGAAACACCACTGAGACGCCTTTTAAGTGGGGAGACTGAAAGACCTATCCACAAACATGTACCTGAAACACCACCTAGACGCCTTTAAGTGGGGAGACTGAAAGACCTATCCATAAACAGGTGTCAGAAACACCACCGAGACGCGTTTAAGTTGGAAGACTGAAAGACCTATCCACAAACAGGTGTCAGAAACACCACCAAGACGCGTTTAAGTTGGAAGACTGAAAGACCTTTCCACAAACAGTTGTCAGAATCACCACCAAGACGCGTTTAAGTTGGAAGACTGAAAGACCTTTCCACAAACATGTATCATAAACACCACCGCGACGCCTTTTAAGTGTTGAGACTGAAAAACTTATCTACAAAAATGTATCATGAATACCACCGAGACGCCTGTTAAGTGGGGGACTGAAAGACTTATCCACAAACAGGTGTCGGAACTACCACCGCGACGCCTGTTAAGTGGGGGGACTGAAAGACCTTTCCACAAACCTGTACCAGTATCACCATCGAGACACCACTTAAGTGGGGAGACTGAAAGACCTATCCACAAACAGGTGTCAGAAAAACCACCGAGACGCCTCTTAAGTGGGGAGACTGAAACATCTATCCACAAACAGTTGTCATAAACACCACCGAGACGCCTCTTACGCGGGTAGACTGAAAAACCTATCCACAAACAGGTGTCAGAAAAACCACCGAGACGCCTCTTAAGTGGGGAGACTGAAACATCTATCCACAAACAGTTGTCATAAACACCACCGAGACGCCTCTTACGCGGGTAAACTGAAAGACCTATCCACAAACATGTACCAGACACACCACCGAGACGCCTCTTAAGTGGGGAGACTGAAAGACCTATCCACAAACAAGTGTCAGAAACACCACCGAGACGCGTTTAAGTTAGAAGACTGAAAGACCTTTCCACAAACAGGTGTCAGAAACACCACCAAAACGCGTTTAAGTTGGAAGACTGAAAGACCTATCCACAAACAGGTGTCAGTAACACAACCGAGACGCGTTTAAGTTGGAAGACTGAAAGACCTTTCCACAAACATGTACCAGGAACACCACCGAGACGCCTGTTAGTTGGGGAGACTGAAACACCTATCCACAAACAGGTGTCAGAAACACCACCGAGACGCCTCTTAAGGATCTGCTCTTGTGAGGTTTCAATCACGTTCAAATCTCGTTTTGATCTCACGTGAGATATGTTTGTAATATCTAACAATGCATTATCAATTTTGATAGCAAATATGCATCTGAAAAATGTAGCAAAAAATCAGATGTCTGTTGTTTGTAGAACTTTTTTCAAAAGAATTTTAAAAAATGGGAATAATGGCGGCCATTTTGAAAAAAAATATTTCTATGTATGTCTTGCCCTTCACGAATGGCTAATATTTTATGTTTTTTTAGCTTGATTTTTTATTTAAAATCGTCAGTGTGTCGCCATTTTTCATCATAGCAAGTCTATTTTTGCTGTACAACTTCTGTATGTTCATTATAAAGCAAATATTATGCAACAAAGATATTTTGTTTATATTTTTGCGATTTTTTACAGATATTTAGTGTCACTGAAGCTATTTTGAATTTTGACTCAAGAATAGTGAAAAAAGCACATTTGAAAATGGGACAAAAAAACAAGCACGCTACCCCCAGAATTGATGACTGCTTTAGAATGAGAAACCCATTCCTTTTAATCTGGAAAAAAATCTAAAAAAGTTTGTCGCTAGAATTTTTTTATAAGGTACTAAATCTGCAAAATATGATGAAAAATGGAGTATTTTCTCATTGAAAAAAAGGGGTAGGGGTAGCTAAAATTAATTTTTTTGAGAAAAAAAATAATTTGAAGACCTTTTACTTCCATAATTAATAAGAAAATACTACTTTTGTCAATTCTGCAAACATTCATACATATCAGATCACACTTCTGGAAGATATTGAATGAAATGGTCCTGCGATTGGCCAAAACAGCATTTTTCACATAAATCACATGTTTTGTTCATTTTGGTATCTTTGACCGAGCATAGTAAAAAAACGAGTTCACTACAATATATTTCTTTTTGCATTTTTTGCTTTGCAATGAACTCCCTTTTTCAAAAAAATACATCAGAAAAAAGTTAGTCGCCAGAAAATTATGACTTTTCACAAGAGAAGATCCTTAAGTGGGGAGACTGAAAGACCCATCCAAAAACATTTACCAGAAACACCACTGAGACGCCTTTTAAGCGGGGAGACTGAAACACTTTTCCACAAACATGTATCAGAAACACCACTGAGACGCCTTTTAAGTGGGGAGACTGAAAGACCTATCCACAAACATGTACCTGAAACACCACCTAGACGCCTTTAAGTGGGGAGACTGAAAGACTTATCCACAAACAGGTGTCAGAAACACCACCGAGACGCCTCTTCAGTGGGGAGACTGAAAAAAACCTATCCACAAACAGGTGTCAGAAACACCACCGAGACGCCTCTTCAGTGGGGAGACTGAAAAGCCTACCCACAAACAGGTGTCAGAAACACCACCGAGACGTTTCTTAAGTGGGGAGACTGAATGACAAGTCAACAAACAGGTGTCAGAAACACCACCGAGACGCCTTTTAAGTGGTGAGACTGAAAAACTTATCTACAAACATGTATCATGAAAACCACCGAGACGCCTGTTAAGTGGGGGACTGAAAGACTTATCCACAAACAGGTGTCGGAACTACCACCGCGACGCCTGTTAAGTGGGGGGACTGAAAGACCTTTCCACAAACCTGTACCAGTATCACCATCGAGACGCCTCTTAAGTGGGGAGACTGAAACATCTATCCACAAACAGTTGTCAAAAACACCACCGAGACGCCTCTTACGCGGGTAGACTGAAAGACCTATCCACAAACAGGTGTCAGAAAAACCACCGAGATGCCTCTTAAGTGGGGAGACTGAAACATCTATCCACAAACAGTTGTCATAAACACCACCGAGACGCCTCTTACGTGGGTAGACTGAAAGACCTATCCACAAACAGGTGTCAGAAAAACCACCGAGATGCCTCTTAAGTGGGGAGACTGAAACATCTATCCACAAACAGTTATCATTAACACCACCGAGACGCCTCTTACGCGGGTAGACTGAAAGACCTATCCACAAACATGTGTCAGAAACACCTCCGAGACGCCACTTAAATATGGAGATTGAAAGACCTATCCACAAACAGGTGTCAGAAACACCTCCGAAAACCCTCTTAAGTGGAAAGACTGAAAAACTTATCAACAAACTCTGAAACACCACCGAGACGCCTCTTAAGTGGGGAGACTGAAACATCTATCCACAAACAGGTGTCAGAAACACCTCCGAAACGCCTCTTAAGTGGAAAGACTGCAAAACTTATAAAGAAACTCTGAAACACCACCGAGACGCGTCTTCAGTTGGGAGACTGAAAGACCTTTCCACAAACCTGTATCAGTATCACCATCGAGACGCCACTTAAGTGGGGAGACTGAACGACCTATCCACAAACATGTACCAGAAACACCACCGAGACGCCTTTTAAGTGGGGAGACTGAAAGATCTATCCACAAACAGGTGTCAGAAACACCACCGAGACGCCACTTAAGTGGGGAGACTGAAAGATCTATCCACAAACATGTGTCAGAAACACCATCGAGACGCCTCTTAAGTGGGGAGACTGAAAGATCTATCCACAAACATGTACCAGAAACACCACCGAGACGCCTTTTAAGTGGGGAGACTGAAAGATCTATCCACAAACAGGTGTCAGAAACACCACCGAGACGCCTTTTAAGTGGGGAGACTGAAAGATCTATCCACAAACATGTGTCAGAAACACCACCGAGACGCCTCTTAAGTAGAAAGACTGAAAAACCTATCCACAAACAGGTGTCAGAAACACCACCGAGATTTTCTTGAGTAGAAATGAAAGATGAATAACTATGATCGCTTATGATTCAAGAGGCTTTTTTTCCACTATTTACATCCTTTTTTATATCAGGGACATCATGTTGTCTAAAAATGATTCATAACGGAATACTTGAATTCAGTTTGCGAATGTGGATAGTTTATCTCTAAGATATAACCCGTATTTATTGATAATATTACCTCACTATAACCATTTGAAATATTATAGTATGTCTTCTTTTGTGATTTTTGTATGACAGTAAAATAAATATGATTACAAGTACTTACCCAAAAGTCCAACTGTGGTACCAGGTGTGTCTTCGCAGTCCTACACTATGTTGTGCAATGCAGTTAAATCCTAACAAGGGTGTATATATACATACAGAAACAGTGACGTAATGATCTGGAAACTTCCAAATGATTACGTGTATATTTTATATATAGCGACACACAATAGAAGGGTTTTTTTTTTTATAAAATAACGAAACGAAACTAATTTATGAAACATGCACAGGGACCAGAGAACCTGTTACAGAACTAAATTACTATCCAAGATAGTGTGTTCAGTGTAATTAATCATGTTTTAGGGATCTAGATCGACTTTCCGTAAAAATGACATCCCCATTAGTCATATATACGATGACTTTGTGTATCATTTTACCGAAAGTCGATCTTAATCTCTAAAGCATGAAAAAACTCTTTGAACATCTTAGCTTAGGTCAAACAACTTCTCATGCCTTTGTGGAAACAGGGTTTATATATTGAACAAGTTTTGACGCGCTGAACGCTATGGTATTGAGATGGTATGAGCCACTTAATCATTACGCTTTTTTATTTCCCCGCCCAACAAGGTTGGTGGGGTGTGTTCATCCGGATGCGCTTTCCAAACGATATCTTTTGAATGAATAATATGATGTTTAAGGGACTTGCTTGGTAGACTTATTATCAAAACTTCTCGCTAACTTTAATCTCATATAATACAATATTTGCTTGGGCAAAAAAAACGTTTAAATACGTTTGAAAAAAAAATCAGAGAATACCAAAGCGTCAACAATACCATAATCCGAACTCAAAATTAATTAAACAATGGGCAAAATAGGAACAAATGAAAGATTTACATGGATACCCGTGTAAAAGTACAAGGGAATAAGGACCATGTATCCCAGAAGAGTAAGCGTCTTCTGTTTCATTGACGACACCCGGTTACTGGTTACAGTTATCGGTATACATACACTTATAGACTCAGGTTCATTTATCAGATAATGTCATTAAAAGCGGTATTCTTCAACTTTAATTTCACGGCGTACTTCCTGTGTTCACATGTTTACATGTACATGACGACAGTTCTATTAACTCTCCAAATAAAGCAATATAATCAGTTAATTAAAAAATGATTGTTCATTTCAGAATGTTGACAACTGGGAAGAACGGCATCCCAACATAATGAAACCATCGTTGTTTCAGCATAAATAGTAATATACAGTGTACAGCATTTTACAGAGCGCCATATCTATACATATAGCTAACATGTATTTAATGTAATAAGAATATACAAACGAACCTAGTTAGTCGACGGAACTACGGGAAAACTTCGAGGTATATGATAAAAAAAGAGTTTCGGCCGGTACCGAAGCAATACTTCGAGTTAAACGAGGTCTTCGAGTTAAACAAGTTCGAGATAATGAGGTTCGACGATATATGAATGCGTGCGAATGTTTACTTATCATGTGCTAACTATAGAACTTGTACTCCATTCCGCATTATGCGTGCGACAACAAAAGCCTTGCTACAGAACCGATAGAGTTGTCTCCCTTACATTGAATACATATATATGCATGTGTACACACCAATTGCAAATTGACTCTCGTATCTTAATTCAAAACAAGTAATTTCCGTTACAAAACCAAACCTTAACCATTAAAAGAATCAGTTTATCTTAACAGCTCAATAATTACACAATTTGATCTTCCATGTGTCCGTTTGCTGGACCACAACATCAGCATCATTTACAATGTGTCATATATACATGTACGATCATTGAAAAGTTGATTATATGAACATCTAAGCATTCCGTTATTTTGGGAACTTTTTAGGGGTGGAGAACACCAAAATGTGTTTCGCCCGTTTTAATATGTTCCTTCCTTGTGTATTTCATACGTAGATATAGGCTCTAAACTCGATATATGTAGTGTATACGTGTATATTAGACTGTAACTCGAAATATGTAAAGTATACGTATGTATTAGACTGTAAACTCGTTAAATGTTGTGTGTACGTGTATATTAGACTGTAACTCGAAATATGTAAAGTATACGTATGTTTTAGACTGTAAACTCGTTAAATGTTGTGTGTACTTGTACATTAGACTGTTAACTCGAAATATGTAGTTTATACGTGTATATTAGAGTGTAACTCGAAATATGTAAAGTATACGTATGTATTAGACTGTAAACTCGATATATGTAGTTTATACGTGTACATTAGACTGTAACTCGAAATATGTAAAGTATACGTATGTATGAGACTGTAAACTCGTTAAATGTTGTGTATACGTGTACATTAGACTGTTAACTCGAAATATGTAGTTTATACGTGTATATTAGAGTGTAACTCGAAATATGTAAAGTATACGTATGTATTAGACTGTAAACTCGTTAAATGTTGTGTGTACGTGTACATTAGACTGTTAACTCGAAATATGTAAAGTATACGTGTATATTAGACTATAACTCGATATATGTAGTTCATACGTGTATTAGACTCTAAACTATATGTCTATAAGCAAGTGTGTACCTTAACACCTAAGACCAACTGTCAATGTATACAAATACATCCGCAGTTACCTTTCATTTACATGATGGATTACGAGGTGAATATTGAAATTAAAAAGCAGGTCGTCGAAGTGTCAACGTAGCTCGTCATCTTTTTTCCTTTAGGTTCGTAAATATGCCATCGTTTAATGTACAGGCCACAGGGATCTGATCATTTGTTTCAGCAACTTTTGGACCTAATTCTAAACTAAGATCAATTCTCGATAAAAAAAAATGCCCCATAAATGTCATGAGGGCTAGCTATTTAGGGGGACATTTTTATCGATAATTGATCTACCCCCTCCAAAAGTGTATAGTTGCTCTTAACATATTAGTTTAGGTCCAAAACTAGCTATAACAGTTCTCAGGTCCCTGTGGTCTCGCCCCAACCATGTCCAGTCCGTCTAGAGCAGGACACTGGTAGAGGGTTCAGAGGATCGAACCCTTCGACGGCAAATGACTTTGAAGATTTTTATGAAGCATTACAAAATCCCGAACGGTACAGAGAACGCCAATGTCCTTGATATTTTGAGAACTGGGCGTTAATACAATTGAATTTTTAACTTATATCGATGTAAATGTTTTATGATTGCTGTAAAATCACCAACTCTAATCTAATCCCGTGGTAAAATAAGTTAGTTCCTTATTGGATTCATACAGGCGGTATATCTATATATATTGGCAAAATAGGATACTTGCAATTGGTGGACGATGATGCGGTCATTCTAGATTCTCGGCTAACGCTAGCGGAAGGGCTGATTAGTTTAAAAAATACTTAAACCACATCTTATTATACTTTTTATATTTTGTTTATGTAATGTAATTGTTTTATTGTGTTTCTTTGTGTCTTGATAAAGGAACGGATTGCTCCGAAAATTTGACAGTTACATCAGAGACGTATATAACACACGTATCTGGTTACACTATTGTAATTACACAGTATCAATGATTGAACTTTAAAGGCAAACTCTTTTATTTCATTTTTGATATGGGTAAAATACCGTTATAAGTTACAATATTTATATATGTTTCTACCACAATACCCAGTGTTATTCCACTCTCAGACCATTGCATAAACGTGCTGACTGTTGGATAAATATATGTTATATATACCACTAGTGGAATATGACCTTCAGGACTTTTGATTGGTTGAGAAAAACTGAACTTTGACCGGAAATCACGTGATTCAATACAACGTGCTGATTGTCGACGTACGTCGTTATCGATTCATAACTACGCGTTTGTGGGGTATGGTTGTCGTTGAAGAAAGAAACAGTTCTGGAGATCGAAATGGGGTCCAAATAAAGATTTATTATGGTAACTTTCTCTAGGTTGGTGGGCGATTTCTGGAGTATCCAAAATTACACCCGTTTAGTCCGAGGCCTTAGAGGTCCTAATTATAACTGCTCTTAAAAGCATAACAATTCCATTTAGTACATTTTCACGATAGCAAAAGAACGTATAATTACATATAGTGTGAGTGACATCTGTCATTCAAACAATCGGCCTTTCGGACCCAAGCCGTACCCGACCAGGTGAGATACCACGATCACTAGCTGTCCTTTGTCCGAGTCCGACCTGGTAAGACTAGTTAATCCTGTTACGCTAAAGTTGAAAGGTATATATGATTTGGGGACTTCCCCGAACACCAACTCTGCTTATTAAAACATGTTTACTTAGGAGGTCAATTGTGATGATAGTGAGTTATAGTCTATAGCAGAAATGTTGTACAGGTAAATTACACAGGTAAATCAACCTCTGGTAACTAATCAGATACTCAATAACTAATGATATATGCAAATAAATCATGAATAGGTACTGCATAAAACAGCTGCAGATTTAGGAAAATTATCCTATATTACACCTGATTTCAGATATGATATTTATTGATATGTATATAAGTTTCAGATTGGTATAATTTGTTGTCATATATTGATTAAACGTATACCTTCTTTCATATTTTGTAAATAAACATAATTATTGTCATATATTAATTGCATTGTACCTTCTTTCAGATTTGTGTAAATTGTTGTCATATATTAATTTCGAAATATTTCATTATTTAAACAAGGCATATAAACAAGTATTACAAAGAAATGGTATACATATGTATCAATAAATGATTAGAAATCAGGCTGAGCCTATTTAAGTATTTTCCAACAAATATAACCAATATCCTTTATATATAAATACATTGACAATTCAATATTTTATTTTGGTGTAGATGGAGTAGGAAATTAGCAGTATCATGTTTTATTAATTAAAGATCCCTTTCTCAATCAATCTCATACCTTTATTGTGATTTATATAAATTGCGTTTTGAGAGCAGCTCCTTTTTAAATTAGTTATTTAAAATATGAATGCATTACCTATACATCTAGAATCTGTTAGTGCTTTATGTAAAATGTATATATATGTATGAGCTAGTATAATTAGTATAGTTGAATTTATTTCATCTACATACCAAATACACCATTCATAAAACATCTAAATTGACATAGCCTAACAGATCATATATATAAACAATATGTTTGTGGCAGTTATGCTGCATTATAGTGTGGAGATGAAGATTAGAAGGCTCAGAGTAAAAGTTAATGCTATTGCTTTAGTTTAATTAAAATAATTTGCCATTTCATTGATTAGCAGTGATTGATGAAAGATCATCATTTAGTATATGAACAGGTATATTAGGGTCATCATCACTATCTGCAATAACATATAGAGAAGCATCAACTGCAAACAAGTTCATATAAGAAGTTACATCAGCTGTTATATATCAATAAAGGATAGAAATAAAAAGGGCCAAAGAACGTATCCTTGAACTCCTGCAGATATAGATTAAGTATTTGATTGGTATCAGTCAATTATTTCCCTTTAGTTTTCTGTCAGATAATCAAGCTTTAAACCACCCAAATAGTTTTCCTTTTCATACCATTTTCGTAAAATTTACACGAAATACTTACATGCCGAACCCGGTCAAATGCCTTATTTAGATCACAGAATATAGTAGTTAAACTTGTACAGGTTTAATTTGTGTGACATCAGTTTAGTGTTATCTGTCTTCATTTAAAGTTTTTTCAATTAAGAATACGTATAAAGCCAGCTTTATACGTCTCTGGAATACTGATGTCTAATAATTATCTTTCGGTGCTGTATTAAATATGTATTACTCTAACACGTATGAATAGAAACTTAATTTTATTATCAATACATCAATATTCGATTAAGGAGATTTATTTTGGAAATAATGTATTTCAATTATTATTTTTTCATTTATTGAATCCAAAAAATAATATTTAATGATCATTTTCTATTACTTATATGAAAATATTTAATTAATTTCATTACTGAGTTTAGCATCAGGTCTACAAATCAAATGAGTTTACATTCTTAGTTGAAACAGACTATAACTTAAACTCCAAAGGATTTCCTATATAAACACCTTTCTTTCAAGTTACAAGAGTTGGTGTTCGGGGAATGAGCCTATGAATTATATGGTATATGATGAACATAGGTGATAGATGAATTAATCTGACAACAATGATTCAAACGAATTATATATAACGAGTTCAAAGGAAACTTTTGTAAATAGACTTTATCTAAATTAACACGAGTTATGGAGAATTAATGATACAAACATTTGACATAAATCAGTTCCAGCATATTAGCATTGTCAGATAGAATAAATGAAATGATGTTCGGAATTTTGTAGTTTAAAATACACCAAATAAGGAATTAAATTGAAGTTCAAATAAAGCACTTTTTATATCATAAAATTTTGTTATGATAGTTTGTTGACGTCGTCACACTTTGGCGGGAATATACATACGAGATGATGTGTTTTTCGTACTAATATCCCGCGGTTCATATAAAACAATACTGCCACTGCAACTTAATATTATTGTGGTAGAAACAGGTCACACGACTCGTGGTTATTGGATATTGAATTTATTTCACTCTCGTTAATTATTTTTTAAAGTAATTAACTCGAGTAAAACAGAAATCGATCGTCATATGGTTGTCATAATCTTTCAAAAAGTCAGTTACCTTTTGCTTCTCATCAGGTTCAATAGAATAGAATTCATAAAAATATTTTTTAAAAATTAGTTAATTCAAATTACATTTGACATTATTATTTCTTTTCCCTTGAATTTTCTATAAAAATCCTCCGGGATATGTTTTTTTCATTTAATTCATCATATTACCTTGATGTGCTTTAATATGTTCACGTTAACGTTCCAAGATTAGATAAATCTAATCTAAGTCCGTGGTTTAAACAATAATTCAACAGAAGAATACACAAACGCCGTCTTTGTAGCCAACAAAAGGAAGATTTCAAGATAGACGCACTTTTTAATTAAGAAATATTATTCATATGAACATTTTTTTTTTCGTTTGGAATTAGACAAAGCTCTCCCATCTAGGTAAAACAACAAAAAAAACATTAAAATGATCTGAGGATTTTATAAAGAAAATAGAATAGTCCGATACAGAGTTTTTTTTTCTAAATTAAAGAGGTCAGACTATGTATATATATAAATATGCAGGTATTATTCTGCGTGGATATGCGTATTATTACTATCTTTGAACAATAGTTTGAAATTGTTCTCATACTACTCTATTTTTCCAAAGCGTATACAATTTTCTCTTTCTTTTAATATAAAACAGTTTGTTTTGTTTTTTTTGTGTACATTCACTTTAGCATACAAATGCAGGTTAACAGAAAGAAAAAAAAAACCGGATAATACAGGAGCATCAACAAAATCATAATTTGAACAGAAATCAACTTACAATGGGCAAAGTTTAAACAAAGGGACTTACATGGTTTACTCGTGTTTATTACGGTTAACGGCATTAAATTTTAGTTATGTACAAGGAATAACACAAATCATATTTCGCTTGTAAAATTACACGTGACGGGGAGGAGACCTTCCCGTTACCTGTACAGAGAGCTGACAACTAAGGTCATGTCGTCCCAAATAAAGGCCTATGTAAATGATTGGCTGTGTGAACGAAAGTAGATGTGGTATTACGTGATTGTTACTAGGTATTAGTTCAAGCCTCAAGGCAGTTAAACGGCGTAGTAGGCACTTCTGTCGAGCATTTATGAAGTGTACCTCAAATAAGTATATGCAGTAAATAGGTAATGTTCGTACAACGGAAATATGTAGGCAATACGATGACTGATGTGCGATTCACAGCCGCTCTTTGGTACCAGTAGATAATAGACAATTATCGTACACGAAATAAATGAATGATAATTCCTAGGTTATTCGATCTTAATTATAAAACCACACCATCTACTATCATGCCTAATAATATCGTTGCTAAAACTGTACACACTTATTGATGACTCGAATTGACAGTTTACTTATGAAAGTACCATATCAAAAGCTTTATTAATTAGGGCTGGTACAAACCAGCGGTCTCGTTGCTGACCAGTAGTTGTATGTACCCAATGTCCAAAATATACTTGTCCATACATAACCTTACCATGTGCATACCATGAAAGCTTGCAATTTTCGGTTTGGTCTGCCTCTTATTTCCTAAATTAAAAATCGTCAATTCGCTAATCCAGTTGATCACATATCACCAATCTCATTCGACACAATTTCGTCAGTAAGCAATGCCTAATTCCATAGTTACGAAGATGTTTCAATATGCTAAGGCCTAGCCTAAACCTTATGAATACTTCAGTGAATCGCTTTAGCTGTGATCAAAATCACGACGTCGTACTGTTTACTGCTGCTCGATGCAAACCGCTTTAAAAAACTCTTCGGTTATTCATTTCTATTCTGGAAAGGTTCTTCAATCAATTCGTGATGAAAACAAAAGTTAAGAAGTATGATTAAAAGACATATAGAAACAATAAAGGAAAACAAATTTTGTATGTTGCCAAGTAACGAATGAAACTAGCCATCGGCTGTTCTGCGTAGGTACATATCTGACGATAAATATGCAGCAATGTCACAAAATTGAAGCACCGCATGACACCGTCAGCTTAAAATGCTTATTAATATCGGAAAACTAAAAAATGCGTGTAGTTAACGTGAATAAATTGATTGAATGTCTATTTTGTTACTTGCATCGGCTTATGAAGTCAAGTGAAAATGGTACATTAACTGCTATGAAGTTTATTTCATTCAATCATTAAATAAATAATTGTAAAGTAGTTGACATTTATTTGAATTCACCATTTACATGCTGTATTTGCATATTGGCCATTGGTGACATATGTTATCATATGTTTAACATTTTTGTCATATGTGCTAGTATTATACCCTCCTCATCCAGCTCAAAAAAATTATCTAAACACAAACCTGACTATAATCATATCTTAATGAAGCGGTTAAATAGAAATATTTACAGTCTACACTGACATTCACTCGATAACCATTATTCCACTGACTATCATTGTCACCTCATAACTGTAGTCAAACACGTGCCAAATTTGTATGACGTCGACAACAATATATGTTGGGGGAGCTATGCAAATCCTCCTATTTGAAAAAAACAATTGTGTGACGTCACCTATAGTAAATGTGGGCGGAGCTAACAACGATTCATACAAATCTCGTGCTGTTACATTTATTGAACCATTCTCACGTTTTGTAGTTTTGAAATGAAATTTGTGTCCGAAGATGGGACTATAATGCACAAAATAGTTACGAACATTTCACAGAAAGAAACTGTAAATATAAGGATAAACTTTCGATTTTGTTTAGATTATCGGGGGATAACTACAATGGAAAATGGGAAAATAATAACTAACCGGCGTTGCCGGTTATTGAATTTACCCGTGTTCCATTTTGGTTATCCCCCGATAACCTAAACGAAAAAGAAAGTTAATAATTAAATACCGGTATTGAAAGAAGACATTTATGTATCGTTCGACCGAATTAGGTTTAACGTTGGGTGATGTATGAGCTATTTCACGAAAATTTGACCTATTTATTTGTCGTTTAACAATTGACCTTTCGTGACCTCTTTTATAAGTCATTAACACAACTTTATAATGTTTTGCATTTCCAAAAAGGGATGCAACATGGAATGTACATGATTATGTACCGTATCACAAATCCTGGCGTTACCGAATTACTTCACTTAGGAAACAGACGCGATTTCGTACTTATTTTGTAGAAAGATGATGAATCTACGAGGAACCGTCATTTATATGTAATTCACCATTGGAATCGTATGCCATGGATTTATTCCTGTCTGAATCAGCCGTCACGTTATTTCGTTTGTCTACTTTTTAAGTATGCAAAGAAAGATAACTCGTTTTTATTGAAGGGGAAAGCACGACGGTGGTCTGAACAGGAGTGTTATGTATTGTAAGTTTTAAGTTGAACCTAAATATTCTGTAGACAGAAGCTGTCCCTACATATAATCCCCTTAATACTCCTCTTACTGCTTTCCCTTGTGTTTCCTGTATGATCCCTTGCACCTTTCCAATCTTATCACATAATCTGTTACTCTTTGGTTCTATCAGACATTTGTTTTTTTTCTGTAATCAATCGCCCCATGTTGCTCAAATAAGAAAACAAAACGATATATTCGCCTTCTGAGTAAAGGTTTAACATCGGGATATTTTTTCACATTGGTTTTTCTCGAATAATGATGCTTTTGCAATAGCATTATAAAATGTTACCATATCAACATGCACATTATCTTTGTCATCTATCTTGCAAAACAGCGTCTTATCCGATTTTGATGATGTCGATGATGTCAGTAATTATGACGTCATCATTATTTTGTACTCATGTGGAAATAAATTATGAAAACCCATTCCCACCAATGCATCTAACTCTGTGTTATTATCTCGTCAAAAGGTACATATATGTGCAGTATATAGCAGTACAAAACGAGGGCATTCTTGAAGTGTTGATAATTGTAAAACATGGCATACACTGCAAACATAATATCACGTCTGTCAGCTCGCAGATTGTTTGGACAGTCCAGATTTTATTTTTTATTCTGTCCACCTTATATAACAGTGATGATTTCTAAAAACAAAAATGACAACATAACAAACTTTCACTATAACTTGTGTTTTTTATTTGAGATTATAACGTTAAAGAAATATTAAGGATACACTATCAGTTACTTATTAATCAAAACAGATTTGAAATCGTAAGCGCTATTTGTCTATGGAATGGTTACGGTGCTAATTATTTTTACACCAATGCTTACACTATGTCTTTAAAACACTTTCGAGTTACATGAATGTTTTGTCGCATATCCATGAACATGTGCTTCATTAACAAATAACTCAATGCGTATGCTCGTATATCTTTGTTCTTGTCTATGTCTATGAATTGTATTGCATTATATCATACTGATTTTTATCGTGATTAACGTTGTTTGTTTAGATTCAAATCATATCCCCCACAAATATGGAGGGGGCAAATAAAACACATACAAAACAAACAAAAAACCTATAGGCCTTTCCTGAAAGTGTTGTTTTTCCCTTTGATAGGCCACAATGGGGATGCAAGATGGACTTTCATGAAGTGTTTTTGTTATGATTTGGTGCAATGTGACAATCGGACGACGTAATTCCCATTATGACTTCATATGGCGCAAATTTGTTCAGCCATGATTTACTAATTAAGAGCAGATTAAAACTCTTTTGAGATTGGCTAATAATAAAACGACCATGCCGGGCTCTGCATTTTACATTTTCATTGTATTTCAAAAAATAATGTCACAATGCTTTTAAGAGAAAAACAACGTTTGTATGAACATATCCTGTTATATGAGCTATATGTACTACGCTAATATTCAAACTATTACAATAATCCATCATGTTCTGTATTCGAATAATCATAACACACTCATCAACGCAATTACCAATCTAACAATTGTGATATATATTTTAAGTCAAAACGTGGTGTGGTGCCTTTAACAGGATAAAAGTTGTTCAAAACTTGAATATTAAAAAAACACACACACACTATTTAAAACATCAGTGAGTGAGCTCATTACTGATACCTATCCTATTCATTTGTGTTGCAAAAAAGGAATTGTCAATGTACAATACCAAATATGAAGGTCTTATTTGAGGCCAGTAAACTAGCAAAATAACAAACAACAAGGTACTTAAATTGACAGCGGCAGTTACTCTAGCAACAGTAGTATGATATTATTTCCTTCTCTTATATAGAAGACAAAGTACACTATTATATATATTTATACATTTAGAAGAAAAGTTACGGTAATAACTATTGAAGCGGTGCCTTTTACTTAAAGTTTTTTTATGCAGCCTAAATTTGTAAATATTAATAAATTCTTGACTAATATTTTAGATTAAGCTGGTGAATATGCTAAATTGTCAAACAAGGAATTTCGATTCATTAGTTATAAATATGACGCAATGAAATTAATAACACTAACAAAAAAATGAGAGTAAACAAAAGCAAAACCATTTCATGTATTTCACATGCTTCATAACAAATCATATTGCTTAGGACTACCCCTTTTTAAACACAAAACATAACGATATCGCTTTTTGTGCGTAACCAAGCGATCATTGTTTATACAAGTTTACCGATCAAAAACGAAGATGGAATGCATTTCAAGCTTTATTAGAGACAAGAAGAATGTCTGTATGTTACTTTTAAATTGCTGAATTTTACTGTGTCCTCTGATAGTATTTTGAGTTTGATTTGTTCATATTCGATAGAGCTCTTCTTATGCAATATTTGAAAAATATTTATAATTCGGTACCTTCTTGTGCTAACCAAATCTTCATTGTGATGAAAGTTATATTCCTGTGATAGAAACAAATCTTAACCTCAGTAGAGCAGATAGCATTGCTTCGTTGTGTTTGTTTCGTTATAAAAATCAAATTTCGTGGTGACGTGTGCTTGGTATTACAGATCTTTCATTTGTATTCACGTTGATACCTTACGCCTAGGTAAACTCAATCATCATAACTCCATACAAGACAAAATATACACGTTTATCTCTGGTCTTTCAGAGTGATCAGTCTTACTTGAAACAAATCCGGTTTGCTATTATATTGTTTAATATTAGACAAAAGTGTGTTAGAAAACGTGTCCTACCAAACGTGAAGCTGTGATTAACATTCTGTTACTAGAACGAGAATAGTAATTAAAACATGAATCAATGTCAGTGAATGCGCAAACCTACAACTGCATATGATATATACACTCAAAAATCCACAGTTGCTATTTTGGTTCTTTCCATGGTTAGTATTGCCATGTAAATAATGGATGTTTGTCCAAACTTCTTAAACCGCATCCATTAATCGCTCTTCATTGCAATGGACGTTCCAATGGCATTGCAATCCCGTGGTGTGGTTCATCTGTAAAGAGAATCAGTGATCTGATTACTCTTGATGATTTTTCGGCTTTTGAAAGAAAACTTAATGATAAACGTTAAGATGATGTTCTATCTATTATATTTATTTTTATCTCTCCCATATTTAATCATTAAAACCTATGATAATTTTACCATTAAATGTAAGTAAAATAATCATTTGTACAAGTCCAATTCTTCCTATTCTTAAAATTATGTTTATCTTTAACATAATTCAAAATTGAAATGATTGTTGTCAGGAAAAGCAATTCTGTTCCCCATCAAGGTTAGCTAGAAATTATGGTCATACTCAGATAGTGTATAATTATCACAAGCGTTGTTATCAAACGAATGTCAGGAACAAAAGTATTACCTATGCGCCACCGTTCTTCTTCTTCTCTTTGTTTAACATTCCCTGTAACACAAACAGAAATGCGTGTTAAGCTAGTTCATAACACACTCAATTCTTTTCATTAAAGATGTGCGTTGTAATTTTTTAATGTGATGCGTTTACATTGGGAACTGAATTTAGAAGATACATTCAATAAATAGAAATAGTATTCACACCATTCAGTGCAGAAACATCAACTTGAGATGCTGATTTAATATATATATGGAGATATTAACATTAAATTAAAGTTGAAAAAAAAATTACAATATCATAAAATGATTTAAAGAGAAATGTAAAAAAAATACCATCAACAAATCCATCTGTGCCTGTAAGAGTAGAAAATAAAAATATTACATTTTTTTTTCTGATATCATCCCATTTCAAAAACTGAAATAACCGGTAGCTTTTGAATAAGTTGATCTCTTTTATATTGGTTGTGACATGTCAAACCGTGAATACTTTGCAATGAGTGAGCTCGAGGGTTACAAATAAATGTTTTCTTCCAAAATAATGATAATAATAATAATATTTGTTTAACTTCTTTATACGTAACACTACCTTCTTATCAATTTTCTTTTGTTACTGCTTGAAAAATTGATATGAAAATCAACATAATGTAAGAAATAAATGGAAAAGTAGTAAAGTTGTTTACCTCCATTTTGTTCAGTCTCTCCTGAAAGACAAATAGAATCATATACAGTAACACTTCATACTGTAAAGTTCCAATTTTCACAACAATCCCGGTCGGTCAAATGACTCAAAATATTTAACTAGTGTTAAGGCTAAATTTGAAATACAATGGACTTCAAATAATATAATATCTTTTTATCGCTAGTTATTTGTTAGATATTTTGTATGTGTGTTGTTTACCGACCCATTTGCAATTTGATTCATTTGAGGCGAAGTCATAATGTAGAATTTAGACATTCACAAAAAGAAAACATAAAATAATGTGTGTTGTTTACCGATCCATCGGCAATTTGATTTATATGAGGCCAAACAACAATGTACAATCTATACATTCACAAAAAGAAAACATAAAAACAGAAACAACAGCTTAAAGGCCCAATATACGTAACTTCAGGACATTTTTCGTGTGTCTGAAAAATTCCGAAAAAAAAATCCAATTGATAACTATGCAAAAATTAGCCTAAAACGAAGTAAACCTGGGCGGTAACTAACAAGAAACTCCTGACAGAAAAATCCAAAGAATTGAAAATAATTCAGGTGGGGCCCACTTCAACAACAAGCCGAAGTTAGAAGACAGTTCAAAAGGGACGCGTGTTTACCAATACCGAGTTTCAACTACTGCTGCACCGGTAACCGCGTAAGAATTCATCTTGAATATTGCTGATATCGGTTACTCTTAACTAAATCTATGAATGCTTAATTTTCGCTTTAAGTTTTGTCGAAAGTTACGTATATTGGGCCTTTACAATCTGTAAACTATATCAAAATTCATCAACATCAAGTGAATTGATTTCTAAATACATTGTATATCGTATCATGCAACTGAGATTAATTGAATGTAAGTAATCAAAGATTAATTGCACAGGAAATGTATCGAATAAATGTTTAATAGATGGTACATTTTCAATCTATTTGATTGTAAATGGTTATCACATGCATAACTTTATTCTCCCTTTTGTTAAATGTAAGTAATGCTACCTGGTGTATAAAGGTATAATATATTCGCAGCCGAGAGAGGACAGACTTCTCTCTGTGGTCGGCTCTACCTTAAGCACATGAACCTACATTTTGTTAAACTGAAGAAAATACAGTACTTCATGTTTTCGTTTATCCCGACATAGCCAGACAAATCAAGACAATATGACTGAAAACTAGACACCAAATGAATATCGGGGTCAATATTGTGTACAATATTGTTGTCATTTTTTCGGTTTTTAATACTTCTTACATGTAGTGACAGTGATAGTTTTATTTTAAATTTTGTTTTTTTCTATAATCAAAAGCTAAAACGCATACAATCTTGTCGGGTTGCTATGAAATATTTGGCGAAAAAATATAACTAGCAAATGACAACGACCATATGGTAAGTACCTTAAGGTACTTACACGAAGTTTAGTGTTACCGTGAACATTTTGATTTGATTATGTCACAGTCTTTAGTTACAATTATCTTGTGACATGTTTATCAATCGTTTTTACCCTAATGGCAAATGGTCATTTATGCGAAAATAAGATTTCAATATATCATGAAATAGCACCAGCTTTTAATTGAAATAGCACCAGCTTTAATCCGTGAAGATGAGGTATCTTACCTTTGTGTCACGCTGTTCCTGTAAAAACAACGACACTTCAATGTAATGTAGTTTACGTTAATTCATCGGATTGTTTCGTTTATGCTGGCGTAATACATTGGCGAAAAATGCCAGTTTTGTCGTTGGATTTAGATTTATTAAAAAAAAATAGTATCGTTGTTATAACGTTCGTGAAAGAACGGTTGATGAAAATTGTTTAAGCATAACCTTGACCGTGAACACAATATATACTTGTCTTCTGATCGTGATAATTGGTTAGATCATTTGTCTTTATTGATACATGTAACATATATTAGTAACTGTATAATCCGTTGATAGTGTAATAGAACGAGGAAAAATGCAGAAGATAGTACCGTCCCTGGTGCTCGAACCCGTAACCGTTTGGTCTCGAGCCTGATGCTCAGACGATTGAATTAAAGAGAAATTCCTTCAACTCACGCTTGTAAGGAAACCAAATCAATGCAAATCTTTAAAAACTATCCCCAACCCTTTTTCTTTATCTCCAACCCAGGTTCTTTGATTCCCCGCCAGGAATTATACTTTCTTGAAACGGTGAGGATCATCGGCACATTTTGGTTAAAGGACGTGGAAAAGTGATAAAGATGATGCCGTCGCTGGGACTCGAACCCGCGACCCTTGGGGCTCCAGTCCGATGCTCTGCTGGCTGAGTTAAAGGGAACGTTCCTACAGTTTATGCTTATAAGACAAACTCAATAATGCACATCTTTTACTCACATCCGATGCTGCAGCTAAAGCTCCAACAACGACAGCTCCTCCAACCAAAGCTATTCCAACAGCTGCACCGGTGATCAGGGCAGGGGTACTGGCAGCTAAACCTATACCCAAAGCAGCAGACTCAACAACACTTGCACCACCAAAGGCACCAACTGTGGTGGATGAGACAACCACTGCCCCCTTACCTACTGGATGTAGGTCCTACGATAGAACAAAATGTATTTCAAAAATAACTTATTCGTTTTAACCACTGTGGTGATATTGAAATATCATAGCATTTGTCAAATTTAAGACTATAATAATACCTAACCTATGTAAATAAGATGCATTTATCTTGTGTGTGTTTTTGCTTCTTGTTTTTTGTTGTTTTTGTAATTGATATATCTAAGTTGAAATGAACATACATTCTCAACGAGAGTAAATCTTCTCCAGTAACAAATTCCATAGAGCTTTTGTTAGTTTAAATATCATTATTCAGAGCAGATTTGAAGCAGTTCAAGATGTTGCTATTTCGAATGAAGACATTTATAATGGGTGATACGAAACCACAATCATATTTTTATTATAGTCTCCGCATTAGGCATTCGATTAGTGAAGCTAGTTTTTTTAAGCATGGAAATGTTACCAGATGTAGTATACAGTCGATATGAATGCAATATGGGTGACAGATGAATAGGATATTGCCCGTTAGGGCGACATGATTATTTATCTGTCACCAAAATTGTATTCATCTACATCTGGTAACAGGTCAATGCTTACATTTACATTACGGATATATCCCCGTGTCTATTTTTTCAGGATATAGTCGTTAAACATTCTCACTTTTTCCATGTGTGTTTCTTTACCTTAAGAGCCTGATTTAAACCAACGTCATCTGAGCTATTGATTCAAGGCCATTGTACATGTTATCTGAGGCGGGGTGCGAAGTGTTAACGTAACGTAGTCAAATATGGCGCCAGACATGACGTCAAAATAGCCTGATTTAAATCAGTGTCATCTAAGAGATGGATTCAAAGCCATTATACATGTTATCTGAGGCGGAGTGCAAAGCTTTGATATTACGTAGTCCAACATGGCGTCAGAAATACCGCCATGTGATACGGATTGCAAATTGTAGTATAAAGTGTGATATACTACACATTGGTTAAGTAATGATACTAAGGCAACACAGAATGTAAATATAGCATGATATACAAATTTGCTTTTTTTAAGCTGAAGCCGTATGATACGTCTAAAATATAAATAAATGATAATCAGGTAACTAGACAAGTTCCCGATTTGCTTAGGTTAAACTATTTGTACCGATTTTAATCTTACAAAGTTTTCAAGGGGAATTATTACGTGTCAGACAACCATTTTAAGTATGTATGCTTATTTGTTTGCATGTTTGTTTGAGTGGTAGAGCATTATTAGTGCTGCATATTAATTCAAACCATGTTTGATAAAATAAAGTGTTTTGACTAATACAGGAATAGAAAATGTAGAAGTATTTTTTTGTATAAAAAAAACTGATAAATAGGGCATTGATCATGAAAACAGTACCCCACAGGCCAGTTTTCATAAAAATGACCCTTGTATATAGAATATACATAATTGAAGTTTTCAAGGAAGCAACAAATATAGACTACCGTTGTTTCTATAAACAGGCAAGCTGAAAATATTGTTTATATTTAAAACAGTTCGGGACATTTAACTAAAAGCATCACAATGTGTAATGTGTATATACCAAGACGACATCTTTCGTATCATATACAATATCGAGATGAAAGGGTGTTTTCGATTAGTGAGGTTAAGATTTTCGATTGGACATACGATTGCTGATTCGAAATACAACGATTTAGATACCCCGTTGTCTTCTAAAGATTTTTTAAATGCTCAATGCTGAATCATTATTTTTATGTTAAGTACATCATTAGTAATGAATACAGAGAAGAAAATATAATAACGTAATGACGAGGTTGAAGGCTACTGGTGCCAGATACACCGAAAGATACGACAATTCCAACCATTACAATGTATTACATACAATGTCATCGAACTGTTTTGTTACAAATGCTGTGTACAAATTAAGTCATTCGCCAACAAAACATAAACACAACCGACGCAATTTCTTAAATATAGTCAACTTATCAGTAACAATTGGTATTTTATTGTAAAAATACTGGAAGTTGCGGGGAGGGTCAAGGCAGGGACCTTTCTTGATAATGTTAAAAAATGAATAAAATATTGTTTTTCTTACATTTGCACAATTAAATGGAATTGGTAAAATGAAATCCGATGTCAGCAATTTAAGAAAGAGATATATTATTGAACTGTATGTATCAAAAACGTGAAATTGCAAAAGAATATTGCATTTTGAGGATTTTAATATTATCAAAAAGAATAATACATCGTAAGCAGTTAATTATAACATCAAAATATTAATAACAAGAGGCCCAAGGGCCTTAACGGTCATCTGACTACCAATTGTGATACCATTATGGAATTAGTTTAAACAATATTTTATTTCCATCAGTGTACATGTATATTACATATATAGAAATTATACAAATAGTGAGGATTGGAAAACAAGCTAATAGCTTATATAAATTCCTTTCCTCTAGGAATTAGTAATACAATCATGTAACAATATGCCACACAAATGTGGTTTTCAAGATGGTGATGATCATGGATTTCTTCGGAACAGTGCGAAAAAAACATTTGGTCAGAATCATTTTAGGCAAGTTTCAGATCATGGAAAGTGTTAGATGTGGATGCAAAATGGGGGCTGTTGCAGCCATCTTGGATCTCTGACGGACTGGAGAAATAACAACATTTGGTTGGGACTATCTGGGGATCATTTTTCTATGAAAAGTTTTAAATGTGTATTCAAAATGGGGGCTGTGGCAGCCATCTTGGATGTCTGCCGGACCCGATAAATAACATTTGGTTGGGACTATCTGAGGATAATTTTTGCAAGGTTCAGCTCAATGTCACTGGTAGAACTTGAGAAGTTCAAAATGACATATGTGGCGGCCATCTTAGATTTGTGACAATGGGCGAGTTCGATTGCCGACTATAGTTACTGTAGTCTACTAGAGTTCAACCGAACACACTTTAGTTATAATGTACTGCGCATGTGTACAGAAAGAAAGAGTTGAACTTGAGAAGAAGTTTAAAATGTGAAAAGTTTACGGACGGCAATTTTGTTTTTCAAGATGGCGAATCTGGCGGCCATCTTGGATTTTGGACCAACCCGAAATGTAACAACACTTGGTCAGGACCATCTCAGGATCATTTCAGCCAATTTTCAGCTTATTCCCAGTGGTAGAACTTGATAAGAAGTTGGAAACGTGTTTTTCAAGATTGCGGCTCTGGCAGCCATCTTGGATTTCGGACCGACCCAAAAAGTAACAATACTTGATCAGGACCATCTCAGGATCATGTCAGCCAAGTTTCAGCTTAATCACACAGGTAGAACTTGAGAAGAAGTTTGAAATGTGTTTTTCAAGATGGCGGCTCTGAAGGCCATCTTGGATTTCCGACCAACCTGAAAAATAACAACACTTGGTCAGGACAATCTCAGAATCACTTCAGCCAAGTTTTAGCTTAATCCCACAGGTAGAACTTGAGAAGAAGTTGGAAATGTGTTTTGTAAGATGGCGGCCATGGCGGCCATCTTGGATTTCGAACCGACCGAAAAGTAACAACTCATGGTCAGGACCATCTCAGGATAATTTCAGCCAAGTTTCAGCTTAATCCCACAGGTGAAACTTGAGAGAAATTTGGAAATGTGTTTTTCAAGATGGCGGCTCTGGCGGCCATCTTGGATTTTGGACCAACCCAAAAAATAACAACACTTGGTCAGGACCATCTCAGGATCATTTCAGCCAAGTTTCATCTTAATCCCACTGGTAGAACTTGAGAAGAAGTTGAAAATGTGTTTTTCAAGATGGCGGCTCTGGCGGCCATCTTGGATTTCGGACCGACCCGAAAAATAACAACACTTGGTCAGGACTATCTCAGGATCATTTCAGCCAAGTTTCAGCTTAATCCCAGTGGTAGAACTTAAGAAGAAGTTTAAAATAGGTGTTGTTCAGGAAAACAGTGATTGCGCAATCATGTCACAAAATGGCCGCCATGGCACAAATGTCGAGAGTTTTTCGGACCCGAAAAATAACAACATTTTATGGGCTGCCCTTCCTGAACATCCCTACCAATTTTCAGCTCACAGGTACCAGTGGAACTGTAGAAGAAGTTTAATATGTGTTTTTCAAGATGGCGGCTATGGCGGCCATCTTGGATTTCGGACCGACCCGAAAAATAACAACACTTGGTCAGGACCATCTCAGGATCATTTCAGCTAAGTTTCAGCTTATTCCCACTGGTAGAACTTGAGAAGAAGTTGAAAATGTGTTTTTCAAGATGGCGGCTCTGGCGGCCATCTTGGATTTCGGACCGACCCGAAAAATAACAACACTTGGTCAGGACTATCTCAGGATCATTTCAGCCAAGTTTCAGCTTAATCCCAGTGGTAGAACTTAAGAAGAAGTTTAAAATAAGTGTTGTTCAGGAAAACAGTGATTGCGCAATCATGTCACAAAATGGCCGCTATGGCACAAATGTCGAGAGTTTTTCGGACCCGAAAAATAACAACATTTTATGGGCTGCCCTTCCTGAACATCCCTACCAATTTTCAGCTCACAGGTACCAGTGGAACTGTAGAAGAAGTTTAATATGTGTTTTTCAAGATGGCGGCTATGGCGGCCATCTTGGATTTCGGACCGACCCGAAAAATAACAACACTTGGTCAGGACCATCTCAGGATCATTTCAGCTAAGTTTCAGCTTATTCCCACTGGTAGAACTTGAGAAGAAGTTGAAAATGTGTTTTTCAAGATGGCGGCTCTGGCGGCCATCTTGGATTTCGGACCGACCCGAAAAATAACAACACTTGGTCAGGGCCATCTCAGGATCATTTCAGCTAAGTTTCAGCTTATTCCCATTGGTAGAACTTGAGAAGAAGTTTGAAATGTGAAAAGTTTACGGACGGCGGACGGCGCACGGCGGACGGCGGACGACGACGGACGAAGCACGGTAACTATAGGTCATCTTGACCCTTTGGGTCAGATGACCTAAAAATGCCTACTCAAAAATGTGGTTTTGCTCAATTTCATAGCGTTTGCAGAAAAGATGTATTGGAACTTTTGGATGGAAGTGTATATGATAGTGCTTGAAATGATTCAGTGTGTTAAATGTAGTATGACGTTTAATTGGGTATGAATACGTTTGCAGTCGAAGCTTACGTATAATATGCATGATGAATGATGTTGCAAACATGATTTATATAATGTATTGCAAGAAATCAGGAAAGTAAGGGGAGAAAAAATAACGAATTGAACATATAAATGGCTCACTTTGAATTTGGACCCTGCGTAACAAGCTACACATAATATAAAGGTGCCAACTGCAGTTCCGACTCCAGCTGCCAGTTCTAGTCCACATACTCCGCAGCAGACGAGGGGTCCACAACATCCACCGACAACACCACCTACAGTCGTTTCTCCTATTTCGGCCTGTGTTGTGTAATTCATGCTGCAAGAATATTACATTTTTCAAATCAGTATTCATATGCAATACTTAAATATATTACTTTAAGCTGATACATTTAGTCATGAGCATGTTCATCATTATTTTATATCTTTATAGAACTCAACTGGCATGAAGGCTTATATGACATGTGTAATAATACTCATTTCTACAGTACGAAACTGCATGCTTGTCCTTAATAAAAAAAAAACATTTGATAAATATGTTTTTAATTTGACGTTTCCAATAATTGTATGTGGTATGCTCTGTAACCATGATGAGGCAAATGACTAGTAATGCGTATGCAGAGAAGGATGTAAATTAGGACGAGTTTGTTACGACGAAATATCTGTCGATTTAGTCCACGTTGTAAGTCGTATGTACACTAGTATATATATTGTACCGCAATGACTAGATTCAGCAATATCTCGTTTATGACTAGTTGTGCAAGAGTCTATAACAACCGCTCCTCCCAATTAAGAACCGGTTGTGCGTATCCAGATGAGCTCTTGTATCTGCTACTTCAGGAGATTGCTCAACCATCCAACTTTGTTGCATTTTCTGTGATTGCTGATTTATTTATCTAAGACTCCGCCTGCTTCCTTTCTGATTAGATGAATTGCTTTCCTTGTTTGGTTTTGGTATTTTACCCAGTGTTAACCAAAACGACCATCATATCATCTTCCCGTTGTTTTATCATTAGGATATACATGTATATTTCGAAATGTATTTGGAGATTTTTGGTTGTTGTTGACTGTGATATATCCACTAGATGTTGCAGATATACCTTTGATATACGGAATGACCGCTCGACATTTAGTTGTTTTGTTAAAATGTCGTAATTAAGTCGTTATTCTACAGCATGTTCTAAATATCGAGAGTTTCGTGATAGCCGTCGAGGGCTACGTCAACGCCCATCTTCATATCACAAAAAGATACAGAATATTTCTCATTGAAACAAAGATGGCGATAATAAAACTTCTTGCCAATAGTTTTGATCAACCTGTCTCTCTCGAATCCCTGTGTTGTTCGTTTGTTTGTCAGCAGTCGACATTGATCACGAAAATCACGATATTTAACGCAAGCCCTAGAACAACGAATCAACTGCGACATGTAAACACCATAAGTTGGAGCAGCAGGGATGTAACTATGAAAACGTATTTGAATATCGCAAAATGATTCTGCTCTACAAAAACTATTATACAGCCATACAGTCAATCGTAAAGCACTAAAACTCTACGTGTGACGTTTATAGTGGTTACCTCAGCTTTTTGCCAAAAATGTCTATTGTTATCTCATTTATATTTTCGTATACTCGGGTATAGCTGTCACGTGTCTATTTGTAAGTAACAGATCACCTCCTTTATTCGTATGTAACAATAAATGACCTTGGATCTAGTAACATATAAGATATAAAATAGTATGTCGGGGATATTGACCTAAATAAATGAATGGGTATATGTATAAACAATAAGAATGGCTATATTTTCGTTTTCAACTATGTATTGATGAATACATTTTTCTCCTTTATACATCAGAATATTTATTGTAACATTACAATTATTACATTATTGTATACATGTATATGTATTGTTTGTGACACAATATTCAACGGGGTTTTGTTGATATCCAGCCCTACCAGGGCATATTAGATTGTTTTAATTATTCGCTTTGTCTTTAATATATTCTTAATTATATGGGTGCGTTTCACTTTTGTGTCGTTTGTACAATTATTAAACGGATTATAATTTACATATAATATGAAGTATATATCATATAATATGTACTTTATATATACAAAAAGAAACAGTGACGTAATGTTCTAGAAATTTCCAAATGATTACGTGCATTTTTTATATAAAGCAAGACACTATTAAAGAGGAATTTCAAAAATTACGAAACGAAAGTAGTTAATATATTGTCCTCGTATAAACATGAACACGTACATGGAACTTGTTTTTAGAAATTGACTGTAATATTACAGTCGATGTCCTGTGAACAAAGTTAGGTTTTCTATTCCACACTGAATGATACCTGTACTGTTTAATGTGGGTATTAATGACGTCATCCGAGGCGATTACATGCATTAAATGTCAGTATGTAAACTATTTTTAGCAACGAAAAGTTACAGACAAACAAATGAATCATCATTTCTATGTCTAACAGTCATACATAAATCTGCAACGGTTGGAAAATATGTGTGTATATGACCGTGCCGTGTTAAGATCGAAACGATCCTGTACATTGTCAGACATGTCATTTCCAAACACAATCGAGACAATCTGTTTAAACTGTGTAAACTCCTCTTAATCCATATTTACTCTTCGATTGATTTTTGTTTTCTATTTGACATATTTTACAGGCAAAAAATAGTTTTGCACTGCGCTCTTTATATAATAAACAAACAGAGAATACTAAAGCGTCAACAAAGCCATACTCCGTACTCAAAATCGATTAAACCAGAGGCAAAATAGGAACAAAGGAAAGACTTGCATTGAGTATTTTTTATATTATACTTACATTTTATCATATTATCTAACTCCTCAAAATGTATTGGCTAGATATTGCTATTTTCGCAAACCACGGTTACGTAAAGCTTATCTCAAAAAAATATTATAAAATTACCATCGGCAGTCATGAATGGAATGCTATTGTAATTATGAACACATTAAATGAATAAAATGAATATACAGTGTTTGATATAACGCCCTATCTAGCTAACATAAGCCACTCTAAAGCGCTTTACATTACATAGTTACACAATTCTCATACAATCAATACAATTAACACATACAGTTCTATCACATACAATTCTGAGGAGATCGTTTGAGCTGCCTTATCTCGCGCTAACCACTTGTCACATACCACCTGGCTAATATCTCCATAATCGTGTGTATGTATGCGTGTGTGCTGGAAAAGAATTGTGTTATGTTTGTATGACGCGTATGACGATTACGGGGATCGAACACCGCCGCCTGCATGGAAGGCCGGAGTGTTAACCACTCGACCAATCCGTCCATTGAATTATGTTCTCCCCATCTGAAAAATCCTGTTTCTGGTAAAAAGACTTATTAGAGTGCAAATAAAAACCAATAGTTGATGGTTTAAATATTTCCATCAACCTATCAATTTGATTTTTGACCTATGGACAAAGACAATTAGTTTTTGAGCCCCGCAATGACAGTCACGTAACAGTAATTTAAAGTTTTTGTGAACAATTTTTGTATTTGCCTATGCAGACATATATTTCTATTAGTTTTTTATATTTTATCTTCGGTTATATGCATCTTTATATCAGTATTTAATTAACTTCTGGATGGATATGTACTACCTATACTATGTGATTCTTACCTGGTAGAGGAGTTCCTGTGACGGAAGTCGACCTATCTATCTCACTCTTCGTTTCACCGGGTCTATACAAATCGAGGTGTAATGTAGACCTTTAAAGGAAATATCACCTGGAATTTCCAGGTGAATGCATGGATAGAACACAAAACGATACACAGTTCTTGGTAATATGACGGTGTATGTCAATAGGCACGGTTACCTGGATGGCCATTCCATATATAGCAATGATGTCAAGGGAATGAAACGATTAGAAATACCCTTGGTGAAGTTAAATCGGTATTTCCTGATCATTAAAAATAAATTAATGCAACAACGCCTTAGTAACTCAAAACGTGTATCAGCGACAGACAAAGTGAGATACTGTATCGATTAAACCATACGTTTATATTGTAGATAAATCCAAGTTGATATATCCTTTAGCTTTTTAATACCGAAAATGTCAAATGTCATACAGACTGATGTATAGTAAAAAAATGCTTATTTACATTGAATTATTTAATCAGTTCGTGTAACTTAATCGAAATTCATATATTTATCCACTCAATATTACCAAACAAAACTGCTCAGGTACATATATTTGGTATTAATAAAGTAAGCAGACAGCGACAGAATGGCTTGCCATGTGAACATGATATTCCTTAAGTAATCGTCCAAATATCAGTTATGCTCAAACAACGAGGTAACTCATGATGTATCATCCAATCCCAAAGGTAAACATAGGCTGATAGGTCTACTTTTACAGTAAGTGAATATACAAATAGTCTAAACACAGCTTATGCCCCACAGTTGTAAACGGCGTAAATCAACAGCAGAGTATTTATTCAATCGTAGCGTTTAGTGATGTTAACGATTTGCGTATGAAGTATGCATTAGTATATTTAAACTTTAATTCAAATTAACGAATTAAGACGGCATGAATCGGAAGCAATACCAATACAAGCATGTGTTGTCTTACAATTTGAAGGGTTTGTCATGGCTAGGATTAATTGAGATTTTCATCATAATACCCCTGTTCATGCAATCCTCACGTTTTTTTCCCCTTTTACGGATTTTTTTTTATGTAAACCATTAAACTCATCATAAGCTTCGTTATTGTTAAGTGTAATTCTAAGTGCCCATAACTATTTACTGTAAACGTCACAATAAAACGAAAACGTTGTTTCACTTTTGACTTAACCTTCAATCAGTTTTAATTTACAAAGTTTGAAGCTCGTTTAACAAACAAGTACATTAATTTGTTTTAAGGTGTTATTTTAAGGTGTGTCATTCCACCTTCCTGTGATGTCACATTAGATAACATCTGAATGTCAATTATAGATCAGTTGCAGATACTGTGTTATTACTGCTTTGTAGATTGAATTAAGGCCATTAAGTTGAAATGTGTGACACACAGATGCTCTGTCAATGATGTACCTTTCTCTTTTAATCCGAGTTAATCAAAACAAGTTGAGTTTTGCTAAAAAATCGTTCCATTATCTTGTAAACTTTTACTATCAAAACAACTGTAAGAAATCTAACAAGTTACAAATAAAAACTGGCTGAGTCGGCGCCTGGTATAAAAACGACTCCCGTAATGGATTTAACGGGTACAGGATCCATTTTTGGAAGATTACGTACTCCACGGATATTTCTTTATGACTGTAAAAACTCGAACTATGTGCATAAACTTGTTAACATTTCATCATTATTCGAACACACTTTATTTCGGTTTTACAATAAAAAGAGTTTGTGTTATATTGTTATTCCTCGACTTGCCCCCCTATCAGTTATTCTTATCCTGAATAATTCTCAGTAAATATCCTTAGTCAGTCAAGACTTTCGGAGGGCTCTGTGACGTAGATTTGAATGTGTGACACCATTGATTTTTTATATGTAGTACCGTGAAACCAAGTTATCATTTACAACTGAGTAGACTTGAACAATCGGAGAAAGGTATCTTGCGCAAAAAATAGCAAGGTGCTACAGGGCCTCTTACATACAATTTTTCGTCTGAGAAATTGCAATTTTCAGGGCAGATATACTCGCCGATGTGCAGATACTCCACCAAAATATCTCAATTTGCGCGAATTATGTAAGATTTGACAGTTTCGTTGTCCTATAACAGATATAGAAATTAAGATACGAAAGGGAATGCCGAATTCGTGCATGATCTTTCAATTCAATTAAACTGGAAATACGTTTATAACCTTTTGGGGCATTTGCCATCAAACAAATTTACCAACATTATATCTACGCTTTAGCTGTCTCTGATCATATTATGCTTCTGTGATTCTCATCGGACATTAGCAGTCCTGTGAACAAAACCCAATCTTTCTTCTCTGCACTAAGTGATCCATGCATTTGCACTAAGGGGGTCGCGGTGGCCGAGTGGCGTAGGTGTTGAGACATTCTACCACTATCCCTTCACCTCTGGGTTGCGAGTTCGAATCCCGCGTGGGGCAGTTGCAAGGTAATGACCGTAGGTCGATGGCTTTTATTCGGGTACTCCGGCCTGGCAGGTCCTTGAATGACCATTGCTGTTAATAGGACGTAAAACTAAAAAAAAAACTAAGTAAACCAAATTTCACTACTAAATTCGGTTTCTATAAAGTAAAGAAAGATGATTGAATCCATTTCATATCGTTATTTTAGCTATTTCTAGCAATATTTATTTACAAGAAAAACGTAATAATAATAAACGTAAGAATTTCCTGGTGATGGCATAGACCGTACATGTAAACACGTAGTAATTCGTAGCGATATTACGCAGTAGTAACATAAGCTATCCAACACAGTTACCTGGAATTCCATGCTATATATAGAAGTGTTGTAAACAAGATAGTAAGTAGAATTTCCGGGTGACTGCATCTTCAGTATGCAAAAGGATACACTACTCGAAGCAATATAACGAAATATATGCATAAGATGACTTAACGAAAATGCATATTTCCTCACTATTTGAAAAAAACTGAATGGTACGATGCATTTAAATTCAATATATGAGCCAAAACAAGATGAAATGAATTACTGCTCCCTACATATATTTTTATTCTTGATAAAATTTATTTAAAGAAAAAATATTTCAAATATTGAAGTATGTATTGTCACAAAGTAACAGATAACAAATCTGCATTGCTTGATCATAATAAGTTCTTGTAATTTGACCGACATACTTTCATTCTATCGACGCAATGAAGCCCAACTATATGCTCTAATTAGTGTCTCTAGTACATGCACCCGATCAGTGCTTTGCATAAAGTCGTCGGTTTAGTTTACTGAAAATTCTGTATTCTATACAACTAAATATTCCCCAAAATGGTTTTGCAATACTGTTTCAGTGCATATGATTGATATTGTTAAAGTAAACAAATAGCGACTGCACTGTATGGATATGGTACGCCGATTTAAACCTAATACGATATTGATTAATACACGACTCTAATATCATGTCCATTCGAACATCGAGGTAACTCGAAATAAATCATTCCATCCCAAAACTCGACAAAGAATGGAGTTCCTGCTTTTACAGTATGTGAATATACAACGGATCTTAAAAACATCTTGTATGTCGTAGTGAGAAAAATAAGATGACTATATTGACACATACTCAAATTCTGTATCCGTTTTAGTTATAAGAAAATTGAGCTTAACTTTATATATTTGTATATATTTACAATAAATATAAAGACTGATATTCGTATATGTTATCAAAAAAGTGATAACGTTATATGGTATAGATAAAACGTTTCGGTTTTCTTATCAATACATAATTTGCTATTTTATTGAAAGACAAAATTAATTGTTTAATTCAATAGATGCGAAAATTACATGCATTGAGGAATTGTTCTATATAACAATGATGGATACATTTGCAGGTTCAATTTCCTTAATCAAGCGATTTTGCAAAAAAATTAAATTACGTCCGCAGTAGACAAATCCATCATTTTGAATAACAATAAAATCATGTAACTAAGCCATTCAATAAACATCGCAATCATTCATATACAATTTAACACCTTAGACTTTAGACAAAATGGAAGTGTGTCAGAATGCCCCTTTTAAACATTTCTGTGTTCTTCTTGACAGTTTGCATTTATTATGATGAGGCCTATTAGTCTTATAATAATACACTAACATGATTGTAATCTCTTAGTCGAGGTCCTGTTAACACAGCCTTCTATTCTACTTTGAATGATAAGTGCACTGTTTAATACGGGTATGTATTACGTCATCAGAGACGATTGTATGCATGCTATATCAATTTTTCACTATTTTTAGCAACAAAAGGTTACAGAAAAAAAGATGAATCATGATTTCTATAACTTTCAGTGGTACTTAAATCTAAAACGATTGACAAACACATTTGTTGTCATGGAGGGTATATGACCGTACCGTGTTACGATTTTGATTGGAACGATCCTGTACAATGTTCGACATGAGTCATATCCGAACATAAACGAAAGAAACGTTCTATACTGTCACATGCATCCTAGCCCGTTTGAATGTGTATTTTCACTTCGATTAAAATTGTACAACATGTGATATTTCATAAAAGTTAATAGTTAACTACATCTGTGTGGTTTTCAAAAAAGGGTATCGCATGGGGGGAAAGAGTGCGCCAGCCCATTTAACGGGTTTTGATAATGCTGTTTCGAAATTGCAGATCTATCCTGTATCGTTGAATAGGCACCATGGCAACAGTCACTACTAATGAAGTTGAAGTCCAAGGATTAATTGATCACGTTATGTAAAACCATATTCATGTCTGTCATTGCTTGTAATTTAAAAGGATCTCACCAATTAAAACCAGGAAAATCTTACAAACGCAGAACAAACTGTGTCTCCCAGTACAAACACAACGCAGAACCTGCAAACAATATGACGTTATATGAAGGTTGAGGTTGACACAAACTACAACAATGTATTAATAGACAAACTAACTGCAGAATGATGTGCAGCATTAACCCCCATGCGTGTTTTTCAGATTTGATTATGCACTTCACTAATAACATGATCATGCTCTTCAAAGTGCATTACCTAGATAGTGCTATCTTTCACAAACGACAGTTACAGATACAGTTCATTATACTTGATGTCATAATATACTATTAAATAATCACTGACAGTCATTATGGACGCATTTTGATATGTTCTTCTCACCTAAAATAGTTGTTTTGTTTCAGGTTGAGACACTAACTGATGTGCAGAAGAAAATAGTACTTGATGGTTTGAAATATTTCCTCAAATCGTTCAATTGGCTTCTTCACCTTTTGACATCAAACCAAGTTTTCGAGGCCCGTAACGAAAATTATCTAACACTACATTTAAACGTTTTTGTGAACAAGCTTCGTATCGAAATAAACAGAAAAAAAAAATATTGAAAACGTTTTGTACTTTTTGCTTTTCAGCGCATTTTACTATGGTTTTCTATATCTGAGTAAAATATATGTTTTCTGTCGTAGCTATTCTCCGTATGGTTAAGTGATTCTTGCATAGCAGAGGAAGTCCTGTTTAGCAAGTCGACCTATCGTAGGTGTATCGTAGACAAAACAAATAAGATAAGTGATTGCTTTAAACGTACATTTTATTCGATAATATTCGCAATTGCCACTGTTTCACGTTCAATAACCTACCTGTCAGTAAGTCTGCTTATTTTGTCAATAACATGAGTACCGAACATGACCTAGTTTATCGCTTTAACAAATAAACCGACAGTATGAAGACCACCGTACGAAACAACACAATATAACTGATAAACATATTTCCATTGATGTTGTTTTGTCCATATTTAATTAAATGCAAATATTGGAATCAAAAACTAGAAATACAATTTGTGTCGTCCTCTCCATTGCCACTGATCAAGTAGACGTGCTAGTCAGTAATAAGTGGCCTTAATCTGTAACTTGAAATCATTGATACAAAATACTGGACGTAGGAAGAAGTGATCAGCAATCACGACGAAGATGAAGATATTGACAATTTCTTTTAGCGACCATCAAGACATCTGGCATTCAATCATTTGACTATATGGTGTGTTATCAACCGGTATAAGGTCTACCAAGACCAGGGTTAATACATCTACACTAGCGTGTCAAGGGAAATAACTCTAAGTGAAATGAAAAAACAAACAAAACATTGTCAATGAAATGTAGAAGTGCTCTTTTTTGATAGCCATTGGGCGCATAGAAACAGAATGCTGTGTTAAATATAGAAAGGATTAGTTCAGAGGACCTGCTTAGAATATAATTAAAGAGAAAGGAAAAAAAACCTGATTAAATTTCAGAGTAAACAGTACCATAAGAACAGCTTAAAAAATACCAGAGCGGCTATAAACTGCCATCTTTACGATGTAGGAAGGAATATTGACAAAGTCAAGGACAAAGATTTCAAAACCTGTATTAGTACATCACGTGACTAAATACTCACTTTTCATTGGCTACACACATGGGCACCATGCGGTGATAGTTTCCGCTCTTCCGGCACTATCAGATTCGTCACGTCACTATTACGTAACGTCACTATTACGGTAATTGGCGTTAAATTAGTCGTGCATCATGAGTTACGTCCCTTGCTTGAAAATGGTTGGTTATGAAAGCGGCTGGCCATGGTGAATCACAATAAACCGAGGTTTGGGATATATTGGAATTGAAGGGCGATGTACTAAACCCACTATGGCGCTGTTGGGAGGGCTTCATTGCCTCATAGTATTGTCTCGTGTGAGATAATGCCTTCGCGTTCGTATCTATTACTGCATTGTTACATCCCTCTACATTACTATTTGTCTAGTATGGCACTATCTCATCACGAGACAATACTATGATGCAATAGTGCCCTCTCAACAGGGCCATAATAGGTTCAGTACATCACCCTTCCATTTAAATAGTAACATGACGTTATAGTCACATAACTTAATAGTGTCGTAATAACAGATGCACGTTGAACACGTCGCGCCAAATTTGATAGGGCCCGGCTGAGCGGGCACTATCGCTTCATAGTACCCATGTGTATAGCCAATTGGAAGGCAGCATTTAGTCACGTGATGTACTAATAGGTAATAGTGTCATCTTAACAGAGCAACAATAGATCAGTAAGACCTTAATGGACTGTTAAAGACAGGACGACACGCAAGTTAGTCATCGTGACCAACAAAGCACAATAATCAGATAAAATCAGTATGAACAATTTTGTAAAAGAAAATACATACCTTCAGAATGTTTAAAGAGCCCATAGGTACCGGTTAGCGGTTTAGTGTTCAATTTCCTTACCCTTTGTCACCCGTGGTCTTGAATTCCACCATCTGTTGAACCATGGATCATTTGAGCTTAAAGTTTACTGCTGATTAACACGCTAACTTCACAGGGATTTGAGAAGTATAAGCAAGCTTTATGGTTGCAATCTGAGTCTATTTGAACAATGTCTGTATCTTGTGGTAAAAAGAAAATTGACGTTTTTAAGTATTCTCATTGGTGTTCTTAATTGCTGCGATTGAGAACAATAACTCCGTTCTGAAATTAAAGATTTGATGTTAACTTTGATGGGACCAAAATTTACATGGCGGAAGTAGGTGATGCCTCCTCTTCCGGAACACCTGGTCTCGTTATCTTGTATAAGGGCATCCATGTAAATATTTCCTTTGTTTATATTTTGCCCTAAGTAAAATCGTGTTTTGAGTTCGAATTGTTTTATTTAAGATTCGGTATTCCGTGATTTTTTTAACACGATGAAGATTGAATCTAGTATGAGTGCTTGACGAACAAACCGCGTTAAAATATCAACCATAGTTGTCGGTCGAGTGACTTGGATACGATTTCTGGTTGACTTTTATCTGCCACCGGCACACCGCTGCGTCCTATCAATTTGTTGAAGCATCTGTTACGTTAAACTGATGCAAATGCCACTCGGCTGTTGAGCAAATTTGTAAAATGTAAAAGAAGCATGTAATTCCGCTGACACACAGACAATCATGTACAACAATAAACCACTCGGTAATCCACATTCATAAATGTCCTGTCTGACAATTGTAAACAAGCGTATTGTTCAATACGTTACAAAAATAACTGTATCCAGGCTTCATGTATGAAGCGTATGTCTAATGAAGGACATGAAACGAAGAAGGTCATGCTTATGGCCCTTCATTAAAATAAACCGGGTGCCTGCAGCTAAAGTCGTGATTGTTCGTCTGCGATCTATCAGCTCCACTCTTTCGTCAATGAGTGTCGGTCATGATCCTGACACAAACATCGACTCGATGGTCATTGATCCTTGAAATGTAGTACAAATTCACGATCGTCACTCAGTCGAAAATCTATGCCATCACAACATTTAAGTCATCTGTGCAAAAACATCCAGGATGTTTACAGTAATTTCATTAATTGAACGTTCAAGTTTTGCTTAACTTGCACCTAAAATGTATATAGGCTTTCGCTTGATTAAATGATCAACTGGTAAACTGTTCACACCATTGGGTTGAAAACGTCCGTGATCACTCAAACATACTCGAATGTGTCATATTTTCTCAATTTATGTGTCAATGCTAAATTATCTTTTACAAATAACATTCTGAAATCGATTAAATCAGAGCGTTTTTTCCCGTTTTGTAATCAACCTGATTCTGATAATAATTATAAATGGAAATATCCACGAAAATGGCCGACGCTAAATCATTGTCTAAAATTTCACGTGTTTCAGAATCGAACAGGAATGGTATTACATATTGATATAACACAAATCTCTGCTTTATCAAAATATTACAATGATCTTTTAAATTTAATTTAAATTTCATCTGCATGTTTTTATTAAGGTATATGTGTAATGCATATAATTTGTTTTTCTGTAGCCATTACCAAACAATGTGTCCCTAGCTAATCTCTAGCATTCTTTTTCTGCTTGACATAAATATAATAAGGATTTTATTAATTCTCGTTGTGGAAGGCGTTGTCGGGGATGTACTGAAATCGAACCCGGCTATCCTGTTAGGAACGAGACTTCTGTTTACTGACCAAACATAAAGGTTTCGCACAAAAAACCAATAAGGAGTAACCTTAGCTGCGACTATATCGTGAGATGCATGTTTAATACTAATCAATGTTTGTTTTGGCTAGGCATTCACACAAAACAATGTTCGTGAAAGCTCTTAATATTTTTTTCTCAACTCGAAAATTACTCAAAAGAGCGACGAAAGAAATAACGTTTTAAAAAGAATAACATTTCTACCTTTTTTACGCTCAAACGTGTAGCACAATGACAATTTCAAATGATAAACATGAATTGAAAATAAACGCTTTGCAAAAACATTATCAAGGGCAGATTTGTCTATTGGTAAAACTCCGAACTTTCCAGCTGGCGTCAAGAGTTCGATCTCATTGAATATTCAGAGAAATTGCTTTTTCTCCTGCTTAAACAACTTGAAAAACCTATACGGATTATAAGATAGTCTTGGGTGCTGTAGAATTCAAGTGAGGTGGTATTATGAAATGTGCAGTTTGGAGCAAGGAGCCACTACCAGTATAATGCAATATAACTCCTGCAAACTCTTCAGAAATGTATATTGTCCTGCTTATCTAAGAAAAAGCGGATTGCCTGACTAAATTAAATATTTTGTTATTATTCGATTGAAAGAGAAAAAGATAAATAATAGTTTGATGTTCGAGAGAAGAAATGTAATGGAAAAGTGAATGTAGGAAGAAAGGCCTCCTGTTTGAGTTTACATGATATAAGAAGGGTAATCCAATGGCACCCCAACCCTGTCTTCAAACAGCAATGGAACTTTGCATGGTTATTAACCACTATTAAATGATGTGCAAATAGCTTCCATTGGGTCATGGCGACCTTGACCAAAGAACAGATGTAAAAATATCTGATTATTTCAAATATTAAGATATGTGCGCCAAGGAAATGTCAGGCTATGTAACTGACACCACCTCAAGCTCATCAGAAAATTATTTTATACCTTTTAACATCATTTTGTTATAATGTTATCGTTATGAGGTAAAGAAGGTCAGAATCAAGTACGATCTCAATTAACCAAATCCCAAGATCATCAGATTAAAGGTCTAGGTCAAATACAGCATCTCCAAACTGCGAACATTTTTATAACATCAATAAGCACGTTGGCAGTAATCAATCAAAGTGTTAACTGACCAATCATCAAGGCCAACATATTACGGATGAAGGATTTTTTTATATTCCCTGCTGACGTATTAGGGTCAGATAGCGTTATGGAACGCTTCCTGAAGTGTCAGCGTTTATTTTACTCAAACGTTTCATGAAAGTTATATATCATTATTGACTATTAAATGTGGCTTTTAAGCTTATAGCATGTGTATGACTCCATCATTTATATACCTAGTGGTGTCTAGAATTTGCCTATTCTTCATAAACGTTTGCCCTTATTTAGGTAATTTTAGTACCCCATTATATTATGTACTTCTGGCTATATGTTGCAACGGTTTCCATCTTCATATCATCTAGTTGACAACACGTATTACTAATGTAAGTTGTTTTTTTCATATAGTTCCAAATTCTTATTAAGAAACATCTGCCATACATTATGACCTATTACTTTGTGAGGATGACGTTAATGAGTAAAATTATCATTTGAGATTTTCAAGTTGGGATTTTATAACGATACCTGAAAGTAAACAACGAAAGATGATACAGTGATGAGAGTTCTTGGTTAACAACCAGAAATATCTTAGCTTTCTTGTTTGTGTTGGGAAGTGGCAAAGTGTAAACGTTATCCTATGTAATTCTGTGAAACAATGTGTTTCATTTCATTCATATTATTAAAATAGAGTTCGCATTTTGATCAGAATGATGGGGCAAGTTGTATGGAAGCCATCTTTTTGCTTTCATACGAGGCTGAATTTGTTGAGGAGCTAATCAGGACAGGTAACAAAAACCTTGCCAGATCTTTTAATTTCACTTTCAGATATATCGACGATGTGTTGTCTATAAACAATAAACAGCAAGAAGTTTGCTGACCACTTCGATCATATATACCCTTCTGAACTTGAAATAAAGGACACAACAGACTCTTCTACATCAGCTGCTTACCTCGATCTTTACTTAAACTACGACCAACATGGACAGCTTACTACTAAGCTATACGATAACCGTGATGGTTTCAATTTTCAGATCGAGAACTTTCCATTTCTTGATAGTAACATCCCTGCTTTTCCAACCTATGGTGTTTACATGTCACAGTTGATTCGGTATTCCAGGGCTTGCTCTTAATATCGGGATTTTCGTGATTGATGTCGACTGCTGACAAACAAACTAACAACACAAGAATTCGAGAGATGCCGGTTGATCAGAACAAAGGGCAAGTTTTATGGTCGCCATCTTTGTCTCATTGAGAAATATTCTGTATCTTTAAGTGATATGAAGATAGACGTTTTTGAGTATGCTCATTAGTGTGTTTACTTGTTGTAATTGACAATGAAACTCGGTTCTCATTTTGAGAACTTGATGTTTACCTGGATCTGACAAAGATTAACATGGCGGGTGTCGTCGATGAAGCAGAAGACGCTTCCTCTTCCGGAACATCTGGTCTTATTCTCTTGTACTTTTGCAAGGGTGTCCATGTTAATCTTTCCTTTGTTCATATTTTGCCCTGGTTGAATCGATTTTGAGTATGGATTATGATTATGTTTACGCTTCGGTATTCTCTTAATTTTAATTTTTTTTTTTTGTCTCTTTGGGAAATGTTTTGTACTTTTTGTGTAGTATAAATATGGATGTTTTTGAGTATGGTCATTATCGTGCCAACATGTTGTGACTTTATAATTAATTGGCGACTGTCGTCGATGAAGCAGAAAACGCTTACTCTTCTGGAACACAAGGTCGTATTTTCTTGTTCTTTTACAAGTGTCTCCTTGTAAATATTTCCTTTTTGTGTCTTTCATCTTGTTTAATCGATTTTGAGTTCGTATTATGGTTATGTTTACGCTTCTGTATTATCAATTTTTGATGCATTTTTTACCACAGCTAAAACCAAGTACTGCTCCAAGTGACAAACATGTCAAGAAAAGTATAAAACTTGAAGAATATATTTTAAAGGACTATTATAGATTAAAACTTGAATTTGAAGAATATAAAAGAGAACTTCAATTTTTGCACACACTAAAAGGTTTATTAATCAATACGTTTAGAAAACTATAAAAAGTTGCATATTCGAAATAAAAGCAAGTCATATATATATCATGACTAAGGATCCTTGTTCCACTTGTGATATTTCTTACAAAAGTAATTATCTCCTCTTAACTTCCGGTTTGTAAGAACTGTAACACAGTGATGTCTAGTCCTTCCTGTGGACCAGTTAGCTCATTTGCTTAAGTGATAATATACCAATTTGAAATTCTTATTTATTTGTCAATTTCCTCTCTTGTTTTTCATTTTTAATTTTCTTTTAATAAATGCTTTATCGAAGGTATGGCTATGCTGGAGAAAACACTTTCAAAAACGTAAAGTTTGTAGCAGTGGTTCAAAAATCCTTAATAAAGTTATAATTGCAATAAAACATTTACATAAATTGATCCTAAAAAAGCACACAAACTCATAACTAAGAACAAAGTTTAAATAAAGGGTACCAATACGCATATCTTAACCATCATAATTTTCACAATTATGACAAATTTATTGCGTTCTGTTGATTAGATATAAGTACAATAAGCGTTTTGCAATGCACTTTAAAGATTATTAGTTGCTCACAACTTGAATTCTTTCAAAACAGATGAAAATATTGTTAACACATCTGACAAGAACTTGTAGCCAACTAGTAACACGATTTATTGGGCTGAAAAGGGTCATTGAAGATACAAAACGTTACAGGGAAAGCTATCCTTATCCAGACAAAGTTCTTTTGTTTTTTTTTTGTTTTTTGTTTGTATTTGTTTAAAGGGGGAATAATACACATACGTTAATTAATATTTAATGCGTTGGTACCCTTTACATTACATGATTACATAATTTTACGACTCACAATGTCATGTTGACATCAAAGTAATACAAATCAGAATTCGGGAGAATGTTGCAGGATTTGATTGCAACCATGTTTTAATGATAATTTCTGGTCTCTATAACTGTATAATAACAAAGTCGACATACATGTCTGTAGTTAATTATAACATTTTTATCATTAGTAAAGACACACAATAGGCACACCCATTCGTAGATATAAAAAAAACGTTAATAACATGTGATATGGTGTACCAAACAGACGAAATAACACTAAAAGTGTAGCTTTTTTCAAAAACAAATCAAATTACATGTTTTTTTTCTGATAATGCACAAGCATATGTAGTCATTGTCAAAAACAAGAAAACTCAAAACAATATGTCTGAAATTTAGATACAATATATCACTGAAAAACTGTCAAATGTATACCATACTTGTAAAGTTCAAATAATGTAATTTCTTTATCCATGTAATTTTGTTATTGTTCGGCGAGGTGAAAATTCTTCCAACCTGAAGAGAAACTATGGTCCTGTGAGCAATCTTATATAAAAACCATATTTCTAAGTGTTCCAATTTTTCTTCAAAACATTATCAATTTGATCAAAAAGTTCATATTTTCAAACATGTAAATAAAATAAAATAAAACTCCGAAAAGCAATCAAAGTCTAAAAATACATAAAACTAAAACAGAAAAAAGGCTTTTGTAACACTTCAAAGTTCACCGATGCTCCTCTCCGTCTAGGTTGATATGGCCAAGAAAAGACGTGCGTCCTAAATTATCATTCTGTAGCAGATGTGATTGAGATAAGCATGACACCTCACTGGTTTGTCCATCCCCTGGTCCATCTGTAAACAAAATCAGTGATGTCATGAGTATATGTTTATTTAAACATGTTTTTTAAGTCGTTTTTTAAACGCTCACAAAAGGCATGCCATCAATTATGTAGATGATAAAAACAATGGTGTTACTTAATAAATAACATCGTTAACATCTTTTTAATTCTAAATTGCCAGATTATCTAAAAGAACAACAGTACCAATATGTGATATAAACATAAATTAAGCGGGGAACATTTTTATGGTCATCTGTTATTTACTTATGTGACCTGCTACTTTAATTACGCTTTAGTCAACTTTTTTCATTACATTTGATTCGCATAGGGTAATAACACTTCTAGGTATGGTTCGTCCATGTTAAGCAAAACATAATTTAAATTAATGGATTTACGTGATGCATACACAGGTTGCCCAAATAAATACCTTAACACTATCGCTGTTACTTCTGTGACTGCTGATTCTGTAAAACAAAGAATAATCTGAATAATTTAGCAAAGTACAAAGTTTGGTTATGTGTATCAACTTCAGTACCTTTTAAATTTATCATATTAGAGGTTCGAAGCAATTTACGAATTTGTATTCACATTCATTAAATTTGTCTTTGGACTTGAAATGCGAACTGAATTTATTCTGTAATGCATAACAGCTACTGATTTTTTAAACTTTAAAAGTGGCAATATATATAACATAATCAATTTAAAATGTGTGTTTGTGTGAACATATTTTTAAATCTTACCATCAAGGTAGCCAGCATAGCCTGTTAACGATAGAATTAACATATTGCATTGATATCTACTGAAGACTCAGTAATCAGTTTTGAAATCAGTATCGATATCATCACTAATGAAAATGATATCTAAATAATGATGTTAATCAGTACGTCTTCCAGCGTACGTTAATTTAACATTAAAATGGTGTTTCCGGGATACTAGGATAATGTTGTGAATTGACATGTATACCAATCTCCTTCGTCAAATACAAAAAACTTATTTTTTCTTATTTAATTGTCTCGAAAGAATTTTGTTATATTTTCACTATTTTACAATTGCGAATACATATAATCACTTTCACATGAATGCTATTATACGATTGTTATTATATTAAGGATGTGAGAGAGGCCGCATGGTAGTAAGGCAGGGTGATGGTAAATTTAACTCGTTAAGTTTTCTTACCTTCATTTCGGCCATGTTATCCTACAAAACAATAACACATAGATTAAAAATAAAGGTTCATGATTGCCAAAGGCATCAACCCGCGCCAATAAGGAGATGGTTACTATACCTGAACATGCTTCTTTAATCAAATCATCAATGTACGGTTAACTATTTGATTTAACACTATATGGACAGTTGTGTAGGCTGGAGTCAGTATCTCTATGGCATCGTAAACGCTAGATAAGGTATTAAGTCCAAGAGTTATAAAAATACATAGGAATATCAGTATCAAGGAGTATAAGACTCGTTCATGTGCGTGTATGTAGGATAGGGATATTTCACCCGAGGGGTCACAAAATGAGGTGAAACCCGAGGCTTGCCGAGGGTTTTACCACATTTTGTGATCCACAGGGTTGAATATCCCTATCCTACATACACACATAATGAAAGAGTCTTTTTCTCTCATATCAACAACCCGAATAAGCTCAAAAACCATGAAAATATGTTTAAACAGGCTACCATTTTGAAATTTCAACTTTTTCCTTGAGCTTCTTAGACGAAAACGAATTATACAGCGTGTTTAAGCATACCCTATATTTGCAACAACGTTTGCTCAGAAAAATTAATCTCCTTTTCCTGGTGTTTATGGTTAAAATTTTGTGAAAGGTTTTAATTTTATCACGCCGTCGTTTTCTCTTTCCGGTATCAGAGTTTACCGTGTTCGTGACGCCACGTCATTGTTGAGCCATTGTGACGTCACGTCGCGTGAAATCCTATGTAAGATAGATTTTTCTTACATAGCTTTACGACATGGGCAACCTCTATCCAACATGGCGAGATATGAGAGAAAATAGCTGATTACAGCCCAAATGACAAAATACCTGAATGAAACCAAAAACAACCCTCATTCTACGTTTTCTTTTCGACATTTTGACTTGTATTTCTGGGATACTAGGATATTTACCAGGCTTCACTTTTTTTATAATGTTTTCTTACCTTCAAACCTGCATTTTGTACCTGAAATAAAAATACGAAAAAGATGTTTACATAAATAACCATATTAAATACGACGTAGACATATATATAAGCATTATCAAGCAAATAACAACTCTTTGTATCAGCAATATTGATCGATCGATAATCAACTGTAGAGGAAGTATTAGTTCGTTCTTTGTATAACGTGCCATGCTTGTGAAATGATATTGAAAACAGTATGACACTTCTCAAGTTGGTTACTAATAAAAGAAGCATACATAGTTATTTATTTTAACGAGTAATAATAATTGATTGATGTTGTGAATTGACATGTATACCAATCTCCGTTGTCAAATACAAAAACTTGTTTTTCTTATTAAATTGTCTCGAAAGAATTTGTTATATTTTCACCATTTAACAATTACAAAATACTTATAATCACTTTCACATGAATGCTATTATACGATTGTTATCATATTAAGGATGTGAGAAAGGCCGTATCGTAGCAAGGCAGGGTGATGAACAAATTTAACTCATTAAGTTTTCTTACCTTCAGTTCGGCCATGTCAGCCTACAAAACAATAACACATGGATTAAAAATAAAGGTTAATGATTGCCAAACACATCAACTCGCGCATATTAGGAAATGTTAAATATACCTGAACATGTTTCTTTAATCAAATCATTAATGTACGGTTAACTATTTGATTTACACTATATTGACAGTTTTGTAGGCTAGAGTCAGTATCTCTATGACATCGTAAACGTTAGATAAGGTTTTAAGTCCAAGAGTTATAAAAATACATAGGAATTTTCAGTATCAAGGTAAATATCTGATTACAGCCCAAAGACAAAAAACCTGAATGAAACCAAAAACAACCCTCATTCTACGTTTTCTTTTCGACATATTCTGTAGACTGGTATTTCTGGGATACTAGGCTATTTACCAGGTTACACTTTTATTATAATGTTTTCTTACCTTCAAACCTGCATTTTGTTTCTGAAATAAAAATACGAAAAAGATGTTTACATAAATAACCATATTAAATACGACGTAGACATATATATAAACATTATCAAGCAAATAACAACTCTTTGTATCAGCAATATTAATCGAGCGATAATCAACTGTAGAGGAAGTATTAGTTCGTTCTTTATATAACGTGCCATGCTTGTGAAATGATATTGAAAACAGTATGACACTTCTCAAGTTGGTTACTAATAAAAGAAGCATACATAGTTATTTATTTTAACGAGTAATAATAATTGATTGATGTTGTGAATTGACATGTATACCAATCTCCGTTGTCAAATACAAAAAGTTGTTTTTCTTATTTAATTGTCTCGAAAGAATTTGTTTTATTTTCACCATTTAACAATTACAAAATACTTATAATCACTTTCACATGAATGCTATTATACGATTGTTATTATATTATTGGTATTATATTAAGGATGTGAGAGAGGTCGTATGGTAGTAAGGCAGGGTGATGAACAAATTTAACTCGTTAAGTTTTCTTACTTTCATTTCAGCCATGTCAGCCTACAAAACAATAACACATAGATTAAAAATAAAAGTTAATGATTGCCAAAAGCATCAACACGTGCATATTAGGAGATGGTAACTATTCCTGAACATGTTTCTTTAATCAAATCAGCAATGTACGGTTAACTATTTGATTTACACTACATGGACAGCTTTGTAGGCTGGAGTCAGTATCTCTATGGCATCGTAGACGCTAGATAAGGTATTAAGTCCAAGAGTTATTAAAATATATAGGAATTATCAGTATCAAGGAAAATATCTGATTACAGCCCCAAAGACAAAAAACCTGAATGAAACCAAAAATGACCCTCATTCTACGTTTTCTTTTCGACATTTTGACTGGTATTTCCGGGATACTAGAATATATATCAGGTTACACTTAAATTATAATGTTTTCTTACCTTCAAACCTGTATTTTGTTTCTGAAATAAGAATAGAAAAATGATGTTTACATAAATAACCATATTAAATACGATGTAGAGATATATCTAAGCATTATCAAGCAAATAACAACTCTTTGTATCAGCAATATTGATCGATCGATAACTAACTGTAGAGGAAGTATTAGTTCGTTCTTTATATAACGTGCCATGCTTGTAAACTGACATTTAGAACCGTATGACACTTTTCAAGTTGGTTACTTAAAGCAGCAGCTATGATAATTTGTTTTAATACGTAAAAATAATTGATTGATGTTGTGAATTGACATGTATACCAATCTCCATTGTCAAATACAAAAACGTATTTGTTCTTATTTAATTGTCTTGAAATAATTTTGTTATATTTTCACCATTTAACAATTACAAATACTTCTAATCACTATCACATGAATGTTATTATATTATTGGTATTATATTAAGGATGTGAGAGAGGCCGTATCGTTGTAAGGTAAGGTGATGAACAAATGTAACTCGTTAAGTTTTCTTACCTTCATTTCGGCCATGTCAGCCTACAAAACAATAACACATAGATAAAAAAATAAAGGTTAATAATTGCCAAAAGCATCGACCCGCACAAATTAGGAGATGATAACTATACCTGAACTTGTTTCTTTAATCAAATCATCAATGTACGGTTAACTATTTGATTTTACACTATATGGACAGTTTTATAGGCTGGAGTCAGTATCTCTATGACATCGTAAACGCTAGATAAGGTATTAAGTCCAAGAGTTATAAAAATACATAGGAATTATCATTATCAAGGAAAATAGCTGATAACAGTGTCATGACAAAAAACCTGAATGAAACCAAAAACAACCCTCATTCTACGTTTTCTTTTCGACATTTAGACTGGTATTTCCGGGATGCTAGGATATATATCAGGTTACACTTTTATTATAATGTTTTCTTACCTTCAAACCTGCATTTTGTGTCTGAAATAAAAAAAGGAAAATGATGTGCACATAAAAAACCATATAAATTAAGACGTAGACATATATTTAAGCATTATCAAGCAAAAAACAACTCTTTGTATCAGCAATATTGATCGATCGATAATCAACTGTAGAGGAAGTATTAGTTCGTTCTTTATATAACGTGCTATGCTTGTAAACTGACATTAAGAACAGTATGACATTTTTCAAGTTGGTTGCTTAAAGCAGCAGCTATAGTTATTTGTTTTAATACGTTATCATAACAGACTGAATGTGTGAATTGACATGTATACCAATCTCCGTTGTCAAATGCACAAAACTTGTTTTTTTTTATGTAATGGTCTCGAAAGAATTTTGTTACATTTTCACCATTTAACGATTACAAATACTTATAATCACTTTCACATGAATGCTATTATACGATTGTTATTATATTAAGGATGTGAGAGAGGTCGTATGGTAGTAAGGCAGGGTGATGAACAAATGTAACTCGTTAAGTTTTCTTACCATCAAACCTGCATTTCGTCTCTGAAATAAAAAGACGAAAATGGTGTGTACATAAATAACCATATCAAATACGACGCAGACACATATCTAAGCATTATCAAGCAAATAACAACCCTTATATAAGCAATATTGTTCTATCGATAATCAACTGTAGAGGAAGTATTACTTCGTTCTTTATATAATGTGTCATGCTTGTGAAATTATATTGAAAACAGTATGACACTTCTCAAGTTGGTTACTTAAAGCAGAATACATGAGTATTTGTTTGAATACGTAAAAATAATTGATTGATGTTGTGAATTGACATGTATACCAATCTCCGTTGTCAAATACGAAAACTTGTTTGTTCTTATTTAATTGTCTTGAAATAATTTTGTTACATTTTCACCATTTAACAATTACAAATACTTATAACCACTTTCACATGAATGCTATTATACGATTGTTATTATATTAAGGATGTGAGAGAGGCCGTATGGTAGTATGACAGGGTGATGAACAAATTTAACTCGTTAACTTTTCTTACCTTCATTTCGGCCATGTCAGCCTACAAAACAATAACACATAGATTAAAAATAAAGGTTCATGATTGTCAAAGGCATCAACCCGCGCCAATTAGGAGATAGTAACTATACCTGAACATGTATCTTTAATCAAATCATCAATGTACGGTTAACTATTCGATTTTACACTATATAGACAGTTTTGTAGGCTGGAGTCAGTATCTCTATGACATCGTAAACGCCAGATAAGGTATTAAGTCCAAGAGTTATAAAAATACATAGGAATTATCAGTAGCAAGGAAAATATCTGATTACAGCCCCAAAGACAAAAACCTGAATGAAACCCAAAACAACCCTCATTCTACGTTTTCTTTTCGACATTTAGACCGGTGTTTCCGGGATGCTAGAATATATATCAGGTTACACTTTTATTATAATGTTTTCTTACCTTCAAACCGACATTTTGTGTCTGAAATAAAAAACAGGGAAAATGATGTTTACATAAATAACCATATTAAATACGACGTAGACATATATCTAAGCATTATCAAGCAAATAACAACTCTTTGTATCAGCAATATTGATCGATCGATAATTAACTTTAAAGGCAGTATTAATATGTCCTTTATATTATGTACCATGCTTCTGAAATGATAATCAAAATAGTATGACACTTCTCAAGTAAGTTACTTAAAGCAGCATATATAGTTATTTGTTTTAATACGTAAAAATGATTGATTGATGTTGTGAATTGACATGTATACCAATCTCCGTTGTCAAATACGAAAACTTGTTTTTCTTATTTAATTGTCTCGAAAGAATTTTGTAATATTTTCACCATTTAACAATTACAAATACTTATAATCACTTTCACATGAATGCTATTATACGATTGTTATTATATTAAGAATGTGAGAGAGGCCGTATGGTAGTATGACTGGGTGATGCACAAATTTAACTCGTTAACATTTCTTACCTTCATTTCAGCCATGTCAGCCTACAAAACAATAACACATAGATTAAAAATAAAGGTTCATGATTGCCAAAAGCATCAACCCGCGCCAATTAGGAGATGGTAACTATACCTGAACATGTATCTTTAATCATCAATGCACGGTTAACTGTTTGATTTTACACTATATGGACAGTTTGTAGGCTGGAGTCAGTATATCCATGACATTGTAAACGTTAGATAAGGTATTAAGTCCAAGAGTTATAAAAATACATGGGAATTATCAGTATCAAGGTAAATAGCTGATTACATGCCCAATGACAAAAAACTTGAATGAAACCAAAAACAACCCTCATTCTACGTTTTCTTTTCGACATTTAGACTTGTATTCCCGGGATACTAGGATAGATATCAGGTTACACTTTTATTATAATGTTTTCTTACCTTCAAACCTGCATTTTGTTCCTGAAATGAAAATAAAAAATGATGTTTACATAAATAGCCATATTAAATACGACGTAGACATAGATCTAAGCATTATCAAGTAAATAATAACTCTTTGTATCAGCAATATTGATCGATCGATAATCAACTGTAGAAGAAGTATTAGTTCGTTCTTTATACAACGTGCCATGTTTGTGAAATGACATTAAAAACACTATGACACTTCTAAAGTTGGTTACTTAAAGCCGCATCTATAGTTATTTGTTTTAATACGTTATAATAATAGACTGTATGTGTAAATTGACACTATTTCAACTTTCGTTATAAAACGCAGAACGTGGTTATACTTTTTAAAAGAACTTTTATTTTCATAAATAATCAAATTGACATTAATGTTAATGTAAAATTGGTATACTGTTCACATTCATTTTAATTAGCGTGATCGCTCACAAACCCGGGCTCTCTTCTATTGCTACATTTTAATTGTGGAAGTTTCACCTTTTGTATGTTGATATATACACATAGTTTATAGATGCTGTGATGTGAAAAAGATACTGAAATATTATCAATATAATGAAGTGAAAACCGGTTTATAATGCGAAAGTGCGTGAACAGTCTGCGAAATATATCTAGAGTATCATTAAAGTGTAAAGCGTGGAAGACATAGCGCACATGCCTTCAGATATAGAAGCAATGGAATGGAACTCTGTTTATAGTTCTCTCTGTACCGCAGTAAGATATGATATTGATAACTTTCTATTTGCTACGGTGTCTTGCCTTTAAATTGTTCATGCCATCATACAAATAAATTCAATACATAGAATAAAGATAATGGTAAAGATTGCTATAAGCGGTATTTGTGTTTTTCAACAAACACATACATATTATTTAATTTATTTTAATTAAAGCCTGACTAATTACTATTTACCAAATATGGGAAGTATTTTACTTATGGTCAATATACACGTGACATTGAACACGCTAGATAAGGTATTAAGACAAAGAGCTATACAGAAATGCATACGTTAATCCCTCTTGAAATGTATAGTACACTAGTATAGTGCATTATAAAAAGATTGTAATTGAGGAAATCCAAGTTAAAACGTATTGCAAAAACTCTTCGATTATTTATAAGATTGGTATTGCCAAATATCCTACAATTGTTCAGACGTATGTAACGTGTTTGTGGTTTTTACTTAACTCATAAATGCAACATAATAAACAAGTATAAACTTTCAAAATTGTTAACGCCGGATAAACATTAAAAACGGAAGAAGAATATATTAATTAAATTGGAAAAACGGGAGGATACTATTTATTATAGCTGTTAAGCTTAAGTACATTTTATATCGCTTAGTTTACTCATTTAAGATCTACCAAGCAGAGAAACACACATTAGTGTTGAGATATTGCGAGTATAATCTGCGAAATATACTAGTTATCATCGAACATGTTATTGAGGTATATAGTGCAAAAGCCAGATATATGAACAATGAAGTGGGACCTTGTATATATTGTCTTTCTGGCTGTATGGTAGTTTGGCATTATATTGATTATTCATTAGTTGATTGGTTTTTTGAAAACGGAATGAAGGCCAACCCTGGAAAATTTCAATCAATATGTTTTGGGAAACATTTCAAAAACAGTTTTAAATCCTTTAATGTGGCAGATACTGAGATTAACTGTGATGATTCAGTAAAACTACTTGGAGTCGAAATTGACAGTCTTATGAAATTTGATAAACATATTTCTAATATATGCAGGAAAGCATCCCGGCAGCTGGCAGTTTTAAAGAGAATTGGACATTTTTTACCGAGGGCAGTAAAAATGATAATCTACAAATCTTTTATTTTATCAAATTTTGATTACTGTCCTCTTATTTGGCATTTTTGTAGCCAGACTGCAACAAACAAAATGGAAAGAATCCAAGAGAGAGCCTTAAGATTTGTTTTAAATGATTATACAACTGATTTTAAAACAATTCTTTTCTCTACGAACTCTTCAGTTTTACATATTAAACGCATGAAACTTTTAGCATGTGAGGTCTATAAGATTGTCAATCGTTCGTCTCCAGAATACATACAAGAACTGATTATAAAGAAAACTTCTTTTTATAATTTTAGACAGGAGGATACAGTGGAGGTTCCAAGAGTGAGAACTACCAGGTATGGACAGAAGTCTTTCCGGTTTGAGGCCGCCCGCATCTAGAACTGCCTGCCAAATGACCTACGAAAGGCAGAAAACTTCAGGCAGTTTCGTAGACAGCTCCAGATGTGGGATGGTCTCAGCTGCCAATGTTCTATGTGTGTGAGGTAGTGTCCTGCCTTATATATCCACATGCCTGTTTCTTGCTTTTGTATTTATTCATTTCAATCTTTTAGTTTTAGATTTATAGTTTTGGTTAAGTAATTTATTTTATGCCATGCACTCCATTTTTATGTATTGCTTTGTTGCCATTTACCCTTAGCTTGTTAATCAGCTTAAGGTCTCAGTGCTAATGTTTCATGTCTGCATGTTACTTTTACTATTTTAGTTTGTATATATGTTTTAGTCTAATGTTTGTAGTGTTAATGGACAACTTGCATGTGCTTTGACTTATTTTCATTTCATTTTACTTTTTAGTGTTGCATGTTATGTACAACAGTGTTTTTATGTGAATTTAGTTTGCTTTGTGTGGTGTTGCTTACTTTATGTTATTTATCTATGTGTTTGTCGAAATACAAGCTCCTAGGAGCTTATATTCCTGTTACCTATATTCGACGTAAAATAAAGGTTCTTGTATTGAACAACTTAGTGTCAAAAACCAAGTTCCACCGTCAATGTTATGTAAATTATCAAGTCTAAGCATTTAAAAGGATTACAGAAGAATAAAAGCATGTTTAAGTCGAATTATACCCAGACTGTTTTGCAGACATACTGCCAGTTTGATCACAGTCGACGCTAGTGATGTTGGAGTCATTTCCCCTTGTTCAAGTTGGCAGTATGTCTGGGTAAGACACGCGTGTAGCAGTATAATAGTGACAACAAATAAAACATTTTAAGCATCAAGTTGAACTATTATCTTACCTCCAAAGCTGCGTTTGCGTTCTAAAATTAAAATATGAAAATGAGGTAAACAAAATAATTCACAATTGCAGAAAAGGCTATCGTTAGTCATTTAAAAGTGTGTTATGCTCGTTAAGTAACATTGAAAACTTTCTGACATTTATATCTCAAGTTGACAACGTAAAGCAGTTATTTTTTTCGATCATTTGTGAATACCTTATTCTAATAAAAGAATATTTTAATCTGAAACTTTTTTTCAATTTAAATCATCAGACACAAAACGTGTTATTTTATTTTACCGTTGTTTAAATATTGAAAACAATATAATTCGTGATGTTTATACACACATTTGTTTCAAAACTATTCCTTTGTGGTGAGTAAAAGTTAGTATTGCTGTTCAGGGATTATATGAAAAGTGTAATTATAATACGAATTAAAGGTATAATGTTTTATGTATTCTTACCTCAACATGTTCTAAGGTGGTCTGTAAAATAAAATAAAGGCAGTAAACAATTGAGTAAATTGTCTATTGATTCTAAATTAGGGTATTACTTGAAACCATATACAGACATATGTTTGATATTTTAAGGATCGGCGATGATAGTATAGTCATCAAATAAATGCCGATTGATCTACCCGATTTATAAAATTATCAAATAAAAACAAATGTTTGATTGCCGAGCGATACAAGTCCCTTACCGGCAGCGCACGCCAGGAAATACAATACCAAGGCCCATATATTGTAACTCTTTTTGAGTATATGGTGTTTGGTCCTGCATTTGAATTGTTTTGCAGCCTCTGAAAGCTATGTTAGAATCATGCTCAAATCAACACTGGACATTATTAGAAATGTACTTAGTCCAAAAATTACTCACACCGTAACCAAATCAGAACTTGGCCTACATATCCAAATGATGTATCCGCATACCAAACTTCAGTTGAATATATGCACACTTAGAAGAGATAAGTAAAACTAAAAAAAAGGTAACAGACAGGCAGGCACACGTTGCAGAGGTAATTAATGAAAACTCAGCAAAAAGCGTCAGGCAGGCAGACAGACAGATCAACAGACAGGTCAACCGTCTATACTAGAGCTTTCTTTTCCAAGAAAGGCGGACGACGATACAAAGATATGGTAGTGAGTCATCTTGAGGTAAACACGACAAAAGCTAGGAGGAAATAAACTGAAGACAATAGAGTAAGGATGATTGAATTCCTGGTGGACAGTATTTTGTTGAGTTCTGAGGAAAGATTTTCCAGCAGATTGTTGGCATTCCCATGACAACAAACTGTGCCCCACTCTTAACTGACTTGTTTTTGTTTGCATAGGAGACTTAATTTGTGGAAAAGCTAATCAGGACAGGTCACAAAACCTTGAAAAGGGCAAGTTTTATGGTCGCCATCTTTGTATCATTGAGAAATATTATGTATCTTTAAGTGATATGAAAATGGCCGTTTTTGAGTATGCTCATTAGTGTATTTACTTATTGTGATTGATAATGATAATTAGTTGCCTTTTTGAAAACTGGATGTTTTCTTGGATGTGACAAAGATTTACATGGTAGTTGTCGTTAGGGGACTACTACAAAGTGTGATTAAGCAAAACAAGTTGTTTACATTTGTATCGCTTGATAAACATCAGAAAAAAAAACAATATAAAACAAACCAAGATGGAATTGATATAATATCAAGTACTTATTTCCATAAAAAAAAAATTCTGGTGTGTTAGTTATAAATTGCTATTCACAGATAATATGACAAAATGTAACAATACAAATTCAAAAGAGGATATCCGTTGTATATAAAATAGTTGTGTTTTCCCAAACTCAAAATTACAAAATAACGATCAGTTAAACTTATTACATGTATGTACACTTACCAGAACAGCATTTAAGGCAGTCTGTAAAAATCAAAACAAAGTGACGCTAATCGCATTTAATAATCGTGTGGCTTAAAACAGTAAATCTTCTATTAATTCTTAAAAAGGGTGTTAGTTATAATCATAGTATTGACACTTACAAACATATGTTTAACACATATTAGATCACTAATCATACTTTGTCCATAAGTCGAAAAAAGTTTACTTTATCATTTACAAAATTGGTCGGTAGTAACAAAACGTGCAAATAAATAGAGGATATCTAACAGTATCTTCAGTTATACGAAATATATTTAATGAATGTGGTTAATATTTTGAGAAAAAATCAATTTGATAATAATTCGAATAGATGCTTTTAACACTAGCAAGTCTAGATACTTCGATGTTACAAAATAAGGTCCTCTCTGTAAATATTTCAATAACATGAAAATTCGTTACTAATGTAAAATATATTGAAAAGTATTGTTGTCAACTCAGATCATTACATGTACGCTTTGTTGATAACCGCCGATTCTAAGATGTTGGGAAGCGAGGGAACTTCGGAGTTGTTTTTTCACAATTTATCGAGATAATAAAGTATCAGTACCACCAAGGCTTATGTGAGTATTTTCTTACCCTCAGGTCTGTAATGCTTTATCCCTATCACTGTAAGAGATTACCCTTGTTCTCTTATATTTATACTTTTTTCTTAATTAAACTTGAAAATTGGTGACGCTGTGGGCAGTTCGTCTTAAGTTCGACATCTCAAAGTTTCCTCCGATTAAACAAATGTATTTGTTATCTTAAATAGTATATCATCTTTCTTAAATGAAAGGTACTTATGCAGTTGAACGGCGTGTCCCAAAAGAAAAGTTCCCGAATGATAAGTAGGTCACATTTCGATAATTCTCGACAGTGAAAGTAAGGCCTTCTTTTGACGTTAAGCTAATCAGCATTCGACCAGTTGGGCAATTTTTTCCCATACTTGTTTATAAGTTGTGTTTTGAAAAATATCACTTTTATAGAAATAATAGTTTTCGACGTTTCTCCAGTAAAAATGTATTGAAATATCTTACCCTGTTTTGGTCATTTTCTCTCTGCAATAAACATAGTAAGTATAAGTGAACAAAAGTTGAAATTATGGCGATTTATATTCGATTGATTTATCAATTGATAAATAAGTAAAACAATAGTTAACTTTATCAAATCTTTTCTCAGTACACCGTCCATTTATTGAATGATACATTTAGCATCATGGAATGACTGTATTGTCCGTCAAAAAGAAATATGCAGGTTATTGACTGAAAAAGCATATAAAAGCTTTTATATATGCTTTTGAAGTCATCAAATAAATGCCGATTGATCTACCCGATTTACAAAATTATCAAATAAAAACAAATGTTTGATTGCCGAGCGATACAAGTCCCTTAAAATTTTTATTACGCTTTTATACAAAATGGTTAAAAAAGCTGGATATTTTACTTCAATAATCAAATTCAGAAACCAATACAAAAAATATATTTTGTAATTAACTTGCATCACTGAAAGTATAATAATGACAACAGATTAAACATTTTCAGCATGAAGTGGAACTATTTTCTTACCCTCAATTCTGTTATGCTTTATCCCTATCACTGTCAGAGTTTACCCTTGTTCTCTTATATATATACTTTTTCCTTAATTAAACTTGAAAATTGGTGACGCTTTGGGCAGTTCGTGTAACGTTCGTCTTAAGTTCCAAGTTTCCTCCGATTGAACAAATGTATTTGTTATCTTAAATAGTATATCATTTTCCTTAAATGAAAGGTACTTATGCAGTTGAACGACCTGTCCCAAAAGAAAAGTTCCCGAATGATAGGTAGGATACATTTCGATAATTCTCGACAGTGAAAGTAAGGCCTTCTTTTGACGTTAAGCTAATCAGCATTCGACCAGTTGGGCAATTTTTTCCCATACTTGTTTATAAGTTGTGTTTTGAAAAATATCACTTTTATAGAAATAATAGTTTTCGACGTTTCTCCAGTAAAAATGTATTGAAATATCTTACCCTGTTTTGGTCATTTTCTCTCTGCAATAAACATAGTAAGTATAAGTGAACAAAAGTTGAAATTATGGCGATTTATATTCGATTGATTTATCAATTGATAAATAAGTAAAACAATAGTTAACTTTATCACATCTTTTCTCAGTACACCGTCCATTTATTGAATGATACATTTAGCATCATGGAATGACTGTATTGTCCGTCAAAAAGAAATATGCAGGTTATTGACTGAAAAAGCATATAAAAGCTTTTATATATGCTTTTGAAGTCATCAAATAAATGCCGATTGATCTACCCGATTTACAAAATTATCAAATAAAAACAAATGTTTGATTGCCGAGCGATACAAGTCCCTTAAAAATTTTATTACGCTTTTATACAAAATGGTTAAAAAAGCTGGAAATTTTACTTCAATAATCAAATTCAGAAACCAATACAAAAAATATGTTTTGTAATTAACTTGCATCACTGAAAGTATAATAATGACAACAGATTAAACATTTTCAGCATGAAGTGGAACTATTTTCTTACCCTCAATTCTGTTATGCTTTATCCCTATCACTGTCAGAGTTTACCCCTGTTCTCTTATATTTATACTTTTTTCCTTAATTAAACTTGAAAATTGGTGACGCTTTGGGCAGTTCGTGTAACGTTCGTCTTAAGTTCCAAGTTTCCTCCGATTGAACAAATGTATTTGTTATCTTAAATAGTATATCATTTTCCTTAAATGAAAGGTACTTATGCAGTTGAACGACCTGTCCCAAAAGAAAAGTTCCCGAATGATAGGTAGGATACATTTCGATAATTCTCGACAGTGAAAGTAAGGCCTTCTTTTGACGTTAAGCTAATCAGCATTCGACCAGTTGGGCAATTTTTTCCCATACTTGTTTATAAGTTGTGTTTTGAAAAATATCACTTTTATAGAAATAATAGTTTTCGACGTTTCTCCAGTAAAAATGTATTGAAATATCTTACCCTGTTTTGGTCATTTTCTCTCTGCAATAAACATAGTAAGTATAAGTGAACAAAAGTTGAAATTATGGCGATTTATATTCGATTGATTTATCAATTGATAAATAAGTAAAACAATAGTTAACTTTATCACATCTTTTCTCAGTACACCGTCCATTTATTGAATGATACATTTAGCATCATGGAATGACTGTATTGTCCGTCAAAAAGAAATGTGCAGGTTATTGACTGAAAAAGCATATAAAAGCTTTTATATATGCTTTTGAAGTCATCAAATAAATGCCGATTGATCTACCCGATTTACAAAATTATCAAATAAAAACAAATGTTTGATTGCCGAGCGATACAAGTCCCTTAAAAATTTTATTACGCTTTTAAACAAAATGGTTAAAAAAGCTGGAAATTTTACTTCAATAATCAAATTCAGAAACCAATACAAAAAATATGTTTTGTAATTAACTTGCATCACTGAAAGTATAATAATGACAACAGATTAAACATTTTCAGCATGAAGTGGAACTATTTTCTTACCCTCAATTCTGTTATGCTTTATCCCTATCACTGTCAGAGTTTACCCCTGTTCTCTTATATATATACTTTTTTCCTTAATTAAACTTGAAAATTGGTGACGCTTTGGGCAGTTCGTGTAACGTTCGTCTTAAGTTCCAAGTTTCCTCCGATTGAACAAATGTATTTGTTATCTTAAATAGTATATCATTTTCCTTAAATGAAAGGTACTTATGCAGTTGAACGACCTGTCCCAAAAGAAAAGTTCCCGAATGATAGGTAGGATACATTTCGATAATTCTCGACAGTGAAAGTAAGGCCTTCTTTTGACGTTAAGCTAATCAGCATTCGACCAGTTGGGCAATTTTTTCCCATACTTGTTTATAAGTTGTGTTTTGAAAAATATCACTTTTATAGAAATAATAGTTTTCGACGTTTCTCCAGTAAAAATGTATTGAAATATCTTACCCTGTTTTGGTCATTTTCTCTCTGCAATAAACATAGTAAGTATAAGTGAACAAAAGTTGAAATTATGGCGATTTATATTCGATTGATTTATCAATTGATAAATAAGTAAAACAATAGTTAACTTTATCAAATCTTTTCTCAGTACACCGTCCATTTATTGAATGATACATTTAGCATCATGGAATGACTGTATTGTCCGTCAAAAAGAAATGTGCAGGTTATTGACTGAAAAAGCATATAAAAGCTTTTATATATGCTTTTGAAGTCATCAAATAAATGCCGATTGATCTACCCGATTTACAAAATTATCAAATAAAAACAAATGTTTGATTGCCGAGCGATACAAGTCCCTTGAAATTTTTATTACGCTTTTATACAAAATGGTTAAAAAAGCTGGAAATTTTACTTCAATAATCAAATTCAGAAACCAATACAAAAAATATGTTTTGTAATTAACTTGCATCACTGAAAGTATAATAATGACAACAGATTAAACATTTTCAGCATGAAGTGGAACTATTTTCTTACCCTCAATTCTGTTATGCTTTATCCCTATCACTGTCAGAGTTTACCCTTGTTCTCTTATATATATACTTTTTTCCTTAATTAAACTTGAAAATTGGTGACGCTTTGGGCAGTTCGTGTAACGTTCGTCTTAAGTTCCAAGTTTCCTCCGATTGAACAAATGTATTTGTTATCTTAAATAGTATATCATTTTCCTTAAATGAAAGGTACTTATGCAGTTGAACGACCTGTCCCAAAAGAAAAGTTCCCGAATGATAGGTAGGATACATTTCGATAATTCTCGACAGTGAAAGTAAGGCCTTCGTTTGTCGTTAAGCTAATCAGCATTCGACCAGATGGGCAGCTTGAAGCATTACTGACAGCACACGACACGCTAAGGCCAATATAATGTAATTCTTTTTGGAACTAGTATATGGTCTTTGGTTCTGCATTTAATTTTGCAGCCTCTGAAGGATTTGGCATAGATAACCCAATGATGTATATGTATACTAAACCTCAGTTGAATATATGCACAAAAGAGATAATTTGTGAAAACTCTAAAACAAAGTGACAGACAAGCAGACATACATAGCAAATATAAGTAATGAAAATTCTATAAAACTGGCAGGCAGACTATTTTCTTACCTTCAGATCTGCATGTAATAGGGTATATATTTAGATTTATTTGTAGACTTATATAGTTACATATATACTAAATATTATATAATTGGTAAAGATATATATGTCAAGCATTTAGAATATATAGTTTAATGAATCAGGTTTTGTCAGAAATGTTTTATGTAAGCGCATGTTTTCTGGTGTGTAAGGTAGTGCAAGGGCTTGAAATGGATCTGTATTTGTGACATGTATTCACCTGGGTATGCACGTGAGTGAGTAAGTAAGTGTGAAAGAGTTCTTATGACATCTGAGAGAGGACGAGCCATATGATTGGTCAGGACAGATGCCTAAGTTTACTTGGGTAAAGGCTTTAGCCACCTTGGGCACTCTGCTCCCGACCTTCATCGGAACAACAGCTTTTGACATTATGGGGAAACTTAAACAAATTAACTCTTTGGTAAGTTTTTACTTTAATTTTTGTAATAGGTTTTTGGATATCTTATATTATAGATAATGTAGGAAATATTGTGTTTTGTTATTTAATTGAGCTTATACAAGTTTTAAATATTCTATATAAAGTAATTGACATTTTTTCATTTGAATTATTTCAAGGTCAGAGTGAAAATTGAATATGCAAAGATAAGTCTTTTTGTTAATTTACATTTTTATGAATTTCTATTTCAATTCATATACGTTAAATTGTTAATGGTTAAGTTTATATTATTTTAGGATATTTAAAACTCCTGGGAAAACTGCTGTACTGTAGATTGGAGAATTTAGGGATAACCTCCACACTATAGCTGTGGGGTGAGTGTACCTTAGGTCTGAAATGATTTTAAATATGTATGTACTAGGATTTTATCTGAGGAATGAATGTAGACTTTTAATAGTGTCTTCGTGTAATTGTTAGAGTAAAAGTTTAGGTTTGAAAGTAATGATATTTATGTGATTATGTAAAGAATGAATGTATAATCATTTGGAATAGTTAAATAAAATCATTTATTACATTTTTACCAGTGAAATATCGAAAATTATTCATTTTATAAAAGTGATATTTTTCACTCGTGAGAAATATGATATTTTTCACTACTGAAAAATACCATTTTTTCTGATTTGATCAATCAGAACGCTGCTTACAAACGACATTTGGGAAAATCAAAAGCTGCCACTGAACATTTTACTATAAAAATGTAATAAAAAGAATATCCAACAGAATCTTCAGTAATACCAAACATATTCATACTACAGATTTAGAAATCGTTATATCTATAAATACCATTGTCTATATACATTTGATAGGGTAAGATAGATATATGTTATATAATAGCATTTATCATAGCGTTATTTCCCTTTATCTATGTAACGTATGTAAGTATGCGAGGTATGTTTGGTTGCATGTGAGATTTATATCTTGTTTTTGTTGTGCCTACATGGTTTTATTATTGGACCAAAATAAACTTGTCGAGTATCTAATTCTGGAGTCATCGTCTTGATGTGTAGTGAACCCCGGTAACAAATGGCGCCCAACGTTTTCAACGACAAGCAAGTACTGAGGTAGATCTACATGTTTACGGTATTCCAGGATGTTCTGTCAGCTTGATATCAGTTCAGGAGCTTTGACATTCCAGTTACATAAAGTGAGTGCTACAACACTGTGATGAACATTCTGATTGCTATAACTTTTGAAAACTGAAGTTAATTTAATGTCTCCCGTTGTCTACTACTTCGGATAATTTCCTTAATTATAAGATGATTTTTTGTGTAAACGTCCTTGACATTAGGTCTATGACCTAGATCAGCTTGTTCCTGTTTCCGGTGTCTGGTTTGCGATTTCCTGTTTATTTTTGAATTGCAAAACGTTGTTCCTGGTGAAGAGAATATGGTTTTTCAGTGAAGTATCATATCCATATTATATTGACATCTAAACTTACTAAAATAACTTATAATATTATTCCACTGTGAAAGGAGGGAGTAGACTGTGATAGTGTGACCTATTTATTTATTAGATTTTTATTCAATTTTATACTGTAAAGTTTACTTTGCTATCTTTGCTTATTCCGTCATGTAATTCTATAATACTATGTACTTGTAGTTGAGCAAATTATCATATATCTAATACAGTCAGTCTGTATCTATTTAACATTTGACTATCAACACTAATTTTACTGTGATACAGACCTGAAGTTCATTCACTTTACTGTTGGGTAGGTTAGTTTTTGTTTTCCTTTCTTTAATTATAGTACTATTGTGTTTGGAGTTCTAACAATATCTTTTTTCCTTTTGTTAAATTTGATTAGCCTTTAGATTTTATAATATATTTTTTGCTGTTTTTTTTTCGATCGCTGCCGCACTTCCATTTATTGATTATCTATACAAGTATTGTGTACGTGTAAACTTTAATTATAATTTATTATTCTTTTGATTAAAAGTAAATTTTAGGTTTTTGATCTTTTCGGTAATATACATTATAATATGAATATCTTTATCTGATATCTATTAACTATGACATTGACTTAACATTCGACATTGTGTGCTAGTTGTTGTGACAGCTGTGCGAGTTTACATATCGGTGTTTGTTGTTTCAGGTTTGTGTTTAATTACTGGAAATTTAAATTATATAACTTGATTCTAATGAGAAATATTTGGAAGTGCTAGAAATGTTAGGTTATATGTATTACTCATTCAGTATTGTGAACATCATTATAACTGGGTATCTACTCAAAGGTAAGCTGAATTAAATATATTTTTTTCAGATTTTGAATATATTAAAGGTATTGAGATTTGATAGTACACTACATATTGTGGTACTACTGCGTAAAAAGCCAGTTTGTACTTAGCTTGTTAACAATTGATGGTTGTGTTCATTTTTCTTCAATTGTAATTACTGTATTTTGTAAAATTGTAACACCGGGACATTTCTTATTTGGACTTTGTTTATTCACTTGGACTTTGGAAATTCCTCATCGGTAATTTAAACATTTTTCCTTGGACTTTAGTACACCATTGGACTTCATTCTTCATAGATTTTTGTTTCCCGTCAGATTTTGACTTTGTTGAAAATATTTTGATTTAGTTTTTGTATACAACATTCATTGATAAGTGTTCTATTACAATTAGACTAAAGGTGAGTTATACACATTTGATTTTGTTTCAGACTTGGGCTTTTACTATTTCATGTACCATTTAACATACTTTATACCTTGTACTCTTAGACTTAGCTCTATTTTTGATGAGATGGAAGTCAAGCCTAATGTGGAATCCAAGAAAGCATTCGCGCAGGTCGATGTTCAGGGTGCTGAAGGTGGTGTAGAAGATGATCATAACCCTCGCACAACATTTTATGACCTAGGATATCCAATTTCCATGGATCTTCAGACAAGAAGGACCAAGTCACATATGAACAGTGGAAGTATAAAGTGGAATGTCTTGAGGAAGACCATATCTTCTCCAATGAGGAACTTGCATTAGCTGTACGCCAATTTTTAAATGGAGAAGCTTCTAGAGTGACAAGAAGACTGGGTCGACATAGTACCACAAGACATATAGGCACTAAGATGGATAGTGTTTTGGGTATCATAGAGTCAAAGGAATCACTTCTGGAAAAGTTCTATAGTGCTTCACAGGGAGCAACAGAGGATGTGTCAGCATGGGGCTCAAGACTAGAAGAACTTTCGGACAGAGCCAAACAGAAGGGAGAGGTACAACCTAATAGAATGGGAGAGATGCTTCGTTCAAAAGTTTGGAGTGGACTTCGACAATCCCTCAGGGATATCTCCGGTCACAAGTTTGATGCTTTGAGAGACTTTGACTCCCTGAGAGTGACACTTCGACAGATTGAGCATGACCATACCGACAACGCTGACAAGAAACCAGCTACAGTAAAGATGGCTGCACAACCCAAAGCCAAGGAGGGTGATGAGATTGCAAAGTTGAAAGCTATGATTAACCAGCTGTCGGCAGATGTTAAGGCATGGAAAGAGAAAGGTAGTAATCCACAGCAGAAACAAGGGAACAAGGAATACAAGAAGCAGTACCAAACTCCTAGAGAGGGGAGAGATGACCAACAGCAGGGTGACAAGAAGGATGTTATTTGTTTGAGATCTGGTCAGGTTGGACATAACAAGATGGGAGCCAGAGTTATTTTAGATCTTTCCAAAAAGAGTTTAAACGGGAGTCAGCCTACTGAGAAGGGTCAGCAGTAGGCTGGGAAAGCAGATTCTGCTCAACTAGTTGGTGAATGTAGTGAGACACTGGTAAGTATCTCGGGTATAGATGTTTTAGCTCTACTCGATACAGGGTATATAGTTTCCACCATGAGCGAGACATTCTATAGGACACATCTCAGTCATTTAGAGTTACAACCAATCACAGTTGAGTGTGCTGGAGGAACACTATTACCATATATTGGATGTGTTGAGGCTACCTTGTGTGGACTTCCTGGAGTGAACGAGCACATTGGTTTATTTCTGGTCGTTCCTGATAGCCGCTATAACAAAGCAGTTCCATTGCTTTTGGGAACCAACATCCTCATTGAAGCTTTGAATAGGAGTCGTAAAGTGTTTGGACAGAGATTCATGCAAGATACACCATTGGCTACTCCATGGTACTTGACGTTTCGATGTTTGATGTTGAGGGCAAATGAGTTGAAACAGAAAAAATGGTGTTTAGGCATAGTGAAGACTTCAGAGAGTGGAAACATTGTGATTACATCCAATTATATTGACACTTTGCTGTGTGTTGTTGACAAGCCAGTCTGTTACAGCCGGTTTCTATATCAATTAATAAAGATTTGGACATAACACCAGGGTTATTTCATTATGGCAGCATATACCAATAACCATATCTAACGTCAGTGTTAGAAACCTCACTCTGCCATCAAGATCAAGCATTGCCTAACTCCATCCTGTATCTGTAGAGGGACTTCAATGCTCCTACTGAGCACAGGGACTTCAGAGATTTACTACATTTGGATGTTACAGAGTTAACTGAAGAACAACGGCAAAGTACGGATAGTGTGTTACAACATTTTGCTGATGTGTTTTCATCTGGGGATCTGGATCTTGGCCATTGTACGTCAACACAACAGAGGATAGACTTAACGGATTCTACTCCATTTCGACAGAGGTTAAGAAGGATTCAAACGGCTATTTATCAGTAAGTCAGAGATCATCTTCGGCAACTTGCAGCTTGTGGGGTAATAATACATTCACATTGGCCCTGGTCTTCATGTGTGGTGCTTGCACGCAAGAAGGAAGGAAGCCTCCGCATGTGCATTGACTACAGGCAGCTGAACTTAAGGACAAACAGAGATTCGTATGCGTTGCAACGAATTGGAGAGATACTGGATTCCTTGCATGGATCGAAGCTGTTCTCAGTTCTCAATATGAAAAGTGGATATCACCAGGTAGAAGTTATGGAGAAACATAAAGAACGTACTGCATGTACTGTAGGACCACTTGGTCTCTGGGAGTACAACAGGATGCCATTTGCGTTGATAAACGCTCCAGCCACTTACCAACGCCTAATGGAAGATTGTTTAGGAGACTACATTGGATCTATCTGCTTCATCTATTTGGATGATCTGATTGTGTTTTCATGGGACTTCGACGAGCACATGGATACGTTTGAAATTGTACAACAGAGATTGAGGGAGAATAGTATTAAATTATCGCCAAAAGACGTGTTCCTTGCTAAAGGCTTAGATGAAATACTTGAGAGTTGTGGTATGAGAAACTGGAGTGGAGGTAGATCCTAAAAAGATTGAGAAGATAGTGCAGTGGAAGACACCTAAAAGTCCAGAGGAAATTAGGCAGTTCCTTGGGTTTGCTAGATACTATCGGAAGTTTGTCCGGAATTTTTCCAAGATAGCCAGGCCCTTGAATAATTTTTTGCCATCAACTGGTCGGGAAAATACCAAATCAAAGAAAAGGAAGCAACAGACTGAACAGATTCAGTGGTTCTGGGGTAAAAAACAACAGGAAGCATTCGAACAGCTGAAGTCTATACTAACATCACCGCCTGTTTTTTGGATATGCAGACTTTTCACTTCCCTTTGAGTACACGTTGATGCCAGTGCCAAGGGACTTGGAGCCATTCTGTATCAGGAACGGGAAGGAAAGAAGAACGTTCTTAGCTATGCAAGCAGATGATTAAATAAGACTGAACGGAAGTACCCAGCCAATAAATTGGAATTCCTTGCTTTGAAATGGGCCATAATGGATAAGTTTACAGATTACCTTTACGGAAATCGCTTTACGGTGGTAACGCACAACAATCCGCTCACGTATGATTTTTACAATAGCGAAACTGCTACAGGAAAGCGTTGGTTGGGTGCCTTGTCATCATTTGACTTTACGATCAAGTACACTGCAGGGAGAAACAACACCGATGCCGACATTCTGTCAAGGATGCCAGAGGAGACCCCCTTGGAGGTTGACAGGTAATCGGTGAAGGCCATATGTGCGACTGTACAGGGGAATGAAAGAGCCGAGGTGGCAATACTCTAGACGGTGATTTACAAGACATGGAACAATTGTCTTCACGTGACTGGAGGAAACTTCAAGGACGGGATAGAGTGTTGTAAACCACCAGGACAGGACATGTGTCCGGCACAACTGTCCATACTACGTAGTTTCGAAAAGTTGGTGCTTAAGGATGGAATTCTGTGTCGACAAACCATTTGTGGAAGATGGAACAGAGACTTCTGCCATTTGCTACGGTACATCAGGTGTTAGAGGCATTACATAATGATGTTGGTCATCCAGGTAGGGACCGCACGCTATCTCTTGTGAAGGATAGATTTGTCTGGCCTGGGATGTCCAGGGTTGTGGAGAATTGGTTACAGAAGTGTCCAAGATGTATCAGAAGGAAATCATCAACAGCACAGTGAGCGCCGTTGGTAAACATCACCACGTTGCAGCCATTAGATCCAGTGTGCATTGATTATCTTACACTAGAAACATCGAAAGGAGGATATCAAAACATATTAGTTTTGACTGACCATTTTACCCGGTACGCTCAAGCATATCCTTATTTTAATAACTTCTTTGAGCACTATGGATTTCCCGTCCGCTTGCATTCAGATCAGGTAGCAAATTTTGTGGGGAGGTTAGTTCATGAGCTGTGTCAGATTACTGGGATTCAGAAGTCAAGAACAACACCCTACCATCCGATTGGTAATAGGATTTCCGAGAGGTTCAACCGCACTTTGCTGGGCACCTTGGAACATGACCAGAAGACAGACTGGAAAAAGCATGTTGCACCTCTTGAACATGCCTACAACTACACCAAGAACGAACAAACTGGATACAGCCCTTTCCTGTACATGTTTGGGAGGCAACCTAGGTTGCCAGTAGATCTGGCGTTTGGTATTCCGAGAAGAAAAGAACATCAGAGCCATTCCAGGTATATGGACGACTTAAGCAACCCATCCCAGAAATACCCGTGTTTAGGGTTAATCCAGAGACTGGAAGCGGTCGTGTCAAAACCCTACACCGTAACCTCCTGTTACCGGTGGGGGATCTTGGATTGACAAATACTGCTCTGGTAAAGGATCATGTACAGGCTATAAAAGAAGACAACATCAAGCGGACAAAGGGGAAAAAGTTGGATACTAACGATGATGATGATGCGACTGAACTGAATTCTGAAGATGGGGAAGTGAATTGTGTTGTTCATCCACCAGTAGATGTGACAGGCACCCCAAAAAGTGGAGGTCACAGATGCTAAAGAGGGTACAGTAACTTCAGGTGGTGAAGATGACGACCCGATCGACTATGAAGTAGGAGGTAGTGAGGAGAGTAGCGATGACGACCGGACATCAGACAGAGAGGATGTTGCTCTTGATATACATCAGGGGGACTTAGCAGCGTCAGGCTGTAGATACCAGTCCTGTACCAGTTCTAGTACCAGTTCAAACTCCGAGAAGATCAACGAGAGATAGACAGGCACCCGCTTGGCAAACTTCTGGCGATTATGTTATGAATCAGCATCATATTGTTGACAGGAAACCTGATTGGCTTATCAGGGCAACATATTTATAGGAGTTGGACAAGTCCGGCACTCTAAGAGACCTACCTGAAAAGGTATTGGAATCGCTCCTAGCGATTGTCAGCAGTTTTAGTGGAGCTGTGTCGTAAATGATGCGGAGATCATTTTGATTTGTTGAGGGGGGAGAATGTAATAGGGTTTATATTTAGATTTATTTGTAGCCATATATAGTTACATATATACTAAATATTATATAATTAGTTAAAATATATTTGCCAAGCTTTAAGAATATACTCGTATAGTGTAATGTATCAGGTTTTGTCAGAAATGTTGTTTTCTGGTGTGAAAGGTAGTGCAAGGGCTTGTAATGGATATGTGTGTGTGACATGTATTCATCTGTGTATGCACATGGGTGAGTAAGTGAGAGAGAGTTGTTTTGACATCTGACAGAGGAAGAACAATATAAATATAAACTTTATTTATTTTACAACAATAATGAAACAATCTATACAACTTAAATTAATCACTCTTGGTGGCCCGGATGTCAGCGCGCGAGGGGTCTTATTGTGGGAGGAAGCCGAAGTACCCGGAGAACACCCATGTGGTCGGGCAGGTGACCCCATATCTTTTCACGTCCGATCAGGGAATTGAACCCCGGCCGCCTTGGTGAAAGGCAAGTGCGCTATCCACTGCACCACCCGACCAATCAGGACGAGCAATATGATTGGTCAGGGCAGATGCCTGGGTAAAAGCTTTGGTCACCTTGGGAACTCTGCTTCTGACCTTCATCGGAACAACAGGTTTTGACATTATGTGAAAACTTGAACAAATAAACACTTTGGTAAATTTTTACTTTAATTTTTGTAAAAGGTTTTTGGATATCTCATATTAGAGATAATGTAGAAAATATTGTGTATTGTAATTTAATTGAGGCTATACAAATTTTATATTTTCTATATAAATGTAATTGACATTTTGTCATTTGAACTCTTTCAAGGTCAGAGTGAAAATTGAATATGCAAAGATAAGTGTTTTTGTTAATTTACATATTTTTATGAATTTCTATTTCAATTAATAAGGGTTAAATTATTGATGGTTGAATATATACTATTTTAGAATGTATAAAGCTCCTGGGAAAACTGCAATACTGTAGATTGGAGAATTTAGGGGAAACCTCCACACTATAGCTGTGGGGTGAGTGTACCTTAGGTCTGAAATGATTTTAAATATGTATGTACTAGGATTTTATCTGAAGAATTAATGTAGAATTTTAATAGTGTCTTTGGGTAATTGTTAGAGTAAAAGTATAGGTTTGAAAGTAATCATATTTATGTGATTATGTAGAGAATGAATTGTTATTACATTTTTCACTGGGAAATATATAAAATTATCAAACTGATAAAACTTATATTTTCATAGCTGTGATAAGCAGTGAAAAAATAAGATTTTGCAGTGAAAATATAAGGGTTTTTCAGTGTAACGTGAAAAAGTGACACGCTGATAAAAAAACTATCCTAGGTCATTATTCTACGTTGTAAAAGTTACCCGGGGTCGTTATTTTACAGTAGAAATCTTACACGGCCATCTGTAGAAAAATGACCCCACTCGGTATTTCTGTAATTCGTCCCCTTGAGAAAGTGACCCGCCGTGAATTTCAACGGTGGGTAGTTTACCACTGGGTAAGTTTATTCACGTTACACCGGAACTTTTGTATTAGTTGTTCCCCTTGATCGAATCGGACATTGGAGACTCGGTATACTGCTAGAACTTGTCTATTATGGAGAGATGGTCTTGAAGAAAGGCATCAATAGTAAATATTGATGAGAAAATGTTGCAGGAATTAATATGTAATGAATTGGAAGATGAGAATGGTTCAACTTTTCCGATCAGCTTATCCCAATCAGCTGTGTACTGGACCCGATCGGTTGTGATTTCTACGGATTAGGCCTAGTTACTTTCCAGTAGGCAAGTAAAAAAAAACAAATCATGAAAGTATCTTAAGTCCTCTTTCGAAATGTAATAAAAAGAAAATTCAATGGTATGCCGTTTAATATAAAAAAATATTTCACTTGTATGGCAGATTTTGTTTTATAATTTTCACGAGTGCCACGAGTGAAAATATAAAAAAAAAATCTGCCATACTCGTGAAATATATTTGATATTAAACGGCAAATCATTGAATATCATTTATATCATCATTTGGAATTGTTAATGAAATCATATATTCATACTAAAGATTTAGAAATCGTTATATTTATACATATCATGGTCTATATGCATTTGATAGGGTAATGTGCATTTTACATTGTTTAACAGTTCAGAACAGTATAGATCCTGATGTTAAAAGCAATATGTGTATTCGTGTATTTCTATATTCTAAAATTTAATATAACCGGCGATTATCAGGTTAAAAATGACAATGGAACTTCAAAGCTTTTTTTCAGTCTTTAATTCATCTTACCGGACATTTCAGCATATTGTTCTGAGTCAGGATTAGATAAAACGTTTAATCACATATAGACATTTTAAGAAATATCCTTTCTGAGAATCTAATTAGAAATGTCGGTAAATCAATTGTTTGGTATCGATGAACGAGTTTACCTTTGTCACATGTGTCCGAGTGCTCGCCCGATATTTCTTGCTTTAGCCGATATAAAATAGTTTATTCAAGTGTAGCTGATCACGATGCATTTAATCGATTATTAATTAATGTGTAATATGCAAACTCTTTATTTCTATCGGAATCGACGTTATGGAAGGAAAGTTTCACCTCATTTCGACGCGATCAACAGTGAGGGCCATTTTTATCAAAACGCCTTTTGTCACGATAAGCAGCCAAAGGGTTTCGATCAGATGCAAGATTTCAACATTCATGATCGCTGCTTTATATAAGGATTGTACCTCATTTTGGCTGCGTATACGGTAGTATGCCCGCAGTTGGCAAGGAACATATTCTACTTCACTTTGACTGCGTATACGGTAGTATGCCCGCAGTTGGCAAGGAACATATTATATGGTCCATCGAATATGTTCCTTGCCAACTGCGGGCATACTACCGTATACGCAGTCAAAATGAGGAACAATCCTTATATTTACATCATTGATAATTTTCGAATGCTATACTAAATAAACACATTCGAAGCGGGTTGCTTAAATGGTAAATACGATGGCCGTGGTTGCTTAGATAATATAGTCGCATTTAATTTCATCAATATATTGTTAAGTTTAGAAAATACACAGTGAATAACACTATTTTTCTGCATATCATCATGTGCAAATTTGGTATTAAATAATATTACTAGCTATTCGAATTTATTTCTTTATTTGTAACAGTCGTCATGCACACGCATTGACACAGTAATCTGGTTGTGATGCGGTCCGACGTCGGACGTCACAACTGCAGGGTGCCGCCATGTTTGCATTACCGTCAAAGAATTTCGAATGCGCATTATTGGAATCAAAAGATTGCCAAAAATAATTTATTGTATTATCAGACGTAATGGATTCGATATATGTTCCATGTTTCAAATCTTGAAGAAACCAAACAATGACCGTCAGCGAATAGTTAGTGTTCTGAAGCGCTAACGACGCCATATTTGAACAAATATCTATCCGCCGAGCCTTTTTGCATTGTTTATTCGCTAATTTATTCGCAGTCTGTGGTTTGAACCAACGTTTATTCATCAGCCATATAGGATGAGATTTTCACGCACCAGAGGGCGTAATTGTAAACCAATCTTCCTAATATGGTCACTTTTACTACCTTAAATGGGCATTTTGCAAGGATCTATAATGTTCGTTTAAAACATTCAACATGATCGGAGTTAGATTTAATCATATGCGAAGTTAATGTAAGATTCATGTAAGAAGTGTTAGCCTTGCAGTATTTACCCAACTGTTCCACAAATTTCTGAACGAAGCTACTGTAAAAGCTGTCTCCCTTATTAAGAGTATTTACAGAGATTTTCGCTAGGCGTCTCAAACTCCGTGCATCCGGTTTTAGCTAATCCTTTTATGTGTAAAATAAAACAGACCAAAACTGTCCAATACTCCTGCACTCAATGCAATATTTGGAATAGTTGTATTTGTTTCTACATCTTACTTCTTTTTATTCGCTAATGATTTTGCTCGGCAATTACCCACGATTGACTTCAATAGTGCACGTTTATCATAGTGAGAACTGAAATAGATTCTGTCTGACCAGGACATAACAAAGCAGATAAAGATATAGTTAGTATCCCCTACTTCATTCTAAACATAATGATATGTTGGTATTATATCCGCGCTGCTACGAGAAGGATAGACAATCTACATTTTACGAATATTTCTTAAGATGCCTTGACAAATAGTTGCAAATAATTTTAAAGGCAAAACGAAATTAAAAAACAAAATCGCCGCCGATACCATCTTAAAAGCTCTCAGTGTTGCAAGCACAACCAGGTATTGTACGGTAATTTGATGTATTACATTTTTGCCTGTGATAGATAGAAAATTAACAAACTGATAAATCTGATATTTTCCCTGCAGTGATTGCCAGTGAAAATATAACATTTTGCAGTGAAAATACATGGGTTTTTTTCTATGTAACATGAAAAAGTGACTTGTCATCAAAAAACTTTCTGGAGTCATTATTCTACGTGACAAAAGTGTTGATGAGATACTGCTGCAGGATTTGATAAGTAATGAATTGGAAGATGAGAATGGTTCAACTTTTCCGATGGTCAACTTATCCTAATCAGCTGTGTACTGTGCCTACCCGATCGGTTGTGATTTCGACGGATTAGGCCTAGCTGCTTTCCAGTAGGCAGGTAAAAATAATAAAAATATGTTAAGGCCTCTTTTGAAATGTATTAAAAAGAAAATGCAATGGTTTGCCGTTTAATATCAAATATATTCATTTGTATAGCAGATTTTTTTATATTTTCACTCATGCTAAGCACTTGTGAAAATAAAAAAAAAGATCTGTCATACTCGTAAAGTTAATAAGAAAATACCGAAGCGTTACCAAAATCATAATCCAAACTCAAAATCAATAAAACGATATCAATATACAAGTTATACAATCCAAGATAAATTATTATATTATGAGGAACAACTCAGTTTAAAAAACTGATAAAGAAATGAATGCAACCGATGTACTTTGGTAATAGAGAAAAAGAAACAATAAGTCCATACCCTTTATTTTTGAGCTGTTATTGAACATTTGTATTAATTATAATGACTTTGATGCAGTTCTACTTAGTGCAGATGTAATGTTTGGTAACCAAGTTTCAGCGTAATTTTAGTACATTTTCTTTTAATAATTAAATACCACATATAATATTGTATGAATAATTATATCGTTGCTAAATGTACGAGGGGTGTTCCATAAATAATGTCATCTGTGCTTTATTTCGCGGCAATCGTGCAATTTATGCACAAAACCACCTCGTGTCGATTGAGTGATCACTGGCTTGTGACACAGGTAAATATCTCATTCACACGTTCACTGGCCTCGCTACAGTGTACATCGTTTCATAGCCTATTCGTTAGACTTGACACAAAATGACAGGAAAACGAGCTGAAATGTTCTTGAAATTAGGGCCTATATAAAAGGTAGGTCATTACTTGGCATAAAGACTGTAGATATTCACCGTGAGGTGTGTGACATTTATGGGGAGGGCCAAATGTCTCACAGGACTGTTTGTAGGTGGGTAGGTAAATTTAGTGCTGGGCAGCAGCAACTGAAAGATGCTGCTCACCCAGGTGGTCCAGCAACAATTACGACCAAAGGTAACATAGAAAAAATCCGAAATATCCTCCAAACGATTCACCGTAAGACAATTGGCTCGAATGACAAACTTGTCGTTAGCAAGAGTTCATGCAATTTTGAAGAAACACCTAAAAGTTAAAAAGATAAATGCAAGATGGATACCGCATTTGTTAACGGATGAGCAAAAGAAGACGCGTGTAACAATGGTGAAAAAACTTCTCAAAATTTGCCCAAAATATAGTAAAAAGGCTTTTGATAATATAGTCACTGGTGTTGAGACCTGGGTGTATTATTTTGAACCAAAGCGGAAGGTTGCCAACCGAATATGGGCCACTAAAAATGCCAGACGCCCAAGTATTGCCAAACGAATACGAACGGTAAAGAAGGTTTTGTATGCTATTTTTTTCACTAATAAGGGTCCAGCTATTCAAATCCCTGTGCCAAAAGGCAGAACGGTCACAGGCAAGTTCTATAAAAACGTTGTTCTGAGAAAGTTGAAGAACTACTACAAAAGTCGCCGCCCCAAAACAGGACTTAAGTATGTCCGACTTTTGCATGATAATGCACCCGCTCACAAGGCATGTATTGTGACTGACTTTTTGGAGTCGGAGAAGGTTACCGTCCTTCCACACCCTCCGTATTCGCCAGACTTGGCCCCCTGCGACTATTTTCTCTTTCCAAAACTTAAATATCATTTATCTGGAAGGAGATACAATAAATTATTTAAAATCGGAATGTTTCATAATGCCCTTGAACATGAAGAAGAACATATCATAGAAAAATGGCTGACATAGCTTTACATAAACATGCAAGTACTTGCACATATTCTAAATCGGTTAGCATATATAGTCCGATTCTATATTCTATGGCTTGCTCTAAATATCGTCATTTTCGTGATCGATGTCGACTGCTGACAAACAAACTAACAGCACAAGGATTCGAGATATGCAGGTTGATCAGAACTATTGGCAAGATTTATGGTCGCCATCTTTATCTCTTTGAGAAATATTTTATATATTTAACATTCCATATTATAATGTGTGTGTGAGTGTGTATGTATACATGTGCATGTGTGCATTCAATTATGATTTGAATGCGTGTATGTATTTGCAGTATTTGAATATTTTACGTGTGTTTACAATATTGACATTCTGATGATTGTGTATAATGCAAATGTGTGCTTTCAATCATGTTGTGAGTGTTTGTGATGGTTTGTGTGGGTGTGAGTTAGGGTTTGGGTGTGATTGTGTGTGTGAGGGTGTGTATGTGTGTGCGCGCGCTTGGTTATAAAGCGGCAGAAAGGACATATAATATATTAACACAGGCAACGAAAGGACATTTGAGTTTGCGAAAGATGAGATATTTTCCGGGTTTTGTCTTTGTGTATGTATGTTTGTTTGATTTTGGGGTGTTTGGGGTTATGGGGGTAGATGTTGGTATGAAAGTGACCCGCCTATTTGTGAAATTGCAACATGGGCATTACGGTTAACTTTTAAGACGGATATTCTTACTCGTCTGGCTATCATTGGTCGCACATATGTGTAAATAGTGTTTATATACGAAGAATGCAAGAGGTGAAAGCATGTGTCAATAAAAATGTCTTTTGATTGTGTGGCATGTGAAATACTTCGTGATAGAGGCCAATGATCGAATGCGTTTGTTTCAATGAAATATGTCAATCATTTTGATATAAAAATCTAAAAAAAATTGTCTGTAACCAATATAAGACTTTGTTTCACTCTAGGGAACTTTATAACGAACTCTGACATGGCTTACAACATATTTCTTCCCTTCTATTATACTTACATCAACGTTGGACGCCTTATATCCAAGCAAGAAAGCTCCCCCAACAAATGCCATTCCTGCTAATGCGCCAGCAAGCAAGGCAGGGCCACTTGTAGCCGCCAATACAGCATATGTAAAATAAGCACCACTAGCGAAACCGCAAACGGGGAGTCCAGCGGTAACCACCCTCTTCTGCCATTCTTCTAGATTCTACAATATCAAAGAATATAGGTAAGCTACAATATTTTGTACTTGCTTCTCGCTGACAATGGTTATAATCCCTGAGAAAAGATTAAAAGGAATATTCACCTTGGTATGTTTACTATTATTTGAATAAAGGTTAAGATAATTATTCGCATCAGCAGCTTTGCAATACAAGTCAGTGGTACATTTTTCATAATAATCTATCTGAATTAAAACATTTAAAAATGGTGATGAAGTATCACTACACTCCATGGTATATCGAATGGATGGATGAAGAGTATTCAATATTTGACCAAATTCTTATATATCCTAACGAGGAGGCCATCTAATAAAACAATCATCAAGAAACATTAAAACGTGTTTTGACATATTCAGTGAAAGTTTCTCCAAAGAGTTTCATCTTAAAATCCTATAACCAAAGAAGCATATGTAGTGGCAACATTGGTACTCATAGCAGTACCTTTGATCTGTATGAAAACATTTTTGCCGAAGAGGGTGAAAGCGTTAGGAAGTCGGTCGTCTTGTTTTTGTTTATTATTTAAGCATTGATGACAATTTTTTTAATTTCTTTTGGGTATGAAAAAAAAAATGTTTTGCAAACTGTATGAATCCGCGTAGTTTGCAAGCAACATTTTTCTTCATAACCCTATGAAACTAAAAAATAATTGACATCAACGCTTATAATTCATTTTTTAAACTTATTTTCAAATTTAAAACATGTTTATGTACAATATGACTCATCTTACAACGGATTTATTTTTACAAATCAATACGCAACGTCAATTGCCGTATTGTGACGTCACATTTTTCGCACCATTTTCGGATTTTTTTTCATAGAGGTATGAAAAGAAAATGTCAACCAATCAGAGAGCCGCATTCTGCATACGATAAACGGAAAATTAATTATATATATATATATGAAGTTCTGCTCTGCACAACCTTTATTTATAGCTAAATGTTAAGTGCAGCAAATGTGTGTAACGTCATCCTTTATGTTGAGAAAGTTTGTTTACTGATTAGATAAGTTTTTTGTATGACTTGATAAATAAGTAATGTATGTTCCTTTAATTCTGCTAAATTCCCTTCAGAACTGATTTTTACATTTTCAGACCAACCATTTATACAAAAACGAGGTCAATCATTGCCCTTTGCGGCGACAACATTGTTGTAAATTTGCCCCGACAAAAATGTGAAAGTTTTTAAGTTAGTGCACGAGTTTCGCTGTGTAAGTCAGACATGTGATATTCAAGGAATCAAGTGACACTGCTGGATATGTTTAAGCAGGTAAAGTTGCTTTTGAAACTGTTTTGAAAATGTTCTAGATAACTACGTTTGCATGTAATATGTGTTCACCCCGTTACGGATGAGTGACGTGACGTTTGTCGATTCCATGGTCCACGCGCAATGCGCATAGTTTACATTGTTTACATTCCACCACTACTTGTGTATACATAATATTGTGCCCATGACTGATATGTCCATGTTATATCGGGACTCAGAGAATAATAAATCTAAGCGATCTAGAAGTGATAGGAGCTCATCATCATCGTCTGATTTGCCCGACAGTAAAAAGTCTTCCCCGTACAATTACATTTTTGAACTGCCTGAGGCTCCCGATCAGTGCACCTTACATATGGAAAACAGAAGTATACTTCCCACTACAATTAATATGGATCCCCAGTTTGCCTATAGTCCTGGACAGCATATACCGCCCCATGTTCTACAACAGCCATTTTTTAATAGACCGATATCGGTGACATTGTCAGATGACCAAATTGAAAAAATAGCCGATCGTGTATTGCACAAAACTGAGATCAAACTTCGCCAGTGGGGTATGGAAGAAATGGCACCCATTCACCACAAGCTAGAGGTCCTGGAAAAAGAGAATCAACAGTTACGTGTCAGTTTGGTCATACCAATGAAAAGTAAACATGTTAATTTTGAAACATAAGTATAAAATGTATACCAAGTTGTTAGAGTTAGAGTACAACTCCGCCTTTACTGCTTAAAATTCAATGGTTTTCAACCATCTCTCTCGTTTTGTTGTTTGGTTTAGCCCACATTAAAAAAACATTTTTTTTTTTAGTATTATTATTATCCCCCACCCCAGAACTCTCTAACACGGTGACGAATATATATGTAGCTATATCTTTTACTAGTAGTGATTTTGTATAAGCGTTATCTCCTCCTTATTTAACCCGTTTGTTTTATACCTTGGCAGTTATTGTAGATTCTCATACGGCCCTACTACTAGTAGATATTGTCATATATACCAACACCTTCTGAATCTCTTTTTAGTTTTTGCTATATTTTTTTCAAACAATCCAATATTGTATAATATTCATACATGTCTAGCCTCGTGACTGTGACCACTACCTAGTGTAGCAGGTATGACATCTGGTTCCGAGCTCGCTGTCTGATATCGAATGTTTCTGATGCTGGTGATTGGTTGGTGACACAGTGACAATTTGTAAGTCTAATTGCGATGTTGATGTAGCGAGATTTACTAGTGCTAGTGGTCGAGGTTGCATGAACCAATGCGAGTTAGCTCCCCTCCATATAAAATCTGCATGAACTCGGATTGATCCATCGATACGTCACAATACTACAGCCTGTTCAATTATATCGATAGCCCGGTCGAAGTGGCAAGAGTTGTTATGACCAACACGGAGACTGGGCTCTCGGGATAATTAGTCAGGCTGAAACTTCCAGACCATGTGGGCGATGATTGGAGGCCTAAGTCATCAGGCCTTTGTTAAATCTGTATGAATTTCGATTGTCTATCTTACTTGTAAAGTTGTAATGGCCTATTGATTGGAATGATCCATTCGAACGTATAATGTTATTATACACTTTTTCTTGTCATTGATGTACATTGATGTTCTCTTAAAAGTTGTTTTATTCTACTTGACACTGACAGTTATTGTAAACTTTGACACGGCCTTATTGCTAGGTGTAACATTTTATACATACATTGTATATAAATGCAATATAAATAATATAGTATTACCTTTTACTTTTGAATGATAGTATTTTTGTGTGTTTGAATTTATCTCAACTACAAATCTTAAGCAGATTGTCAATGCTTATACGTATTATGAAAATTAGCTCCCATTAATTTGCATATTCATATCAATAAGTTTCCCAATCATCTTGAATTTGTCTGATTGCATTTTATTTTCAAAGTTACTCGCTCATTGTCAATATAACAAAAAAAAACTACCCTAGTCTTCATGGATAAAGCTACATACCCGAGCTGAGAATCATATCCTTAAAAGTTGCACAATGTCGATAACCTGTAAATATGTTGATAAACTATTCCATTATATTTATGCATAGTACGGTAACCGATCAGCCTAATATTTCAATTGTGCTTTTCATATTAGCACTAATTTGCTTTTAGTTGAATTCAGTAAACTGCATCAATTAACATGTGTCTAATATAGATCCTTTGTACAGCGATCTCATTCATGCACTAATTACAATATATTTATGTATATACTCCTTTGAGTATTCAAAATGTTTGTAAACTTAACAATTACCTTACTTTTTGTAACACTTCCCTATTACCCTTTTAATGTATTCCCAAATTTTCTTAATGTATTTAGTTTCCCGGTTGGATCCCTTTGTTCACCACGTACATGTGCTAAGCTTGGATAAACTGTACCTTGGTATTTGTATGTTTCGTTCTATTCTTGCACGGTCTTTCTCTATGTTCTGTCCAGGAATTACATAATGCCTATAAGTATTGAACAATACCGTGCAAGAATAGGTCATTTCTTCAACGTAACCTTGAGATGTTCAAGCATACAATCACCAAACATTTTCAATCTTTTACTTTGTGTAATTTTTAGCATTTATTGTTATTATATTTTATTTGCTCTTTGATAGTCTATACTGTTTGAATCTTTCTAATAATTCAATAATTATCAGGGAAATGGCTATTTTTAACTTCTCCCTTTGAGTTTTCCTTTCAATATTATTGTATCTAAGCGGCGATTTAGAACTAAAATCAGGTCCCTCACATACAGGAAGATCCAGTTCAATCAGTGATACCTCGAGTTTTTCGTCGCTTCTTTCCGATGAATTGTTCCATTCAACCAGTAATATATCATTCGTACACTTGAATGTTCAAAGTCTGCGACCTAAACTTGATCTTCTTTTTACTGATCTGTATAGCTTCAATATTTTGTCATTTACTGAAACATGGTTGAACGATTCGCAGATTGATAGCGATTTAGAGCTGCCAGGTTTCAAAAAGCCCTTTTGTTATTGCAGGCAAAATAGAAACGGCGGGGGGGGGGGGGGGGGCGGTATATGTCATGAACGACTTATTTGCTAAAAGGCGTAATGATATCGAAGTAGATGGTTTAGAGTGTGTCTGGATCGAGATTTCTCATAAAGGCCAAAAACTTCTTTTTGGGACTTTTTACAAACCCCCGAACTCCGATATAGATGACTGGGACTTAATCGAACATTCTATTGATTAAGCGTATACCACTTGTATTGACGACATTGTCATAACTGTAGATCTTAATTCTAATATCTTACTTCCTAGTAACCATCGTGCTAGATTATTGAATATTATTCAACTTTATGATATGTCACAGCTAATTAGTGAGTCTACTTCTTATACTGAAACAAACTCTAGTCTGTTAGATGTAATTGTAGTAAGCAATGATTCTATTGTTGCACGTACGTATGTAGGAGAACATTTCCTAGAACAGAATACGCGATATCATTGTCCATTGTACGGGTTACTTCGTCTTAAGAAACCTCGTATCAATTGTTCAAAGCGTAATATTTGGCTATTCAAACATGGTGATTATGATTCTTATCGTAGACAACTTAGTGATGTTCCATGGCATGGCATTATACTACCCAATGACCCAAATGAATCTTGTAAGAATGTGACAGAGACAATTTTGAATATTGCTCGTCATTGTATACCTAACAAGTCTGTATTAATCAGACCACTTGATCCGCCTTGGATGTGTAATAAAATTCACAGACTTATTCGAAAACGGAAAAGATCTTACAAAATTGCTCGTTCTTCGAATTCCCATGTTGACTGGTTGACTTTTAGACGCTTACGTAACAAAAGTGCAAACGCTTGTAGAATTGCTAAAAAGAAATATTTCAATAAACTTACCGCCAACCGCCGTGATAGAGCTAGCGTACATAGTATATCTTGGTGGAATACTATGAAATTATTTATTGGTAATCCTAGTAAATCGCATTCAATTCCTACTCTATTACACAATGGTTTTCATTACGAAACATAGGATGATAAAGCAAAACATGTCGATGATTATTTTATTTCCCAATCTACTGTTGACGATAAACATTCCCATCTCCCCGAAAATAGAATCCCGGACAACAATTTAGATAATATCGTTATAACTGTAACGGACGTTCGTGATGTCTTACTAACTCTCGACACATCAAAAGCTACAGGACCCGATCTGATGAATCCACGCTTACTGAAAGAGGGCGTTAGTGAATTGTCCTAACCTCTATGTAACCTTTTCAATTTTAAAAAGACTGATAAGAATGATGTAAAAAATTATCGTCCTATTTCCCTACTTAGTATCATTGCAAAAGTGATGGAAAGATGTATATTTAAGTATGTTCATAATTTTCTTAATGAAAATAATCTAATAACGGAATGTCAGTCTGGTTTTCGTCCTGGCGATTCAACAATCAATCAATTGTTGAATATCACTAACGATTTGGGTAGGGCAGTTGACTCAGGGAGGGAAGTGCGTATTGTGTTTTGTGTTATAAGCAAGGCGTTTGACCGTGTTTGGCATGAAGGCCTTGTACACAAACTTATCAACATTGGACTAGATGGTAAAGTGATTAAATGGTTTAAAAATTATCTAAAGGATAGAAAATAAAAAGTTATTATTAATGGGGTGGAGTCCTATTTGGCTGAAATTAAGGCTGGCGTCCCTCAAGGCTCGGTTTTAGGACCCCTATTGTTTTTAATCTATATAAATGACATTGTTTATGATATTGGATCTATAATCAAGCTTTTTTCTGATGACACCTAGATCTACGTTATTGTTGAAACGCCCCTATTAGCAGCTGGAAGTCTGAATAATGATCTAGAAAAAAATCAATGTATGGTCTAAAGCGTGGTTAGTAGATTTTAATCCACAAAAAAAAAACAGAATGTATGGTTGTATCTAGGAAAAGGGATGCTCCAAACCACCCCGATATATACTTTAATGATACCTGTATAGAAACAGTGAACGACCATAAGCATTTAGGCGTTACTTTGTGTCGTGATTGAAGTTGGATCACTCATGTTGATATTATTATCAAACAGGTAACAACAAAACTCAATATGTTACAAAAAATTAAATTCACTGTCGATAGTAAAAAGTTTGCAGATATTATACTTTACTTTTATCAGACATATTTTAGAGTACGCTGATGTCGTTTGGGACAACTTAAGTAACGAATATATCAATAAGCTGGAAAAAATCAACCAGGAAGCTGCTAGAATAATATGCGGAGCTACTAAATTAACAAACATAGAGAAACTGTATCTAGAAACTGGTTGGGAACTATTAAGTGAAAGAAGAAGAAAGCACAAACTGATACAATTTATTAAAATGTTTCATCGTCGCACTCCTGTTTACCTATCCGATCTAGTACCTCCGAGCATATCGGATATACACAATTACAGCACTAGACATGGTAATGACTGAGTAGGCATCATATGTACAACCGAGTTCTATCGTAAATCTTTTTTACCCTCAGCTGTAAAACTTTGGAATAATATTCCTGAAGAAATTCGTAACAATCCTTCCTTGTACACATTCACAAAATATCTCAAACTCAACTCTAAGGGGCGTCCCCCTGAATATTATTATGTTGGATTGGGGTTAGGTCAAATATGTCATGCTAGATTACGTTTTGAATGCAGTTCCTTAAAATGTCACCTTTTCAAAAGAAATATTGTTGATAGTCCTTTTTGTTCGTGTGGATATTTCTTCGAAGATAGTTCCCACTTCTTGCTGCACTGTGTAAATCATATTGACGCCCCACGAAGGTACTTAACTCCCTTGACGTACCAACTCAATACTGATTTGCTTTTGTTTGGTGATGTATATTTTACATATAATCAAAATGTCGAAATATCTATTGCTACTCAAAAGTTCATTAAATTGAGTGGAAGATTTCAAAATAATTAGCATCCATGTTTGGCATCCTCTTGATTATCAATACCAATGAAACTACCCATCCAACCGGGTAAACGCAATAGCGAATCAATATTGTTCCTCTTGTTTCTATATGTTCCTTCACTTTCATTTCCTATCTAATAACTTTCAATGTATTTATATAGTATATGTTGTCAATGTAAAGGTTATATATGTATTATCAGCTGGTTGTTGTACCTGATGAGAAGGACAAAGTATAAGTACGTTAGTACTTGTTTCCATATCATCTCTCGAATGTAAATTTCTAAATGTACATGTTCAATTTCCTGAATAAAATACAGTTTAAACTAATGAAATAACCAATACTCACGCTAGTTGTGATGTTAGCATCAAGTACAAAGCATAGAGGGCTTGTAAGAGTGGTTTAATTCTAGAAACTTAAATACACCATGGAGCAACAAAGTTATAATCAAATGCTTCAAGAAGTTCATTAAAAATGCAGTTACTAACTATGATCTAAAGATGCCTCCTGGTTTAACAACCACCGATAAATTAAACACAGTCCAAAAATGATACATATTTTACTATCACACACTGATAGGCACACATTTAAATATATGTATTAAAACTGTTTGGTCATTTTATGGTTTACCTTCCATTCATCCTAAATTATTTTGTATTCTTGCAGTATAATGAGGTATTTGTTACTGGTTTTTTTTGTCCATATTGTCATGATAGAGATGCGACCCTTATTGGAACTAATTGCTTATTGTTATAATCATAACATTAGGTGAACCTTATTTTATTTTAATAAGAAAACAACATTCACTACGCGTCGGTGATATACATGAATTATAATAAAACGAAACTTATTTTGACACCTTGTTCCTGCGATACCAATGGATCTAAATTTAAACAATAGCCTGTTTGATACACACATTTGCCCGGCAAACCTTTATTGTCCTGCAGGGAAAAAAATACCTGGTGTGGGTGTTCATGTTGCATCAATGTTGTACTACCTGGGTCCTACTATTCATTCAGCAAATCCTAAAACTCCTGTGTAAGCAAGTTGTACATTCATAGTTACTGGGTTGTACAACAAACATCTAGTATTCAAGTTAACTTGAGTCTATGTACAAACAAAGCCCCATCTCTATTGAAAACTGGGCAGACGAATACAGGCCCTGAAATACAGGCCCTCGGGTCATCTGTGTATGAAAAAATGGTTATATGTACTATGTCATGTTTAAACTTTTCTCATTTCTATATCATAATTTAAAAAAAAAGATAATAATAATTCGAAATTCATGAAAACGCCGTTAAATTTTTATAACGCCAATTTCAAATATTCTGACTCATCGCAGTTATCCTTATCATTAATAAATTAACAGGCTACGAATTCCTTTTAAATTTCACTGATTTGAGCAAATACACTCGGCCAAATTATATTGAAGGAATTTGGATGTACCGGAACCGGAAGTGTGTGATACAGTGCTCTAATGATTGTACTCTGCTCAAACATTATACCAAAATACACCTTTTTTCGGTATGTTAAAATGTCAAACAGGTTCTTATGAACAAAATAAGAGATTATATGTTTCTGAGTGACAATTCCTTGTCTTCATTATGGAGCCATTTCTGAACCTTGCAACACACCCTTACAAAACGTTACAAAGAAGTTCATAGTTCTGGCACGATGGTTTTAAAAACTGTTTCAGGAGAGTATGCTGGGATGCTATACATGACACCTAGTTTGGATTAAATCGGGTCGTGGGCAGAATCCGATTGTTCGTAAAAGTGGTCCTTTACTAGATATGTGGGGCAGAAAGTGGAACTTGATATTGAGCTGTATCCCTGACAATGTTAAATAACTCCCCCATGTTAGTTGGCAGTATTATCATCTTCAAGACTAATCTGGGAATTGGAGGACATACTGCAGACACCATATAGCTCCAAGCAATTCATAGACTGCCAAACAGTTTTTAGGGTGGAGGAACTTTATGGTGCGTTTTCTTAGTCTACTAGACCGTGATCAGGTGCTGAGCCTCGGTTTTAAGATTAAATCTCGATCGAGTTTTCTGTAGTTCCACAGCTTCCCCCTCTATTAGCACAACAACGGTATGTACTGCTTTGGAAGATGAGTGCCCCTGAGGGCCAGCGACGGAAGACCAAACATGTGTATCTGAAATCGGTGAAAGGGACTGGCATTTTGGTAATGACCATGCATGATCAGTAATGACAGGGTACTCTTTTGCTGACAAAAAAGTAGATTTCATCAAATGTTATGAAGTAACGGTATATTAGTTCACTTATCGCATTGATATAGGCAATCAATGTAGCCCCCTATGAGTGAAATATGTCCAAATAATTATAGACTTTGAATTTCCTCGAGACTCAATCTTTTAACTTTTATAACATTTATTCGCAAAATTAACTGATATACAAAATGCATAAAAAAGGAAAAGTGTATAATTATGAATGATTTTGATATGCTACATACATATATCATTAGACACAAACTGAATAAGTTACAAAACTTACAATATATGCAGTTATTGAAAATAAAATCAATGAATAGAAGAACAGTATGTCCGGAATTATTTGATATAAAATGTATACCTGTATCGCAGTTAATGAATATATATAGTTGGATTACCTTCAGAATTCCATAGTTTGTGTTGAATGCGTCCTGAGTAATCTAAATGCATATGTACATGCGTTATTCAACACCAGGTTCCTAGTTTTGGTTTTTAAACCAACTAAAACATTCAATACTTATTGATATTGGATGCTTACCAATTAAAACATAATCTTACATAATTATAATAATACGCCATTTCCGGGATACAACTTTCAGTCGGTTTAGTCATGTGACTTTCATCACCACGTTACTTTTTTTAGGGCACTTTTGAAAACAAAATGGCGGCTAAATAGAAGTTTTCAATGACGGTAAGCGAGGTAAAGTTTTTTGGTCGAAAGAGGGATCACAACTTCAGATAAAACAAAAGGGGTGTAAGTAAAATTAGCCAAGATCGATGATGAACTGAATTGATCTTGTATTGAGAAATATGAATGCAATCCACAGTGCTCGTAATCGGGATTTCTCTTTGCTGTTGGAAACGATCTCAACGTTACATTTTGCCAGATTGTTTCTTTTTTGACTGACAGTTACACATCTAGGTACGACACACAATGACCTTGTTTAAGAGCCTGTATCTTTGTTTTGTCCCTTTTTAACCTAAAGCAACTAAAAAAATCGAATCGAATCTAGCTGCCATTAGGTCGTCAATGCCGCCATTGTGAAGTGCCCTAAATTTTTCGCGGTCACATGATAAAATCACCGATTTCTAACTCCACTTCAAAAGTGTTCTTGTATCTCGGAAACGGCGTATTAGCTCGTTTTTGGACGAATTTCCAATTGAAATACATTTTCTGAAGGCAAATGTTATTCTAAGAAGAAAAATCAAGGTCTCAGTTGTGTTAAATAACCAGAAAGTACCTTAAAACAGCATTTCCCGCTACATTTGGCCCATTTCTGCTCAATTTTGCTGCCGCCATCCGACTAATTTTAGGAATTTTAACATGGTACGAAATCAAACATTTTCTACATTTTTTAAAACCTTCACTGTTTGGACTATTAAACAACAACCTATTTTATTCATATCAGGATTTATTCTTTAACATACTGATGCCTTAGTTATATTTTTATTATCGTTTTCAATATTGAAAAAAAACATTTATTATTTTTTTTTTGCGAATCGGCACTGAACGCGGGAACAACTAATGGTGACGTATTTCGGAAAAATCACGTGATTGCTCGTATAAAAAAAGAACCGGAAGCACATGTCATGATCAGGCATACTAGCCGCGGTAAACAAATATGGTAGTCAGACGAAACCAGAGTCGCATCAGGCTCAAAGGAAGACTAGCCAACAAAGAGACTTAAAAAGATTGGAACAGATGCATCGGATCAACAAAAAGAAACACGACACCCATCAAAGAAGACCAAGACCATGGTTTGACGGACGAAGTGCATGTGTGGTTGCATTGAGTTGACAGTACTTTTCGGGAAAACCAACTGCAAAATGTAAATCTGAGGTTTTGTTGGCGAGATAATTTTCGGTATGGCAACGCAAGTTACCATTACGTACATAACATGTTCGAACAGTGTGTGTTAGCAACTGGGACCTAGTCCGAAGGGTTCTGACTCTCTGACCCGCTAAATAGTTTGACGACAGGCGGGTGCGAGAGTCAGAACTCCTGCTTAGTAAAAAAGTGGAAATTTTACCAACCCGTGCACGGGTCACTGTTTAAGCTGTGTTTTATAATGTGGCTTTTCGACAGAGTAAATCAACATATGAATAATTTCAAACACTAGTCGTTCAGGTCATACTTTGGGTAAGTTACACGGATAACCTTCTCATTGAGCTCTACGTTTTTAGGTGGTTTTTTGTTTATCCGAAAAAATGAAATGCAAAATACTTAATGTCATATCATTTAAAAATGAAACTAGTCCTCCGAATCGCTTAGCAACTGCTTCAATTATTTTGTGTTAATGGTTTTGTATACGGCCATTTTTACGAATAACCATTCCGCGCTATCATGAGTTAATGTATAGTAAGCTTTTTATCACGAGCAAACTCCATTGAAGTATTTTGATCTTGATTCAAATTCCAGATATTAACTTAATCGGCTAGAATGATAATCCCTATTTCTACTATGCTAATGACAGTAAGCAAATCCATATTGCATTTACTTTTTTTTTCAACGTACATGTACCCCCGTCACTACAAAAAAAAGGTTTGAATTTTTTCGTTAATAGAATACGTGTTAAAACACGCTTTTGCTTTTTTCCGTTATTGTACAATATCAGAACATGATTATGCCATTTTGATTTTCAAATGTTACCGAAGAAGTTTTGACTATTATACAAATGGAAATAGTGATATTTGCCGTCAAAAGAACTCTAAAATAATAAGCAAAACTTACTGAACGACCTTTTATGATGGTATATTACACCAGTTTGACTAGGTGGTGAATATAAACGCAGTGGTACTAAACAATATCTCGACTTACGTCCCACTTTGTCCCAATGTGGCAAGCTGCGCACAAAACTCCGCCAACAAAAGCTCCAGCTGGAAACAATGCTCCACAGACTTTACCGCATGCAATGAGTTTACCACAAGCTCCGCCGATGGCACCAATAACCGCAGTTGCACATTTCGCTTTTGTTGCATAATCCACCCTACAACAATAATTCGATAAGCCACATTACATAATAGTGCTAACCTATTAATTTTCAAAGCAGTTCTATATAATAATTTTTATGTGCGTGTTTTCAACACACATATCTATATATTTACGTTTTCACAATAAAAGTAGTAAATCCTACTCATTTCATGTCCCTATGAAGTAAGTTGGGCACGCGCTTTTTCGTTCCTGGCGAAGTAATGCATTTGTCTGCAATATTGGTCCTAAATTCATCATAGGTTCCCTCGATGATCGTGCGAAATGCAAATGGTAGATCTATCACCTGCCTGTCAGTCAGATGTCGTGATTTTATTGCATGTCCAATACTAAAATAAAACGTTTGAGATTGGTCGCATAAATCGGTACCCTTTTAAGAAGTTGCATACGTTAGATTAGATTATTCGACAGATGAAACATGTTAACGAAACTAATGATAAAGATAAACTATTCCCCAAGAATGTGTTACACTTACAGCATAGTGTTTGGACCTAACATACAGTGTTTAGAATAATTTCATACTTCTGAGGGGTTAAGATTAATATATATAAATACATAACCGCAACATGTGCCTACCTTAAAAGCTTTCAGTTTTCGGTTAATGTCCCAAATTAAAAATCAAGTGATTACATGTACATGTCACCAATATCATTCATCTTACTTTCGTCAATAAGCTCTTCCTAATTCCACTGTTAGTGAGACAACTTCATTCGACAAGCTTTAACTCTAATCAAATCACGACTTCGTTATGTTTACCGCTAACGGCTCTAAAAACACTCTCGTGATCCATTTTATACTGGATATGTATTTCAATCATTTCGTATTGAAAATAAAGTTTGGAGAAGTATGATTAAATTACCATCGTGCAAATGGTTCAATCCTTAAATATAAATAATAAACAAATAGTTTACGATTAAATATATATTAACTTCATCTGGACCCGTATACACCTAATCAGATAGTATCCCAAATTCACCCCTTTGGATATTCCATACATACTACAAGTGCATAACGCAAAGTAAAACACAGACGGCTAAATTTGATACAAAAGTATTATGTGGGTCTATAGGCCTAGCAGTTTAATCAAATATATATATATAAATATATATTAAGAAACGTAATTCATTTTCCATGAGAAGTAGAATGTAAAAAATTGCCTTCTATGGCTTTTTCAGGCGGACTGTTGTTTATTTTTACATTGCCTGGATATATGACGCCATAAACAACAGTCAGGATAAATGGAACTATACATTCAATAAAGCTTGTTCTGCATTTAAGTTCTGTTTAAGTATTATGATAAACATCATTTCTCCTGCGACCTATCCATATACACCTATTTTTTCTATATTTCGCTTTAAACCGGAGAATTTTGCAAACTGATCCAACAGATCTAAATTTAAAGACTTTTTTCGGAACCGTCTAGGGTTAAGCCTGTATCGTCGGCATATTGTATTAATTTCATTTCTTTAGCCCAACTTTTGAAACCTTTGATTTCTTTGTCGTTTGTGACTATTATGCCTAGAATTTCTACGTATATTATGAAAAGATATATCGAAATTGGATCACCTCGTCTGAAACCTCTGCCAATCGTGAAAAACTCTGAGAAGCAGACATGCTAAGTAACATACAGTGTTGCATTCTTGTTAATGTTTGAATTGCACTTTTTATAAAGTAACCAAAATTAAAAAATGTTTATACCTTTTCAAGAAAGCCCCATGATATAGAGTCGAAGACTTTTTCGAAGTCTATCAAAAGTAAAAGACCAGGAGTATTTTTTCTTCATCATAGTGTAAAAGATCGTATTGTTGCCTGGTGTTTTCTCGAATAAATCTACCTTTAAGGAATCCTTTTTGGTTTTCGTTGATAATATTTTCTCTTACCCTTGACAGGAATATCCACGATTTTCTTATCTCACCCTAGGTTGAGACAAGCTCTCACAAATGTATGACGTCGTAATAACAATACGATGGCGTCACGACAGTAATACAATGAAATCACGTCAACATCTCAATCACATCACATCAACATTATCTTGCATTGATGTAATGTCAATATTAGATTTACATAAGGTTTTTAAAACAGGGCTAGAGAAAAATATTCATTCACCTCCTTTGTAGTGAGACAGGAGATCTCAACCCTCGGAGTAAGATTCTGAAGCTGCCAAACACTCGGCATCACCCGTGTTTGACAACTTAAAAATCTTACCCCTCGGGTTGAGATTCCTCTGTTTCACCCCAAAGAGGGTGAAATATTCTTTTAATCCAGAACAGGGTTTCAACGTTGTGCTTATACATTGGATAAAAATGAGACATTCAAAAGAAATATGGATCTGCAGTTTTGTACTCTTCGGCAGCATAGAGAATACACCTTTATTTTGTGTATGTGATAGCTCTCCATGGTGAAGACCCATTAAGAGGGATTTGGAGATGACAAATCTTAGGTCGTTCCAAAAGAACTTAAAGAATTCTACAGTGTAACCGTCTGGACCTTGACTTTGGGTGTGTCATCATTTTGAATTAGATAAGTACATTACATACGAGTATGTAGTACAAATTGAAAAATGTAAATATACTTACTCTTCGATGATGGTTTTCTCTCCTCCGTCGTTAAGTCTTTCGATGAACTTTAGGATTGTTTCCATACTACAAATATGACAAGGTTACATTTATTATAATATTTCTATAAATACCAGTTTCTGTAATATTAACACACAGCAAACCAGAATTGTATTAATGATCGAGTAAGTCAGCAAACTTATTGTTGTGTAAGTTATTATTACAAATGTTGAAAAAATACCATTCCTCACGACAATGTAGCCGATGAACCAACCAGTACTCTCTTATCGTGAACTAATACCTTTGTCTCATCTAGTATGAACCAAAAGAATATGGCATCGTATTAATTACAAAGTGTTGGTATATTAAGATATATTGTTTGGTCTTATTTTGTTTAACATCCTATCAACTATAATAAGCCAATCCAGAAAAATGGTTCCATTTTTTTATTTCTTTAAATAACTGTTGTCGCTGGTTCAACTTGTAATAATGACATGGATCTAGCTCGTTCTGGTGTTTGTACAATCTCGCACATATCAAATCTTAATTGCAAAATACAGAAGGTTTTGATTTATGCGTTGTATACTTCTTGTAATATGTAGTATAGGCGATAAAATATCGCAAATGTCGGTGTTGCATTGGTTAGTCAAAAGTATTAAAGCACAAGAGGCAATATAATATCGGCCAATGTTAAAAGTTATGATTGAATTTGTTCTCTTGGAAAGTCACGATTAGCGGCAAAAGAATGTTTTCAAATTATATGCGTGATTTTTGTTTACCGTGATCAAGCTAATGATGTCGTCATACTCTATATATCATCCGTGTCACATATCGACAGTTACGCTAATTCATATCCCATTGGTAAGTATGAGTGGAAGTGAAAGGGAAATAGAAAGGTACGTATGAAGTATTTTGTATTTCGCAGTTTACAAAAAGCGCGTCAACTTTGGTTTACCTGGGCACGGCCACAGAGTTGTTTATGCAGGTGGGAAAGACAGATGTAATGGCGTGACCCATTGTTTATTTAGTGGTTTGATTATTATGGAGTATTAGGAAGTAGCGTGAAATACAGCTCACGGTAAGTTATTTCATTATCATCGATAGATCTGTGTGTGTTTCTTAAATAGTAAATAGTAAAACAGGTGAGAAAATGTACGATGCGTAGTGAGAGCAAACGCGGTTTCGTGATGTTTGTTGACTATTGACTTAAGAATTAAATTGCTTACTACATAAACATATGGTTAATATTAACTGTAAAATTATACAAATGTAACAATGTATACGATGGCTATGGATGAGTGAGCGACAGAGTGCGTTTAAGCATGTTACAGAATGTATGTTATATATTTTAAAAGTAAATATAAAGATAGATATTTGGTATGTAGTGTAGAATTATGTAGTTATAAGTGTTATTTATATGTTGTAGCTTATTTCCGAATCGAGACCTATCAGTTTGTTTGTGGGCAAAAGTATGGAAACCCGTAATGGCCGGCGGTGTACAGTTCCATGTTTCTGTCTACCGATGCACTGAGACAGCAGTGTTTGTGTGAACTGAATCATATATATATATGAATATGATTATCCAGAGAGGGAACATTACACGTGATATTTTCCCTAGTCATTGTGACATATAACTCTATTATTGAGGCCGGGAGCATGATGTGACATACTGTCGTAATATCAACGGTAGTGAACTCCGATACAGCAACTGAGACTGAAGCAGCTGGGATACAGTTCAGTAGTGCATGTCAACTGCCAGCTAATCCAGGAGGAACATTACACGTGTGTTAAAGAGTAACTGTAGTGCTGAGCCATCTTTCGTGTATGGGAAGATTAGTAAATAATAAGTGAGATAACTCTCACGAAAAAAAAATTTGTGTAAAAACTACGAAGTTTTGACCATTTTACTAAATTTCACACCTGAACGCAAATCAGAAAATCCCCGATTTTGCCCTACGATCGGAAGTGACGTTACAACGGTAACCCCACTGATAGTCTTGAGTAGTCAGTATATTAAAATTGTATAAATGGTATCTACTTATTTGTAGAGAGTCTTATATTCAAGAATATGAAACTGATTATATATAAAGACTGTACGGAGTTCATTAATGACCCTACTAATAATTACATTGTACAATGTGTTGTATGCCCCCCCGGGGGGGGGGGGTAATTTATGGTTTATGGTGAGGGGGTCGGGAGCTCCACAGGTGTGCGGCACACTTGGTAATGATCACTCGACCATAAATCAATTACCGCCGAACTCACTAACATGATTAACAGGTTATTGTTTTTTGGAAAAATTGCAAGACTTCAAAACATACACTTGATATGATTATTTATTAATTTACTCATATTTGTTTTCATATAACACCGCTAAAACGGCGTGTGTACTCACTGATGGTCGAGTTGATTGCATGCACATATCAGCAGAAACTGATCGAAATACCTATTAAAATGCACACTGACAATTATTACTGCATGTCGGTCGGCTGTATAAATTCAAAACTACGTAGAAGTAACCTCAAACAAACAGATAAGGACAAAGCTATTGGTGTTACTATATACAAAATGTAGATCACGGACTTGGATATAATCTAATTCTGTTTATAGACGCAGTACTTCAAAAACCATATATTGTTTTGGACTTCAAAGAAGAACATTAAGTAACATCATATAGAATCACAAGACAGTCTTTTTAATACGCACAATACAATGTATGTATATTGGAAAATAAAAATATATAACTTTTATCAATGCTTTCGGTCTTTATAACCCGTTTTGACGGGTATCTCATTTCGACATCTTTTATCCTTATATATGTTCGAGTACTGTATATTTTTAGTGTATTGATAAATGTGATTTAGTGTAATCAGGATTGGAATAGTTTTGTAAACGTTATAGAAAAATAGTGTGTATTGATAATTTTAAAAGTAAAATGACTTTTTTGGTTTAAGTTAAATATTCCATTAATTTATATTGAGTATTATTCTAAATTGGAAAATATAGGAGTACGTAGCGAAACGGTTTAATTGTATATTTTATTATCCAAGCATACGTACTGATGATCAATTTGTTAAGATTTGTAATTCTCATATTTTATCTTGAAATGGCATATATTCTATATTCATGTACTGTAGAGTTTATGCGTATATTTACTGCATGTTTCAGAATGTTTTAATATGCATCTATTACATGAAAGAATGAAAAACGAACCAAGCGGCTTTGTCATCATTTTATCTCGACATATTCCCACCTGCTACACATACTCAACTATTACCAGCTAGTTTAACTTTGATACCCCCCCCCCCCCCCCCCACCACCACCAAAGTTAATAACTTGCTATTTGAGTAACAAGTTACGTGTGAAGTTATCGAACTGACCAGGTAGATTATCCCGCTAATCCGATTACGTAATATAATGGACACTAACATGAGATGTAAAATATTTAAAGGTATTTTTTTAAGATTCACTCTTCAATGTTTGGATAAATGATATGTATAACTGACATTCTAAATGACACAGAGTATAACAATATGATAGCGCATATATATGGGTCCATTACAATGAATTTGAACAATCAATAAACGCTAAATTTATGAAAGGTTCAAAACAAAGTTATTTCAAGGACGATTTCAGATTCTTCCCCCGACCCCCATATTAAGGTACGTCACTTCATTTCATTGTATAATACATTTTGGATCATACGTACATATTACTATTATATAGAGAGACATAGGACCCAATTTCTTGTGTTCCCGTTGTGACGTCACCAATAGGTGTGCACAACTTTTAGCGGTTCGATGAGCGCTTAATTAGCTTGTGGCAAAACAGGTACAAAACCGAACTTCAACCTGTCGTAACTTTGTAACCGGTCGGCCGATTTCGAGCCGGATTTCGACAACGTAATAATACCGACACAATGAGTCTGATAATTTCAGTTTCTATTTGCACTACAGTTACTCTTGAACTACCGATTTTGGACAAATCGTGTTTGACAGAGAGGGACAGGGAGGAGAGTATTGGAACTTTGTGACTTGTGCTATGGAAGCTACAAAAACTGTAGATTATATATTTAACTATTTTAGGTGTAATTATTGTATACATATATAGATATTAGTCGAATTAGGAATTGCATGAGAGGTATTAGTGAGAATGGGAAAGTATGCTTATATCAATATTGTATAGTGTAATAAATGTATATATTGTAGAATCTCTTCTGTTGTTAATTGCAAACAATAGTTCAGCATACGTTTACAAATTTGGTGGCAGCGGTGGGATGCTTGTTTGCAGTTGTGTGAGGATGTGTGTGTTGTATACTCTGACAGAGAATCTGTGAAACCACTTGTAGTTTTTCTTTCAGTTATGTATATGGTTCTTTACTAGGTAGTAGTACACAGTATGAAGACAGCGGTTTTCAAGGAAAGTGTCCTTTTGATATTTCTTAGTTAGAATTTTATTTCAGATATTGATTCTCAGATCATTATTTGCTTTGCTATCACAACGTTGGAAAGTGGAAAGTTGTACACTGCACTACTATTTCATCTTGACTTCCATTCAAGAACTGAAGAATCGTGGAGAGGAACTAGGATTGTTAGAGAAGGATCTTCAGAATTTTATTTTATTCAGGGAACGTGATGAGAGAGAGAGACAAAGATATCTGATAAAGGCCCAAGGTGAAAGGGAACACGAGATGAACATGTTGAGGTTGCAGGCAGATTTAGAGAAGGAAATGGAAGCTAGAGCTATAAGAGAGCATGAGCGACAGGTGGAACTTCTCAAAATGAAGAGCAACCAGGGAACGGAATCACCACCAGTAATTTCTCAGTAGGCACGTATGGTTAAGGGACCTAAAGTTCCATCTTTTGAGGAAGGTAAGGACACATTGATTCATATTTGCAGAGATGCGAGCGATACTCTACGACACAAGGTTGGGACAGGAACAGTAAGTTGACTACAAGGTTCTAGTCAAAGGAAAGTCTAAAACCTACCACGCAAACCTATTGCGACTTTATGTGGACATAGACGTTAACTTTGTTGTCAGAAATTATCCAGGTGTTCTGTCAGTTACTTGCACTGCAGTCATTGAGGAGGAAGACAGCAATGAGAATGGAGATATCCTCGAAAATGCGATTGTAACATTACCAGGACCAACAGGATCTGAAACTACTGCTGATGTATTGGTATCAAAATTACTCAGTGTGGAGCAGAAAACAAATGTCAAGGAAATGTTGGAGGAATTTTAAGACGTTATTACTGATGTGCCAAGGAAAAACTAACCTGACATAACTACTTTGACAGATGGACCAGTCAGGGCTGAAAGTCATTGTATACCCTGGAGTATGAAGGCGACGATCAAAGATGAAGTTGGAAAAATGTTGAAGATGGGTGTAATAAAGCCGTCCGAGTCACCTTATTCTGCTCCAGTTGTGTTAGAAATATGGCAGTAATAGATTCTGTATCGACTATCGCCAGCTGAATCTAGTTACCATCTTCGATGCAGAGCCAATGCCCAATGCGGATATACATCATACAATATACATCAAAAAGCAAACCTTTAAAATGAAACCACTACCTACATTGTCCTGGAGCATGTGAAAGGACGTATTAATAGTACCTGCTGTTTTCATTGCATGATCGTAAGAGGCGACTTACTTTGGGATATTTTCCATTCATTCTAAACAACTTTCTCCTTGCTAATGTCTTCCTTGACACTACCTCAGCTTTGTGAGGAAGACTATGGGTTCACCCCTGTGAGGAAGACTATGGGTTCTGCTCCCAGGCCGATATATACTAGTGTCTCTTTCAATGGTAGTTACTACTATTATTGGAGTAGAACGACTGGCTCACCCATTGTCAGTATAATGTGACCGGTTGGGTTGTTCTGCTGGGGCCTTCGGTAGTACACTTCAGTGTGATAGCACTTTAAATAGGTATAAAATTCAGACTGTCGAAGGAAAACCTACACGAACATACTGTAGCCTCCCAATACACACGTTCTCAGCACACGCAGGTTAATCACAGGGGCGTGTGAACACGACGAAAGTTAAAAAAGCTTTACACTTGTGGTAACATACATGCCAGATATTATACTGCAAGGTAAAAACTCACATTTGATTTCTGAACTTTTACCATTTTAAAAAATATTTGTTTTTACATAATATGTCTAGTTGTATCAATAATTATTGTTGTCATTTAATTCTGCGATACTAAAGAATTTCTGGCACTCTATTCTAAGTCTTGGCCACCATGTAGGCGATATCGTGAAAATAACAGCTTAATATTTTACCTATGCACTCTGCCATGCTTGTATCACTGCTCGGTATTGATAAATATGATGTCCGGATGTTGTCATATTGGATTTAGATGCCTAAATATAGTACACACATTAGTTTTTTTCATAGCCGATTGCTTTTTTCTTTTGTTAAAAGAATGTCTCCATATTATATTTAATAGTATAAAATTCAAATGCAAATAAACAATTAATCTTTACAGTCATAAAACCTCAATGAATATCAATGAAACCTATTGTTCAAAACATTATGGTAAAATCTGCTTCTGCTATGTAATATGATTTTGAAGAAATGTCTGGTTTGCAATTTTGTTGAGTTTTCAGATCATGCTCCGATGCATACAGAATTTTTTTTTAGAAATAATGTCAATGAAATAAACACAGAGGGATAAGACTTTAACGACAGTCCGAAGTATAAATGGATAAATGATTGTAAAATACCAGTTCATAGAGTTAATTGTTGACGAATTAAATCAAAATTCTTGATTCTTGTGTAGATAACTCCACCGAAGTTTTAAGAGGAATTATGGAACCTTTCTTTCTTTTTTTAATAATAATAAATACCACGATACTCAGGCAGTTCTGGTGAGAAAGAAACAGAAGTACAAAATTGTGGAATCTAGGGCTAAAAAAGCTATATGAGTACGGAATGTGATATGTTAGGGTAAATGAAGAGGCATAACCTCAGGTCCTTATACGCAAATTTCAATAAAAAGAAAGGCATATCGCCGTAGTTAAATGGGAATCAACTGTATGAGCAATTAAAAAAAACTCTGTTGTACAATAAGATCCAGAGTCAGACCCATATGAGGACAACGTGAGTGATATTCGTTCTTCTATAAACAACCTGAAGTGTAGTAAAGCACACGGACCTGACGGTATACTTGATGCATGTTTTATATATTGAGAAGATGTTCTTATGCCAGTGTTGACGACGTTGTTTAACAATATATTTGATGCTGGTGGTTTTCCACTAATTGGGCAGCAACTATAATTATTCCTGTTCATAAGAAAGGAGCTTGTAACGATCCAATAATTTCCGTGGAGTTCGATTGATTAGTTGTCTTTGTAAACTGTTCACTTCTATTCTTAATTAACGACTGTTGGTACGAAATAAGAAATTTAACCGGTTTTCGGCCTGGATTGAACACCATTGATGCTGGTTTTGCTATAAATTCAATTATAACCAAATCGGTATCGCCTAAGAAACGATTGTACTGCTGGTTTGTTTGTAGATGTAAAAAAAAATATTTTGTAGATAGATTAAGTTTGTGGCGTGTGTTGTCTAGGCTTGGCATTCGAGGTAATATTTTACAGGTTATTAAGTCACTTTAGAAATCGACCAAATCATGCGTTTCGTTTAATGGTAAATTTTCTAATTACTTTGCACACAACGTCGGTTTAATGCAATGGGAAATGTTATCACCTCCTTTTGTTTTCACTTTTTGTTACCTACTTTGAAACTTCCTTTCTTAAGAAAGGTGCGACAGCTTACGACTTCTCCTTATGTATGCAGATGATCTTGTTTTTTTCTGAAATAGTGGAAGGATTGCAAATTCTTTGAGATAAACCGAATGATTATTCAATCAAGTGTTGAGTTTGGCATCATCATTTTGGTTTTTATAGTGTAGATTGAGCTTTCCAGTATAGGCACACTCTGATCGGACCATGCCACTTAAACGTCGGGGCACATCCGCCAGGGGCAAGGTGCCCGGCTCAACATAGGCGGTCCCAGACCCAGCAACCAAATACAAGGGACCAATCATGATGAGCATATGCCTACAGAGCAATCTGAAGATCGGCCTGTCCCGGGGTCGGCCGTCTCGGTGGAATCTGAGTCAGGTTCCATGATTACGTTCACTCCCATTGGGGTTGAGGAAAATGAACATTCCCCAGTTCCCAGTGTTAACGACCTAGTGGGATGCCATATCCCTTTGTGTAAGGAACAGATAAGGGAGGGATCAATTATTGATTTCCTTCTCAAATCTGTCCGGGAAGTAGAGTCTGGTATGCAGTGACTCTACAAGGGAACTGGTGATGAAAGACGACAAATGTCATTAAGAGGTCCCAGGCTAAACAGGTAACCGATATAAATAGATAGGCATCCGCCATTTCATTTTACACAAGCGTAATGATAAAAAACCTCGCCCTACTCAGTCGTCGGGTGGTCCCAATTACTGTTAATAATACAACAAGGGCCATGTGTGTCAGTTTTGGGGGACGTGTCGATACAATTGTATCTACATTACTGTAGCTCATTTGGAAAGAAAACCCATCCAGCACTTAAATGTACCCAATGACGTACAGACAATATATATACATTAGGTACTTCCCCAGTTCATGTAGATATCATCGAGCCTTACTTTCAAGGGTTTTTTCCTAACAGAGAGGTAGCGGACTACCTAAGACATTGCTTCTCCAAGGGTTTTTCAATATACAGGACCTCGTAGGTTTAGATATTCAAAGACGAGCGTAAAAAAAACAGAAATTATGAGACAAAAAACTGACAAAGAAATAGCTGCTCGACGAATATCGGGCCCTTACGATTCCCAACCACTTCCGTTGCTACAAATAAAACTTCTGGGGCTAGTCCCAAAAAAGAGACAATCGCATTATTCATCATTTGTCTTTTCCAGATCAAGACTCGATCAATGATTTTATTCCAATAGAGTAATGTTCAGTGTCCTACTCTAGTATTGATAATGCTGCTGATATTATACAAACATTGGGTCAGGGTGCGCTGCTTGCTAAATCAGATATTAAGTCGGCTTAAAAGTATTTGGCTGAGGTATTTACATAGTTACAATGGTGTTACTGTTTTTCCTGCTAGATACTGAATAGCCGACTCTCACTTATTTTTTTGCATACATAGCAGGAGGTCTAGGTAAAGGATTTGGCGTATACTTTAGGGGGCTATGGAGTTATGGGATATGGCCCACACGATGGTCCGAGTTAGGGTTTGTTATAGGATATAACATTTCCTATGTGAAAAAAAAATCGTATAAACAAAATAAGGGATAGGGATAACTTAAATTACTTTCCTTGGTTAAAGTGTCAAGTTAGAGAATTTTTCCTTACTTCAAAGAAAATATTATTTTGGTAATTTCTGTAAACATTCATACATTTTGAATCACAAATTCGGAAGATATTATATGAAGATGTCTTGCAATTGGTAAACCGTGTAAAATTCAATTAAAATTGCTTATTATACCATATTGGTGTCTTTGACCGATCCATAAGCACGGTGACATATCAAAATATTTCCTTTTTCTGCCATGCCATGAACTCCCTTTTCCAAATATGTATGTTGGAAAAAAAGTGTAATGCTGGAAACATAACCATAATCTGAACTCAATATCAGTTCAATTAGCGGCAAGTATATAAACAAAGGACAGATTTACACGGAAACCTTTGCAAAAGTACAAGAGAATCAGACCTAGTGTTAAGAAATAGTAAGCGTCTTCTGCTTCTTCGATGACACCCACGATGAAATATAGGTTACATTCAAGAACATATCAAGTCATCAAAGTGAGATTCGGAGACCACAACACTTCCTCATAGTCTTCATCAACCGGTATTTCTCGAATCCCTGTGCCGTCAGTAGGTGACATCTGTCACAAAAATCCCAAGCCCTACAGTAACTGAGACATCTAACCAGTGATGCTACCATCAAGAAAGAAAAAGTTCGGGATTGAAATATTTAAATCGCCACGTTTGACTTACGGATTAGCAGTAAGCTGCCCGCATTAGTAATAAATTAAGTAGTTATTCAAAGTTTTCAACTGATAAAGAACATTCTTTTGTGCCATCTGTTTAATGTTCAGAATGGTACTTCCTGTATTTTATAGACAACACCTTGTCCACAAACCTAAATGAAATATTAGACGCGGATTATTTGTTACCTGTCCTGATAACTTCCCCGGTAAATTCAATTTCGTATAAAAACAGAAAGAGGTTAGCCAAATATGTTTGCACAGATTTTTGCCATAGAATTACAAACGGTTTGCAGGAAAATCTTTCGGCATTGATATTGTCATCGTAGCTATAAAGGAAGTAAATTGTAACAACAGCACATGATGACAAATAGTGAAAAATCTAAAGAAGAAAAATAAAACATACTAAGATACATATAATTTTGCAACCAAGTGTGTAATCTTTAATTAAGAAAGAAGTGAATGAAACATTGATACTTGCGGGAGTTAACTTTTGTGCGAAAAAAAACTAGTGTTTTTTTGTGGGGGGCGGGGAGTGGCATTTTCTACAAATTATTTTCATTTCTATAAGGCATGATGTTCAAACGAGTGACATACAAAGAAAACATACCTTTAAATGATCTCTAGCTTTTTTAAGAATTTTTAAAACAATACAGTTTACAAAATAAATACACATGTACATGTGTATATGCATTGGTTGATTAAACCCGCTGTGTTTACATTTTTAAGACATAGGCCTTGTTTTGCAGAAACTTGTGTTTCTTCTGTACACTGCTTCCTAATAATGACGGATAACGAAATTTTTGAATAAAAGGTGCGAGTTTTGACTATTTTCATGTTTATGTGTTTACTACATTTCCCTAATTGGCCCTGTTCCTCTTTTAAACATTTGTTTGAAATCGGCCTCTAAGTTAACGTCTAATCAACCACAAATTTGCCATTGGCCAGTGTGTATATCCCCCACTAAGTCCCATAAAGGTATACTCGAGAAATCCAGTTGCTTGCTTAAAGATATTGGTATCCCCTCGCGACGAAAGTTATGGAGGGGATATAGCGTTCCCGTTCGTACGTACGTATGTTCACTCTTTGTCAGCACTCTTGCGACTTTATTTTTTAACGGATTCTGACCAAACTTCCTATATGGGTCCAGCATGGTAATACCTCGAACGAGTTCGTGTTTTAGGGTGCCAAGTTCAAGGTAAAGGTCACCGTTACTATTAACAGAAAATCTTTTTCAGCACTCTTGTGACTTCATTTTTTAACGGATTCTAAACAAACTTCCAATATTGGTCCAGCATGAAAATACCTCGAACGAGTTCGTGTTTTAGGGTGCCAAGGTCAGGGTCAAGGTCACCGTTACTATTTATAGAAAATCTTTGTCAGCACTCTTGCGACTTCATTTGTTAATGGATTCTGGCCAAACTTCCTATATGGGTCCAGCATAGTTATCCTCGAACGAGTTCGTGTTTAAGGGTGCCATGGTCAAGGTCAAGGTCACCGTTACTATTTATAGAAAATCTTTGTCAGCACTCTTGCGACTTCATTTTTAACGGATTCTGACCAAAATTCCTATATTGGTCCAGCATGGTAATACCTCGAACGAGTTCGTGTTTCAGGGTGCCAACATCAAGGTCACCGTTACTATCTATAGAAAATCTTTGTCAGCACTCTTACAACTTTATTTCTGAACGGATCCTTACCAAAATTCATATATGGGTCCAGCATGGTAATACCCCGAACAAGTTCGTGTTGCAGGGTGCCAAGGTCAAGGTCACCGTTACTATTTATAGAAAATCTTTGTCAGCGCTCTTGCGACTTCATTTGTTAACGGATTCTGACCAAACTTCCTATATGGGTCCAGCATGGTTATCCTCGAACAAGTTCGTGTTTCAGGTTACCAAGTTCAAGGTCAAGGTCACCGTTACTATTTATAGAAAATCTTTGTCAGCACTCTTGCAACTTTTTTTCTGAACGGATCCTTACCAAAATTCGTATATGGGTCCAGCATGGGAATACCCCGAACAAGTTCGTGTTTCAGGGTGCCAAGGTCAAGGTCACCGTTACTATTTATAGAAAATCTTTGTCAGCGCTCTTGCGACTTCATTTTGAATGGATCCTGACCAAACTTCATATATGGGTCCAGCATGGGAATACCCCGAATGAGTTCCTGTTTCAGGGTGCCTAGGTCAAGGATAAGGTCAGCACTCTTGCGACTTCATTTTTAAACGGATTCTGACCAAACTTCATATATGGGTCCTGCATGGTAATACCTCGAACGAGTTCGTGTTTCAGGGTGCCAAGGTCAAGGATATGGTTACCGTTACTATTTATAGAAAATCTTTTTCAGCACTCTTGCAACCTCATTTCTGAACGAATCCTGACCAAACTGATAAAAATCCCATCCATGTCTATTGCAGTTCAGTGCAAATGACAACTGATGTTATTTCAATGTCCTGCAAAAACCCCACCCCCATTTTGCAATCATGTGTTAGCACGCGAGGGGATTTGTATCGTTTGCGATGCCTTGTTAACCTAATGACCCGGACATTCCATTGAATTAGTATTTTGAGACACTTTGGCGTCGACAAATGATGGACCTTCAAACAAAGTCAGTATTTAAACTGCATCTTATCATTTTACAATTTCATACCGATAACAAATAATTAGCTCTATCCTATAAGTAAATGAGCAAAATTAAAAGTATGATGAAAGCACGAAATTAATGAATGTCGAAGTGGCCAAGGGCACCAACAGGAATCATTGAGGCCCAGGGAAACTCAAATTATATCACTTGAACCAATGTTCGGACGAGGCTTTTTAATTAAGGTAACAGTGACCTTTATCTTTGACCTTCACACCTGATGAACTATCCAAAGCAAATGGTTTCAGTAAGAGAGCACTTTATGATGCTCAAGTTCCACATCCTTAGAGAACGTATGCTTTGACATAACTTCTATTTATAGTTACACAGACCTTCATCATCTTGGACCTTCACAACTGAGGAACAATCTCAAGCCAAGAATTAATCATGAGTAAGAAAGAATTGTATAAAGTATGATTTTAAGGAGCCAAAGGGGATCAAGGGGAAACATTTTTTTGGACGACGCAATCGACGGCTGACGACACCGATCAAATTATGTCAATACATATCATCTTTCCCTGTGACAAACAAAGTCTACTTATCTAAATGTTGATCTAAATGATATTCATTTAAACCCAATTATTCTGATAACATTTACTCATATTTCCCCAATTGGCCCCATTCTTTCTTTTGATTTAATTTTAAATTAACGTCTTTGTTTCATAAATGGTCATATCAATTAATTGCACAATGCATTTGCCCCCACATAGTCTTTTAAACATATACAATTGTACACATGAAATCGTCTGACGTAGTTTAAAGATGTCGATAGCCAAATGACTTGACAGTTAATGATATCGTGTATACATTATGTGGTGTATCTAAAATTAAATATCCGTCATCAACATAGTTTCAATCAGACATATTCCAATTATCTTACTCTTTGTTTTAATTTTTGTCCTGTTTTATTTATATCAAATAACATTGGAAAAAAACTAGGAAAGTACATTATTTTACGATTAGTAAAATGACAAATTATTATGTTATGAATGTTTTTATTCTCCTTGATGTATATGATTAAAATAATTTAAAAGGTATAGCCTATTTCCCTATTGTAGCTCGCAATCACTTGTAACAACTCTTGACTAGCTCTCAAAAGTTGCAAATCGTGATGATCCGTGTAATTTTACGAATGTGTGCGATTCGTAAGGTCTCGTAAGAAAAATCTGTGTATGTGAAGTCAGCATTATTCACGCATTAATTTTTCGTAACGTAATGTAAGCCGGCCGCAATAACACAATGCAATTCGTAAACTACTCAAAAGAATCCGTTAACGATTCGGGACAGTTTGTATCACGATTTGTTTACGGATTATAACGAGTGCTTTATCATTCCATTCAGGTCATGTTACGATTGCTTTCCGGATTATTACGACTTATTAATAGTACGTTACGTGTTATTACGAGTACTTAACGAATATATACAGGATATCTTATAGTGTCTTCCGTAATACGAAATATAATACACGAGTGTGTCTAATATTTTGATATTTTTCACGAGTGCGCAGCAGACACTTTGGTGGGACAAAATATAGGCCTCTCTGTAAGTATTTCAATAAAGTATTAAAACTCGTCACCAACTTCTTAGGTCACTGGTTTTGATGAAGAATATTTTTGTCTTCATATCTTAAATAAAGATGTCATAACGCAGATCATTACGCAATGTTGATAACCGCCAAATCTGCAGTCTGTAAGATGGTAAGAAGCGAGGGAAATGCGGAGTTGTTTTGTCATCATTTATTCGGATGCTTATTATCAGTGCCATCCAGACTTATGTGAGTTATGCTTTATCCGTGTCACTGTCAGAGATTATCCTAGTTCCCTTATACATGTACTTGCGGCTATATTTTGTGACTTGGAGACACTGTGGATACTCCGACTCCGTGTTAGGTTTGACACAAGTTTACTCCGATCAAACATAGAATTGCTGACTTACATAGTAAAACAGTTTCCTTTAAATCAAAAGTAATTGTGGAATTAAACACTGTTTTCATAGAGAAAAAATACCGAATGAGATGACAGATCTGATAATTTTGTACAGTAAAATACTGTTTTCGTGTCGTTAAGCTAACCAGCATTTGAACAGAAGGGCAGCTTGAAGTTTTTTCCAAACTAGTTTGTAAGCTGTGTTTTGATTGGTCAAATCAGCAAAAGCGATATTTTTCACTTGTTTCACATATATAATCGTTCTTCAAAAGTTCCCAATCGTAAGGGTCCGTGGACTTGTTAGAAAAATCCATGCATATGAAGTCAACATAAAAGGGGTAGGTCTGCTTACAAAATCGGTACAAGCTATTGTTTCACAACCCCACAATTTATTGTGCAATTTAGATATAACCAAAGAAGTGTGTATATATATATACATAAAGAAACAATGACGTACTGATCTGGAAACTTCCAAATGATTATGTGTATGTTCGATATACCAACACACTAATGAAGGATTTTTGCGAAACATATTTATAGAATTGCTTCGCAGAAACATCCACAAAAACCATAGAACTTGTTGAAGCTATATGTGTACCTAAGCTTTATAAAAATCCTCATCTTTTGACTAAGTATGGTATGTACTGATTTCCATTTCAAAAATCGATGTACTATATAATAGTCGTTTGGTTTATATGGTATTATGTGTATTATGTTTTAGGGGGGGCGGGGTGGAGTGTTGGACACGTTGACCTATGATCCCTGTAATTATAACAGCAGTCGTAATGTCATACCAAAAAAATGAAATGGGATTTCCTTTTTTGTGTTTCATAAGTAATTGAGTACTACTGGAATGGCTAATTAATGTTTGTGTCTAAAGATGTCTAATAACGGAATATATGAACAAATTTGACGATATTTGACCGTTATAATGAGCCACAAGAATATTTATTAAGAAACGAAAGAATGCAAAGTGTTGCAAACAGTATTGATATTGTGAAACTTTGATGAAATTTTCAAAACAAATGTGGCCATTAGTCTTGGACAAATGATGAACCTTCACAAAAAGTTCGAATTTAACTCGCATCTTATCATTTTACAATTTCATACCGATTACAGATAAATAGCTCTATCCCATAAGTAAATGAGCAGAATCAAAAGTATGATGGAAGCACGAAATTATTTAATGTCGAAGTGGCCAGAGGCCCAACATGACTCATTCAGGCCAAGAGGAACTCCAGTTATCGCATTTGAACCTATCTTCGGATCAGGGTGTTTATTTCAGGTATTAGTGACCTTTATGTTTGACCTTCACACCTGAAGAGCTATCCAAAGCAAATGATTTAAGTGAGAGAGCACTTTTTGATGTTTGAGTTTGATATCCAAAGAGAACGTATCCTTGGACATTATTTATAATTACACAGACCTTCATCATCTTGGACCTTCACATCTGAGGAATAATCTCAAGCAAAGAATTAATTATGAGTAAGAAAGCACGGTATGAAGTTTGAGTTTTACAAGCCAAGGGGAATCAAGGGGAAACATTTGTTTCGACGACGCAACAGACGACTGACGACTGCGGATAAATACATGTCGTATTTCCCCGTGACTAGCAAATTGTGTCTACTTGGCTAATACATATATAAATGAAATTCAATTATAACCAAATATTCTGTTAACATTTACTCATATTTCCCCAATGGGTCCCATTCTTTCTTTTAATCTTTTTCTTGCTTTGAGTATGGTTTTTAAATTAACGTCTTTGTTTCATAATTGATCATATCAACTAATTGCACAATGTATATGCCCCCACGTAGTCTTTTAAACATATACACATGATATCGTCTGACGTAGTTTAAAGATGTCGATAGCCAAATGTCTTGACAGTTAATGATATCGTGTATACATTATGTGGTTTATCTATAATTAAATACCCGTAATCAACATAATTTCAATCAGATATGTTCCAAATATCTTACTCTTTGTTTTAATTTTTGTCCTTTTTATTTCTATAAAATAGCATTGGAAAAAAACTAGGAAAGAACATTATTTTACGATCAGTAAAATGACAAATTATTATGTTATGTAAATGCTTATACTACATGATGTATTTATTATTAAATCATTTGAATCGTTGAAAGGTTTAGCCTATTTGCCTATTGTACATGTATAGTAAGTGTGGTTATAATCATAAACAGAACTGTATTTGACCAATAACAGAGAGTCGGTTCAGCATGAAGCTTAAATTAAAACCTCCACGTGTCGCGTTATAATTGTTGTTACTTCCATTAAATGACATGTGCATCCTCCTTTATTTTATAGAAGCAAGTATGCAATCATGAAGGTAGAAGCATGTTAACAAGATATCTACAAACTTACATGACCTTTCATATTAGGGTAGATATGTGGACGACACATTGGTCATCACACTGTCCAGTGTATCAGACGATACACAAACCATCTTATATCCCCTTCACATGCACGGATCCTGTAGATCGCGAAAACGTAGCCAATTTTAAGGATTCGTAAATACCTCGCTTGTATCCGTAATAACTCGGCATAACTCGCAGACACTCGTAAGGATCTGTGAGAGGAGAGGCATTTTTTGAAATTTCGAAACATTTCTAACGATTATCCACGGATTGATTTTCCCGTAAATCTCTTGTAAATAGTAATCCGTACATATCGTAAACATGTCGCAATAACAGGTTACCCTCCGTAAACTGCTCGCAAGAATCCGTAAATGACTCGTAATAGTTTGTACTACGATTTGTTTACGGTGAGTCCACGGTTTATTTACGGACTATTAAGATTGCTTTATGATTTTATACAGGTCGTGTTAAAATGTACGATATCTTAACGAATTATTACGATCAGTTTACGTGTTATTACGAGTTATTTATTTATATACATGAATACTTTACAATCTACATAGATTATAAGGTGGTTTACTTTGTTTACGTGTTTTTATATGGATTTCCGTATACTTTGCAATCTGTGTCTATCAAACGACATGCTGAATATCAGTTGTCGAATTATGCAACATTGAGGATACATTTTGCCATCCAAAGCCATTTAAGGACCGTAAATACTCGTTACTAACTTGTAACTATTTGTAACAAAACGTAAACAGGTCGTGACTAACACGTAAAGCTTCGATAAATCGTAACATGCCGTAATATACCCGTAACAATCCATGGAAAGCTCGTAAAAAGCATGTAACTTGCTCGTGTTTATCCGTGGTAACTCGTAACAAATCTTGGTATTTTGCCGTTATTACGTCATACAAACTCGTAATAAATCGTAAATAGCTCGCAATCTCTCGTAACAACTCTTAACTGGCTCTCAAAAGTGGCCACATCGTTAGGATCCGTGTTATTTTATGAATTTGTGCGATTCGTACGGAAAAATCTGTGTATGTGAAGTCAGCATTATGCACGCATTCATTTTTTCGTAACTTAAAGTAAGCCGGCCGCAATAACACGTTGCAATCTGTAAACTACTCAAAAGAATCCGTTAACGATTCGGGACAGTTTGTATTACGATTTTTTACGGATTATAACGAGTGCTTTATGATTCCATTCAGGTCATGTTACGATTGCTTTCCGGATTATTACGAGTTATTAATAGTACGTTACGTGTCGTTACGAGTACTTTACGAATGTATAGAGGATATCTTACAGTGTCTTCAGTAATACGAAATATATTACACTAGTGTTGCTAATATTGTGATATTTTTCACGAGTGCGCAGCAGACACTTCGGTGTGACAAAATATAGGCCTCTCTGTAAGTATTTCAACTTCTTTGGTTACTGATTTTGATGAGGAAAATATTTGTTTTCATACTTTTAATAAATATGTCATAACGCCGATCATTACGCAATGTTGATAACCGCCAAATCTACCATCTGTAAGATGGTAAGAAGCGAGGGAAAGGCGGAGTGGTTTTGTCACCATTTATTCGGATGCTTATTATCATTGTCATCCAAAGCTTGTGTGAGTTATGCTTTATCCATGTCACTGCCAGATATTATCCTAGTTCTCTTATATATTTTTTTTGGCTATATTTTGTTACTCTTTGTTACGTGTTTCGACAGAGAAATAATATCGAATGAGATGAAAAATCTGATAATTTTGTACAGTAAAATACTGCATTCGTGTCAATAAGCTAACCAGCATTTGAACAAAGGCGCAGCTTGAAGTTTTTTCCAAGCTAGTTTGTAAGCTGTGTTTTGATTGGATACATCAGCAAAGGTTATATTTTTCACTTGTTTCACATCTAAAATTGTTTTTTAAAAGTTCCAAACCGTTAGGGTCCGTGGACTTGTTAGAAATTATCCATGCAAATAAGTCAACATAAAAGGGGTAGGTCTGCTAACCAAAAACGGTACAAGCTATTGTTTCACAACTCCGCGATTTATTGTGCAATTTAGATATAACCAAAGAAGTGTGTATAGATATATACATAAAGAAACAATGACGTAATGATCTGGAAACTTCCAAATGATTATATGTATGTTCGATATACCAACACACTAATGAAGGGTTTTTACGAAACATATTTATAGAATTGCTTCGTAGAAACGTCCACAGGAACCCAAGAACTTGTTGAAGCTATATGTGTACCTAAGCTTTATAAAAATGTTTTGACTAAGTATGGTATGTACTGATTTCCATCTCAAAAATCGATGTACTATATAATAGTCGTTTGGTTTATATGGGATTATGTGTATTATTTTTAGGGGGATGGGGTGGGGTGGAACACGTTGACTATGGTCTCTGTAATTATCACAGCAGTCATAATGTCATACCAAAAAATTGAAATGGGATTTCCTTTTTTGTATTTCATAAGTAATTGAGTACTACTGGAATGGTTAATAAATGATGGTGTCTAAAGATGTCAGATAACGGAATATATGAACAAATTTGACGCTATTTGACCGTTATAATGAGCTACAAGATTATTTATTGAGAAGCGAAATAATGCAAAGTGTTGCAAACAGTATTGATATTGTGAAACTTTGATGAAATTTTCAAAATCAATGTGGCTATTAGTCTGGGACAAATGATGGACCTTCAAACAAAGTCCGAATTTAACCTGCATCTTATCATTATACAATTTCATACTGATTACAGATAAATAGTTATATTCCATACGTAAATGAGCAAAATTAAAAGTATGATGGAAGCACGAAATTATTGAAGGTCGAAGTGGCCAGGGGCACCAACAGGACTCATTGAGGCCAAGAGGAACTCAAATTATAGCATTTGAACCTATATTCGGACCAAGGTGTTTATTTAAGGTATTAATGACCTTTATGTTTGACCTTCACACCTGAAGAGCTATCCAAAGCGAATGGTTTAAGTGAGAGAGCACTTTCTGAGTTTGATATCTAAAGAGAACGTATCCTTTGACATTACTTCTATTTCTAGTTACACATACCTTCATCATCTTGGACCTTCACAACAGAGGAACAATCTCAAGCCTTGAATTAAACACGAGTAAGAAAGACTGTATGAACTTGGAGTTTTACAAGCAAAAGGGAATTAAGCGAAAACCTTTGTTTGGACGACGCAAGCGACGACTGACGACACCGATTAAGTGATCTTAAAACATTTCTTTTTTCCCTCTAACAAACAAATTGAATCTACTTGGCTATATGAAAATCTAAATGAAATTCAATTAAACCCAATTATTCTGTTAACATACACTCATATTTCCCCAATGGGCCCCATTCCTTCTTTTAATTTTTTTCTTGTTTTGAATATGATTTTTAAATTAACGTCTTCGTTTCATAATTGATCATATCAACTTATTGCACAATGTATATGCCCCACGTAGTCTTTTAAACATATACACATGATATCGTCTGACGTAGTTTAAAGATGTCGATAGCCAAATGACTTGACAGTTAATGATATCTTGTATACATTATGTGGTGTATCTATAATTAAATATCCGCAATCAACATAATTTTAATCAGACATGTTCCAATCATCTTACTCTTTGTTTAAATTTTTGTCCTTTTTATTTCTATAAAAAAGCATTAGAAAAAACAATAGTAATAATCTTTCATCAACAGATTGGGAAACGGTTATTGGTCAGAATGATAATGTTTATGACATTAATAGTATTATTCTTGATAAAATTAATCAACTTGCTTCAGATCATATACCTACTAAAACAATAAGAATTAACCCTAATGATAAACCTTGGATGACCCAAAAAATAAGGGAAAACGTACGGGTTAAAAATAGATTACATAAAATCGCAAGATCTTCTGATAAAGATAATGATCCGACTGGTTAAAATGTAGAACTTCTTGTAATAACACCATAGATCTAATTAGACAAGCAAAGAAAAATTATTTAGCTAAATTACAGTATCTGACTCTGCTGCTGCTGCTGATTCTGCGTTTGATTTACCTCCTCTTAGTCACATGAAGTATTCTGATATCACCATTACTGACCAACATGTTGAAGATCAGCTTCTCTTAATTAAAGATAATAAACCTGCAGGACCTGCAATATTTCCCCTTAACTTATTAAAAATCTACTGCTCTCTCTTATAATACCTCTAAGAATTCTTTTTCAGAAACCACTCACATTTGGTAAAATCCCTCATTCTTGGAAATCCTCTAATGTGTCTGCCTTATATAAAGGTAAAGGCGCAGTCAAAGACCCCTGTAACTATAGACCTATAGCTATTACTTCTTGTATCAGTAAGACACTTGAAAAGATTGTATTTAAATATGTATTTAACTATGTAACAAAACTTCATATAATTAGTGATAACCAATCTGGGTTTCAACAAAGAGATTCTACAGTCAATCAGCTGATTTCTATTTATGATACTATAGTTAAAAATCTTGATCTTGGTAAGGATATAAGGTTGGTTTTTTTTTACATCAGCAAAGCATTTGATAAGCATTTGATAGGGTTTGGCATAAGGGGCTTTTATTTAAACTTAAAAAATATGGTATCTCTGGTAATTTGCTAAAATGGTTTGAAAGTTATTAATCTGATAGAAAACAACGTGTTATTTTTGAAGGCTATGCTTCTACTTTTAAAAAGATTTCTGCTGGTGACCCTCTAGGCTCCGTTCTTGGTCCTTTTTTATTCCTACTTTTCATTAATGATATAACTCATGAAATTAACACTAATGTAAAACTTTTTGCTGATGACACATCTCTGTATGTTATTGTAGACAATGATATCATTACTCCAACAGATGAACTAAATGATGATCTTGCTTCTGTGGGGCTCCTTATGAAAATGCTGAACACTATTTCTTTTATTATCCTCTATATACCACCTGTAGACATTTCCAACATGATATTTTTAACCAATTTGGAATTCAAATGTTGAATTGCTTGTCTCCGGTAGCCTTAATGTGTCTTTTGATGATAATACATTTATCTTATCCAAAGTTCAAAACTACATTTTTTCCACTAACATATATATTTAGGAACCCGTGTTTAATTTTAAAATTCTCTAATTCGTATAACCTAATCATGGGTACTAGTATGTATATTATTTTATGCTGGAGTAAGTATTAGTTGTATGAATGTGTGAGTGTATGTATATGTATTATGTATTATTTTTGAATTTGATGTTTATTTTTATTTTTTGTATTGCCCTAATTGTCGTTTAATTTTGTTTTATTAATTAATGGTTATCAGTATTTGTATTGTCCATATATAGTGTTTATCTGTGTATTGTCTTTAATTATGTTTATCTTTGTATTGTCTTTAATTATGTTTATCTTTGTATTGTCTTTAATTATGTTTATCTTTGTATTGTCTTTAATTATGTTTATCTTTGTATTGTCTATACTTATGTTTATCTTTGTATTGTCTTTAATTATGTTTATCTTTGTACTGTCTTTAATTATGTTTATCTTTGTATTGTCTTTAATTATGTTTATCTTTGTATTGTCTATACTTATGTTTATCTTTGTATTGTCTTTAATTATGTTTATCTTTGTATTGTCTTTAATTATGTTTATCTTTGTATGGTGTTTAATTATGTTTATCTTTGTATTGTCTTTAGTTATGTTCATCTTTGTCTATAAATATTCCTTTTTCGATGTAAATAAGATACTGGATTTTAGGAAATGACTAATATAGGCAATGCCTGTTGTCAAATCCTTTTGTATGTATAAATGCAATAAAATTTGTTGAAATGAAAATTAGAAAAAACTAGGAAAGAACATTATTTAACGATCTGAAACCGATGTTGTCTTACTCTCAGTTGTTTCTGGAGTGCTTTACATAGCGAAAGTCCGTTAAAACCGATACTTCAGTAAAATAGATATCGAAACAAAATCATGTAAATTTGAAAACGGTATGTGGATGTTGACATTGGTAATTCTGTATCCCGACAATTCCAGAGTGTGCCTAGTCCGACAATATGTTTACTCTATGTATATCTGATATGCATAATGTTTGATGAGCCATAGCGATATTTCAGCATCGTATTTCATAATGTGATAGATAATCTTCCTGTGTAGAGCAAAAAGATGTCTCTTAAGAATAATCGTTTATTAGGTCGGTAAAACATTTTGAATTCTGAATCATACGACTCAAGTACCTTAAAGGCGATGGAATGTATACCGAGTATAAATAATATGCGAGCATTTCCAAATAGGTTGTCAAACAACCGTATAGCCAGTTCCGATCGCATATCTAATGGTAGCATGACTATTGCGAAAGACGACATTAACGTTTTCTCGGTTAAGCGTATATATATGCCAATACTGAATAATTTTCGAACAAACCTGTTGTGGTTCCTGAAGTCGTGCCAGTTGTGCCAGTTGTAGGTACAGATGTTGTTGGTGATGTTTCTTCGACTGACGTTGTTAGTGAAGTAGTCGTTGTAGTTGGTGCCGATGTTGTTGTGCCAACAGACGTTGTTTCTGAAACCGATGTTGTCTTACTCTCAGTTGTTTCTGGAGTGCTTGCCGTTGTTGATACTGCAATTGGAAAGAAAGGTCCTCATAGATATCCAGCAGGCAATGATTGTAAGAAGAACTTTTATTTAAAATTATGGAATAGCACAGCATCACACGATGTGTTTCATGCGAAAATGTTTGCACGATGACTTGTCTACGCTCGCACGATAGGGTGTGTGCGATAAGAGCTTAGCAGTGGTATATCTAGAGACATGCTCTACTGCATGTAGTGGGTGATTGATAAGTCCATGCTGATCGAACTTGTGTGTGATAATGATGAATGCATACCACTATTACGTGTTGACTCTGTAGACGTAGCTGTTGATTCAGTTGGCGACGTAACAGTAGGCGGCTTGGAAGGAGTAGTGGGTTTTTCTGTTGTAGTAGAACCTGTTGAATGAACCGCCAATACCTACATGTATGTTATACTATTGCAACTATTAGATATTTCGATAAGCTTTTCTCGTGATGTCCATCTTTTGAACGAAATGAATTAAACGTGTTTATTGTTTTAGATATAACCAATGGCATCATCTTAAACGTCTTTCGCAAATGTTGAAGTCTTAAATCTTCTGTTCGATTGGAATTTACCCTGAGATTCCCTTGAAATGGTAGTTAGTTTGGCAGTTGTTGCTCCTGTACCGACAGTAGTCGATGACGACGTTTCACTCCAGTTTGAAACAGTTGTGGAAGACTATTGTTGGGTCGTTGCCTCAGTTGAGACTTGTGGTGTTGAACCTTTTTATTTACAACATAAGTTGTGTCAGAGAGTCCATTTAGTACTGTGTATGTTTTATCCTCATGTAGTATTAATCGCAATATTAAAGTACAAAATTAAGACCAACTTTATCTTCGGACCATTTACATAACGAAAGTCCGTTAAAACCGATACTTCAGTAAAATAGATATCGAAACAAAATCATGTAAATTTGAAAACGGTATGTGGATGTTGACATTGGTAATTCTGTATCCCGACAATTCCAGAGTGTGCCTAGTCTGAATTTATGTTTACTCTATGTATATCTGATATGCATAATGTTTGATGAGCCATAGCGATATTTCAGCATCGTATTTCATAATGTGATAGATAATCTTCCTGTGTAGAGCAAAAAGATGTCTCTTAAGAATAATCGTTTATTAGGTCGGTAAAACATTTTGAATTCTGAATCATACGACTCAAGTACCTTAAAGGCGATGGAATGTATACCGAGTATAAATAATATGCGAGCATTTCCAAATAGGTTGTCAAACAAACGTATAGCCAGTTCCGATCGCATATCTAATTGTAGCATGACTATTGCGAAAGACGACATTAACGTTTTCTCGGTTAAGCGTATATTTAAGCATTGAACTGTTTTTGTATGGTATTTATGATCTATTTGAACGACAGAGCATTGCAAGCAAACAACATAATGCGCGCTAGCGCATTATTTATGTTTATCTTTGTATGGTCTTTAATTATGTTTATCTTTGTATTGTCTTTAATTATGTTTATCTTTGTATTGTCTTTAATTATGTTTATCTTTGTCTATAAATATTCCTTTTTCAATCTAAATAAGATACTGGATTTTAGGAATTTTAGGATTTGCCTATTGTACATGTATAGCAAGTATGGTTATAATCATAAACAGAACTGTATTTGACCAATCACAGAGGGTCGGTTCAGCATGAAGCTTAAATTATAACTGTATACCTCCACGTGTCGCGTTATAATTGTTGTTAATTCCATTTAATGACATGTGCGTCCTCCTTTATTTTATAGAAGCTATAGAAGCAAGTATACAATCATGTAGGTAGAACCATGTTAACAAGATATTTACAAACTTACATGACCTTTCATATAGGGGTAGATATGTGGACGACACATCGGTCATCACACTGTCTGTGTGTCAGGTGAATTCAAAACCTATCTCGTAACCCCTTCACATACACGGATTTTTCTTTAGAGTACCTGCGGATCGCCAAGACGTAGCAAGTTTTAAGCATTCGTAAAGGACTCACACAACTAAATAATTTACTATCTGTTATTACTAAGCTTTCGAGCTAATAACTTTAATATTTGAAGTACAACACTTGTGAAAACTGCCCAAATTCACAAATACATACATGACAAAGGCTTCAAGTGGCATTTAATGAGGAGTTTACTGGCATATTAGCTTGCTACAGGCGTCTGCTTCGGACAACCGGAAATTTACATGTCAAACCAGTGAAATAGGACGGGAACACTCTCTGAATTTTGACCCCATATCAATCCGCCATCACATATCAAAATCTACCAAAAGTATATATTTTTTTTAAAGTTAAATATCTACAGATTTCATTCAATGCAGAATAGGTCAACAATTACCTATTTAAATTACCCAGAATCACTGTACTTAGCCGGAATAAATTTTCAGTAGGGACTACAAACGTATGAAACACTACGTGATAGGCTGATGTAGTTGTGTGAGTCCTTTAAAGGGCCCTAAACCTTTCAGATGTTGAAATAAAGTTAACTAACTGAAAGTATTTACATTTCCGAGTAAAATGGTGAAGTTTGGTTGAAATTGAATAAAAAAATTATGAAGAAAACCCAAGTTATTGCACCTAATGTACACTTGTTTTTCAGAGCTAGCACCAGAAATTTCTCGTTTCTTTTGCATAACATTTACCTCTAGCACCTCAGGTAAGCACACACTTAGCAATTTCATATTTAGCACAAAGATCAAATACGCTTACCGCTCAGCTGTTTTTGAAAAGAAATCTTGTTACCTCAGTTTCTGTTAATTTTAAAGTCTCTGCAGTAACTAATTTTTATTTTAATTATTTTTTTTTATTTAATTTTAACAATTAAACACACTTAGAATTCACACACAACTTCAAACTTCTACAGAAAACATGAGTCATAAACGGTTATCAGATATCCACCTTAACTGTTTATCTATCAATTACACCAGCTTACATTTAGCACTTCTAGCTCCCCGGGATGCCTCCATTTTACAGGGAGAATATTTGGGGTAGGGGAGATATAATGCTCTAAACGGCTTATTGTATGAGTAAACAAAGTACACAAACGCATTAAATCAATAAACAAGATGTTGAACAAGGTATATATTGTGACAGGAATAAAGTAATATCTACAATTTACTGAAAATATGGAATATAAGTTGGATTAAGCCACCAAAACATGTACGTGACACATACACATATATAAACTCACATGTGCAATAATTATACAAGCTTATTATGTGATTGTTCTAGTTATTGCTTTCTTAGGACTATAAAACACACATACATTTATAATTTGCATGAAGGAAGAAGCCTGAGAATGACTGGGCAGAGTTGGAACGAGGTTTGGGGGGTGGGGGGGTGAAGACAGCACACTAGATCTTTGTTTTACCAAATTTGGTTGCTTAAACCTGGTACACATATCAGTTAAGTTTTATTAACACGCACACAGATTAATTTTCACAGTTAATTGAACCAAACTTAATTAAAAACGTGAGTATGAGGGTCAGTCCAACAATACAGGCTTCAACACAGGGCCATGTTTAGCCAGATTTTAAATAATTTTGGAGTTTTTTTGTCAAATTAAATATTTCTACACACTGAAAAATGTGCAAACACTCAATGACAGTGGCTGTCTTTGAAAAAAAAATATCCGGAAGCACAGAAAATGTTATATAGGTCAAGCACATGGCTAGTTCCATTAAAGGACTCACACAACTAAATAATTTACTATCTGTTATTACTAAGCTTTCGAGCTAATAACTTTAATATTTGAAGTACAACACTTGTGAAAACTGCCCAAATTCACAAATACATACATGACAAAGGCTTCAAGTGGCATTTAATGAGGAGTTTACTGGCATATTAGCTTGCTACAGGCGTCTGCTTCGGACAACCGGAAATTTACATGTCAAACCAGTGAAATGGGACGGGAACACCCTCTGAATTTTGACCCCATATCAATCCGCCATCACATATCAAAATCTACCAAAAGTATATATTTTTGTAAAGTTAAATATCTACAGATTTCATTCAATGCAGAATAGGTCAACAATTACCTATTTATATTACCCAGAATCACTGTACTTAGCCGGAATAAATTTTCGGTAGGGACTACAAACGTATGAAACACTACGTGAACCTAATTTAGTTGTGTGAGTCCTAAACACCTCGCTTGTTTCCGTAAATAACTCGGCATAACTCGCAGACACTCGTAAGGATCTGTGAGAGGAGGGGCAGTTTTTTTTTGGAAATGTCAAAAAATTTCTTACGATTATCCACGGATTGATTTTTCCGTAAATCACTTGTAAATAGTAATTCGTACATATCGTAAACATGTCACAATAACAGGTTACCCTCCGTAAACTGCTCGCAAGAATCCGTAAATGACTCGTAAATGTTTTGTTACGAGTTTTGTTACAGCTGTTTTGTTACTTGGAGTCGCTATGGATACTCCGGCTCCGTGTTTCGTTTGACACAAGTTACCGCCGATCAAACATAGAATTGCTGACTTACATAGTAAAACAGCTTCCTTAAAATCAAAGGTAATTGTGGAATTAAACGCTGTTTTCCTAGAGAAAAAATCCGGAATAAGATTACAGATCCGATAATTTTGTGCAGTAAAATACTGCCTTCGTGTCGTTAAGCTAACCCGCATTTGAACAGAAGGGCAGCTTGAAGTTTTTCCAAGCTAGTCTGTAAGCTGTGTTTTGAGTGTTCAAATCAGCACAAGTGATATTTTTCACTAGTTTCACATCTAAAATCGCCCTTCAAAAGTTCCAAATCGTTAAGGTCCGTGGACTTGTCAAAAAAATCCATGCATATGAAGTCAAAATTAAAGGGGTAGGTCTGCTTACCAAAAGCGGTACAAGCTATTGTTTCACAACCCCACGATTTATTGTGTAATTAAGATATAACCAAAGAAGTGTGTATATATACATAAAGAAACAATGACGTAATGATCTGGAAACTTCCAAATTATTACGTGTATGTTCGATATACCAACACACTAATGAAGGGTTTTTACGAAACATATTTATAGAATTGCTTCGCAGAAACGCCCACAGGAACCCAAGAACTTGTTGAAGCTATATGTGTACCTAAGCTTTATAAAATTCTCATGTTCTCACTAAGTATGGTATGTACTGATTTCCATCTCAAAAATCGATGTACTATATAATAGTCGTTTGGTTTATATGGTATTATGTGTATTAATTTTAGGGGGAGGGGGGTAGTGTGGGACACGTTGACTTACGGTTTCTGTAATTATCACAACAGTCATAATGTCATCCAAAAAATTGAAATAGGATTTCCTATTTTGGTTTTTGGCTTATTAATGGTTGTGTCTAAAGATGTCAGATAACGGAATATATGAACAAAATTGACGCTCTTTGACCGTTATAATGAGCCACAAGATTATTTATTAAGAAACGAAAGAAAGCAAGGTGTTGCAAACAGTATTGATATTGTGAAAATTTGATAAAATTTTCAAAATCAATGTGGCCATTAGTCTTGGACAAACGCTTGACCGTCACACAAAGTCAGAATTTAACCTGCATCTTATCATTTTACAATTTCATACCGATTACAGAAAAATAGCTCTATCCCATAAGTAAATGAGCAAAATCAAAAGTATGATGGAAGCACGAAATTATTGAATGTCGAAGTGGCCAGGGGTACCAACAGGACTCATTGGGGCCAAGAGGAACTCCAGTTGTCGCATTTGAACCTATCTTCGGACCAGGGTGTTTATTTAAGGTATTGGTGACCTTTATGTTTGACCTTCACACCTGAAGAGCTATCCAAAGCAAATGATTTAAGTGAGAGAGCACTTTTTGATGTTTGAGTTTGATATCCAAAGAGAACGTATCCTTGGACATTACTTCATAATTACACAGACCTTCATCATCTTGGACTTTCACAACTGAGGAACAATCTGAAGCCAAGAATTAAACATGAGTAAGAAAGAACTGTATGAACTTGGAGTTTTACAAGCCATAGGGGATTAAGGGGAAACATTTGTTTGGACGACGCAAGCGACGACTGACGACACCGATCAAATTATGTCAATACATATCATCTTTCCCTGTAACAATCAAATTGAGTCTACTTGGCTTACACATGATCAAAATGAAATGCAGTTAAAACCAATTATTCTGTTGACATTTAATCATATTTCCCCCATGGGCCCCATTACATTTTGTATTTCCCCGTCACAAGCAAATTGAATCTACTTGGCTAATATATAATCAAAATGTAATTCAATTAAAACCAAATATTCTTTTAACATTTACTCACATTTCCCCAATTGGCCCCATTCCTTCTTTAAAATTGTCTTGCTTTGAATTTGGTTTTTTAAATTGACGTCTTTTTTTCATTATTGGTCATAACAAATATTTGCCCAGTGTATGTGTTCACACATAGTCTTATAAACGTATACACAAGATATCGTCTGACGTAGTTTAAAAGTATTGATAGCCAAATCACTTGATATGTTATGACCGGACGTGTTCCAATTTCTTATCTTTATTTTTCATTTTCAATAAAATATCAATACAAGAAAAACTAGGAACAAACATTTGACGATCTGTAAAATTAAAATAATTTTATTATGAATATTTTCATACTATACGATCGAAATCATTTGAATCGTTGGGTGATTTAGCCCATTTGGCTGTTGTGTGTATTTGTTCAATAACGGAGAGTCTTATATCATGAAGCTTTTATCAAAACTGTTTAACTTCACGTGTCGCGGTATTATTGTTGTTAATTCAATTAAATGACATTTGAGTTTTCCATTTTTTTTTATGAGACAAGTATAGGTAAAAACATGTTAACAAAATATTGCCTTACTTACATGACCTTTCATATTGGGGAAAATATGTGGACTACACCTTTGGTAGCATTCTATCCAGTGTGGCAGATGAATTCAAAGATTATCTTAAAAACTGCTATTAAATTGACCAGCGAAAGAATAAGATATACTATCATTCTGGTTTTAGGATGTATAAGGCTATTTGACGACCGATTAATAAACAGTATGGTGTTTCGCAAACCAACTCACAACGACCAATGCCTCCAGTTCGACAGAAAACAAACCTAACATTCTAGGGGGTCATACGTACACAAACGTGTAGCGCCAACTCGATCTTCTCTACTGAAGAAGCCAGAATTGAGGAGAACCAACTCACACAATTACTGAGTGTGCTGGGTTATACCAGTTGGCCGTCGCCTACCAAAAACGTCGACCATAAATGGTAAACCAGTATGGGGCCGCCAACGAGCCAAAGGCAATATCACCACGACCCCCCCCCCCCCCACAATACATAGGAGGAGTAATGTGGTCAGCTGAAAACATAAGCAATGTAGGGGTGATAATATATTCTGAACCCCATAGTGCCAACCTAGGTATGTTGGGCCCTCAAGGGAAAAAATACACACCAGAGACAAGTCTGGTACCAGCTACCATATCAAGAGTGTATACTATCTGGCGGCATATGTAGTCGAGACTGAAAGACTTCTTCACAAACAGGTATCAAAAACACAACCACGACCCTTATTAAGAAGGTGGCCAGGTGCGAGAAAATTTCCACTCATTTAAACCTGATTACATCAGAGTAATTACGTAACACACACACACACATGCTTCACATTTTACATATAGTAATAGATACCGTATGCCGGTAAAATGCATAAAACTGCATGATACAGCTGGTTTGTCTTTCTAGGACTCGTCAGTGATGCTAGGAGCCAAAAGGTGAGAATAGAAATTTTTAAACAAATATAGAAGCATAAGGGTCAGGTGCGTGACACCCTTTAATTTATGAATTTAGAAAAAAGAATTATCAAGAACCACGTTGATGCCAACGGGGGTCAAGGAGGCTAAATTTATGTTAATGAAAGTATGGGAACGGAATCAGGGGCAGATTGACGTTACATTGATGTATTTGTTTGCTGTCAATGTGTATGTATGGTTAAAAAGGGAAGGTTTTGAAGCCATACCAATATTCCATTTCTTAGTAGAAACTATAAAAACTCAGGTGACAAAAGAGTGGTCAGGTTTTCAAGAAGAAGTATTGAAAGATGAATAACTACACTGTACGATTATGATTGAAGAGATATGTTCTCTATTGTTTCAATCCTTTTCTAATATCATGGACGTCCTTTTGTCTAACGTTGTTCCATTAATATGTCAAGGATCCCCAGGATATTATATTCATACGTTTGTATACAACCAAATGAAACAATATGGTATGACTTCTTTCTTGATTGTTTGTATGACCGTAACTTACCAAACAGTAGAAAAAATAATGGATTCACAATCTTCTCATGTGGTGTGCAATGCAGATAAACCCAATGACGTGTATATATATATACATAAAAAAGCAATGACGTATGGATCTGGAAACTTCCAAATGATTACGTGTATGTTCGATATAGCGACACACTAATACAGGGTTTTTACGAAAAATATTTATAGAATTGTTTCGCAGAAACGTCCACAGGAACCCAATAATTTGTTGAAGCTATATGTGTACTTAAGCTTTAATGTTTAGATCGAACAAAGGAACAATCTCAAGCCATGAATTAAACATGAGTAGAAAGCACGGTATGAAGTTTGAGTTTTACAAGCCAAGGGGAATCAAGGGGAATCATTTGTATGGACGACGCAAGCGACGACTGACGACACCGGATAAATACATTTTGTATTTCCCCGTCACAAGCAAATTGAATCTACTTGGCTAATACATAATCTAAATGAAATTAAATTAAAACCAAATATTCTGTTATCATTTACTCATATTTCCCCAATTGACCCCATTCCTTCTTTAAAATTGTCTTGCTTTGAATTTGGTTTTTTAAATTGACGTCTTTTTTTTCATTATTGATCATAACAAATATTTGCCCAGTGTATGTGTTCACACATAGTCTTATAAACGTATACACAAGATATCGTCTGACGTAGTTTAAAAGTATTGATAGCCAAATCACTTGATATGTTATGACCGGACGTGTTCCAATTTCTAATCTTTATTTTTCATTTTCAATATGGAATGTTTGTAGAGGGAAGAGTTATCTTTCCTTGGAAAAATATTTAATGGCCGCTAATGTTTTCCAAGAATTAAAGAATTGTCGCGCGCTGGGGACGAAGAAAACGGGCCCATAACTTTTTCTGTAACTTATCCACGTTTGTAAAACTCGGTACGATCTACATTACTGTGTATCTGTTATACCCGGGAAAATCCTAGTTATGGAGATATTTTGGTAAAAGAGGCCAAAATCGGCATTTTTATCGCTAGTGTATTTATAAGTCATGTCGGTGATTTAACGCTTAAACCTGACAAACTGAGACTCCAAAGATATCTAGTCCTGATAATTCCCCAAAAAACAGTATTTTTAGTTTTTCGATATCTTCATCAGAACGTCCACGAGCGATTTTTAAAAATATGTAGTCTGCCAGTAATTTTCCATTGACATATACGCTCATGACTGTTTTCCCATCGGAACACCTCTCCTACGTGTTCTAGAGTTACGTAGAATTACGAGGGGGTCCGATTAATAGTGTAAATTTAAAGCGCATGCGTAAAAACAAATATGGCGTCGAACTTCTACTAGCGGCGAGTTGGATTAACTTCATATCAATACAAAGTGATTTGTATTCCTTAACGATATTTTACGATGCTAAAAGTGATATTCTAGTTCATGCTTATTTTATATTGTCGATGTTAACAATCATACGTGCTAGATATTTCCTCGGAATCTCAATCGAAATATGTCGCCCGACATCTTCGTTGACAGGACTGATGTTCTCGGAACATTTCCCCGTTACTTGGATATTTACTTTTAGGTTATTGAGGGTTGGCCAGCGCGGCGGCGATGTCAACAGCACACGGACCTTCACTGGAGAAGATGAGAAGAAGCTTGAACCATTCTATCGTAAGTTTGAATCATATGTTCAACCCGAATCTAACGCGGTATTCTTGTGATTTGCATTTAATATTGCCCGATGTGGCGATGGTGTAAAACCACGGACTTAGACCTAGCTGATTCAGTGATAAAACAAAGCGCACATATTTTGTCATTCTGCTGTCTTGTTTTCTCGCTAGGAGGGCCGCCACGTAACATTTGCTTGGTAAAGGAATTAAACCCGTCTCAGACAAAAAACAGTCACATAAATTTAGGAATAATTTACATTGTTTTGGACTTTTGTATAATTACAAAATGTATAATAAATTGTAATATATCGCGCGTGTTTTAGTCTGCATAAAATATAATGTCTTTATAATAATACATTGATAAATATCTATATCTTTGCTGTCTGGACACATACATGTAGGTATATTGTATACTTCCGGGCACTCACAACCAAAGCTAGTACTAATGTAGCGGGGGACATAATATATGTTGTATGTTTACATCCAAAGCTAACCATGCTGTCATGTTTTGGTCTATATGTTGTGGCTGTATTCGGTTTGTCTGTACTTCGTGCCCTAGTGTCACCTGACCTTTGTTTGTTACAGTCTGTACACGTGTTCTGTCGGTGTCGCGCTGGTTCTCGTGTTGGTTTATTTGTCCGTGTTTCTTGACTTGCTGTTGATGTCCGGTGTGTCTGTGGAGTCCTCTGTTTTGATTGGTCTGTGTTCTCATGTCTGGGTATAGGTTTCAGTGTTACTTTCATATCGGGGTAGACCGTTGAATTGAGTTCCTGAGTGCTGCCATTTAGCGTTAGGTAAATTATAACTTAGATAGTAATTAGGTTAAATAGGGACTTAGATGGGAGGACGGGGGATGTTCTAAAAATGTTATAGGAATATGTAGCAGCTAGGCCTGCTCTTGTTTTGTTTATGTTTGTGTGAACCTGTTCCATTTTACGTTGTAAATATTAATGTTATCTATGTAATAAACCTATTAAGTATAATATCCTCTTGGTTATCTTTCCTCAATAAGCAGTGACAAGCAGGAGTGCCGAACCGAACCTTGGTTGCTTCTTATAGGAAGAGTCGGACATAAACTCGGCCCGTCTCCCTCCTATTACACTAATATTAATACCCGGCCTCCAATGGCTCTGGCCCGGCCTGTACTCCAACAATGTTAGAGGTTTAACACGGCGAGATATTTTTTGACAGGCGCCGTATAACCTCTAACTGCCCATAGCTGATTTTCCCGATGCTGACGATAAATTTTTCAAAGTCGGGATTTTGAAAAAAATATAGCGTGTCACTTACATTTAAATGATCAACAAAGTCCAAATAGCATATCTTTCCATAAATACATCATGAAATCAGGAGAATTTCGTGTAAAACACTCAATTTTATACAAATAATGTTTTTCTTATGTCGAAGTGAAGCAGACAACATTGTCGGAAGTAAATTTGTGTCATCCACCTAATGGACATCCTCTATATATTCTATATAATTTGTGTCATCCACCTAATGGACATCCTCTATATTTTCTATGTAGTTTGTGACATCCACCTAATGGACATCTCCGATATATTCTATGTAGTTTGTGACATCCACCTAATGGACATCTCCTATATCTTCCATGTAATTTGTGTCATCCACCTAATGGACATCCTCTATATATTCTATGTAGTTTGTGACATCCACCTAATGGACATCTCCGATATATTCTATGTAGTTTGTGACATCCACCTAATGGACATCTCCTATATCTTCTATGTAATTTGTGTCATCCACCTAATGGACATCCTCTATATATTCTATATAGTTTGTGTCATCCACCTAATGGACATCCTCTATATATTCTATGTAGTTTGTGACATCCACCTAATGGACATCTCCTATATCTTCTATGTAATTTGTGTCATCCACCTAATGGACATCCTCTATATATTCTATGTAGTTTGTGACATCCACCTAATGGACATCTCCGATGTATTCTATGTAGTTTGTGACATCCACCTAATGGACATCTCCTATATCTTCCATGTAATTTGTGTCATCCACCTAATGGACATCCTCTATATATTCTATATAGTTTGTGTCATCCACCTAATGGACATCCTCTATATATTCTATATAGTTTGTGTCATCCACCTAATGGACATCCTCTATATATTCTATGTAGTTTGTGACATCCACCTAATGGACATCTCCTATATCTTCCATGTAATTTGTGTCATCCACCTAATGGACATCCTCTATATATTCTGTATAGTTTGTGTCATCCACCTAATGGACATCCTCTATATATTCTATGTAGTTTGTGACATCCACCTAATGGACATCTCCTATATCTTCTATGTAATTTGTGTCATCCACCTAATGGACATCCTCTATATATTCTATGTAGTTTGTGACATCCACCTAATGGACATCTCCGATATATTCTATGTAGTTTGTGACATCCACCTAATGGACATCTCCTATATCTTCTATGTAATTTGTGTCTTCCACCTAATGGACATCCTCTATATATTCTATATAGTTTGTGTCATCCACCTAATGGACATCCTCTATATTCTATGTAGTTTGTGTCATCCACCTAATGGACATCTCCGATATATTCTATGTAGTTTGTGACATCCACCTAATGGACATCCTCTATATATTCTATGTAGTTTGTGACATCCACCTAATGGACATCTCCTATATCTTCCATGTAATTTGTGTCATCCACCTAATGGACATCCTCTATATATTCTATATGGTTTGTGTCATCCACTTAATGGACATCCTCTATATATTCTATGTAGTTTGTGACATCCACCTAATGGACATCTCCGATATATTCTATGTAGTTTGTGACATCCACCTAATGGACATCTCCTATATCTTCCATGTAATTTGTGTCATCCACCTAATGGACATCCTCTATATATTCTATATAGTTTGTGTCATCCACCTAATGGACATCCTCTATATATTCTATGTAGTTTGTGACATCCACCTAATGGACATCTCCGATATATTCTATGTAGTTTGTGACATCCACCTAATGGACATCTCCTATATCTCCTATGTAGTTTGTGTCATCCACCTAATGGACATCCTCTATATATTCTATATAGTTTGTGTCATCCACCTAATGGACATCCTCTATATATTCTATGTAGTTTGTGACATCCACCTAATGGACATCTCCTATATCTTCTATGTAATTTGTGTCATCCACCTAATGGACATCCTCTATATATTCTATGTAGTTTGTGACATCCACCTAATGGACATCTCCGATATATTCTATGTAGTTTGTGACATCCACCTAATGGACATCTCCTATATCTTCCATGTAATTTGTGTCATCCACCTAATGGACATCCTCTATATATTCTATATAGTTTGTGTCATCCACCTAATGGACATCCTCTATATATTCTATGTAGTTTGTGACATCCACCTAATGGACATCTCCTATATCTTCCATGTAATTTGTGTCATCCACCTAATGGACATCCTCTATATATTCTATGTAGTTTGTGTCATCCACCTAATGGACATCCTCTATATATTCTATGTAGTTTGTGACATCCACCTAATGGACATCTCCTATATCTTCTATGTAGTTTGTGACATCCACCTAATGGACATCTCCGATATATTCTATGTAGTTTGTGACATCCACCTAATGGACATCTCCTATATCTTCTATGTAATTTGTGTCATCCACCTAATGGACATCCTCTATATATTCTATATAGTTTGTGTCATCCACCTAATGGACATGATCTCTATATATTCTATGTAGTTTGTGACATCCACCTAATGGACATCTCCTATATCTTCCATGTAATTTGTGTCATCCACCTAATGGACATCCTCTATATATTCTATATAGTTTGTGTCATCCACCTAATGGACATCCTCTATATATTCTATGTAGTTTGTGACATCCACCTAATGGACATCTCCTATATCTTCTATGTAGTTTGTGTCATCCACCTCATAGACATCCTCTATATATTCTATATAGTTTGTGTCATCCACCTTATGGACATCCTCTTTATATTCTATGTAGTTTGTGACATCCACCTAATGGACATCTCCTATATCTTCCATGTAATTTGTGTCATCCACCTAATGGACATCCTCTATATATTCTATATAGTTTGTGTCATCCACCTAATGGACATCCTCTATATATTCTATGTAGTTTGTGACATCCACCTAATGGACATCTCCTATATCTTCCATGTTATTTGTGTCATCCACCTAATGGACATCCTCTATATATTCTATATAGTTTGTGTCATCCACCTAATGGACATCCTCTATATATTCTATGTAGTTTGTGACATCCACCTAATGGACATCTCCGATATATATTCTATGTAGTTTGTGACATCCACCTAATGGACATCCTCTATATATTCTATGTAGTTTGTGACATCCACCTAATGGACATCCTCTATATATTCTATATAGTTTGTGTCATCCACCTAATGGACATCCTCTATATATTCTATGTAGTTTGTGACATCCACCTAATGGACATCTCCTATATTTTCCATGTAATTTGTGTCATCCACCTAATGGACATCCTCTATATATTCTATATAGTTTGTGTCATCCACCTAATGGACATCCTCTATATATTCTATGTAGTTTGTGACATCCACCTAATGGACATCTCCTATATCTTCCATGTTATTTGTGTCATCCACCTAATGGACATCCTCTATATATTCTATATAGTTTGTGTCATCCACCTAATGGACATCCTCTATATATTCTATGTAGTTTGTGACATCCACCTAATGGACATCTCCTATATCTTCCATGTTATTTGTGTCATCCACCTAATGGACATCCTCTACATGTATATATTCTATATAGTTTGTGTCATCCACCTAATGGACATCCTCTATATATTCTATGTAGTTTGTGATATCCACCTAATGGACATCTCCGATATATTCTATGTAGTTTGTGACATCCACCTAATGGACATCTCCTATATCTTCTATGTAGTTTGTGTCATCCACCTAATGGACATCCTCTATATATTCTATATAGTTTGTGTCATCCACCTAATGGACATCCTCTATATATTCCTTAATCGGTGTCTATTCTATAATTCTTCATACATGATCGTATAGTTTCGTTTGTAATGACACAAAGGAAATGACAGTTGATACTTTGCATAATTATAAATTACAATAAACTTAACTATACTACCACTATAGGCTAGCATTATTAATATTACAATGAGCCACTTTTAATTATTTGATATATATATATATGTCCTTATTTTCAATTTATGTACCTACTCATTTAGCTATATTCCAGTCTCTTATATAATATTGATCTTAAGATCAGTGCTTTAATTTAATGTGCATAAATTTGTGTATAATTATGTCTACATTATTGTGTATATATCGCCTTTTACCTAAATATATGTTTATTTTCATTGATATAAACTGTATTATATATTTTCTGCAAAATACTTATATTTTACATCGCTAAACTTATACAATTTGTGTTTGTATATCCTTTTATTATCTTTATTTTATTTGTTACATAGGTCTAGCCGGTTGTAAAGCCGGAGCAGCTTGTGTTGCCATGTTTATATATGTACCGACTTTAAGGACTAGGTACAGGACAATTCAATATGGCGGAGGTGTTTTTACCAAAACTTGTTATTTTATTAAATACTGCAAAATGCATGACCAAAATAGACCACAAAGTACATTTTGTGATGGAGAATCGATAACTTCAACCATATTTTGGTACGTTAGTTGGTTTTTCTGATATTTGATGTTATATGTCTAAAAACGCGTGCACGTTTGCAGAATACTGCGAAAGATAATAAAAACAATGAATATCATTTTTTGTTACTTTAATATACACAGAATGATAGACGAGCCTTCGATTTTTGAATAAATCTCTCTTTCAATTGAAAACCGCAGAATAAGAGAACGTACTCGTCACATGAATGGCAATTTACGTACATTCAGGACACCGATTACATCTGGATCAAATTTTAAAAATTTCCATCGCCGATCGGCAAATTTATGTGGCACGCCGCATAGCCAAAACAAAAATCTTACCGTCTGCGGTATGACGAGTTATGACATTATGTCAGATCTCTTAAATCAACATCTTCCCGTAGCATGTAGCGAAAAATTATCCTACGCCCTACATTTTCAACTATTTACTGTTTTAGATATCCATACGCCTTACTTAGAGCCATGGTGAAACATCGACAAAATTAACAATTAAATTGGATTCAAGCATGCAGTAAAGGTAAATGCTACTTGGTATATCGTCACAAAGCAAAAACTGCCCGTTCCTATCACGATGAATTGTTTTTAGCGATTGCCAGTTTTCCATTTTTGGGCGAATGTATACAGTTGAGTGTAAGCTAACCTTTACACCTAGTGCACTAGTAGTGCACTACGTTTAAACTAGTAGTGCACTACATTTAAACTACAGGTAAACTAGTAGTGCACTACACCCTGAACCCCATATAGGCCAAATACCCCTACAGGTAAATGGGCAGTCCCATCTACCTGTGATTCTTACCTGTACCTCACCTGTGTAGTACTTAGAAGCTGGCCTTATCATAAGTTAATTTTTACAACTTTAATGTACAAATGTATATATGTTATGTAGTTATTTTTCTCAAACAGCCTTCTTTCTTTCATTTCAAAACTATAAATTTTGTCATCATGATAATTACTGTAAGAGTTAATTGTCCTAAACATTTCTTGCACACAGGACATAAATAAAAAAAATGATAATAATTTAACTTACAATTTTGATGTCTTATATTTTGTAATTTGATCAACATCATTTACATCATTAACGTTTTTTTATGTTTACTTACCAATTTACATTCAAGTATATTGAAAAATTGGAGCATTATAACCATTGATAATTATTTGTTTAGGATATATATGTTCCCCTTGAAGAATTAATAACTACTTAATTAAACTTAATATATATGTTCATTAAATACATTCATCTCTCAGACCTGTATATTCATGGACACGCAATAGAGTTTTGTCAATCTTTATTTTTATTTAATTTTCTATATATCTAGACATGTATGTATAACACATGCAACAGTGTTGATATATATAAAAGAATTTGAATTTGAAAAAGTAATACAACAAATTTTAATTTAGTCAGGTTTTCAGAATGGGTCATATGTTTTGATGTCAAGTTCAAGTTCATTTATTACCATTGGCCTTTCTGCCTCAGGCCTCAGGTAATTACCTGACCTACCTCAGCCTAATCTCGGAACACCTGCTGACGTAAGCCTGTCAGTGACACAATTGAGGTGTGAATTCCTCACCTGACTATCACTGGTCAAATTTGAAACCAGTTGGAGATGACCAGGATCAAATGATAATACATATTTTAAGTTTTGCTCAGGTTTATCATGTTTATAAACCACATTCATGACATGAAATTAAAAAGCATTGAGATTATTTGATATTTTCATATTTCCATTTAAAAAGTGGATATAATCTGTGGACTAGCTCTGGTTTTATACGTCTCTGCTCTGATGAATTTTTGCTTTGTTTCATTTAAAACATTTAATAAATTCAATCATAAATTGATAGTAAATAGAATAAAATTTAAAAAAAATAATTTATTAGAAAACAATATTAGTTTATACCGGTCCTTTACCAAATTCTGATTTTCTTAAATATTGTACTTAAAATAAGTATTTTATGACACTTGAATTAATGCAATCAAATGATACATTTTAATTTTAAATCTTTACACATATATATATACTTATCAAATGAATACATGATGAAAACGTATCTACAGTTTATATTGGGCGAAATATTGTTACGCTCAGTCGCTAAATGCAGTTTGATAAACAATTAAACTAAAATTCATTATACTTAATTTTTTCTAATACAAGAGAATTACAGGGTGTATTAAATATGACTTGAAGGTTTAGGTGTAAATATAATAATTATTTAAAAAAAAAAAAAGAACAATTTAAAACCAGGTCAGTGTAATGGAATCATTTCAATTAATTATACGATCTAATTTCTAAGCATACAACCACAGACTTAGCCAAGTCCATGATGCAACAAATAATATGATACATTTGTATCTAACTTAAAAGGGACAGATACAGATCTACAGGTCGAATCATTTAATTTACCCTCCAGGCATAACTATGTACTTGACCTGCCACGGCCACATCCTCCCAGAGTTGGGGGGACACACCTGTAGGCTTGCTGTAGTTAGCCAGGTGTGAATTTCTCACCTCCCTCTCCCCCAGGGCCATCACTGGCCAAGATTGATTATAGGCTAGGGCCCTAATTGATGAATGATGATCCAATTTGATAATTGATGATAACATTGTATATAACAGTCAATTGGATTACATTTACATGTACAAATGTATATTGGTATGAAGAAGGAATGGCTTTATATGTTTATTTGTACATGAATGTATAATGAAACGAAATAGTCCAATGCCAGTATATGTAGGCATTTTTGCATGGCTTCTTAATATCAAATTCATTAAAGTACTATACTATGTAGAGAATCTGTTATTCTAATATCTGATCTTTTATATTATCTGTTGTTTACTTCATTTCTTTATACACTTTTAGCAGGATTAACTATTGACAACATATAGAGCACATTTACTATACGATTTGAACCAAACACATACATTTCGATTGAATTATAGAATGTAAATATTTAAATGAAAAAGAATCATTGTTACTTGTACCAAAAATTAAGTTATATGTAAGTTAAAGTTTGTTTATCATATACATATATTTAATCTTGACATGCAGTGTATTAATTTTAAACAAGTTACTATGATGATCGAATATCATCCGGCATAAAATCAGATTTTTTCCTTCTTGTGCTTATATAAGTTACAAACTAAAGACTTCTTCATTAGACATCTTCAATAGTATCAACATAAAAATACAGGTAAATCATATTAAATCTGTACAGGTAAGGACACAGGTAGATATGGACACTCCCATTACCTGTATGGGGGTTTTTGTGGTCACACCTGACTGGACGTAGTGCACTACTAGTTTACCTGTAGTTTAAATGTAGTGCACTACTAGTTTAAATGTAGTGCACTCCTAGTGCACTAGGGTGTAAAGGTTAGCTTACACTCAACTGTAGCACGTGAAAAGATGTTGTTCGGCACTTCCGGCAGTGTTTTTTAGGTAATTTAATGATTTTGAAAGAATTGTCAACAAAGTTTAATTTGTGTTGTATAAATTCTGATGGAATTCGTATATATTATACACTTCCGCATGGATCGGACAGTATTAACTCACTGATTATACCGATTCGTTCTCGGCTTCGCACCTGTCAAACATCGCTAGCGTAAATTGTTGCCATCGTAAACATGTGTGGCAGTTGAGGCACAATGGTATCAAAATACATTTCTCAAACTTAATTAGTAATTAGGTAACCGTATCGTAAATGTAAATTACGTTATGTCGGTGTTATTATTTCAATTTTATACCTTTTTTGACACGAAACTTACATTTACATGACAAATGACCTATTCAATATAAAATAATGCCCCTATATTGCCCCCACGAGATACAGGTAACTACTTTTACCTGAACTGAAAACAGCATGCAATGGACGACATTTTTTAGAGGGGGTACCTGAGTATTTCTCCCTGATACTCTGATTTACAGAACAAAATAGAAATTTTAACACTGGGTTATCATTCTATGAACATTGCAGTAACTTTGTATTATTTTTTTTAAATGTTTCAAGTAACTATATGAAACATATTTGCGCACTCCCATTTCGATTATATTTACTGAATATTTTTTTCCTAAGTACAGATTTTTTTAATTTGGGGGGCTTAATTGCATTTTATATCAATATTTAACATAATGGGATAAAGCTTATGCCATGTATTGGAAGGAAACATTAAAACCTCAACATTACCATTTTCATCCAGGTAACAACCAATATGGCTGTACCTAGTCCTTAAGTAAAGTTTACTTGACTTGACTTGATTTGACGTTGCTTATATCACAGCAATATGGATGACTTGCCCAAGTCTACTTATACATTAAATCAGGTCCATCTAGTCGATAAACTTTATTTGGCAAATACGCGGGGTTGTTTTTGCCGATGTCCATTAGGTGGATTGGATTTTTGGCCATCCAAATAAGGAGTTGTAGTAAACCGTAGTAACTCCATATTTGGCCATGCAGACCATATATAAAAACGAGATTTTAGATAACCTCACACATGAACTGTCATGGCGATAGTTTCTTGTGTTTGTCAAGAGGACATTTCTGGTTCTGCTAATTTCGTGAAAAAATATTATATCATGGCAAACACTCGATATTTCAGCAATCCTGCATTATTTTGACAACATTATGCTCAAATGAGGTAGTAATTAAATAAAATCTTACAGATTGAACACTTTTGATTTTGCTCCACTACCAGGCATGGGACCGCTTCGTAGCTCTAACGACGCAATATGTTCTGTTACACTTCGGTTATTGGTAGATTATATGATATTTGTCCTTTTTTCTTCCATGAACTTTTAATGTAAAAAGTCAACGTCAGCATTAAGAGTTACCTCGCTTGGTACTGCGACGTATTGTTGTCGTTCTCATTACTTTTACTTTCGGTTTCGATTCTTGGAATTACCCATAATTCCAAGGTAGAAAAAAACAAACATGTCAACCAGACGCACATGCTTCGTCAGGAATGAATATAAGGAAAGGTCCCCCATAGTGTAAGTTCTTTCCCATTCCCATAGTGTATTGATTTGTATTATGATTATATGTATATCGATCCATGTTTGTAAAGTTTCTAGAGGTGAAATGATGCTGATATTTTGATGTCATATGCATTGAACTAGAATCATGCCATTTTTCGCAGAAAGCACATGGTTTAAAAATGTTGTAATTTCATTTGACAACCCTTTTTTGTACTTTGGTACACCTCTATAACAGTTAATAGCTCAAAGTTTATTTTTTTCGGGACTCTTCATACTTGGCTCAAGATTAATAGAAATATTTCTAGTCATATACATGTAGAATAAATTTATAGTCTGTGAAATGGTATTAATTTACAGGCAGGTTAGGTCACATGTTATGTTTATCACAATGTATATAACTAAAACAACCTATTTGTCAGGCATGTGTGGCCAGGCAAATTTCATTGTAAGATATTAAAATTTCTTCTTCTTGTTGTGATTTGTGAAAACAGAACCTCTTTAGTCATTTTATTATTATGTCTGTGTTTAGGACTCACACAACTAAATAATTTACTATATGTTATTACTAAGCTTTCGAGCTAATAACTTTAATATTTGAAGTTCAACACTTGTGAAAACTGCCTAAATTCACAGAAACATACATGACAAAGGCTTCAAGGGGCATTTAATGGGGAGTTTACTGGCATATTAGCTCGCTACAGGCGTCTGCTTCGGACAACCGGAAATTTACATGTCAAATCAGTGAAATGGGACGGGAACACCCTCTGACGTTTGACCCTATATCAATCCGCCATCACAAATCAAAATCTACCAAAAGTATATATTTTTGTAAAGTTAAATAACTACAGTTTTCATTCAATGCAAAATAGGTCAACAATTACCTATTCAAATTACTCAGAATCGGTGTACTTAGCCGGAACAAATTTTCAGTAGGGACTACAAACGTATGAAACACTTCGTGATAGGCTGATTTAGTTGTGTGAGTCCTTTAAAGGGCCCTAAACCCTTCAGATGTCGAAATAAAGTTACTATTTGAAAGTATATACATTTCCGAGTAAAATGGTGAAATTTGGTTGAAATTGAATTAAAACTGATTAAGAAAACCCAAGTTATTGCACCTAATGTACATTTGCTATTCAGAGCTAGCACCAGGAATTTCTCGTTTCTTTTGCATAACATTTACCTCTAGCACCTCAGTAAAGCACGCACTTAGCAATTTCATATTTTGCACAAAGATCAAATACGCTTACCGCTCAACTGTTTTTGAAAAGAAATCTTGTTACCTCAGTTTCTGTTAATTTTAAAGTCTCTGCAGTAATTAATTTTTATTTTAAGTATTTTTTTATTTAATTTAACAATTAAACACACTTAGAATTCACACACAACTTCAAAATTCTACAGAAAAGATGAGTCATAAAAGGTTATCAAATATCCACCTTAACTGTTTATCTATCAATTATACCAGCTTACATTTAGCACTTCTAGCTCCCCGGGGTGCCTTTATTTTACAGGGAGAATATTGGGGGTAGGGGAGATATAATGCTATAAACGGCTTATTGTATGAGTAAACAAAGTCCACAAACACATTAAATCAATAAACAAGATGTTGAACAAGGTATATATTGTGACAGGAAGCAAGTAATTTCTACAATTTACTGAAAATATGGAATATAAGTTGGATTTAGCCACCAAAACATGTACGTGACACGTACACATATATAAACTCACATGTGCAATATTTATACAAGCTTATTATGTCCCCCAAACGAAGTGGGGGGACATATTGTTTTTGCTCGGTTTCTTATTATTATTATTATTATTCTTGTTTCTTCCACTTTCTTCCGCCGCGGAGGTTTCCGCCGTTTTCTCAAAAACTACTGGACGGATCTTAACGAAACTTCACCCACATACTCATTAGGGGTGGGGTGTGTGAAAACGGGTTGTTTTTTCGCGACCGGAAGTCCAAGATGGCCGCCAGAGCTAATTTCCGTTTTTCAAAATTCAGTCTTATTTCAGTAAAAATTGGTACATGGGTGTTTTAAGGGATGCTGAATAACATGGTAACATATTAAAGTTTGGTTGCCACCGAAACGAAAAAGGAGGCCTCTGATTGGTCGAAATTTATATATTGTCCGATTTCAATGAAATTTGATATATATGTGTAGTATTACACCAACAACATTGTCGTAACCTCCGTTTCGTGATTCGTCAACATGGCCGCTATTTCCTGGCTTCTGATTGGTCAGTTCCTACCAAAGGGGTAGTTTGGGGGACATCTGTAATGGTACCCCATTACAATTAGCACTTGTTATGTGATTGTTCTATTTATTGCTTTCTTCTGACTATAAAACACGCATGCATTTATAATTTTTATGAAGGAAGAGCCTGATAATGACTGGGCAGAGTTGGAACTGGGGTTGGGGGGGGGAGGGGGTGAAGACAGCACACTAGATCTTTGTTCTATCAGAATTTGGATGCTAAAACCTGGTACACATATCAGTTAAGTTTTATTAACACGTACACAGATTAATTATCACAGTTAATTGAACCAAACTTACTTAAAAACGTGAGTATGAGGGTCAGTACAACAATACAGGCTTCAACGCAGGGCCATGTTACGCCAGATTTTAAATAATTTTAGAGTTTTTTTGTCAAATTAAATAGTTTTTCACACCGAAAAATGTGCAAACACTCAATGACAGTGGCTGTCTTTGAAAGAAATATCCGGAAGCACAGAAAATGTTCCATAGGTCAAGCGCATGGCTAGTTTCATTAAAGGACTCACACAACTAAATAATTTACTATATGTTATTACTAAGCTTTCGAGCTAATAACTTTAATATTTGAAGTTCAACACTTGTGAAAACTGCCTAAATTCACAGAAACATACATGACAACGGCTTCAAGGGGCATTTAATGAGGAGTTTACTGGCATATTAGCTCGCTACAGGCGTCTGCTTCGGACAACCGGAAATTTACATGTCAAATCAGTGAAATGGGACGGGAACACCCTCTGACTTTTGACCCCATATCAATCCGCCATCACAAATCAAAATCTACCAAAAGTATATATTTTTGTAAAGTTAAATATCTACAGATTTCATTCAATGCAAAATAGGTCAACAATTACCTATTCAAATTACTCAGAATCGGTGTACTTAGTGGAACAAATTTTCAGTAGGGACTACAAACGTATGAAACACTTCGTGATAGGCTGATTTAGTTGTGTGAGTCCTTTACAGCAAACCATGTAAACAAATTTGCTATATTCAGTTTCAATTTAAATCAAATTAGAATAAATTTGATAACATGCATATTGTAGGTTAAACTCCTTATTAATTAACATGTTATATAGGCATATATTAAGGCAAGTCCTGAACTTGTATAGGCAATTTTCCATGTATTGGCAATTTTGTGCATACTTGGCAATTTTGTTTATTGGCAATTTATTGGCAATTGTATAGTTGGCATTTCTTGGCAATTGTTGGCAATTTTAAGGCAAATGTTGGGAATTTCTTGTGCTATAGGCAATAGTTGAGATCTATTAATTCCTCATTGTAGGTCTCTACCCTCAACTCAACTTGGAGGTTTGTGTTTGTGTGACATAAAATGGAAATTGAAATAAAGGAACTAATCAAACAACAGAACTTAATTTATTAGGCTTTTACTGTCCAGAACAGCACACAATATAAATTTTTTTCTCGTCGTGAAGAGCTTCATTATCACAGCTAAACCAATTAAAGCCAGCTCGAGGCACCCAACCAAACACTCTACTTTTATATTTATATAATGTATTATACTGTAATGTAAAAAAGTGTTTGATACCAACACTGATCTTGTTGAACAAATTATGTTATCCTCTTAAGTTCTTAATTTTGATTTTTTTGAAATTTTCAAATATTCAATCTATTATTAAAATTTATGATCGATCATCGCTATGTACAGCAGGAATATTCAAACGTTAAAAACATTCAGTCCACGCACTAGCACACCTGGACACGCCCAACAAACAAGTTAAAGGTTAATATAGACACAGGACTATATATATATAAATACCGACTTGCATGGACTATGTTATATATATTAAATAAATGACTATCAACACCATCCTTCTGAACCTTCGGATGGGTAATAACACAACACAGTTATTAAAGAAAAACCAGATCAGTTAGTACTAGTGTCACAATTGAATGTTGAGTGCAGTATATGCTGGGTCTGCGCTGGGTATCTTATATTATAATTTGGCCGGGTCCTATCCTGAATAAATGGGGTCCTTCTGTATAGTTTAAATGGGAATCCTGGGGTCCTTTTCAGTTTCTATGCTTGAAAAAAGATATAAGGACGGCTTCAATGCAAACCCTGATATATATACACTCTTACAAATTGTATATTTTAATTATATACATATTTAACAAATAATGCATGGCACTGATCATGAGGGCAATAATGACTGGTCAGTCAACCAAAAATATGTATATGGACTGAAGTGGAGCCGAGGTCCATATACATATATGTACAAATGTACATATTTTTGGATGATCATGACTGACCAGTCCATAAACTCTCATAATGATATTGCCCGAAGTGACATGCAATATTTGTTATGTTATACCGAATCTACCCGACATGACCACATAATAAGTAAATATGTAATAAAACCAGACCATTAGATCAGCTAGACACCATTTTGCTCATTGTCTACGTGTGTTACGTGACCTCTGGAATAATGACGTCACTTCATTGTCTATAACGTCATCCTGCAATTATGACGTCAACATATACATGTATTACATTACCTACCACAAAACCGAAAGTATCACGGTATACCATGGTATTTAGGCAAATACTGCGGTACAACTACCAAGGTATACCACCTAGATTGAAAGTTTGAGCTAGTCAAAGGTCTCTGGCTGTTTTTGTTATGGAGCCAATCAACAAGAAGCCTAATGTCATAAGTTTCTCTTTGTGTTATCCTCTAATATTGTTTGAATGAAGCCATGTCTGTTCTATATAGTTAATCAGCAAACGTATAGGAGATTATAATTTAATCTTACTGGAATTCCATTTGATCTACATGTGTGTAACAAGTAGTTCATTGTTAAGTTAAATGAAAGTCCCAAAAATTCAAAATATTAAATAACATTGATTATTTTGTAGGAATATACACAGGAATATACGTACACTGTATAATGCACATTAAATTGATTAATTATTACATTGAATTGTTTATAATTGTATGATTTGATATAACTCTGTGTTCTATTTTTCATATTATTTATGCATCATGTGTCTGTCAGTTTTATCAATTTTCATCAAATTATATATTTGCAGTTTGTTTTGGGCACCTCGGCCGATCCAACCAAAGAGACGTCAACAGAATAAGAATTCAAAAACCAACACAGACTTCCAAATCATCCTGAAAAAGATCAGGTTAAGTATTAATATAGCCATCGGGTATTTTTCACAGCTCAAGTCTGTGATCTCAAAAAAAAATCTTGTTAAAGATATAGTGAATTTGTTCATTCATATCATACAGGGATTTGATTACCTTACATTTTAAAACTGGGAGTCCATTGGACTGCAAACCAAGAATTTTGAGGGTCCACGAAGAAAAAATGGGAGTCCAAATATTTAACATTCAACTTCATGCATAAATAATCATTTAATGTCACTGTAAAGCTTTTCATTATTTACTGAATTATTGATTGAATTAGTATATTCAACCATAGGTTATAAGACTAGTGAGGAATCATTATTCTTTTTGTACATTTTGTAAGTCTGGTTCCTGTATAATATGAAATAACTGATTAGATTCAGTTTCCATAATAACAAATGCTATATGTGATTTCCAACAGTTTACAACTCAGCAATCACATCAGTACAATTACTGTTATTACATGTTGAAGATTAGAATGACCAAGATCAATTTTCATTAGTGATGACGTTACTTTTTAAATAAATAAACAGAGGATGCTGTGATAGAAATTATAAATTCAATTAATAGCCTGGCCACCTGAATATGAAACAATTATTGAACCTTAGAAAACACATTACAAAAACAAAATTTTTGACTGCTCCTGAAAATCTGTCCGGATCGGTTTCAGTATTAGAAAACACCAAAACAAACATGGCATGATTTATTTCTGACTTTTGGAGAGATTACATGAAATTCCTGTACCCTATATGCTTATGGCAAGTAAAGAAAATGATTTGCAAGGAAGGTGCCGTTTTGGTGGTTAGTATTGACTTTCAATATTGTTTCTGCTGCGAATAGAGCCATCTAGTACATTGTGAAAAATAACAACAGAATGCCAACCTGCTTCGGGGATTACTCCATCTACATAATGTTTTGATATACTGTATATTGCAATGAAAATTCTTGGGAAAATACTGATTTTAGATATTATTTTCAGTTACCCAACAGGAAGTACAAAAAAGGGGGGCAAAATATACCGAGCCTGCAATACAGTAATTGTCTGTTTTATCGTACCTGTATTTGAAGTACTCGATATATATATATATGTATTTGTTGCAACCAAGGAATTAAAGCAACGAACAACATGATAATTAACATGGTGCTATATTATTATCAATGTCAATTAGGTGTACAATGCAACTGGAACCTACAGATCACGTGACATAGTCTTCATTTGGACTGTCTCTCGTGTTATCGTATATACACTGTACGACTATGGTGAACCCCGGTCAACTTATATTAAAGTACACATGTCCGTCTCGTATCGAAATACGGTCATGGGAAATAAAATTTGGAACAATGTTACATGTGAACTTGTTGTAAACAGATGAAGTGTCATCCTTGGTGAGTGAAAACAACACAAATCAGTGGGATTTTGTACTACGTATATACTTTAATAGAAGTTTTACATAGACACAGCTGTGTGACAATCTTTTTCCTATTTTGATGGGTACCTGGGTATACATTTTTGGACCCGGTTACTTCTCCAACCCGAACCGTACTAGAATATACGCAGGAATTTGTGTCTGATCATATGATATACAGATCTAGACAGCTTATTTTTAAAAATGTGTATAATTTTGACACTGTCTTGAAAATTTTGAAAATCAGTTCAATTCCTTTACTAATTTTGACTAAAGAGCATGTGAGTGATTCAGATCCATTGGGTCTCTTGTCTTCCAATCTACATTATGTAGATATGCTAGAATCAATTTTGGTTTATTTTTGTTTTACGTCCTATTAACAGCTATATGTTCATTTAAGGAAGTTCCAGGTAATGGAGGTGGAGGAAAGCCGGAGTACCCGGAAAAAAAACACAGACCTACGGTCAGTACTTGGGAACTGCTGCACTTGGAATTTGAACTATCAACCCAGAGGTGGAGGGCCTTGGTAGAATGTCAGGACACCTTAACCACTCGGCCACTGCGGCCCCTGCTAGAATCAAATAGTCTTCATATATATATATATATATAGATGAAAGAGTGTGTGACTGCAGCTTCTCTTTTCAGATTTGAGAAAGTAGCCTCCAATGAAATGAGATGCAATTGATAAAGACTTATCCTTAACTTTGAAACTACACTGATGCAATAAGGTAATACTAATTATCAAAACCGGATTCCGGGCCAAAATATCCAGATTTTTCCCACTCGCCACATGGCTATACCTGGTAATTTTATCTTGCATTTTCAAATTTTTACACAGATATGCGAGTCATTTACTAGCAACTTGCATTTTGGAGCCCAGTTAATGTTACCCAAATTCAGTCAAATTCAATGAAAGTTGGTATGTAGATGTATCATGACCCTACAAACCCAACTAGCTTTAATGTGATAGATCAAAAAGTTGCCTCAATTTCAAAATTCAGGTGACCATTAAGGCCCATGTGCCTCTTGTTTATTCTATTTGTTTGTTCTTTTAATATTGTGAATGTTTTAAGTGCATTTGGTACATTGTATATATATGTATTCACCATCGTTAAAATGACTTTGACAGAATAAGACTAATTACCAGTATATAGAATATATGCCAATAGCTATAATATATATGTATAACCAGTCATTTCAGCGCTTGACACATTACTCTATATAATGTCAAGAAACTTTGAATTAAATGCATTTCTGCTGGTAATCTTCATTATATTGGGTTGCAGCACAAATGTTAACATACCTAGGGATTTTGTTGAAAAAACCTACAGAATTCCCTATGCAACCTTTCTTAAAATTTATGATTTGTAAAATCACATAAATTGCATGTACATGTAAATGGTATTTACAGGCTTATCAAGTCTTATGCAATTACAGTTGTTTTTAAGTGCGAGCAAGCACTTATTGTTATTGGTCGGCTCTGTGTCCTCTTTCCGGTATATGTGCAAAATTTTTTTTTACTTTTGTGCACTCATGCCATCAGAAATAGAATATTGTACAATGTATATAATTACTCCTTACCAAATATCTACTTATTGTGAATGTGCAAAATTAAACATTTAGCTAAATAAAAGTTCGGTCGAACATGCTACGATACACATTTTGTAGGTCAGCACAAGGTGAAGCGGTCTATCTTATCAGCGCTTGTATGGGTCACGATTGTTAAGCGCTTTGGTGACAGACAGCTAGGGGTGATAACTCATAACTTGCGGAATCTTAGAAGCATGAATTTGACGTCTAAATTTTGTACTCTGTTTTGTTGGATGAAATGCTTGGTAATACTTCAATGACAGCTACTCGGTTCGTCTGGGGACTCATTTTATTGGTGTAAGGTATAATTTAAACGAATGCTGGCAAATAAACACTTTTAAAATATTGAAAAAATAATGTAATTTTCATACCAGTCATGAGGACGGCGGTCAAAACAGAACAATGAAACCGAATTTCTATTAGATACTACATGGACATTTCTGGCTATTTTAGATATTGCCAATATGATAAAAATTGATAGAAATTACAACGTTTTAGGGGAAATATTGGTAGCATTATGTAGACAAAAACAGATTGCCAAAAAAGATCAATAAACGAAGATATTCATTGAAATTTGATTTTAATTGTTTACAGCATACATACAACAGGAATATTGATAAGAAGTTACTCGTTTCTTGCATTCCACGAGCATGAATTTCAGTGTTCAATTGCAGCTGCAAAGCCATCATAATGTAAAATTATGTGTAGAGTGCTTTTTAGTATTATTATTTACAGACATGTAAGTGAATTTATTGAATCAGTTGAAATATTATCATCATTATTAACGAATTACTTAAGAATCAAATGCTCAAAAAAGATGTTAAAATCACTTAACCATGTAAATAAATTCAATCTAAGTCATGTCAGTGCTGATTAGAATTATTTCACATGAATCAGACTTTTTTTAGCTGTAAAATAATAATTCAAAAACACAACATTTAGATATATTTACAATAAAACATTTTACACTGGATACATTCAGGGGCTTGAGGTTTTATATTTGAATTTTTTTTTTTTTTAATTTAAAACAAAATCTACTACTATAATCACCGTTATTAACACCATTTCCCTAAAAGCAACCCTATCCCTTTTACGAGTGTATTGAAGTTGTGTAGGTGCCCCGACTAATCATGACAAAGCTTAATTTGTCCATATTACAGTTCAGTATACCTGCTATGCGCATTTTTACTGAACAAAACCACAAATATCGGTAATACACCATATTGTCCGAAACTGATGACAGTAATATCGCACATCATACTACCCATTCTCAGGCAAAAAACATTGTATTTATGACTTTATAGAAACAGCTTTTTTGTTCATACATGTACATGTATCTTCTTTTTGTTGAAATCAATTTTTAGGTGCTCTGTGCGCTATTTACGGCGAATACTGTAAGTGAAATCCTCAGGAGGTGGGAGCACTTCATGTCTTCCAGAAATATTTTTAGTTCATTATTTATTATTGAATTTGCAGATTCACCATGTGCTTCTACCAGTGGCAATACCCACGCAAGTGAGCCACCTGCTTCAACTTCATCCACCTCTGGACATCCCATGCGACATCGCAGATGCAAATTTGTGGGGAGACGCATTTCACAAGTGGTATATTAATGTTTCAACTAAACAGACGAAGTGGTGTGAAGGGAAGAGATGACCAGGAGGGGCAGAGTATGAAGTGTCCTACAAAAGTGAAAAGGAAAAGTACCTCACAGATCACCTTCAGCAAGATCTTGACACAGGGGCTTTGAAGTTTATTGACATACTGGTAATGTCATGTTACGATTTATAAGTCAAGAGTTATTTCCCTTTAGTTGCAACACTGTCATGTTACGATTTATAAGTCAAGAGTTATTTCCCTTTATTTGCAACACCTAAGCGAGGTGCGTGAGTTATTGTCGTTAATTCGAACGCATGGCAGCGTGAAGAAGTTTTGTGTCTATAAAGCAGAGAATCCAAGGTGTAAGTGAAATGTCAATTAACATAATCATGACAGATTAATAGTATATGAGCCAATGACTCGATCTATGCATATTGTGTTATATCGAACTGGAGAAATACGTTATAATTTGTACTTATTAATGTGTCAGTGATTACGACTGATGCGTCAGGATTTATACGCATATAATAGTTGCTACCATACATCCGTTTGATTTGAGTATAGGGTTATTTCTCAGGAGTTTAGAAGTCCAGTTTATATTTGCATGCCCTAATATAAATTCCCCATGGTGTATTTTGGCTTCCAAGCGTGCTAATTACACGCATTTCTGCGGTTTACCGTATTTACTCTAATAATACTATTACCGATAACGGTGAGTACGGATTCTACACTCCTGACCTCAATATATATTTTAGTTTTGCATACCGAACTTGTTGTCATACATATTGTATACTTTCAATAGGTTATAAAAACCATTATAGGTAATTGCTGCCATGTAGATTAACCAGGTTATATGGTTAAGGATAAAATAATGAGGGTAATTATGTACATCATAACAAACAACAGATAAGATTTTATGTAAAATGTATTGTTGTATTGTTGCAGGTTTTTACCCTCCTTCTCTGGGGGTTTGTAAAAGGATTAAAGGCTTAATCACAGCACAGGTAATATAATGATGTGGGTATGTACCAATGCAACAAGCCACTTGAAAGTGCAACGTTATAGTAAAAGTAGAACACTTGACAGGTCATGATCAGCAAGGGTGGTCATGGGGCTATTTTTGTCCTGTAGTCATAAATCCTTGAGCTTTTGGCAAAATGGTCAATCTTGGTGAGATTGATTTTTAGTCGATTGAGTCCTTGTTGAATTTTAACCAACTTATCATGTCATAAGGAAATGTTCATCAGTGGATACTATAGTATCATAAATAAGGGGGTGGGGGTCATTTTAACATAATGGTATTTTGACCCTGGGGTCAATTTACTTTGGGGTTCAAATTACCATACTGCACCGGCCGTCTTGGTGAAAGGCATGTCAGCTCTCCACTGGAACTCCTGATCACTCTTGCAATGAAATATATTAATAATGAAGTATTTCTTTATTGAAATGTACCATGTAATATATGGCATGATGGTAAATATTGCTTATGTCCATTTGATTGATGATTTTAATCATTATTTTGTCCTGATGCAAATAAAACTACCGTGATTGGACACAAAATCAACTAGCTGTTTTTGAAAAATAAATGTAGGACTGAATTAGTTGATTAATTGTAGAGAGTATGTCTAAACCTTTAGGCTTTCTTCTGTTGCTATTCCAAAGTGTCACTTGTTGTGAAATTGTTAATGCTTTTGTTTATAGTGAAACAATACCAGCAGTCATGATGCATTCAACTTATAAAACTGTGAACTATTTACAAACCTGCTTTTCTTAAATAATTAGTTTAATTTTGTGGAAAGTTTTTGAATATTATAATATCTATATTGAAAATAAGAACATTTCCTTTAAAATTGTTTTATTAAATAAATTTATATGATAATTGCTACATATGATTTTATTGAGAATTATCTCCCTTGGTTTCAGTCTGTTGTCTATGTGTCCCCATACCTTTCTTCACCTGTGTTTTACCTGTTCTAAAAATAGACCACTTTTGAACTACATTTTTGACACATGACACAGGCATTTTGGAATCTATTTATTGTAATTGTTCCTGTATTTAAATGGACTATTGTAAGTCAAAGACAATGTCTCCAGGGTTTTCTCATCAAATACTTATAGAGTTGATGTTGAACAAAATTATTTGTATATTTTTTTCATCTATAGAGCAGCAGTGAACTTCAGAAGCTGTGTTGTGCCAAAAAACTAAATTGCCTAAAAAACTATGTATTAAGTACATTTTCAATATTTTCATTTATTTGCATACAAAATATGTATGCATATATATATAATCGTTGTTAGTGAACATAAATTGTTGCAAAAATATCTCTATTCCCATTAATTTACACTGTTTTAACCTTGGTCGCTTCAAGATATGTTATATGCAAAACTGTCTGGTGCTCGCCCTTAAAAAACAATGAACCCGCAGTTCAACATTGTAAATTCGGTTTTCAGTTTGTGTTTTCCAGATTTTGGTTCAATTCAAAATGTATTGAAACTTTATGTAGTTACTAGCATCATCATACTGAACATCTTAGTGAAATTTGGAGGAAATTTATATACAGGTTTTGCTGTTTTGGGTCAAAAACATGGGAATTTTGAGAATTTGCGTTAAAGTCCACTTTTTATAGTGTGGCTGATATCGGATTCAATTGAAACTTAGGGTAGTTACTCATATTATCATACTGAAGACCTTAATGAAAATTGGAGGAAGTTTTGGTGAACTAGATCATATCTCTGCCATGCATTTGATTCACTGCATAGTGTAATTTATATACAGTGTACCCTCGTTATACTGCCACCTTTCGTCCACAGCAATTATGGCGGTATAACGAGGGTGGCGATAGTATCGAATTATGAAAATTATTACCAAGAATTAAATTGCATAATAGATTGCAATTCCAACATTTTATTAAAAACAAGCTTAGTATTATATCGTCCTATCGGGAGGTTTGTATTTTAAAGGTTGTGGCAGATGGCGATATGCGAGGGTGGCAAACTTAACGAGGTAATTATAGGTTTAGAGGTTTAGATGGTGGTATGCGAGGGTGGCGGTAGATTCGGGTGGCGTTAGGTCAAGGGTACACTGTATAATGTGTATGGTATTGCAAAAGTTAATTTCTACTTGCTTTCAAGTTTTATACTTGACAGACCATGCCCACTAGTGCACATTAAGCTTGTTTATCTGTAAAAAGATTCTAAACACACAATTAGCGATTCGTGTACCAGTGCAACAATACATTGTGTAAATGGAACCGAAATAAACCCAGAAAAACCTGAGCCAAACCAAATAAATCCTGAACCGTCCTGTAACCCCTACTGATGACCTCCATTTCTAACAGAACATGTAAAAATGTTAAACTACACTGTCAAAAGCCATACATCATGGTCTTTCTTACACATGTACATTGATATCACCTGTGAGTCATGTTTGGTTTATTTTTCTTTTACATTCTATTTACAGCTACTGCTAGGGTCATTTAAAGACATGCCAGGTTTTGGAGTTGGAGGAAAGCTGGAGTACCCGGAGAAAAAACACCGATCTTCAGTTTGTACCTGGTTACTGCCCCACACCGGTTTCAAACCTGCAACCCAGGGCGTGCGGTAGGATGTCAGGACACCTTAACCACTCGGCCACTGCAGCCGTCTTCGGCTTCCTGAATCTGTTTGACCACTAGCCAATGGGTGAGATATGCACTCAAGTCATGTTTAACAAGTAAGCTTCTCAAGGCAACAAAAGAAATAATAATTAGGTCTGTTGATTTTGTAGATTTGTAATAATTTGATTCCTGCTTTGAACAGATTTATACATCATGAATACAAAATAAGAAATGAAATTAACTGTTCAAGTTAACTTTATCCTTCCAGTATTTGGTAAGTCTTACTTTTTACTTTCAGTGTTTGACGCAAATGCTAGCTTGGGCTAGTAGAAATCATGTCGGTTACCAGAAACTGTTTCACAACTAGCCAATGAGTGTGACTTCGCACCAGAATATGGACCATTTCATGCATCAGTAGCCGCAAATAATGACCTGTCAATACTTTGTGTAGAATTGTACCAGAGGTCCACCCTTGACATGCATGTATCTGGAGATATAGGTAAATAGCTAAACATGTATCTCATTGGTAAACCGCGTGCAATAAAGAGAAATTAACAGTTAGATCTAACATCACATCTAATACAGTTTATTCCATTTTATATCACTCGTGTTTATATCATGGGCTCCCAGACATCATTTTCCCTCAATATAATTTATGTAATTTTATTATGCCCCTGCGGCTGCCATGAAATGGGGGGCATATAGTGTTACCCATGTCCTTCCCGTCCCATGGTAATGTAACCAGCTGGGAGTGAGGGCATTTATGTCTCGCAGACATTTCTAGTTTGATGTTGATGTTGACATATTTTTTTCTGGAACAGCCCTAAGCACAACACACAAAAAAATGCATGCGTTCATTGTGCTTACATTGCGCACACATCGTTCACCTATGGTGTGCACAACTGGGCAATCTAAAGACAGTTAGTTCATCTGTACAATAGTCGCACTCACGTACGATTTGGTACAATTGGTCGGTAAATAATACAAAATGAAAAAATACAGAACACTCTTGTCGAAATACTATATGAATTTGCATCATATTGATTGAGATTATGTTAATTTTACAATATACAGTGAAGCAGTCAAATGCGGGTTTAGCTTCCCAGTAACAGAACAGGTAAATAACATGCCAGAGTTTTATCTGTCCTGTGTCCGGCAATCTGCTATGACAGCCATTACTGAGTGACCGTTATGAAATCTAATTGGACGCTTATGATTAGTTATTTGAAGTTTACTATAGTTTATATAGCAGAAAGACAGTTTTGGATATTTTGTCCATTTCCAGTTTGAAATAAGTCCAACTTGATTGGAATAACAACCATGAAATGACAGTTTGATATTGGAAGAATTTCGACTCTGGCCTACCCATTGGACTATTGGGAGGGGCTCAAAAGGGTCCAACTGGCTTAATTTCAACAATCTTCTTCTTTAGACCAAGATGTGCCTGTTGGCCTCTTGTACTTAATATGAACATTTTGTGGGGACAGTATGACACAAAGATGATTGGAATTAAACAAGAGTTAGCTGACCAAAAAGTCAATGTCACCAGGTCAAAGGTCAAGGTCAATTTTTACATCTTTTCATTGATGAGCATTTTGTTACGACATTGTGAAGCAAAGCTGATCGGAATTAAACAAAGAGTCAACTAATTGGATGTCTAGGTCAAAGGTCATGTCAAATTTTATATCTTTTCACTGATGAACATTTTGTTATGACATTATGAAGCAAATTTGGTTGGAATTTAACAAGAAGGTAGCGACCAAAAAGTCAAGGTCAAAGGTCAAGGTCATATTTTATATCTTTTCACTGATGAACATTTTGTTATGACATTACGAAGCAAAGGATTAAACAAGGATTCAACTGACCAAAAGGCAAAGTCTTTAGCTCAAATTTTAAGTTCAAATTTTATAGCTCTTTACTGATGAATATTTTGTATTGACATTGTGAAGAAAGTAGATCAGAATTAAAACAAGGAGTTAACTGATCAAAAGTCAAGATCACAGTGTCAAAGAGGTCAAGATCATTGATTTAAAGGTCAAGGACACCGCCTGTAGCTTTCTTTTTTGAGAAGTCAGTTGAACAAAAATCAAAGTCACTGAGTTTGATCGTTGGGTTCAAAGCTTTGGGAACGATGATTTTGGGAAATCTATAGATGTACATGTATAAGCAGGACCTTTTTCTACCTGTCATTTTTCTAGCTCAAACTTTGTTTAAGTTAATCATTCTTTCAGTAAAAGTTATTAGTAATTGCAGTACATCAAAACTCGGTTGACTGTCAAGGCCCATGTGACTCTTGTTTAATCAGTCACATAAAATATCCAGAAAAAGATGTGATTTCCATTGATTTCAGATAAAACTTGTACAAAATATTGCATAGAAAATAAAAAATAGCACAAAAATAAAAGATTTTCATGAAATAATGTATCCCGATTGAAGCATCCTCATAGGTATATTGACTAGCTTACTTATAGTTATTGATATTGGAAATGCACTAGATTAAGTTGAAAATCATGTTTCTCTTAATGTCACATACCTGGTTATATCATGTTTTTGTCTGACAAACCTTACATGATATAAAGAGGTATGCACTGTATTAACTTAGGGTGCCTATTATGGACACATTTGGGTGGTCTAGACCTACATCAGAATGCAGTGTTCCATAAAAATTATGAGTCATTTATGATATGTTATAACAACAGCTGAGATTGAGTGTATTTTAAAAGTAAAAGTATATATGTACACTTCAAATAAAACATGAATGGAAGAAATGAAAGAAAATGTCAGTTGTGCTATGGTATATTTCTATAGTGTAGTGGTTATCACACTTGCCACTCTGTGGTGAGAGACTCGGGTTCAAATCCTGATGGAAAAAATAAATTAGCACTACTTGAACTTTGTAAACATTGCAAATTTAAATACATTTAAATATAAATACTTGTAACTTGTATAATGCATTCTATATATTTTTTTCTCTATTCTTGTCTTGCCCGAAGGGCCAAGTGAGTTAATGTGATGGTGCAGCATCCGTCGTCCGCCCTGCGTCCATCAACTCTTCCTTGGAAAGATTTCTTATAAAATACTGAAAGGCCTAGTGGCTTGAAATTTGGCTTGTAGCTTTCTTGATAGGATCTGTACAAAGTTTGCGAAAAGAAATGACCTTGACCCATATCCAAGATCACAGGAGTCAAATATGTTGAAACATTTAAACAACTTCTTCTGAAATACTGTCAGGCATAGAGACCTTATAATTCACTGGTAGCTTCCTTGGATGAAGCTGAACAAAGTGTTGGGGGAAAATGACATTGACCAATATTCAAGGTTGTCAATTCTGTTAGAACCTTTAAACGACATTTTGTGATTAACTTAAATGCCCAGGAGCATGATATATGGCTGAAAGGTTCCTTGGATGAAGCTGACATAGTTTGCGAAAAGAAATGACCTTGACCCATATTAAAGATCACAAGGGTCAAATCTGTTCAAACCTTTAAAACGACTTCTTCTGATTAACCAAAAAATTGGATGAAAGGTTCTTTGGATAAAGCCTGACAAAATTTGTGAAAAGAAATGACCTGTTAAAACCTTTAAACAAATTCTTCTGATTAACCAAAATGCCCAGAAGCATTATACATGTATATGGCTGAAAGGTTCCATAGATCAAGCGTGGCAAAGTTTGCCAAAAAAATTACCTCAACCAATATTTAGGGCTGGGCAGTTTGACCTTTTTACCATGGTATAAAATTGTGATGGTACAATGTACGTACCATGGTACATTAGTCCTGTACCGGTTTTTTGGGGACTTTCATTAACCTTATCAAAGAACTTTTTGTTGACATAGGTCAATTGGAATTCTGAAATGGTTTATTTATAATTTCCTGTAAGTTTGCTGATCAACTAGGACAGACATTGCTTCACTCAAACAATATTAGAGGATAACACAACAAGAAACGTATGACAGGCCCATTGTTGATTGGCTTCAGAACAAAAACAGCCAGAGACCTTTAGCTATCTCAAATATTCAATCAATGTGGTATACCATGGAACGTGCCTGAATACTATGGTACTTTGATTTTGTGGTACCCAGCCCTACCATCATTTTTCAAAAGTCATACCTCCATGATTAAAGAATAGCTGTGTCAGAACTCTCGCTCTTTAAGTCTATTTCTGTTGCTGGAGTGTATCTGTGTGTGTTCACTGTGTGTGTGTTCACTGTGTGTGTGTTGAGAGAGTGTAGTGTTTTTTGGTCTACCGCGTGACACCGCTTAATTTACATATTTTTTTTTAATTTAAATTTCCATCAATTCCATCAACTGCCTTCCATGTATGTTCAATAGTTGTGAGTTATCGGCCTCTACAATTCATTCCATCTGTGACATCCTTTAGGTGTCACCCCACTAGTAAAATATCAGTACAAGAAAAACTAGGAACAAACATTTGACGATCTGTAAAATTAAACTAATTTTATTATGAATATTTTCATACTATACGATCGAAATCATTTGAATCGTTGGGTGATTTAGCCCATTTGGCTGTTGTGTATATTTGTTCAATAACGGAGAGTCTTATATCATGAAGCTTTTATCAAAACTGTTTAACTTCACGTGTCGCGGTATTATTGTTGTTAATTCAATTAAATGACATTTGAGTTTTCCATTTTTTTTTTTTTTGAGACAAGTATAGGTAAAAACATGTTAACAAAATATTGCCTTACTTACATGACCTTTCATATTGGGGAAAATATGTGGACTACACCTTTGGTAGCATTCTATCCAGTGTGGCAGATGAATTCAAAGATTATCTTAGAAACTGCTATTAAATTGACCAGCGAAAGAATAAGATATACTATCATTCTGGTTTTAGGATGTATAAGGCTATTTGACGACCGATTAATATAAACAGTATGGTGTTTCGCAAACCAACTCACAACGACCAATGCCTCCAGTTCGACAGAAAACAAACCTAACATTCTAGGGGGTCATACGTACACAAACTTGTAGCGCCAACTCGATCTTCTCTACTGAAGAAGCCAGAATTGAGGAGAACCAACTCACACAATTACTGAGTGTGCTGGGCTATACCAGTTGGCCGTCGCCTACCAAAAGCATCGACCATAGATGGTAAACCAGTATGGGATTGCCAACGAGCCAAAGGCAATATCACCACGACCCCCCCCCCCCCCCCCCCCAATACATAGGAGGAGTAATGTGGTCAGCTGAAAACATAAGCAATGTAGGGGTGATAATATATTCTGAACCCCATCGTGCCAACCGAGGTATGTTGGGCCCTCAAGGGAAAAAATACACACCAGAGACAAGTCTGGTACCAGCTACCATATCAAGAGTGTATACTATCTGGCGGCATATGTAGTCGAGACTGAAAGACTTCTTCACAAACAGGTATCAAAAACACAACCACGACCCTTATTAAGAAGGTGGCCAGGTGCGAGAAAATTTCCACTCATTTAAACCTGATTACATCAGAGTAATTACGTAACACACACACACATGCTTCACATTTTACATATAGTAATAGATACCGTATGCCGGTAAAATGCATAAAACTGCATGATACAGCTGGTTTGTTTTTCTAGGACTCGTCAGTGATGCTAGGAGCCAAAAGGTGAGAATAGAAATTTTTAAACAAATATAGAAGCATAAGGGTCAGGTGCGTGACACCCTTTAATTTATGAATTTAGAAAAAAGAATTATCAAGAACCACGTTGATGCCAACGGGAGTCAAGGAGGCTAAATGTATGTTCATGAAAGTATGGGAACGGAATCAGGGGCAGATTGACGTTACATTGATGTATTTGTTTGCTGTCAATGTGTATGTATGGTTAAAAAGGGAAGGTTTTGAAGCCATACCAATATTCCATTGCTTAGTAGAAACTATAAAAACTCAGGTGACAAAAGAGTGGTCAGGTTTTCAAGAAAAAGTATTGAAAGATGAATAACTACACTGTACAATTATGATTGAAGAGATATGTTCTCTATTGTTTCAATCCTTTTCTAATATCATGGACGTCCTTTTGTCTAAAGTTGTTCCATTAATATGTCAAGGATCCCCAGGATATTATATTCATACGTTTGTATACAACCAAATGAAACAATATGGTATGACTTCTTTTTTGATTGTTTGTATGACCGTAACTTACCAAACAGTAGAAAAAATAATGGTTTCACAATCTCCTCATGTGGTGTGCAATGCAGATAAACCCAATGACGTGTGTATATATATATACATAAAGAAGCAATGACGTAATGATCTGGAAACTTCCAAATGATTACGTGTATGTTCGATATAGCGACACACTAATAAAGGGTTTTTACGAAAAATATTTATAGAATTGTTTCGCAGAAACGTCCACAGGAACCCAAGAATTTGTTGAAGCTATATGTGTACTTAAGCTTTAATGTTTAGATCGAACAAAGGAACAATCTCAAGCCATGAATGAAACATGAGTAGAAAGCACGGTATGAAGTTTGAGTTTTACAAGCCAAGGGGAATCATTTGTATGGACGACGCAAGCGACGACTGACGACACCGGATAAATACATTTTGTATTTCCCCGTCACAAGCAAATTGAATCTACTTGGCTAATACATAATCTAAATGAAATTCAATTAAAACCAAATATTCTGTTATCATTTACTCATATTTCCCCAATTGGCCCCATTCCTTCTTTAAAATTGTCTTGCTTTGAATTTGGTTTTTTAAATTGACGTCTTTTTTTTTCATTATTGATCATAACAAATATTTGCCCAGTGTATGTGTTCACACATAGTTTTATAAACGTATACACAGGATATCGTCTGACGTAGTTTAAAAGTATTGATGGCCAAATCACTTGATATGTTATGACCGGACGTGTTCCAATTTCTAATCTTTATTTTTCATTTTCAATAAAATATCAGTACAAGAACAACTAGGAACAAACATTTGACGATCTGTAAAATTAAACTAATTTTATTATATATATTTTCATACTATACGATCGAAATCATTTGAATCGTTGGGTGATTTAGCCCATTTGACTGTTGTGTGTATTTGTTCAATAACGGAGAGTCGGTTTATCATGAAGATTTTATCAAAACTGTATAACTTCACGTGTCGCGGTATTATTGTTGTTAATTCAATTAAATGACATTTGAGTTTGCCATATTTTTTTGAGACAAGTATAGGTAAAAACATGTTAACAAAATATTGCCTAATTTACATGACCTTTCATATTGGGGAAAATATGTGGACTACACCTTTGGTAGCATTCTATCCAGTGTGGCAGATGATTTCAAAGATTATCTTAAAAACTGCTATTAAATTTACAATCGAAGGAATAAGAAATACTATCATGCTATTAGACTTGGAAGTAATGTATAAAGATACGACGGGTTAACTTGTTGTGCATTTTATAAAATAAAGTAAGATTTCTACGTTCTCTCCTGATTTTTAAAGTATCCCATCCTGTTTCAAGATATAGAGATTGAATAGTTGCATATGCTGGTAGCCCAGTTACTACTCTGGCTGCTTCCAATTGTAGTTTTTCTAGCAGGTCAATATGGAATTTGGAACAACCACTCAAATGCGCACATGCATATTCCATTATAGGTAGAATGAAACATGTATAAATTTTGCTCAAAAGTTTCCTGTTCACCAGAAATTTTAACTGCCTTAAGGCATTTATTCTTTTTGAAGCACTTTTATAGATATTTTCAACATGATCACCCCACTTAGCACTTGCGCTAAATGTAACCCCCAGGTGCTTATGGTTTTCAGAGAAATTTAAAATGCTATCGTTAAACAATAACTCTAAACTATGTGTTTTTAAAGTATTAGATATAAAAAGAACATCTATATTTTTGAAATTGAATGTGACCAACCATTTCTTGGACCATGTAATTATACATTGAAGATCATGATTCATTACCCTTTCAATTTCCACACAAGATTTAGAGCCAAATATCATGGAAAAAAATGTCTGCAAAAAGTCTAGACACGCTAATTTAATTTTCAGAAATATCGTTTATAAAAATTAAGAATAAAAGTGGACCTAGCACTGAACCCTGTGGTACTCCTGCTTTTAAAAAATGACTATTCGAATATGATTCCCCAATATAACCTTTCTGTTCACGGGCCTGAAGATAATTAGTTATCCATTTCAATAAATTTCCTGTAATACCATACGTTTTAAGATTTCAATTAAACCCTTATGCCTAACTCTGTCAAAGGCCTTTGATATGTCACAAAAGACAGTACAAGTATGTTTCTTTTCCTCTAAATTTAAACAGATATGATGATAAATTTCGATAAGTTGATGCACAGTCGAATGATAAGGCATACATTCAGATTGTCTTGAAAAGAAAAGTGAGTTATCTAAAAAATAATTATGAATATGTTTGACAATTACTCGTTCAAAACTTTTTCTATAGCTGACAGCAAAGAGATTGGTCTATAATTTGAGGGTAAATGCTTATCGTCTTTTTATACAGTGGCATAACTATCACCTGTATCCATAAGGTAGGGAAGGAGCATTTAGACAATGACATATTGAATATTTTTTGTAGAGGTTTACATATAGTTTTCGCAGTGTATCGTAACATATGGTGACTAATACCATCTATACCAGGAGCTTTACTTAATTTAAATGTTTCCAAGACGTCTTTTATCTCTGAATGTTCTACTTGAATAGATGACATGGAAGAATTGGTTCTGGGATCAAGGGACGGAACTGTTATTTGTATCATGTAAGTCTGTAATTGAAGAAAAATAATTGTTTAAAAGATCCGCCTTTTCAGAATCATTATATATAGTACTACCACTATGTGGATCAACTAGAGGAGGTATGTCATTAGATTTACCATTTGTTTTGATTAATCGCCTAAACAGTTTCCAATAAGATTTCGGATCCAATACTACAAACCTATCAATAAGACAGTCTAGATTAGCAGAAAAAGATTCACGCACATGTTTTAGCATATTATTTACCCGATTTCTAGCTCTCTAAACCAACTTTTATCAGTATCACGCTTACTTCTTCTACACTTTTTATGTAACCTATCACGTAGTCTTATAGATTTGCGCAGTTCATACGTCATCCACGGCTTGTCATTAGGTCTTATATTAATAACTTTTTTGGGTATACATGCACAGATCATACAATTAAAGGTATCAGAAAAACGTGTACATGCTTCTTCAACACTCCCTGATTCCATAAACATTTCATTCCAAGAACGATTCTCGATTTGCCTATTTAATTCGTTAAAGTCTGCTTGTTTATAGCACCATATTTCGCGTTTACAAGATAAGTTGAGCTTACTTACAACTTCTATGTAGACTTGGCATGCTTCATGATCACTAATATTCCTATCAATGGGTAAAACTGATGATTCAATATGTTTAATCTGTTCTGAAATAATGACCGGATCAAGAAGACTTGCACTAGTATTGGTTATCCTTGTGGGTGAATCAATCACATTTTTCAGATTAAAACTCGTTAAATTATCAGAAAAAACGTGTTGCTTAGAAAAAGTAAGCATGTCTACATTTATATCACCCACAATAACTATGTTAGCTGATGAATCAATTGCCTTTTCAATAGACGAACGAAACCCTTCCCAAAAATAACTATTGACATTTGGAGGTCTATACACAGTACATAGTAAAATACAACTACGTGGAAAATCTAGCTGTATCCATATTAACTCGCCATGTGGAAATTCTAAATCTATACGTCTAGTAGCCTTTATTTGAGTCAATACGAACAACAAAATCCCACTACCAGCAACATTTCTGTCAGCCCTAAAAGGTTCGCTAAAACCTTGTAATTCTAAATCACTAGTCAGTATATTTTCATCAAGATGAGTTTCGGTTAACGAAATAACGTTATAGTCGCTAGCAACATCCGATAAATAATCTTTTTTGTTTCTAAAACTTCGAATATTTAAATGAAAGATTGATAATTCATGACTATTTGGTCCTGGATTTGGTTCCACATCCATGCATTTAAGTAATAAAATTAAAACAAAAACTGTATACATGGTGTTGTTAAAATAACTTTGAAGTGACAATAACTTAAGTACAAGTAGTACGTTACAAGGATTATACATGTCCGCTAGTTTCTTGCACCTATCTAGTAGTGATGACATTAAATATCGTAATGTTAAAAATCCTTTTTTAAACAAAAGACCGTATACTTTTATATAATACAATCCAATCGCAGCCCTATAACACATTAAACTACTACCCATTGTCAAAAACATATGCACTACAGGTCACCGAGGCACGATCGGACGAACTCGTGCGCGGCATTACCGCACGAAGTATTTGCTTTACAACGTGTGAACAGGTAAATCTAGGTTGAAAAGGTAAATAGAGCGCAGACGGTAAAGAAGTCAGAGTAAGCAGGAGACAGAACGAACAAGGAAACATAATGGCAATAAATAAGTACTAACAATCATTTGGTTCAAGGTTTTTGAGTGGATCCAACTATAAGAGAGACAGTAAGCTAGACATAAAACACAGTATAATATAAGTACATATTTAATTAGCATCTGGTAAAGCTACATACGTTTCGACGTTTTATGAAGTTTGTATGTACAAAGATATATATATACAAAGGCAAATTTGCATGGAAAAAAGATGTATAAGTTTACAAGTAAACAATTGTGTATTTACGTAGCTTTGGTTATTCTTATCAGGTTAAAAAAAAAGGGAAAAAAAAGGGGGGGGGGCACTCTTTTAACCTGTCAATTAAGTAGTAAAAATTATTTCACTTTGTACATACACAGATGGCTGGCTATACATGTACATGGATATCACACTAGTATACACATATCGAGGTGGTTTCAATGGCTACGCATCCGCACCAGGTATGTAAACATTGCATCAGCGCAAACATAGGGTGATGGTAATATACATAACAAGTAAAATACCAGTGTAGCGAAATATTTATAAATATACAATTATTCACTTCTTCAAATATTATAAGCATCACACGAGTGTACATTGTGATGGTTATGTACCTAAATATGGTTGTTTACTAACATTACATATGTGTACATACAGTGTGGTGGGTATGTACGTGAATATAGTGCTTCACTGTGAAAACATTAACATATGTACACGGTTTGTTATCCTTTCTCCCACTTTTTTGGGATCAAAAGAATTATATAAACACTTGAGAACAATGGCACACCAATTATAGTCTGTTCTGGGAAAGTGCAAATTTCCCACAGTCCTACACTGTGTTGTGCAATGCAGTTAAACCCTAATAAGGGTGTATATATACATACAGAAACTGTGACGTAATGATCTGGAAACTTCCAAATGATTACGTGTATATTTTATATATAGCGACACACAATAGGGTTTTTTTTCATAAAATAACGAAACGAAACTAATTAATGAAACATGCATAGGGACCAGAGAACCTGTTACAGAACTAAATTACTATCCAAGATAGTGTGTTCAGTGTAATTAATCATGTTTTAGGGATCTAGATCGACTTTCCTTAAAAATGACATCCCCATTAGTCATATATACGATGACTTTGTGTTTCATTTTACCGAAAGTCGATCTTAATCTCTTAAGCATGAAAAAACTCTTTGAACATCTTAGCTTAGGTCAAACAACTTCTCATGCCTTTGTGGAAACAGGGTTTATATATTGAACAAGTTTTGACGGCTGATTCCCTGAACGCATACATTTTAAAAACAAGTATTAGGGAACATGTTGTTACAATGATTATAGTCTATTTCGTTAATATTATTTTGATTTACCTGTATTTTACCTGTGTTTTTCACTAGTACATGTGACAAAAATTTAGCTAAACATAATAGGTTAAGACTTAAAAAAAAAAATGAATATGAAGAAACATACATTTTTTGTGATTAATTCCAAAACCATTTTTTAATTATCCTTTTGTTAGATAGATTCCGAAAAGGCTTTTGATTCTGTTTCATAGAATTTTAGAGATAGAACACTGATTTTTTTGTTTGGGGATAGTATAAGAAAATAGGTAAAACTTTTTCACTCAAATGTAAATTCAGTTATAAATCAGGATGGTAATCTATTAGCTTTCTTTAAGGTCAAACCGAAAAGGTGACCCAATTGCGCCATATATTTTCATATTACTCATAGAAATAATAGCAATATGGTAAAGAAATAATAGAAATATAACGGGTATGTATATAGATGATTTTCTAATTCTCCTTTCTCATTACGCTTGATGGATCTGAAAAATCATTGAATCGAATCTATTTTTTCAATTTTCAGGCTTGAATATGAACACAAATGCATGAAATTCCTAAACTAATCTTTGATAAAAAAACGTATTTTGCTTAAATTTCTGATAAAGACGTGGAAAAGAAGAATTTTAACTCCTATTATCAAAGTTCACATTATCAGATTTCTTCAAATTTATAAACAGATATCATTTAAACCTGATTACATCAGAGTAATTACGTAACACACACACACATGCTTCACATTTTACATATAGTAATAGATACCGTATGCCGGTAAAATGCATAAACTGCATGATACAGCTGGTTTGTCTTTCTAGGACTCGTCAGTGATGCTAGGAGCCAAAAGGTGAGAATAGAAATTTTTAAACAAATATAGAAGCATAAGGGTCAGGTGCGTGACACCCTTTAATTTATGAATTTAGAAAAAAGAATTATCAAGAACCACGTTGATGCCAACGGGGGTCAAGGAGGCTAAATGTATGTTAATGAAAGTATGGGAACGGAATCAGGGGCAGATTGACGTTACATTGATGTATTTGTTTGCTGTCAATGTGTATGTATGGTTAAAAAGGGACGGTTTTGAAGCCATACCAATATTCCATTGCTTAGTAGAAACTATAAAAACTCAGGTGACAAAAGAGTGGTCAGGTTTTCAAGAAAAAGTATTGAAAGATGAATAACTACACTGTACAATTATGATTGAAGAGATATGTTCTCTATTGTTTCAATCCTTTTCTTATATCATGGACGTCCTTTTGTCTAAAGTTGTTCTATTAATCTGTCAAGGATCCCCAGGATATTATATTCATACGTTTGTATACAACCAAATGAAACAATATGGAATGACTTCTTTCTTGATTGTTTGTATGACCGTAACTTACCAAACAGTAGAAAAAATAATGGTTTCACAATCTCCTCATGTGGTGTGCAATGCAGATAAACCCAATGACGTGTGTATATATATATACATAAAGAAGCAATGACGTAATGATCTGGAAACTTCCATATGCTTACGTGTATGTTCGATATAGCGACACACTAATAAAGGGTTTTTACGAAAAATATTTATAGAATTGTTTCGCAGAAACGTCCACAGGAACCCAAGAATTTGTTGAAGCTTTATGTGTACTTAAGCTTTAATGTTTAGATCGAACAAAGGAACAATCTCAAGCCATGAATTAAACATGAGTAGAAAGCACGGTATGAAGTTTGAGTTTTACAAGCCAATGGGAATCAAGGGGAATCATTTGTATGGACGACGCAAGCGACGACTGACGACACCGGATATATACATTTTGTATTTCTCCGTCACAAGCAAATTGAATCTACTTGGCTAATACATAATCTAAATGAAATTCAATTAAAACCAAATATTCTGTTATCATTTACTCATATTTCCCCAATTGGCCCCATTCCTTCTTTAAAATTGTCTTGCTTTGAATTTGGTTTTTTAAATTGACGTCTTTTTTTTCATTATTAATCATAACAAATATTTGCCCAGTGTATGTGTTCACACATAGTCTTATAAACGTATACACAGGATATCGTCTGACGTAGTTTAAAAGTATTGATAGCCAAATCACTTGATATGTTATGACCGGACGTGTTCCAATTTCTAATCTTTATTTTTCATTTTCAATAAAATATCAGTACAAGAACAACTAGGAACAAACATTTGACGATCTGTAAAATTAAACTAATTTTATTATGAATATTTTCATACTATACGATCGAAATCATTTGAATCGTTGGGTGATTTGGCTGTTGTGTGTATTTGTTCAATAACGGAGAGTCGGTTTATCATGAAGATTTTATCAAAACTGTATAACTTCACGTGTCGCGTTATTATTGTTGTTAATTCAATTAAATGACATTTGAGTTTTCCATATTTTTTTGAGACAAGTATAGGTAAAAACATGTTAACAAAATATTGCCTAACTTACATGACCTTTCATATTGGGGAAAATATGTGGACTACACCTTTGGTAGCATTCTATCCAGTGTGGCAGATGATTTCAAAGATTATCTTAAAAACTGCTTTTAAATTTAAAATCGAAGGAATAAGAAATACTATCATGCTATTAGACTTGGAAGTAATGTATAAAGATACGACGGGTTAACTTGTTGTGCATTTTATAAAATAAAGTAAGATTTCTACGTTCTCTCCTGATTTTTAAAGTATCCCATCCTGTTTCAAGATATAGAGATTGAATAGTTGCATATTCTGGTAGCCCAGTTACTACTCTGGCAGCTTCCAATTGTAGTTTTTCTAGCAGGTCAATATGGAATTTGGAACAACCACTCAAAAGCGCACATGCATATTCCATTATAGGTAGAATGAAACATGTATAAATTTTGCTCAAAAGTTTCCTGTTCACCAGAAATTTTAACTGCCTTAAGGCATTTATTCTTTTTGAAGCACTTTTATAGATATTTTCAACATGATCACCCCACTTAGCACTTGCGCTAAATGTAAATGTTTTGAATAAATCTCTCTTTCAATTGAAAACCGCAGAATAAGGGAACGTACTCGTCACATGAATGGCAATTTACGTACATTCAGGACACCGATTACATCTGGATCAAATTTTTAAAATTTCCATCGCCGATCGGCAAATTTATGTGGCACGCCGCATAGCCAAAACAAAAATCTTACCGTCTGCGGTATGACGAGTTATGACATTGTGTCAGATCTCTTAAATCAAACATCTTCCCGTAGCATATAGCGAAAAATTATCCTATGCCCTCCATTTTGAACTATTTACTGTTTTAGATATTCATACGCCTAACTTAGAGGCATGGTGAAACATCGACAAAATTAACAATTAAATTGGATTCAAGCATGCAGTAAAGGTAAATGTTACTTGGTATATCGTCACAAAGCAAAAACTGCCCGTTCCTATCACGATAAATTGTTTTTAGCGATTGTCAGTTTTCCATTTTTGGGCGAATCTATAGCACGTGAAAAGATGTTGTTCGGCACTTCCGGCAGTGTTATTTTAGGTAATTTAATGATTTTGAAAGAATTGTCAACAAAGTTTAATTTGTGTTGTATAAATTCTGATGGAATTCGTATATATTATACACTTCCGCGTGGATCGGACAGTCTTAACTCACTGATTATACCGATTCGTTCTCGGCTTCGCACCTGTCACACATCGCTAGCGTAAATTGTTGACATCGTAAACATGTGTGGCAGTTGAGGCACATTGGCATCAAAATACATTTCTCAAACTTAATTAGTAATTTGGTAACCGTATCGTAAATGTAAATTACGTTATGTCGGTGTTATTATTTTAATTTTATACCTTTTTTTTGACACGAAACTTACATTTACATGACAAATGACCTATTCAATATAAAATAATGCCCCTATATTGCCCCCACGAGATACAGGTAACTACTTTTACCTGAACTGAAAACAGCATGCAATGGACGACATTTTTTATAGGGGGTACCTGTGTATTTCTCCCTGATACTCTGATTTACAGAATAATATCGAAATTTTAACACTGGGTTATCATTCTATGAACATTGCAGTAACTTTGTATTATTTTTTTAAATGTTTCAAATAACTATATGAAACATATTTGCGCACTCCCATTTCGATATTATTTACTGAATATTTTTTTCCTAAGTACAGATTTTTTTTATTTTGGGGGCTTAATTGCATTTTATATCAATATTTAACATAATGGGATAAAGCTTATGCCATGTATTGGAAGGAAACATTAAAATTTCAATATTACCATTTTCATCCAGGTAACAACCAATATGGCTGTACCTAGTCCTTAAACAATAACTCTAAACTATGTGTTTTTAAAGTATTAGATATAAAAAGAACATCTATATTTTTGGAATTGAATGTGACCAACCATTTCTTGGACCATGTAATTAAACATTGAAGATCATGATTCATTACCCTTTCAATTTCCACACAAGATTTAGAGCCAAATATCATGGAAGTGTCATCTGCAAAAAGTCTAGACACGCTAATTTAATTTTCAGAAATATCGTTTATAAAAATTAAGAATAAAAGTGGACCTAGCACTGAACCCTGTGGTACTCCTGCTTTTAAAAAAATGACTATTCGAATATGATTCCCCAATATAACCTTTCTGTTCACGGGCCTGAAGATAATTAGTTATCCATTTCAATAAATTTCCTGTAATACCATACGTTTTAAGATTTCAATTAAACCCTTATGCCTAACTCTGTCAAAGGCCTTTGATATGTCACAAAAGACAGTACAAGTATGTTTCTTTTCCTCTAAATTTAAACAGATATGATGATAAATTTCGATAAGTTGATGCACAGTCGAATGATAAGGCATAAATCCAGATTGTCTTGAAAAGAAAAGTGAGTTATCTAAAAAATAATTATCAATATGTTTGATAATTACTCGTTCAAAACTTTTTCTATAGCTGACAGCAAAGAGATTGGTCTATAATTTGAGGGTAAATGCTTATCGTCTTTTTTATACAGTGGCATAACTATCACCTGTATCCATAAGGTAGGGAAGGAGCATTTAGACAATGACATATTGAATATTTTTTGTAGAGGTTTACATATAGTTTTCGCAGTGTATCCTAACATGGTGACTAATACCATCTATACCAGGAGCTTTACTTAATTTTAATGTTTCCAAGACGTCTTTTATCTCTGAATGTTCTACTTGAATAGATGACATGGAAGAATTGGTTCTGGGATCAAGGGACGGAACTGTAATTTACATCATGTAAGTCTGTAATTGAAGAAAAATAATTGTTTAAAAGATCCGCCTTTTCAGAATCATTATATATAGTACTACCACTATGTGGATCAACTAGAGGAGGTATGTCATTAGATTTACCATTTGTTTTGATTAATCGCCTAAACAGTTTCCAATAAGATTTCGGATCCGATACTACAAACCTATCAATAAGACAGTCTAGATTAGCATAAAAAGATTCACGCACATGTTTTAGCATATTATTTACCCGATTTCTAGCTCTCTAAACCAACTTTTATCAGTATCACGCTTACTTCTTCTACACTTTTTATGTAACCTATCACGTAGTCTTATAGATTTGCGCAGTTCATACGTCATCCACAGCTTGTCATTAGGTCTTATATTAATAACTTTTTTGGGTATACATGCACAGATCATACAATTAAAGGTATCAGAAAAACGTGTTCATGCTTCTTCAACACTCCCTGATTCCATAAACATTTCGTTCCAAGAACGATTCTCGATTTGCCTATTTAATTTTTTAAAGTCTGCTTGTTTATAGCACCATATTTCGCGTTTATAAGATAAGTTGAGCTTACTTACAACTTCTATGTAGACTTAGCATGCTTCATGATCACTAATATTCCTATCAATGGGTAAAACTGATGATTCAATATGTTTAATCTGTTCTGAAATAATGACCGGATCAGGAAGACTTGCACTAGAATTGGTTATCCTTGTGGGTGAATCAATAACATTTTTCAGATTAAAACTCGTTAAAATATCAGAAAAAACGTGTTGCTTAGAAAAAGTAAGCATGTCTACATTTATATCACCCACAATAACTATGTTAGCTGATGAATCAATTGCCTTTTCAATAGACGAACGAAACCCTTCCGCAAAATAACTATTGACATTTGGAGGTCTATACACAGTACATAGTAAAATACAATTACGTGGAAAATCTAGCTGTATCCATATTAACTCGCCATGTGGAAATTCTAAATCTATACGTCTAGTAGCCTTTATTTGAGTCGATACGAACAACAAAATCCCACTACCAGCAACATTTCTGTCAGCCCTAAAAGGTTCGCTAAAACCTTGTAATTCTAAATCACTAGTCAGTATATTTTCATCAAGATGAGTTTCGGTTAAAGGGGCATCCCGCGAAAGTAAGCTTTTTTTCATATTTTTTTTCAAAATATTACATACACATATCGAGTGGGTATTCTTATGGACTACGACGATCGGATTCCGCTGACATGTATTCATAAAATAAATAATTTCAAAATAACTAGTGGAATTCCAAAACGTCTGGCCAGACATTCTGAATTGGGATTTCCACCTACCAACGCATGCGCAGCGAGCGCCGTTTCCATTGTAAACACTCTAACTGTTATTACCGTTACACTACGATAAGGCCTAACTTCAAAGCGAAAAGTTGCCGAATGGTCAAAATATGACACAAGACTGCGTTACGGAATCATATTGAGAGATGGGAAGTATTCTAAGGAGAAACTACCTGCTCTATTGTGTGTATGTTACATATTTCTTCTGTATAACGGTAACATGCACAAATAAAGCTTTGATTTGGTTTTGAGGCAACCCAAGGGGAAACTGTTTCAGTCTTCTGTTGCATAAAATGCGTATGTAATATTAAACTTAAAAGTTTGTTTTATAATATTCTCTTAATAAAATCTTATGTTCCAGTAAAACAGTATGATTTAATTATATTGCTGGATAGAAAGACATTTTCAAATACTATATATACCATAACAGAAAAAAGTCGTTTGATTACGTTGTAAAATGGGACGTGCGACCGAGGTACATACGGCTTCAATTTGGACAAAAGGAATATAAAAATTTGTTTTCACGCGTAAAAAAAGTGATATTCATACTTAATCTATAAATTAGTGAAGGTACAAATATCATTGGTTGCGACCCCGGTATTGAATTTGATACGAAAATATATACATAACTGGAAAAAAAAAAAAAAAAAAACCAAAGTTATACAACATATACTTATATGTATATTCCATTCCTTCAGGTTTTTTTTTTTTTTTAAATCACCGTCCCTTTACAAGACGACAAAAAAGATGTTAAAAGAAAGCGGAATTATCATAACATATTCATAACGTGTAGTTATAAGTGTTTCAACAGTTCCAAATCTGATATACATGTAGTCATGCTTATAGTGTGTCGTTATATGAGTGTGTGGACTTAAATATTCGCATTCCGTGATACGTGTTAACGTGTGAAGACGCTGAAAGTTGGATAGATTTTAAATGAATATGAATGTACTTTGTATATATATAGCTGAGAAAAAGTCCTCAAGACATTGAGTTGTAAAAAAAATATCGCAAACATTTCATGTCATTTTTTTTCGAACTTTTCAATGCATGCTACATACATTTTATGAAATCATCTGAAAAGTTGATTCGTGAATATTACCTTTAACATAAATAAAGGTTTGTACCATGGCCGTATTAATTAAAAATATTCCGTACCCATGTGTACCGGTCTCGGTCAGGTAAATATAATATACATGTAGATAATTCCTGGTGTCGATCGATATATGGTGCCGATATGCCGACAATTATTCTTCATTTGAATATCGGTATGTGTGCAATTGATGTCTAATTTCAATGTGAATGTGATTCAATAAGTTTATACACGGACTTTGTCTCTGTTTCATCAGCCGTATACATTAATATTACGCGTCCCCTCCCGTATGGCCCCTTCCGTCAAACTGAGCAGAAAACTTGCGGCACACCTGTCACGCTGCGTCATCCCCGCTATTTTTATCTGGGCTTCCCCGAGGAATGCGATTTTGCAAGTGGTAATTATAGACATTTTGAGTGGACTGTTGAATTTGGGAATAACAGGAAAGTATAATAAGTAGTGCAGACGCCATGTATATTCAAGAACAGGCATTCAGGCTTTCGCGGGATGCCCCTTTAACGAAATAACGTTATAGTCGCTAGCAACATCCGATAAATAATCTATTTTGTTTCTTAAACTTCGAATATTTATATGAAAGATTGATAATTCATGACTATTTGGTCCTGGATTTGGTTCCACATCTATGCATTTAAGTAATAAAATTAAAACAAAAACTGTATACATGTTGTTGTTAAAATAACTTTGAAGTGACAATAACTTAAGTACAAGTAGTACGTTACAAGGATTATACATGTCCGCTAGTTTCTTGCACCTATCTAGTAGTGATGACATTAAATATCGTAATGTTAAAAATCCTTTTTTAAACAAAAGACCGTATACTTTTATATAATACAATCCAATCGCAGCCCTATAACACATTAAACTACTACCCATTGTCAAAAACATATGCACTACAGGTCACCGAGGCACGATCGGACGAACTCGTGCGCGGCATTACTGCACGAAGTATTTGCTTTACAACGTGTGAACAGGTAAATCTAGGTTGAAAAGGTAAATAGAGCGCAGACGGTAAAGAAGTCAGAGTAAGCAGGAGACAGAACGAACAAGGAAACATAATGGCAATAAATAAGTACTAACAATCATTTGGTTCAAGGTTTTTGAGTGGATCCAACTATAAGAGAGACAGTAAGCTAGACATAAAACACAGTATAATATAAGTACATATTTAATTAGCATCTGGTAAAGCTACATACGTTTCGACGTTTTATGAAGTTTGTATGTATAAAGATATATATATACAAAGGCAAATTTGCATGGAAAAAAGATGTATAAGTTTACAAGTAAACAATTGTGTATTTACGTAGCTTTGGTTATTCTTATCAGGTTAAAAAAAAAGGGAAAAAAAGGGGGGGCACTCTTTTAACCTGTCAATGAAGTAGTAAAAACTATTTCACTTTGTACATACACAGATGGCTGGCTATACATGTACATGGATATCACACTAGTATACACATATCGAGGTGGTTTCAATGGCTACGCATCCGCACCAGGTATGTAAACATCGCATCAGCGCAAGCATAGTAAAGTACCAGTGTAGCGAAATATTTATAAATATACAATGATTCACTTCTTCAAATATTATAAGCATCACACGAGTGTACATTGTGATGGTTATGTACCTAAATATGGTTGTTTACTAACATTACATATGTGTACATACAGTGTGGTGGGTATGTACGTGAATATAGTACTTCACTGTGAAAACATTACACATATGTACACGGTTTGTTATCCTTTCTCCCACTTTTTGGGATCAAAAGAATTATATAAACACTTGAGAACAATGGCACACCAATTATAGTCTGTTCTGGGAAAGTGCAAATTTACAGGTATATTATTTACCTGTAATTTTTACAAAGTCAGAATACATGTACTTTATAGATCACAATGTATTCACATATAATTTTTATTTTGGTAATAATATTTCTTTTTACTAATTATCAGTATTATATGGATATATTTCATGATATAAAGTAAAAAGTATACTTAGAATATTTAGCACTCGATATTAGTTAATTAAAAATTCAATGAAACACAAACATTTTTATAATTAATTAGTAGTTCTAATTGTTTACATGTATATCAGGAAGGCTTAGTATACACACTTAGCACTGGATAACGGATGATAGATTATTCTTTAAAACTTTAACATGCATACTGTAACTTTAGTATGTCCATGTACATGTTCATTGTATAACAATATCATATCCAAATATATTAAGCCCTATTATCATCTAAATCCATCTGTCTTTAATCAATTTAACTTCTATCATCTGCCAAAACGAAAGAATTCTGTAATTTTGGAAAGAAAAAAAAAATATTTTGCAAATACAGCAAGATCTACTTAATGCAGTAAATAATTGATTGCTGTAATATTGGAATGACCTTGATGAAAAATTGCTGTTTAATACATATTGTATCTATAAACTGTATCAGTTTATGATCAATAAATAATTACTAAATAATTTATTGCTGATTCTGTTTTAACCAGTTTAAGCAGTGGTCAGTTGATGGACTCAAGCTATGTTGATAAAGTTATCGGATAAAAAACGTGGCATTTTCTAATATGTATATATATATATATATCAACATTATATCATGTGAAAATTCCAACAAACTATTCTTTTTGAAGTTGACCAACTATTGCAAACCTCAGTGGGAAAACTTAGTATGTGTAAACTATAAAAAGTATATTCCAGGTTATAGAATAACAGAATGTGTACATGGGCTTTTCCTAAATTTGAACCTGTTACCTTTTTTCCAGAATTCAAATATATTATATCAACACTATTTAGTGTGAAATTCCAATAGACTTTTCTTTTGAAGTTTAATTACCAACTATTGTAAATCTTAACTAGAACACTGTATGTGTGTAATATTAGCTGTGAAGTATATTTTGCTGAAGGTTAAAGATTATCAGAATGTGTTGGTGTGGGTAGGTAGACTCACTGAGCTACTTTTAGAAAAGATCAATAGTTTATTTTATTATTTTATGAATTTTAATTAACAGTATGTGTGAAGAACTGAATCTGTACTTTCAATAATTTTAATAACGTAGTATAATCTGTATTTAAGTAAACTAGTGTCTCATAGGTCAACTTGGCCAGATATTGATTCAATCAATTTTGTCTATTAACATGTGAACTTGTAAATTATGAATCAATATATGACACTCCAATAGAATAAATTATTATCTTTATTAATAATCACATTAAAGATATGATTATAAAAATATTGATGATAATATAGTAGTTATTATTTAATCATATCTACTAAATAAGTTCTTCCAAAATAATGAACTTATATGACTTAATTCACAGTATTTAATCATTTATAACAAAGCAATATCTTTAATATATATACTTGTTTGTACAATAGCTGTACCCTGCAAATCTAGCTGATGAAAATGGTATATGATATGTAAAATTTGGTTAAATAGTGATGAAATGAGATGATTTCAAAATTTGTTTAAAACACAGGTTAAAACCATGTTATGTGGGAGAACACAGATGGAATTCAGGTAATGTGAGAGAACACAGGTAAAATCCAGGTAAGGTATATATGAAGGTATATATTGACTATAATGACTGTCAAAACATACCTGCCCCTATGTTATTTTTGAAAAGTGAGAGAAAGGAGAACACACCATGTATATGAATATAAGACTTCACTATGAAAACATTACACATATGCACACAGTGTAGTGGTTATAAAAATGTACCTGGATAGAGTACTTCACTATGTAAACATTACACATATGTTAACAGTGTGGTGGTAATATACCTGGATATATTACTTCACTATGTAAACATTACAACAAAAGGCAAAAGGTATCAAAAACACCATCGAGATGCCTCTAAAGTTGGGGAGACTGAAAGACCAGTCCACAAGCAAATGTCAGAAACACCACCGAGACACCTCTGACGTGGGGAGACTGAAAGACTAGTCCACCAATAAGTGTCAGAAACAAAACCGAGAGGCCTCTTAAGTGGGAAAACTGAAAGACCAGTCCGAAAATTGGTATCAGAAACACCACTGACATTTCTCTTAAGTAGAAATGAAAGATGAATAACTATGATCAATTATGATTCAAAATGGGTTTTTTCCACTATTTCCATCCTTTTTTAATATCAGGGACATTATGTTGTCTAATAATGATTCAAAACGGAATACTTGATTTCAGTTTGCGAATGTGGATAGTTTATCTCTAATTAGATATAACCCGTATTTATTGATAATATAACGTATCTAAATCCATTTGAAACATTATAGTATGTCTTCTTTCGTGATTTTTGAATGACAGTAAAATGAATATGATTATACGTACTTACCCAAAAGTCTAACTGTGGTACCAGGTGTGTCTTCGCAGTCCTCTCTGTGTTGTGCAATGCAGTTAAACCCTATATACATACAGAAACAGTGACGTAATGATCTGGAAACTTTCAAATGATTACGTTATATTTTATATATAGCGACACACAATAGAAGGGGTTTTTTTATAAAAAAAACGAAACGAAACTAATTAATGAAACATGCACAGGGACCAGAGAACCTGTTACAGAACTAAATTACTATCCAAGATAGTGTGTTCAGTGTAATTAATCATGTTTTAGGGATCTAGATCGACTTTCCGTAAAAATGACATCCCCATTAGTCATATATACGATGACTTTGTGTTTCATTTTACCGAAAGTCGATCTTAATCTCTTAAAGGGGCATCCCGGGGAAGTCTACAATGAAGTTCTTGAATGTACATGCTGTCTGCACTACCAGATATATTTTCCTGTTATTTCAATATTCAAAGTCCACTCAAAATGTGTTTATTAGCCCCTTGCAAAATTGCATTCCTCGGGAAAGCCCGATAAAAATAGCGCTGATCACACGACAAGTGACAGCGTTCTCGGTCAATTTGACGAAGGGGCCCAAGAGGGGACGCGTAATGTAAGATCTACACATGTACGTCCGATGATGAACTAGACACAAAGTCCGTGTATAAATTTATTGAATCACATTCACATTAATAATCAGACGTTAATTACACACGATATTCATATGAAGAAATTTATGTCGACATCTCTGCATCATTTACCGACATCAGTACCTGACTGAAACCGCGATGCAAATCGCCAGAAACCCACACGACACTGCACTCTTACATTGTACGTTTAACAGTGTCAAGTGGGTTTCCGACGATGACAACCATAGGGCAAACCTTAATTTCTGTAAAAAGTTATTTTCACGAAACCTCATTTAGAACCATTTCACTAAAGGTGTGCATGCATTGAAAAGTACAAAAATAAAATGAAATTATTCCGATTTTTTTTTATACAACTCGATGTCTTGAAGATTTTTTTTCAGACTATCTACAGTTACATGCCATAAGTCTTTCAATTTTTTTTTATTTTGCTATATATTCTTTGTATTTCCAACTTTTTTCAATGAATTTTCCTGACTTCGTTTCGGGATCATTTTTAATGAAATTTTGTGTACTTATAGAGAATTATTTCCTTTTTCATCTCATAATATTTTCTCTGTTATCCGTTATGTATAATTAGAGCAATCATAATTTATTTACAACATCCAATTTTCGGGACGCCATTTTGACCTCATTTTGGTAACGTTACATATGTATATAGAGAAATGGCGTCACACGGAAATTAGCAGTGTATACAATTCTGTATAGCTCCATAAATACACAACGGAAAATTAAATAAATATTATCAGAGAAAACCTTGTATATTTCTTTAGTAAATGACAAAAATTTGTCAAAATCCATCCATAAACGAAGTCAGGAAAATTCATTGAAAAAAGTTGGAAATACAAAGAATATACAAAATGTATAGCAAAATAAAAACAAATGAAAGACTTTTGGCACGTAACTGTATATATTCATCTAAAATCTATCCAACTTTCAGTGTCAACATACTTTAACACTTACAATTATATATGTATCACGGAAGTTCGTGCACTCATATGACGCACCGCGCACTAAACATGTAGAATATATATATCAAATTTGGAACTTGTCGAGAAGATAATTGTCCAATACTTAATCCATTTATATATGTTATGATTCATTTTACTTTTTTTTATGTAAATTTAAAGGTTCGTTAACATTTTCAACACAACTGCAGACATGGGATATACATGTATATGATTTTTTCTTTATGAATTAATGACTTCACTTATAAAATGCATACTTGATTCATATCAAATTTGTTACCGGGGTCCAAACCCGATCATATTTATACAATCCGTATTTTATAGATTAGGTATGACAAGATTTTTTTATCCGCTCATGATGACATAAATTAATTCATTTTGTCCAAATTGAATCTGTATACATTAAACTCAATCGCCCTATACCGGCGTTTTACAACGTAACACCCCCCCCCCCCCCCTACGGTTTTTCTTGTATGTGAAAAGGTCTTTCTCTTCAGATATATATTTCAATAAGCTGTTTTACTGGAATATTATAAAGGGAATATTACAATACACGCTTTCAAGTTTTACACACGCATTTCATGTAACAGAGGAATGAAAGAGTTATCCCTTGGGAGGCCCCAAAACCAAATAAAAACTGTGTCACCGGCAATCCAGAAGAAAACTGTAACATGCAAACAATTGGGCTGTTTGTCTCTCCCTTGAATACTTCCCATCCCTCATTATGCTTCCGTAATATAATCCTTACGTTAAAGTTTGACCATTCGGCAACTTTTCGCTTGGTAGTTACATGTAGGTCACGCGGATCGCCATTTTTGTTTACCGATGTAGCTTGTTATGCGCATGCGTTATCATATGTGATGCAAAAAAATTTACATGTCCAAATCGTTGATCAACGAATAGTGATTCCCTTTTTTAATTATTAATTAAAATTTATGAGAACATATTTCAACGTAAATCGCCCATTAATTTTCCACAATAGTATACATTTATTTCATATACATAATAATTCTAAATAAGCATAAAAAAATATAGTTTTACCGTGATGCCTCTTTAAGCATGAAAAAACTCTTTGAACATCTTAGCTTAGGTCAAACAACTTCTCATGCCTTTGTGGAAACAGGGTTTATATATTGAACAAGTTTTGACGGCTGATTCCCTGAACGCATACATTTTAAAAACAAGTATTAGGGAACATGTTATTACAATGATTATAGTCTATTTCGTTAATGTTAGTTTGATTTACCTGTATTTTACCTGTGTTTTTCACTGGTACATGTGACAAAAATTTAGCTAAACATAATAGGTTAAGACTTAAAAAAAAATAAAAATGAATATGAAGAAACATACATTTTTTGTGATTAATTCCAAAACCATTTTTTAATTATCCTTTTGTTAGATAGATTCCGAAAAGGCTTTTGATTCTGTTTCATAGAATTTTAGAGATAGAACACTGATTTTTTTGTTTGGGGATAGTATAAGAAAATAGGTAAAACTTTTTCACTCAAGTGTAAATTCAGTTATAAATCAGGATGGTAATCTATTAGCTTTCTTTAAGGTCAAACCGAAAAGGTGACCCAATTGCGCCATATATTTTCATATTACTCATAGAAGTAATAGCAATATGGTAAAGAAATAATAGAAATATAACGGGTATGTATATAGATGATTTTCTAATTCTCCTTTCTCATTACGCTTGATGGATCTGAAAAATCATTGAATCGAATCTATTTTTTCAATTTTCAGGCTTGAATATAAACACAAATGCATGAAATTCCTAAACTAAACTTTGATAAAAAACGTATTTTGCTTAAATTTCTGATAAAGACGTGGAAAAGAAGAATTTTAACTCCTATTATCAAAGTTCACATTATCAGATTTCTTCAAATTTAAAAACAGATATCTTTGGTCAGATGTGATTAAATCTTTGGAGAGGTTGACTAATTCTTATGTTAATAGAAAGAAAACGTTCACTTCTGAAAATCCCTTTATTAAAATTGATACTCTAAAGTTGTAAGATATGTAAAGATACTAGTTCCCTCTCACTCTATATCGCTATCCATCTTCTTTTTCTCTTAAAAAAGGGAATTTATTACACGACAAATATTTTCAAGGTACATGTGTATTGTTTAATAATAAAATGAATAATATTTTATGACACTGTTTCCATGTTACAGAACGTCTTCTTTCCATTCCTTTAAACATATAATTGATAATGAAAAAGGCAAAAGTAATAAAAGACATGTATATAATTCCCTCAAAATAATAAAGAAATCTCAACAGGTAGGGAAAAGTTGACTGAGCATTTTGACTTTGATAAATCTGCTTGGGGGAGTTTTTTCTTTATCTTTCAAAATCACAAATAATTCAAAACTTAAGTGGTTTCAATTTAGAATTCTCATAATATTTTGGCAACCATTTCATATTTATTTAAGGCAAACCTAGTTAAAAGCAGCCCATTGTGTTCACTCTGCAACTTAGAGAAACACTTGCTGTAACGTAGGAATGTCAACTAGTTCAAAAATTTACTTCAAAGTTTTGAAATACTTCTAGATGCACTCTTAATTCTGTTCACAGTCAACAAAGATTAATTTATGTTTGGAACATGGTCTCAGACATATGATTATAGTAAAATTGATAATGAATTATTGTAAATAATTAGAATAATCATAAAACATTTACAAATTAACTAGGTGTTCATAAAACTCTCTCAGATTAAGTGCACTAGTTAAATCACAGACTTAGATAGCAATCTAATCCAATTCTGTGGTTTAATTAATAAAAGATCGTCATTAACATAAAAATGTATTAAAATGAGATTATCAACACTTTCGATAATAAAAAGCATTAGTACTTGTAGTATTAAATATTGAATTTGATATTATTATCTTATCTTTCTTTCATGAAGTTTCAATAGTTTCAGTAAGTAACCTATATAGGTGATATGTCTCAGGTAAATAGCACAGGTAGATATCAACACTTTCGATAATAAAAAGCATTAGTACATGTAGTATTAAATATTGAATTTGATATTATTATCTTATTTTTCTTTCATGAAGTTTCAATAGTTTCAGTAAGTAACCTATATAGGTGATATGTCTCAGGCAAATAGCACAGGTAGATTTACAGGTGAAATATCTCGGGTAAATATGATATAGACTATAATTACCCTCCTTTTGATGTTCTACCCATTGTCCTAAACATGTATGGGAACACACCGTTTTGACGCGCTGAACGCTGTGATATTGAGATGGTATGAGCCACTTCATCATTACGCTGTTTTATTCCCCCGCCCAACAAAGTTGGTGGGGTGTCTTCGTCCGGATGCGCTTTCCACACGATATCTTTTGAAGGAATAATATGATGTCTAAGAGACTTGCTTGGTAGACTTATTATCAAAACTTCTCGCTAACTTTAATCTCATATAATACAATATTTGCTTGGGCAATAAAAACGTTTAAATACGTTTGAAAAAAAAATCAGAGAATACCAAAGCGTCAACAATACCATAATCCGAACTCAAAATCAATTAAACAAGGGGCAAAATAGGAACAAAGGAAAGATTTACATGGATACCCTTGTAAAAGTACAAGGGAATAAGGACCATGTATCACAGAAGAGTAAGCGTCTTCTGTTTCATTGACGACACCCGGTTACTGGTTACAGTTATCGGTATACATACACTTATAGACTCAGGTTCATTTATCAGATAATGTCATTAAAAGCGGCATTCTTCAACTTTAATTTCACGGCGTACTTCCTGTGTTCACATGTTTACATGTACATGACGACAGTTCTATTAACTCTCCAAATAAAGCAATATAATCAGTTAATTAAAAAATGATTGTTCATTTCAGAATGTTGACAACTGGGAAGAACGTCATCCCAACATAATGAAACCATCGTTGTTTCAGCACAAATAGTAATATACAATGTACAGCATTTTACAGAGCGCCATATCTATACATATAGCTAACATGTATTTAATGTAATAAGAATATACAAACGAACCTAGTTAGTCGACGGAACTACGGGAAAACTTCGAGTTATATGATAAAAAAGAGTTTCGGCCGGTACCGAAGCAAGACTTCGAGTTAAACGAGGTCTTCGAGTTAAACAAGTTCGAGATAATGAGTTTCGACGATATATGAATGCGTACGAATGTTTACTTATCATGTGCTAACTATAGAACTTGTACTCCATTCCGCATTATGCGTGCGACAACAAAAGCCTTGCTACAGAACCGATAGAGTTGTCTCCCTTACATTGAATACATATATATGCATGTGTACACACCAATTGCAAATTGACTCTCGTATCTTAATTCAAAACAAGTAATTTCCGTTACAAAACCAAACCTTAACCATTAAAAGAATCAGTTTATCTTAACAGCTCAATCATTACACAATTTGATCTTCCGTGTGTCCGTTTTCTGGATGGAGACACCACAACATCAGCATCATTTACAATGTGTCATATATACATGTACGATCATTGAAAAGTTGATTTTATGAACATCTAAGCATTCCGTTATTTTGGGAACTTTTTAGGGGTGAAAAACACCAAAATATGTTTTGCCCGTTTTAATATGTTCCTTCCTTGTGTATTTCATACGAGGATATAGGCTTTAAACTCGATATATGTAGTGTATACGTGTACATTAGACTGTAACTCGAAATATGTAAAGTATACGTATGTATTAGACTGTAAACTCGTTATATGTTGTGTGTACGTGTACATTAGACTGTAACTCGAAATATGTAAAGTATACGTATGTATTAGACTGTAAACTCGTTAAATGTTGTGTGTACGTGTACATTAGACTGTTAACTCGAAATATGTAAAGTATACGTGTATGTTAGACTGTAACTCGATATATGTAAAGTATACGTATGTATGAGACTGTAAACTCGTTAAATGTTGTGTATACGTGTACATTAGACTGTTAACTCGAAATACATGTATGTAGTTTATACGTGTATATTAGAGTGTAACTCGATATATGTAAAGTATACGTATGTATTAGACTGTAAACTCGTTAAATGTTGTGTGTACGTGTACATTAGACTGTTAACTCGAAATATGTAAAGTATACGTGTATATTAGACTGTAACTCGATATATGTAGTTCATACGTGTATTAGACTCTAAACTATATGTCTATAAGCAAGTGTGTACCTTAACACCTAAGACCAACTGTCAATGTATACAAATACATGCGCAGTTACCTTTCATTTACATGATGGATTACGAGGTGAATATTGAAATTAAAAAGCAGGTCGTCGAAGTCTCAACGGAGCTCGTAATTTTTTTTTTCTTTAGGTACATAAATATGCCATTGTTAACTGTACAGGCCACAGGGATCTGATAATTTGTTTCAGCAACTTTTGGACCTAATTCTAAACTAAAATCAATTCTCGATAAAAAAAAATGCCCCATAAATGTCATGAGGGCTAGCTATTGAGGGGGGACATTTTTAATTGATAATTGATCTACCCCCTTCTAAAGTGTTTAGTTGCTCTTAAGGATGTACACCTCTGAGAAGTCACAATTTTCCTGTATCAGACTTTTTTTCTCATATACATTTTTGGATAAAGGAGTTCAATGCATGACAGAAAATGCAAAGACAATGATATGTCAGTGTGCTCGTTTTTGTGCTATGATCAGCCAAAGATACCAATATGACATAATAAGCAATTTTAAGTTAATTTTGTAGTTTTGACCAATTGCGGGACATCTTCATACAATATCTTCCGAAATTGTGATCCGATATGTATGAAAGTTTGCAGAAATGACAAACTTAGTGTTTTCTTTTAAGTTATGGAAGTAAAATTTCTCTAACTTAATATTTTTACTCAAAAAAGCAATTTGAGTTACCCCTACCCCTTATTTTCTTAGAAGAAAATTATCATTTTTTCACCATTTTTTGCAGATTAACTGCTTAATAAAAAAAGTTCTGATATCAAACTTTTTTTAATATTTAGCGTATGAAAAGAAAATGGGTTTCTCTTTCTGAAACAATCATAAAAATGGGGGGTTAGTGTGCTTAATTTTTTGTCCCTGTATTATTTGTGGTTTTTTCACAGTTTTTGGTTCAAAAATAAAAACTGCTCCAGTTACACAAAATATATGAAAAAAATACTAAAATTGTATAATTATCCACTTTATAGCATAATATTTCTATAAAATTGAAAATTATAAAGTTGTACAGCAAAAATGGGCTTGCTATAATTAAAAATGGCTAAACACTGATGTTTTAAAGAGAGCGATAAAGCATCAAAAAGGTGAAATTTTGGCCTTTCGCGAAGTGCATAAAATAGACAGAAATATGCATATTCAAAATGGCCGCCAAATTGGTAATTTTTTTAAAATTCATGTAAAAAAAGTTCTACAAGTAACAGACACTTATATTTTTGACACAATTTTCAGATGCATATTTGCTATTAAAATTGCTAATAATTTCTTCAATATAACAAAAAGTCTTTAAATGAGACAGAAACGAGACTTGAACGTGACTGAAACCTCAGAAGTGTACATCCTTAACATATTAGTTTAGGTCCAAAACTAGCTATAACAGTTCTCAGGTCCCTGTGGTCTCGCCCCAACCATGTCCAGTCCGTCTAGAGCAGGACACTGGTAGAGGGTTCAGAGGATCGAACCCTTCGACGGCAAATGACTTTGAAGATTTTTATGAAGCATTACAAAATCCCGACCGGTACAGAGAACACAAATGTCCTGGATATTTTGAGAACTGGGCGTTAATACAATTGAATTTTTAACTTATATCGATATAAATGTTTTATGATTGCTGTAAAATCACCGACTCTAATCTGATCCCGTTGTCGCATCAACGTTTTGCGGTGTTAGTTTGGGGTTTACTCAGCTTGGCAGCGAGAGGTGTTAGCAACGTTGATGGAAGCGAGGAGACGAACAAAAACATGTCTTCCATTCATTTTATTCTCTACCGGAAGCAACAACAATGCAACCAACAATTTTATAAAGAAAACGGGACTCCGGACCAGGAGTTCCGGAATTACACCGCAACTAATAAATTTATAAACAAAACCGGAATCCGGACCAGGAGTTCCGGAATTAAATATATGGTGATAAATGTGACTTTACCTGACCAGTATAGTATGTGTATACAACATCCCCCCTCGCCAATTAAAAATTGCGAGCAATTTTGAAACACTGGTCTGGAAAAGGCCAATCAATTCCATATATTGAAAATAACAATTTCTGTGTACAAAATTAATCAAATACATAATGAATTATATGGCGGCATCATAAATCAAATTATTACTTTCATGATCATTATCATATCATTATAGTTGATACTCGGATACATTTGATGTTTAAAGTAGTATACATTAAGGTCTATAAACCTATAGTGAAACACTGATTGGTTGAAAAACACAGTTTGATATTGATAAGTGCAGCTAACATGTCTTATGACCATATCAGAGCATAAACCAGAGTAGAACAGATATGCATCAAAATTATAGAAATACAAGAAAATTGAATATCTTATATGTAACTACACACACCTCTAATTTAATCACCTGTGCGCACAGGTACAAACACTCACAGACACACTTGTAAACATATAATCAAGTCAACCCACTATATTTCATAATAGAACCTTGTTAGAACACAATCTGTCTTTGGCAATCAATTTATCAAAACAAGTGCTTCCAATACCTTCAATATGCATAAAAATACTACTGTTCGACTCATTATAAGAGGTGAATCAACATATTATATCCTTAGATTTAATTATCATATGTAGGTATATTATCATATGCAATTTATACTATGAACAAATTTAAGTACATTCTGTGTACAGGAGAAAATCAAAGTAAGTAAAACCTAAAAGGAATTTAAATTCAATAACTGTCAAAAATGCAATTCTTACCTATTTAATAAATGGTAAAACTGACAATAATATTTGCTATCATAATTGATTGTGAATGTAATCAATCCAATGATATTAGGGAAAAAAGTATATTGGTTGTATTACAATATATACATGGCATAAAAATGATACATGATGCAAGATATGAAACTCAATTTGCATATGCAAAAAATCTTCACAATGATGAGGTTACAAAAAACAGATATATCCATAATAACTCGAGCAGCATGCACCAGGAAATGGGAGTGCATGTACACATAGCTTATGATGTTCCACTAGTGTGGTGAACCCAAGGGAAGGATTTTCTTCCGTTACAAAAACATCACTATTTCTATATACACACTTTTTAAGAGAATCAATTTCTGTTTCCGATAAATTATCATTCTTGATATCGAAGTAAGAAATAAATTTGCAAAATTGTTCTGTATCAATACTAGTAGAGTCAACATTTGGGACAACATAAGTCATGGCAACATTTGAGTCAATATTTGTGGAAACATCATTGGCAACATTATGACTTTTGGCAACATTTGATAGATCAGTGGCAACAATAGAGGCAACATTTGTTGAAACATCAAATAAAACATCATTGTCAACATTATGACTTTTGGCAACAATTGAGTCAACATGGCATATATCAGTGGCAACATTTGTAGAAACATCAAATAAAACATCATTGTCAACATGATGACTTTTGGCAACATTTGAGTCAACATTTTTATGTACATTTACACACATATTGCTACAAGATGACACACCTGTGTGTGACTTTTGCAAAATGTCATGGGGTATAACATGATAGGAGCTATCCATGGCAACAAAATCAGCCAACACCGCATAGCGAGGTATAACAATACATGAATTAGTGGGGTTCAAAATCTTTATAGGAATTTTGCGAGATGGATAAATGGTGTTAACTGATCTTGCTACCAATAAACCAGCTTTCACCGACTTTCTACTGGCCAAACAAACACCTTGTAACCCTATCATACTGCCCTTTGGAAGTTTACACATCACCACACACTCAGAATTAGGTTTGATTTCAAGAACAGATTTGCTCCTAACCTTCAATTTCTTAGAACCCACATGCATGGATCCAAAATCCAAAACAATGTTATGTTCACACATAAAAGTAGTGCCCAAAATAAGAGGGTGTGAAGTCTGCTGTAGAATATAAACATGTAGTAAACTTGCCCCATTAGGTGTCTTGACCCTAACAGTAGCAGAACCCTTGACCTGTATTTTGGTACCATTTGCTAACCCTACTGAAACTGCATCACAAAAATTGATAGCACTTTTTGAAGTATGTGGTAATTGTTCATACAAATAATCTGACATCACATTAATACTACTACCACTGTCTAATAATGCTGTAACAGTTTGAGTACCAATCTTTATAGGAAAGTACATGTATGGTCCTTGCTTAGGAACTGATTCAGTGTCTGTTGAAAGGTCACCTTCAGAACTGTGTGATGAACTTGAGTTATCTGTCTCTGTGTCAGTACCATGCTGCGCGAGCGCAGATTCACGATTGTCTCTTCCATTGAGAACATGAGGTTCAGCACTGCGATGTCGCGAGCTATTGACTAATATAGACTTCCCGAGGGGACGCGACCTGCAGCCCTCGGGGTTGACCAGTTTTCCGAATCAATGTGCATGCTCGACACATTATAATGTGGAGGAGGCTGAGTCGGTTGAAAGTTTTTCAGGCATGAAGTGGCAAGCTGTCCGAATTGACCACATAGCTGGCAGCGAGTCTCTGGATGAGGAACATCCTGTCCTGTCCATAGACAATGAAATTGTCTGTGTCCATGGCCACCACACTTATAACACTCATGTCCATGGTGATCCCTTGTATCTTTAGCAGAGAGTAAATTTTGCACTTGGTCTGTCAACTTATCTACCTTTGCAGAGAGTGCCTCTGTTTGGGACGTCTTGGCAGGTACAGTTTCTGACTGGAGGTGTGCCACAGAAGGTGTGCGTGTCCGATAACCATAGACCTCTCCCATCTTTGCAGATGACAGTGCTGAAGAACTATCGACAGGATTGCCGGCTCTTACAAAGAAGGCCAGCTGGTCTGGTAATGAAGAAATAAATTTTGATAAGATCTCAATGTCACTTTTGCCGATGCGCCGGCCCTTCTCCACTAATCTTGCATGATAATCCTCCAGGGGCTCGTTGGGACTCAGACTCATGGCCATAAAGTTGTTTGTCTCCAACAGCAAAGATGGACTTGATGCAGAGAAATCAATATATTTCCTCTTAAATTCAGTCTGTACCAAATCCCAAGACTTGGAACACAATTTATTGGTAGCAAACCAAATCCGGGCTGGACCCTGTAGAAGAAGGCTAAATAATGGCACCCTCTTGTCCTCACATGGGTCATCTAAAGAGTATAGTTTCACATATGACAAAAATTCCTCAAGAAAAGTCTCTGCATTGTCATGCGATAATCCGGTAAATTTCCTACATTTGGAGACGTCCATCTTGAATGTTGTTCCTCTTGTATAACGTGGGCGGGAATCTGTTTCTGTACTTTCTGTTAGCGCATTTTCTCTCAAAATAATCGTCGTTTAATAAGCCAAAGCTTGCTAATGGAACATCGTCTGGTTCTTCAGTTAAAGGACAAGAAGTTCTCCGAAAACTATCACTTAAAAAGTTCTCCATGAGGAGCTGTTCCAGCACTCGTTCATATGGTATGATCGGTAAGCCCCACCCAACCACCTGGTCTCGCGGTTTCAGCACTCCTGATCATCATGTGTTCGTTAAGTTTATGCACAAATACATCATAAATTCGGGGTGTGCCTAATGAGTGTCCAGGGAGAAATGAGTGTCCAGAGAGTGTCCAGGGAGGTTTTTGCACGCCCAGCAATTTATTAATGAAGATTTTTTAATTATTTCTTCTGTATTATGTAGTTGATGGCAATATCTAACACTACACCAAATTTTATTTCGATAGGACGACTGCAAAATATTGAATTTTTTAGTTCAATTTTGCACTGTAGTGCACACCCTGTAGACAATGAGTGTCCAGGGACATTTTGCACGCCCAGCAATTTATTAATAAAGATTTTTAAATTATTTTTTCTGTACTGTGTAGTTAATGACATTACCTAACACTACACAAAATTTTATTTCGATCAGACGATTACTTATTACTAAAATCCACCGTTACATACCTTTGTTTATTGCAGCGGAGGGACACGCCCGGCGAGATTGAGTGTCCAGGGAGGTTTGTGCACGCCCAGCAATTTGTTTTTTAAGTTTATGAAATTATTTTTTCTGTATCATATAGTTAATGACATTACCTAACTTTATACCAAATTTCATTTCGATCAGACGACTGCATAATTCTGAAATACACCGTTATTTATCGTTGTTTATTGCAGGTGAGTGGCAAGCCCGGCGAGATTGAGTGTCCAGGGAGGTTTGTACACGCCCAGCATTTTGTTTTTCAAGTTTTTGAAATTATTTTATCTGTATCATGTAGTTAATGACATTACCTAACTTTATACCAAATTTCATTTCGATCAGACGACTGCATAATTCTGAAATACACCGTTATTTATCGTTGTTTATTGCAGGGGAGTGACACGCCCGGCGAGATGGAGTGTCCAGGGAAGTTTGTACACGCCCAGCAATTTGTCATTAAAGTTTTTGAAATTACGTTTTCTGTGTTATATAGTTAATAACATTACCCAACATTATACGAAATTTCATTTCGTTCAGACGTGTGCATCTGTTAAAATTCACCGTTGTATATTGCGAATGTACCGCTGTTTATATGCAGTGTAATTCAGAGTCGGGCGATACAAGGGAAATAACCCGTACTGAAATACCATTGATAATGTATGGTTACAGAACATAAATTATATAGCGCAGAGGCCATATAAATATGCTATTTCACTGTGATATGCCATGATCTAATGAGTGTCCAGGGCGACGATTGCCTTCGCCCTGGACACTCATTAGGTACCGTGGTCTGAGTATGTATACATCTAACAGGTGTCGAGTGCGTTAGACCGTGTCCCCTGGACACTCATTAGTCACGGCTACAGTACATTCCTTACCAGGTGCATTAGACCGTGTCCCCTGGACACTCATTAGGTACCAGCTGGCTATACATGAGAATTCTATATTCAATTCTGTCTTAATTTTAAGCATTACTGCTTATAAATTTTAGATAATTGCACATTGGCGCGAAATATTTAAATACAGTATTATACACAGCAATATGAATAATTACCTCAAGATGTAATTAAACATTATGAGGACCTGTCGTAATTGTACCGTGTTTAATATATTATAATTCTCTATGTATGTATATATGTATAAATATTAATTCAAAGTATTCAAATTAATTCCTGATATGCCATGATCTAATGAGTGTCCAGGGCGACGATTGCCTTCTCCCTGGACACTCATTAGTCACGGCTCCATTCCTTACCAGGTGCATTAGACCGTGTCCCCTGGACACTCATTAGGTACCTGGCTATACATGAGAATTCTATATTCAATTCTTTCTTAAATGACAAAAACATAGTGTCCTTCCCGCTCGAAAATATGCATTCCCTTCAATGAAAAAAAAACCAGTGTCCTTCCCGCTCGAAAATACGCATTCCCTTCAGAATTTATTTCAATATATATATATGTATACGCTCGGAAAATTATGCGTTCAAAATGTTACGAAATATATCTGTTATGGTATTTGATTCCAATTTCAAAATATTTTATTATTGATAATTTAAACAATTAACAAGAAATATAAAGAATTATTATACTTCAGTATATACAAATGGACTAGACATTTGAATTAAACAGATACGTATGAAGACATTCTTATCACAATTAAAACACAGACTTAGGGTTACTACACCATACATCGTATTATATAAAACATGTTTATATACGTGAAGTATTCATACGTATAGTCGAAGTGCAGCATATGTGTGTGTTACGTCATTTTTATACGCCCGTCAAAAATAACGGGACGTATGATGATATGACTTGTCCTCCTACAGTTTTCAACCGTAAATATACTGTATAAAATACGTATGTATATTTTATGTTATAAGTACGTTGATATACAATCTTATTCTGTTTATAAAATCGTAGGTTTGGAGGAAATAAAGATAACTAGAACTGTAAGCCGATGGCTGACTAATACCCCCCCGCTACCTCTTATTAGAGGTGTCTGACATGTTTTTGAAAAAAACATGATGTAGTACAAGTTGTATATAACATGCATTATATAATGTATTATTTTATATTACTATGTATCGACGCATATCTAAAAAACAAAAACAAAGAAGGCACCTTTGGTCTTACATACATTACAGTGTAGATTTCATATCAACAATGTGGATGCATATGTATGTTTCAACTTGTGAAACTCACTGAATGAATAAAGAAAGGTGATATACATATTAATAAGAAAATTTATGATGCTGATTGTTTCAATACAATGCATCTTACGTTTATATTAATAGTGGTGTAAATTAGCCCATGGGAAAGCCAGTGATATGAGAAAATGGTCCGAGTAGTGCTTTGGAAGAATATCGGCCAGGACACCCCTCATAGGAAAGTTGATGTAGATTTGGTCCAGCAGTCCTCCTCTACGATGTGTTGGTAGACTTATACATGGCTGAAATTTAACCTGTGTATAGTAATCCTCAACATTACTTACTGCGAAGTTTCATTGAAAATGACCCAGTAGTTTAGAAGAAGTTGTCCAGACATCATGTTATTACGGAAACCTGTGTATAGTCACCTCATTACCATGGCAACCAAAATTTTGACAAACAAAACCCTGTATGCAAATCTATACATGGTCCCCAACAATACTGCCAAGTTTCACTGAAATTGATCCAGTAGTTTAGGAGGAGTTGTCCGGACAACACATTATAATGGAAACCTGTGTATAGTGACCTGGTTACCATGGCAACCAACATTTTGACAAACAAAACTCTGCATGCACATCTACACATGGTCCCCAACAATACTGCCAAGTTTCATTAAACTCGATCCAGTGGTTTATAGGAAGTTGTCCGGACAACACGTTATTACGGAAACCTGTGTATAGTGACCTGGTTACCATGGCAACCAAATTTTTGACAAAAGAAACTCTGCATGCACATCTACACATGGTCCCCAACAATACTGCCAAGTTTTATTGAAATCGATCCAGTAGTTTAGGAGGAGTTGTCCGGACAACATTTTATTATGGAAACCTGTGTATAGTGACCTGGTTACCATGGCAACCAAAATTTTGACAAACGAAACCCTGCATGCACATATACACATGGTCCCCAACAATACTGCCAAGTTTTATTGAAATCGATCCAGTAGTTTAGGAGGAGTTGTCCGGACAACATTTTTCTACGGACAGACAGACGGACAGACAAGCTGATTCCAGTATACCCCCCCTAACTTCGTTGCAGGGGGGTATAATGATAATGGTGCCTAATGAGTGTCCAGCGGACACGGTCTAATGCATTGGTCAGAAATACTGTGTGCCCAGCGGTCAAGGTCCAGCATGCTAGTTAGTTGCAATGTGTATACAGGACACAATACCCAATTAGTGTCAAGCAGGTTGATCGGGGCCCAGCTGGACACTTGTTATCATAGTACACACAACTTGATAATTGATACACATTGTAAAAGATACTCGATAAAATTGATTCGTAAATAATTGTAATTCGATTAAATGCATATCAGCTTTATCAGCCACTACAATTATTATATACAACTTTAGGGTTACGGTGTGTTATATTAACCGTAAAGGTTTATATTACCTTCAAAGTGTACGTATTTATGACGACGACGATGTTACTTTTTGGAAGCTGCGTGGATTGGTGAAATTAGACAAAGACGCCTTCCGTGACGGTGTGCACCTGACTTCGCAATTACAAGACCGATATGCTAGACAACTGAGGCTAGCATTGTTTTGCGAACAACGACATTGACCTGCTCCCGTCGCCTACAAAAACGGCCCTTTTTAGGGCCAACCAATATTCAAAAATGTGTTCCAAAACGCTCGAAATACCGCAGTCCGTTTAACCCATGTAGACTAGCTGATCTATATCATATAATTTTGTTTATTATAAATCAAGTAATAATAATGGTTACTTATATATCGTACTTCGCGCTACAAGGAATATAATATAAGCCGATCACGGCACCTTATGAGTGTCCAGAGATAATCGATCATATTAGGGTTAGATACAATCTCTAACAATAACAACACGTACTTATTAGATAATCCGTAATACAATCAAGTATTTTTTTAACAATTACGGAAGAAGTGGAAATAATGGTTACAATAATGGAAATAACGAAATTAATTTAGATTAAGTCCGTATTCATTATAAGAAACAATATGTCTGTGTTATTAACACAATTATTCAGATATACATGATATATATAGGTATATTGGAATTGTAAACCTAAAATACATTATGATGATGTATAGGTTATTTCAAAAAAAGACTTTATATATAAAAAAAAGCTAATTTATAGTCGTAAATATTCTCATGTATAGCCTGGTACCTAACGAGTGTACAGGTATATGTGTAATAATTGTCCATTTTTCACATAAAACTTAACATACTAATTTTAGTTATATAATTAATTAATTAAATAAATTAATATATTTTCATTTTCTTATTTAAATAAATAGAAACGAATGGGTTCTTAAGTAGATATGTATATATATGTAGAGGAGTCTCATGTTTAGCCAGGTACCTAATGAGTGTCCAGGGGACACGGTCTAACGCACTCAACACCCGTTAGATGTATACATGTGCTAAGTAAAGGTGATGACATCGACGTTCAAACCACGGTACCTAATGAGTGTCCAGGGAGGAGGCAAGTTAGGTGGCACGACAAGACAAGGGTTAACATTTATACCTCTACAATGGAATAGTGCATTTAATATATAATTATTCGATAGGTACTTGAGGTAATCAAAAACTTGAAAAACAAATTGCTGGGCGTGCACAAACCTCCCTGGACACTCATTCACGCCGGGCGTGTCCCTCCGCTGCAATAAACAACGGTATGTAACGGTGGATTGTGGTAATAAGTAATCGTCTGATCGAAATAAAATTTTGCGTAGTGTTAGGTAATGTCATTAACTACACAGTACAGAAAAATAATTTAAAAATCTTTATTAATAAATTGCTGGGCGTGCACAAACCTCCCTGGACACTCATTCACGCCGGGCGTGTCCCTCCGCTGCAATAAACAACGGTATGTAACGGTGGATTGTGGTAATAAGTAATCGTCTGATCGAAATAAAATTTTGCGTAGTGTTAGGTAATGTCATTAACTACACAGTACAGAAAAAATAATTTTAAAATCTTTATTAATAAATTGCTGGGTGTGCAAAATGTCCCTGGACACTCATTGTCTACAGGGTGTGCAGTACAGTGCAAAATTGAACTAAAAAATTCAATATTTTGCAGTCGTCCTATCGAAATAAAATTTGGTGTAGTGTTAGATATTGCCATCAACTACATAATACAGAAGAAATAATTAAAAAATCTTTATTTATAAATTGCTGGGCGTGCAAAAACCTCCCTGGACACTCTCTGGACACTCATTTCTCCCTGGACACTCATTAGGTACACCGTAAATTCGAACACATATCCAAATTCTTGTCATGGAGAATATCTCAATATATGGTAATAGCAAAATGTCATTCATACAGCATGATCGGCGATTCCACAAATGAGTTGCTCCAACACGTGGTTTCGCAGTTTCAGCACTCGTGATCATCGAATGCAGCGACAGAGTTTATGTTCAAATACATCAAAGATTCAGATACACACCAAAAGTTCTTGTAGGAAGATATTCTCCACCATGTCGCATCAACGTTTTGCGGTGTTAGTTTGGGGTTTACTCAGCTTGGCAGTGAGAGGTGTTAGCAAAGCGAGGAGATGAACAAAAACAAGTCTTCCATTCATTTTATTCTCTACCGGAAGCAACAACAATGCAACCAACAATTTTATAAAGAAAACGGGACTCCGGACCAGGAGTTCCGGAATTACACCGCAACTAATAAATTTATAAACAAAACCGGAATCCGGACCAGGAGTTCCGGAATTAAATATATGGTGATAAATGTGACTTTACCTGACCAGTATAGTATGTGTTTACAACACCGTGGTAAAATAAGTTAGTTCCTTATTGGATTCATATAGGCGATATATCTATATATATTGGCAAAACAGGATACTTGCAATCGATGGACGATGATACGATTATTCCAGATTCTCCGCTACAGCTAGCGGAAGGACTGATTAGTTGGGGAAAAAAATACCTAAACCACCTCTTATTATACTTTTTATTTTTTGTTACAATGTAATTGTTTAGTTGTGTTTCTTTGTGTCTTGATAAAGGAACGGATTGCTAAATTTGACAGTTACGCCAGAGACGTACATGTATATAACACACGTCTCTGGTTACGCTGTCGTAATCACACAGTATCAATGATTGATCTTTATGGCAAACTCTTTTATTTCATTTTTGATATGGGTAATATACCGTTATAAGTTACTTACAATATATATATTTCTACCACAATACCCAGTGTTATTCCACTCTCAGACCATTGCATAAACGTGCTGACTGTTGGATAAATATATGATATATACCACTAGTGGAATATAACCTCCGGACTTTTGATTGGTTGAGAAGCTTAAATTTGACCGGAAATCACGTGATTCAATACAACGTGCTGATTCGACGTACGTCGACTACGCGTTTGTGGGGTGTATGTAGTTGTCGTTGAAGAAAGTAAAAGTTCTGGAGATCGAAATGTGGTTTCTCTAGGTCGGTGGGCGATTTCTGGAGTATCCAAAATTACACCTGTTTAGTCCAAGGCCTAGGTCCCAACTGCTCTTACAAGCATAATAATTCAATTAAGTACATTGTTACAATAGCAAAAGAGAACATACAATAACATATAGTGTGAGTGACATCTGTCATTCAAACAATCGGCCTTTCGGACCCAAGCCGTACCCGACCAGGTGAGATGATTCTCAATAGCTGTCCTTTGTCTGAGTCTGACCTGGTAAGATTAGTTTATCCTGTTACGCTGAAGTTATAAGGTATATATGGGTTATATGGTATATGATGGACATAGGCGATGCTTGAATTAATCTGACAACAATGATTCAAACGAATTATATATAACGACTTCAAAGGAAACTTCTGTAAATAGACTTTATCTAAATTAACACGAGTTATGAAGAATCACGGACTTAGATAAGAATTAATGATACAAATATTTTACATAAATCAGTTCCAGCATATTAGCATTGTCAGATGGAATAAATGAAATGATGTTCTGAATTATATATATAGTTTAAAATACACCAAATAAGGAATTAAATTTAAGTTAAAGATACTAAATAGAGAATATTACATGGCCATCTCCATATCAGGCCTTGTATCAACCCGAGATCCCAATATCGGCCCGAGGGCCGAAGGCCCAATTAGAGTCGACATTGGGTCGAGGGTCGATACAAGGCCTGATATGAAAATGACCATGTCATATTCTATTTATTATATACTTTGGATTTTGTGTCGGGACATGATGATCTGTTTTTGATGATGTCTATATTTGTTCCTTGTTTTGTCATCGTTTGGATGTTGATTAAGATAATAATTCATACCACTAGCAATGGATTCGGAATTGTTTACCTGTTCCTCTTTATAGATGTCGTCGTTTATGTCTCTTTTTCTGCTATTAAGTCATCAAGCTCTAGTATTCTTGATTCGATAGACTCCATAACATTCTCACCAATATCAACGTCAACATCTGTCCTCCTATTCATTTTCGATTGTTGTATAGGGATTGGACGGCGTTTTTTAATTTTCATGCCGGTATGAATGCAAAGTGGTTACATCCATATTGCATGAAGCCCGCTAGGGCGTTATGGTCAATATGGATGTAACCGAAAAATAGTCAAATTCATGTCCACAAGCACCTGTGATTGTGTTATATACGTTTCTGCTGGGAGGCGGTGTTGGTTGTGTAAAACAATGTGATCATTTTCATAAATGGTGGCTAACAGACTATCATCGCTTACCTTTTACACAGGTGCTTGTGGACATGAATTTGACTATTTTTTCATTGAATGTAGAAGGTAATACACATATGCGGTGTTTCATACTAATATAATGCTAAATTATAAAGTTTACAATAACAACCTATGCAGCGTAGCCTTATAAAAACCTAGGTTGTTATTGTAAACTTTATAATTTAGCATTATATTAATATGAAACATCGTATATGTGTATTACCTTCTACATTCAATGAAAAAATAGTCAAATTCATGTCCACAAGCACCTGTGACCTTTTATGGGGATAAAATACCCCTTATCTCCTGAAATTCAATACCGTTTATTCTGTACTCCATTTTGTTAAATAGAATCAACAATCAACTTCCGGTAAAATCAAAACAAACGGTCAGTGCTCAATTACATCCTCTGGAAGGCGGTGGCCATTTCGGAACTCCTCGTAAGGGTGATACTAATTACAGTCCGATAGAGCCAGGCACAGCCCGGTAGTGATATACAACGTTATATCGACCGCCCGTGCGTTTTTTTTTTCACTTACACGCAATTACAGCTGTACTGTATAATATAGTTTGCAGTGAGTAGAGTGCTGTACTGTATATTACATATAAAGTAATTACTACAACCACGGACTTAGATAGCCTAATTCCGTGCTACAACAGAATGGTTTAGAACGAGTGCGTGCAACTCCTTACAGTAGCTAATTATAAGAAACGTATATCGTCGGTTACATACGGTCATAAATACGAGAGAGATTGTCAGGACCATGGGTTACCGTCGATGAGAATATAAGTCATTACTACAATTAATTTCTACAAGAATTAAGGACGTATATGAAAGAATTAATAGTTTCGCTATTACATACATTTCATAATTAACGCAATTTATCAAATTATCTTTAATTCCAGCAAGACCATGTGTTCTTATAGTATACATCTGGCTAACTAGGTTGCTTTCTTTCCCTTGCAGTTTTGATAAATCTTCAATAAATCCTTCACATGTTTTTAATTTCTACCGATATAGACCTACCTCATTCTGAAAAAAAACAAACATTTTACAGTTTTATACATTTCAATTACATTGTACATCTGATTTGATTTAAACATATTTTATTGTCAAAACAAAGACACATGGATAAGAGACAATATATAATGTACATCTTCAGGAAAACAATGTTTAACCACGGTCTAATCTAATTCCGTGGTTTAACCTATCCTAATATAATTTGAATAAAACGGTCTATATATTTTGGAAAATACCTTACGTATTGTTTTGTTAATATTGTTACATTTTGGTAAACTGATTACTTATTTCATGCATTACCACCAGTGTATGCCTTATTATTTATTCCGTACTATTCACACCAGTATTACACTCCTCATCAATACTGTAATTACTGATGTTTCTGTTCCCAATTTCCGCTGCCACCAGTTCAAATTAATTGAACAACACATTAATACATTTACATTTACATTTTATTTACAACATATTCATAGTATTTTAATCAGTCATGAACTACAAAAGTCTGCATAAGTGTAAACTCTATTTCTCCATTCCACACTAATCTCTACACCCTCCTTTGATAGTCAAAAACCTGCTACATTGAAAAAAACTGTTGATACCTTAACAGAATCCTGCTACATTAAAACTCTTGAAAACTCAACAAAATCCTTCTACATTAAAACTGTCGATACCTCAACAGAATCCTGCTACATTAAAACTTTTGATACTTTAACAGAATCCTGCTATATTAAAACGCTTGATAACTCAACGAAATCCTTCTACATTAAAACTGCCGATACCTCAACAGAATCCTGCTACATTAAAACTTTTGATACTTTAACAGAATCCTGCTATATTAAAACTTTTGATATCTTAACAGAATCCTGCTCACTAAATCGGTTGATAACTTACAGAATACTGCTAAATTTGACCTCCACAGTTCTAGGTTAAACTGGCCATAAATCCTGCTGAATGACCCCTACGGTCAGCACAGCATCAACCAGAGGCACAAATACCACGTCACTGACTGGACTCACCTCAACATAGACTACAGACGGTCACACTAATCTACAGTTCCCCAATTCTATCATCAGCATAATTATCTACGGCTACTTAGCAACTATCTTCAAATGAAACTCTGACGGCTGACCACGAGCAGAGGCTAATAAACAATCTATCAGTACAATTTAAACAATCAAACGGCTAATAAATGCATAACACTATAAATATTCATTTTCCAGCATTTACAATGTTTGCTAAAAAAGGTAAAACTGATTCATAAATAATTTTGTGTTATCGAGGTATTGTAATATATTCAAAGGTTCAGTTTTGATTTTTTTTTTAAATAATGTTAATAGTTGTTAATTACAGACTAAACGTCAAAGTTAATAATTTGACAAAGCCAGAATATAAAAACCAAAACCTAAGAAGAGAGTTGTGTAGTTCATAACTATTAATACACATTTAGGCATAGAGAGAATAATAATTAATTATTAAAACAAAGACATAAAAAGATAACTTAATTAGTTTTGGTTAAAATGCTTATGAAAAGTATTTCTTTATTTCGTAAATTACAAAGTATCTTTTATTGTAATTATTCCGTCTATATATCTATTACATGTGCTTCTGGCGTATGTCGTCATTTCATTTCCTTCCCTTCCCTTGTTTCCCTTATTTCACCTCTTTTTACCGTCTAACACCTACCTCTGGCGTATCTCGTCTAGTTTAAATTCATATTTAATCCGTATACTACCTGCCTCTGACATATGTTCATTGTTGTCATACATTTCTTTTATATATCACTCGTATATCGTCGTATATTTCTCTTGTTTCAAATGTATCTAATCCTGTATATATACATGTGTATCACTTCATCAAGCGTATATTTTATCCGTACATAAAACTCCCATCTCTAGCGTATGGCCTCATATATTTCTCTCGTTTCACCTTCATTCCATCCATATATTTATCACCTACCTCTGGCGTATAGCAACTTATACTCGTTTCACCTTTATTTTATCCCTGCACATATCACCTGCCTCTGGCATATGTCGTCGTATCATTTCCCTCGTTTCGCTTACATTTTAAACATATATTTATCACCTACCTCTGGTGTATACCGCCATATATTTCACTCGTTTCGTCATTTTTTTATCACTACACATATCACCTACCACTGGCGTATGTCGTCATATATTTCCCTAGTGTTACTTTAATTCAATCCGTTTATAAAGCACCTACCACTGGAGTATGTCGTCATGTATTTCTATTGTGTCATCTTAATTCAATCCGTACATAAAACACCTACCTCAGGAGTATGACGTCCTGTATTTCCCTTGTGTCACATTAATTTAATCCGTATATAAAACACCTACCTCTGGAGTATGTCGTCTTTTATTTCCTATGTTTAATTTTAATTTAATCCGTATATAAAATACCTACCTCTGGAGTATGTCGTCTTGTATTTCCAATGTTTCATATTAATTCAATTCGTATATAAAACACCTACCTCTAGAGTATTTCGTCTTGTATTTCCTTTGTGTCATCTTAATTTAATTCGGAAATCAAATACCTACCTCTGGTGTATGTGGTCATGTATTTCCTATGTTTCATCTTAATGCAATCCGTATATCAAAAACCTACCTCTAGAGTATGTCGTCTTGTATTTCCTTTGTGTCATCTTAATTCAATCCGTATATAAAATACCTACTTCTGGAGTATGTCGTCATGGATTTCCCATGTTTCATCTTAATTCAATCCGTATATAAAACACCTACCTCTGGAGTATGTCGTCTTTAATTTCCTATGTTTCATCTTAATTCAATCCGTATATAAAACACCTACCTTTGGAGTTTGGTGTACTGTATTTCCCATGTTTCATCTTAATTCAATCCGTATATAAAACACCTACCTCTGGAGTATGTCGTCTTGTATTTCCCTTGTGTAACTTTAATTTAATCCGTATATAAAACAACTACCTCAGGAGTATGTCGTCTTTAATTTCCTATGTTTCATCTTAATTTAATCCGTATTTAAAACACCTACCTCTGGAGTATGTGGTACTGTATTTCCCATGTTTCATCTTAATTCAATCCGTATATAAAACACCTACCTCTGGAGTATGTCGTCTTTAATTTCCTATGTTTCATCTTAATTTAATCCGTATTTAAAACACCTACCTCTGGAGTATGTGGTACTGTATTTCCCATGTTTCATCTTAATTCAATCCGTATATAAAACACCTACCTCTGGAGTATGTCGTCTTGTATTTCCCATGTTTCATCTTAATTTACTCCGTATATAAAACACTTACCTCTGGAGTATGTCGTTATGGATTTCCTACGTTTCATCTTCATTTAATCCGTATATAAAACACCTACCTCTGGAGTATGTGGTACTGTATTTCCCATGTTTCATCTTAATTCAATCCGTATATAAAACACCTACCTCTGGAGTATGTCGTCTTGTATTTCCCATGTTTCATCTTAATTTACTCCGTATATAAAACACCTACCTCAGGAGTATGTCGTCTTGTATTTCCAATGTTTCATCTTCATTTAATCCGTATTTAAAACACCTACCTCTGGAGTATGTGGTACTGTATTTCCCATGTTTCATCTTAATTCAATCCGTATATAAAACACCTACCTCTGGAGTATGTCGTCTTGTATTTCCCATGTTTCATCTTAATTTACTCCGTATATAAAACACCTACCTCTGGAGTATGTCGTTATGGATTTCCTACGTTTCATCTTAATTTAATCCGTATATAAAACACCTACCTCTGGAGTATGTCGTCCTGTATTTCCCATGTTTCATCTTAATTTACTCCGTATATAAAACAACTACCTCAGGAGTATGTCGTCTTTTATTTCCCATGTTTCATCTTAATTCAACCGTATATAAAATTCCTACTTCTGGAGTATGTCGTCATGGATTTCCCATGTTTCATCTTAATTCACTCCGTATATAAAACACCTACCTCTGGAGTATGTCGTCTTTTATTTTCTATGTTTCATATTAATTCATTCCGTATATAAAACACCTACCTCTGGAGTATGTCGTCATGTATTTCCTTTGTGTCATCGTAATTTAATCCGGAAATCAAATACCTACCTCAGGAGTATGTGGTCATGTATTTCCTATGTTTCATATTAATTCAATCCTTATATAAAACACCTACCTCTGAAGTATGTAGTACTGTATTTCCCTTTTGTCACTTTAAATCAATCCGTATATCAAACACCTACCTCTAGAGTATGTCGTCACGGATTTCCCTTGTGTCACCTAAATTTAATCAGTATATAAACACCTACCTCTGGGGTATTTCGTCATGTATTTCCCATGTTTCATCTTCATTTAATCCGTATATAAAACACCTACCTCTGGATTATGTGGTACTGTATTTCCCATGTTTCATCTTAATTCAATCCGTATATAAAACACCTACCTCTGGAGTATGTCGTCTTGTATTTCCCTTGTGTCACTTTAATTTAATCCGTATATCAAACACCTACCTCTGGAGTATGTCGTCTTGTATTTCCCTTGTGTCACTTTAATTCCATCCGTATATAAAACACCTACCTCTGGAGTATGTCGTGTTGTATTTCCCTTCCGTCACTTTAATTTTATCCGTATATAAAACACCTACCTCTGGAGTATGTCGTAATGGATTTCCTTTATGTCACTTGAAATTTTATCCGTATATAAAACACCTACCTCTGGAATATGTCGTCATGTATTTCCCATGTTTCATCTTCATTAAATCTGTAAATAAAACACCTACCTCTGGAATATGTGGTCCTGTATTTCCCCTGTTTCATCCTAGTATAATCCGTATATAAAATACCTACTTCTGGAGTATGTCGTCATGGATTTCCAATGTTTCATATTAATTCACTCCGTATATAAAACAACTACCTCTGGAATATGTCGTCATGTATTTTCCATGTGTCACCTAATTTGATCCGTATATAAAACAGCTACCTCAGGAGTTTGACGTCCTGTATTTCCCTTGTGTAACTTTAATTTAATCCGTATATAAAATACCTACCTCTTGAGTATTTCGTCATGTATTTCCCATGTTTCATCTTCATTTATTCCGTAAATAAAACACCTACCTCTGGAGTATGTAGTCATATATTTTTCTTTTGTCACTTTAATTTAATCCGTCTATAAAACACCTACCTCTGGAGTATGTCGTAATGGATTTCCTTTATGTCACTTAAAATTTTATCCGTATATAAAACACCTACCTCTGGACTATGTCGTCCTGTATTTCCCATGTTTCATCTTAATTTACTCCATATATAAAACAACTACCTCAGGAGTATGTCGTCTTTTATTTCCCATGTTTCATCTTAATTCAAACCGTATATAAAATACCTACTTCTGGAGTATGTCGTCATGGATTTTCCTTGTTTCATCTTAATTCACTCCGTATATAAAACAACTACCTCTGGAGTATGTCGTCTTTTATTTCCTATGTTTCATATCAATTCAATCCGTATATAAAACACCTACCTCTAGAGTATGTCGTCATATAGTTCCCTTGTGTCACTTTAATTTAATCCGTATATAAAATACCTACCTCTGGAGTATGTCGTCTTGTAATTCCTTTGTGTCATCTTAATTTAATCCGGATATCAAATACCTACCTCTGGAGTATGTGGTCCTGTATTTCCCATGTTTCATCTTAATTCAATCCTTATATCAAACACCTACCTCTGGAGTATGTCGTCATATATTTCTCTTTTGTCACTTTAATTTAATCCGTATATCAAACACCTACCTCTGGAGTATGTCGTCTTGTATTTCCTTTGTGTTATCTTAATTCAATCCATATATAAAATACCTACCTCTGGAGAATGTCGTCTTTTATTTCCTATGTTTCATCTTAATTCAATCCGTATATAAAACACCTACCTCTGGAGTATGTCGTCATATATTTTCCTTGTGTCACTTTAATTTAATCCGTATATAAAACAACTACCTCTGGAGTATGTCGTCTTTTATTTCCCATGTTTCACCTTAATTCAATCCTTATATAAAACACCTACCTCTGGAGTATGTCGTCATATATTTCCCTTTTGTCACTTTAATTTAATCCGTATATAACCTCTGGAGTATGTCGTCATATAATTTCCCTTGTGTCACTTTAATTTAATCCGTATATAAAACACCTACCTCTGGAGTATGTCGTCTTTTATTTCCTATGTGTCATCTTAATTTAATCCGTATATAAAATACCTACCTTTGGAGTATGTGGTTCTGTATTTCCCATGTTTCATCTTAATTCAATCCTTATATAAAACACCTACCTCTGGAGTATGTCATCATATATTTCCCTTTTGTCACTTCAATTTAATCCGTATATCAAACACCTACCTCTGGAGTATGTCGTTATGGATTTCCTATGTTTCATCTTAATTTAATCCGTATATAAAACACCTACCTCTGGAGTATGTGGTACTGTATTTCCCATGTTTCATCTGAATTCAATCCGTATATAAAACACCTACCTCTGGAGTATGTCGTCATAGATTTCCCTTGTGTCACTTTAATTTAATCCGTATATAAAACACATACCTCTGTAGTATGTCGTCTTTTATTTCCTATGTTTCATTTTAATTTAATCCGTTTATAAAACACCTACCTCTGGAGTATGTCGTCTTTTATTTCCTATGTTTCATTTTAATTTTATCCGTATATAAAATACCTACCTCTGGAGTATGTGGTCCTGTATTTCCCATGTTTCATCTTAATTCAATCCTTATATAAAACACCTACCTCTGGAGTATGTCGTCATATATTTCCCTTTTGTCACTTTAATTTAATCCGTATATAACCTCTGGAGTTTGTCGTCTTTTATTTCCTATGTTTCATTTTAATTTAATCCGTATATAAAACACCTACCTCTGGAGTATGTCGTCTTTTATTTCCTATGTTTCATGTTACTTTAATCCGAATATAAAATACCTACCTCTGGAGTATGTCGTCTTTTATTTCCAATGTTATATCTTAATTTAATCCGTTTATAACACACCTACCTCTGGAGTATGTCGTCATATATTTCCCTTGTGTCACTTTAATTTAATCCGTATATCAAATACCTACCTGTGGAGTATGTCGTCTTGTATTTCCAATGTTTCATCTTAATTCAAACCGTATATAAAATACCTACTTCTGGAGTATGTTGTCATGGATTTCCCATGTTTCATCTTAATTCATTCCGTATATAAAACACCTACCTCTGGAGTATGTCGTCATATATTTCCTATGTTTCATATTAATTCAATCCGTATATAAAATACCTACCTTTGGAGTATGTCGTCTTTTATATCCTTTGTTTCATTTTAATTTAATCCGTATATAAAATACCTACTTCTGGAGTATGTTGTCATGGATTTCCCATGTTTCATCTTAATTCATTCCGTATATAAAACACCTACCTCTGGAGTATGTCGTCATATATTTCCTATGTTTCATATTAATTCAATCCGTATAAAACACCTACCTCTGGAGTATGTCGTCTTTTATTTCCTATGTTTCATCTTAATTCAATCCGTATATAAAACACCTACCTCTGGAGTATGTCGTTATCAATTTCCTATGTTTCATCTTAATTTAATCCGTATATAAAACACCTACCTCTGGAGTATGTCGTCATATATTTTCTACGTTTCATTTTAATTTTATCCGTATATAAAACACCTACCTCTGGAGTATGTCGTCTTTTATTTCCTATGTGTCATCTTAATTTAATCCGTATATAAAATACCTACCTTTGGAGTATGTGGTTCTGTATTTCCCATGTTTCATCTTAATTCAATCCTTATATAAAACATCTACCTCTGGAGTATGTGGTCATATATTTCCCTTTTGTCACTTTAATTTAATCCGTATATCAAACATCTACCTCTGGAGTATGTCGTTATGGATTTCCTATGTTTCATCTTAATTTTATCCGTATATAAAACACCTACCTCTGGAGTATGTGGTACTATATTTCCCATGTTTTATCTTAATTCAATCGGTATATAAAACACCTACCTCTGGAGTATGTTGTCATATATTTCCCTTGTGTCACTTTAATTTAATCCGTATATAAAACACCTACCTCTGGAGTATGTCGTCATGTATTTCCCATGTTTCATCTTTATTTAAACCGTTTATCAAACACCTACCTCTGGAGTATGTAGTACTGTATTTCCCTTTTGTCACTTTAATTTAATCCGTATATAAAACAACTACCTCTGGAGTATGTCATCATGGATTTCCTTTGTGTCACTTAAAACTTTATCCGTATACAAAACACCTACCTCTGGGGTATGTCGTCATGGATTTCCCATGTTTCATCTTCATTTAATCCGTATATAAAACACCTAACTCTAGAGTATGTGGTCCTGTATTTCCCATGTTTAATCTTAATTCAATCCGTATATACAATACCTACTTCTGAAGTATATGGTCCTTTATTTCCCATGTTTCATCTTAATTCAATCCGTATATGAAATACCTACCTCTGGAATATGTCTTCCTGTATGTCCAATGTTTCATCTTAATTCAATCCGTATATAAAACATCTACCTCTGGAGTATGTCGTCTTGTATTTTCTTTTTGTCATCTTAATTTAATCCGGATATCAAATACCTACCTCTGGAGTATGTGGTCCTGTATTTCCCATGTTTCATCTTAATTCATTCCTCATATAAAACACCTACCTCTTGAGTATATCGTCATGTATTTCAAATGTTTTATCTTCATTTAATCCGTATATAAACAACTACCATTGGTCCTCGGTCCACTGATGTTTTTGAACTATATTAATGTTATAGTTGACTGTGTCTCTAATGTAATCAAATCATTTCCAATGATTCATCGTTATATTCAATAACAGATGATAATCCTCTGGAGTTATCTGAAAATTTAACAGAATATCTTAGTAATATCAGAGCCTGGGCAAGTAAATAGGATATTCGATTTAATCTAGACAAAACAGAATCCGTAAAGTTTTCAAAAAAATGTAATATTTATCATCCAGACATATATTTTTTATGATGAAACAGTTACTGTAAATCGCTCACATAAACATCTTGGGCTAACATTAAGTGATGATGCTAAATGGACAGACTATATAAATACTATATACCAGAAAGCTTTCAGGAGAATAAATATTTCAAGGATAATGAAACATAAATCAGATAAAAAAATCTCTAACAACCATTTACTTAGCTTTTATACGACCTATAATTGAATATGCTGATGTTGTTTGGAATAATTGTTCTCAAAATTTAAAAAATCTTCTCGAGTCTGTCCAGTTAGAAACGGCACGGATAATAACAGGACTGTGTAGAGGTACTTCTCATGATGTTTGATATCAAGAACTAGACTGGGTACCATTGGAAAGTAGAAGAAAACAACATAAATTGATAATGATGTACACAATTCTAAATAATGAAACTCCTGATTATTTGCGAAATATTATTGATCCCTACCTCCATGACCCCCACCTTAGTAAGATATCCCCTTAGAACGGTCAGATTATTTGATCCTCCTCTTTGTCGAACAGTTTCTTTTCGTCAATGATCAATGAGTTTAATAATATTGCTTCTGACCTACAGAATGTGCATTCTGTTTATCAGTTTAAAAAAATAACTCCTAAATCAGTTGTAATTAAAAAGACGACAAACGTTTTTAAATTTTTTGGAAATCGCGAATTTAATATAATACTCTGTCAGTTGAAAAATAATAAAAGTAATTTAAACAGTGATTTACACAAAGATCATCTATGTCAATCTTCTTCTTGTCTATGTGGATATGAATATGAAAATGCATCTCACATTTTTCAATGTACAAGATATACTGATCTCCGACACATACTTTTTAAAACATTTTCCACGAAAGTCATGACCATTTAGTACTAGACATTCTTTCAAATAGATGTGATAAATGCGATGAAACGCCAACAAAAATATTCTTCTTGCAATATCAAATTACATTTCAACATCAAACAGATTCCGTACCAGTATTTGAATTCATTCAACTTTATTTTATTTTATTTCATTCTTCATCATCTTATATAAAGATTTCATTTACACGAGAGGTAAGGGCTTAGGAGACCAATGTTTACTTTTTATATTTTTAAATTACAATTACAATATGAAGCAATTCCTTTTATTAAAACAATGCTTGCATATTCGAAGATCTCTTATATTTAACCTGTATCTGTATCACATAAACTATTTGGTGAGATTAAATTTCCAAACATCAGCAGTGGATGGCCTGGTGTGATGATGATGATTATGGACTTATTGGCCTGTATCTGTTGATGTGAGGAAATTTAAAAACACTAAATGTTTATACTTGTAAAGATTTTTGTACATTTAGTCCTTCTAATCTTTGTTACATTTAAAACAATCAATATTTTCAATCAAACAATAATAGATATTATGAAAACTGATTTAAAGGAATTGCTTCCCATGTATTACACAGTATCATGATTATGTATAGGTATATGTTTAAATGTATGTATGTGTGTATCTCTATGTGTATTTGTACACATGTATGTGTGTATGCATGCATGCATGTGAGTATGCATGTGCACGGTATGTGCATGTATGTGCAGATGTATTGGCATGTGTGTATGCATGTGTACATATATGTGTAGCGGATCTAGACCGGGTCGATCGTCGGCGACCAGATAGCTTAATTGGTTGAGCGTACGTCTAGAGTTCGGAAGGTCCCGGGTTCGAATCCCGGTCTGGCCGTGCATTTTTCCTCTCCTGTTACATATGTGCGCAACTTTGTTTGTTTGTAGGTGTGCATGCGCATGTGTTTGCATGTCTTTGTGCAAGTATATGTGTGTGTATGTGCGTGCGTGCATGCATGGATGTAGGCATATATGTATGTATGCGCGTATGTATTCATGTATGCATATGCGTGCATGATGACGTGTGTGTGTGAGCGTGCATGAGTATATGTGCATGCAGGTGCGTCATGCATGTATTTATGTATGTGTATTATCTATGTATTGTGTATATTAAATGTTAAATGTCTAAATGTTTGTACCACCGTTTGTTTCTTGAGGAGAGGACCTAAATAGGCTATGCCTGCCGTCCGATCCTTTTGTCAATTTATTTGTCAATACAATTTCATGAAATGAAAAATACAAAATACCTACTTTTGGAGTATGTCGTTATATATTTCCCTTGTGTTACCTTAATTATATCTGGATACAAAACACCTACCTCTGGAGTATGTCGTCATGTATTTCCTTTCATTTAAAATAATGACTTGTTCTCTTTTCCGTCAACATCGACACCATTTGCTTTAAAAGCTTTCTGTGTGCAGATTTGAAATGTGTTCCAAACGGAATACAAAACAAATCAGGATGTAGCTTAACATTGACGCATTTTGCAAGTACGCAGTTAGCGCTAACGTGATAGTACCTGTTACCATTTACAATCTTCATTTCTTTGTTCTTTTTGTCAAAAAAATCATAACTTTCCTTTCGCTTTAGGACAAAGTAGTTTGGATGCGCAATGTCTTTAGAAAACTGCTGATTGCATCCCCTGCAGATTTTGATTGTCTGGTTCTTTTGTTGAACTCAAACGGCTGTTGCTGATGGTCGGTTTTTGCCTGGAAGAATAGGTTTGTTTTTGCCTGGAGGACTTTGTCCGTTTTTGACTGGCTGACTACTCCACCTTGGTGGTCACAATCTGTTCCTAGTTATTTTCCTTGATATTTGGCTGAAAGGTACCTGGAATGAGGTCCGATTAATTTTGCGAAAACAAATTACCTTGACCCATATTCAAAGTCACAGGGGTAAAATTTGTTAAAATCTTTGAGCAACTTCTTCTGACGAAGAAAAAGGCTCAGAACCTTAACCCTTAGGCTGCTACATGCAAAAATTGTCACACCGATAAAAATAACCCTCACTACTACACGCGACAAAAGTCGTTTCTCGACTCGAATTTTTTTCAAACCAGAAATACTATCTCTTGTCAGCGGCTATATTTATGTCTATCAATGAAAGTAGAATACTTCAGTGGGAGGTGTTTTATTTACTGATTAAATTAAAGTGACACAAGGGAAATACAGGACAAATTACACCAGAGGTAGCTGTTTTATATACGGATCATATTAAGATGACACAAGGGAAATACAGTACCACATACTCCAGAGGTAGGTGTTTTGTACACGGATTGAATTAAAGTGACAAAGGGAAATACAGGACGACATACTATAGAGGTAGGTGTTTTGTATACGGATTAAATTAAAGTGACACAAGGAAAATACATGACGACATACTTCAGAGGTAGGTGTTTTTATACGGATTAAATGAAGATGAAACATTGGAAATACACGACCACATACTCCAGAGGTAGGTGTTTTATATACGGAAGAAATTGAAGTGACACAAGGGAAATATATGACAACATACTCCAGAGGTAGGTGTTTTGTATACGGAATAAATTAAAGTGACACAAGGGAAATACAGGACCACATACTCCAGAGGTAGGTGTTTTGTATACGGATCAAATTAAGATGAAACATGGGAAATACAGGACCACATATTCCAGAGGTAGGTGTGTTATATACGGATTAAATTAGTACGAAACATGGGACATACATGACGACATACTCCAGAGGTAGGTGTTTTGTATAAGGATTAAATTAAAGTGACACAAGGAAAATACAGGACCACATACTCCATAGGTAGGCGTTTTCAATACTGATTAAATTAAAGTATAACAAGGAAAATACAGGATCACATACTCCAGAGGTAGGTGTTTGATATACGGAATAAATTTAGATAACAAATCGGAAATGCATGACGACATACTCCAGAGGTAGGTGTTTTATATACGGATTAAATTAAGATGAAACATGGGAAATAGAGGACCACATACTCCAGGGGTAGGTGTTTGATATACGGATTAAATTAAGATGAAATATGGGAAAAATACATGACGACATACTCCAGAGGTAGGTGTTTTATATACGGTTTAAATTAAGATGACACAAAGGAAATACATTACGACATACTCCAAAGGTAGGTGTATTGTATCCAGATATACTTAAGGTAACACAAGGGAAATACATGACGACATACTCCAGAGGTAGGTGTTTTATATAAGGATAATATGAAGATAAAACTTGGGGAATACATGACGACATACTCAAAAGGTAGGTGTATTTTATCCATATATAATTAAGGTGACACAAGGTACCTCTATGTCGACATTCTCATGAGGTAGGTATCTTATATACGGATTAAATGAAGATGAAACATGGGAAAAACATGACGAAATACTCCAGAGGTAGGTGTTTTATATACGAATGAAACTGAAGTGACACATGGGAAATCCCTGACGACATACTCCAGAGGTAGATGTTTTATATAGGGATTAAATTCAGGTAACACAACGGAAATACATGACGACATACTCCAGTGGTAAGTTTTATATACGGAAGAAATTGAATTGACACAAGGGAAGTATATGACGACATACTCCAGAGGTAGGATTTTTGTATACAGATTAAATTTGGATAACACATGGGATATACATGACGACATACTCCAGAGATAGGTATTTGATATACGGTTAAAATTAAGATGACACAAAGGAAATACATTACGACATACTCCAAAGGTAGGTGTATTGTATCCAGATATATTTAAGGTAACACAAGGGAAATACATGACGACATACTCCAGATGTAGGTGTTTTATATAAGGATAATATGAAGATGAAACATGGGGAATACATGACGACATACTCCAAAGGTAGGGGTATTTTATCCATATATAATTAAAGTGACACAAGGTAACTATATGTCGACATTATCATGAGGTAGGTATCTTATATACGGAGAATATGAAGATGAAGCATGGGAAATACATGACGACATACTCCAGAGGTAGGTGTTTTATAAATGGATGAAATTAAAGTGACACAAAGAAAATTCAAGACCACATACTCCAGAGGTAGGTGTTTAATATACGGATTAAATGAAGATGAAACATTGGAAATACACGACCACATACTCCAGAGGTAGGTGTTTTATATACGGAAGAATTGAAGTGACACAAGGGAAATATATGACAACATACTCCAGAGGTAGGTGTTTTGTATACGGAATAAACTAAAGTGACACAAGGGAAATACAGGACCACATATTCCAGAGGTAGGTGTTTTGTATACGGATCAAATAAAGATGAAACATGGGAAATACAGGACCACATATTCCAGAGGTAGGTGTGTTATATACGGATTAAATTAGTACGAAACATGGGACATACATGACGACATACTCCAGAGGTAGGTGTTTTGTATACGGATTAAATTAAAGTGACACAAGGAAAATACAGGACCACATACTCCATAGGTAGGCGTTTTCAATACTGATTAAATTAAAGTATAACTCAGACTCATTCCAAAAATAATTAATGAGGAAAATAGAGAAATTTTAGAACTAGAAGACATTATGGAAGAGCAAGTGAAGTATTACAAAGAATTATACAGAAGTAGAGAATCCCATTTAGGGGAAATGCATAATCAGGCTTTTTTTAATGAAGATAATCCTTATAATTACAAATTAAGTGTTAATGAAGCAGAAAAAATGGAAGGTATTATTAATAGATTGGAATGTTTAAATGCACTCAAAAGTATGAAAAATTCAAAATCTCCTGGTATAGATGGATTTACAGTGGAATTCTATACATTTTTTTGGAATGATATTTACAACCCCCTTATTAACTCTTTTAATGAATCTTTTGAAAAGGGATATCTGTCTATTTCCCAGCGACAAGGTAGTATAAACTGTATTCCAAAAGAAGGTAAATCTAAATTGTTTCTTAAAAATTGGCGCCCTATTTCTCTTTTAAATGTAGATTATAAAATTGTTTCAGCAAGTATAGCAAACAGAATAAAACCTTATTTAAATAAACTAATAAGTGATTCACAAAAAGGGTTTGTAAAAGGGAGATACATAGGAGAATGTACTAGATTTATTTTGGACATAATTGAAAAAACACACGAAAATAACATCCCAGGTTTACTTATTTTATTAGACTTTGAAAAAGCCTTTGACTCCCTAGAATGGCCATTTATTCAAAAAGCATTAGAATTTCAAGGTTTTGGACCTAATTTAAGAAAATGGATAAAATGTTTTTATAATAATTGTTCAAGCTGTATTTCTAATAATGGACACATGTCAATTTTTTTTAATATTGAAAGAGGAGTTAGACAGGGCGACCCTTTATCACCATATATTTTTATATTATCTATAGAACTTCTTAGTTCATCTTTAAAGTTTAATCCAAATATAAAAGGCATTAATATAGAAAATTCTGAATATATGCTGAGCCAATATGCGGATGACTCAACAGTATGTCTGGATGATGATGAAACTTCATTAGATAACACCTTAAGTACACTTGATCTTTTTTCAGAATGTTCTGGTTTACGAACAAACCTGGACAAAACTCACTTGATATGGATCGGGGTTAAACGGGGTTGTGGTGAGGAATATTTACAAGAACGAGGCCTTCATTGGAACCATATGGGGAAATTTAAACTACTTGGGATTTTGTTTGATCTGAATAAGGAAGACATCACCAAACATAATTTTGATGTAAAACTCACATCGGTTCAAGAACTTTTAAATGACTGGTCTTTTAGAAACTTGAGTTATTTGGGGAAAATTACTGTTATAAAAACTCTTGCACTACCAATATTTACTCATTTATTTTCAACACTCCCAGATCCTTCAGAGACATTTTTCAAAAATCTTCAAAAACTTTTTTTCAATTTTTTATGGTCAGGGAAAACAGATAAAATCAAAAGAAAGATAATGTTTAATACTTATGAGAATGGGGGGCTTGGAATGCCACATGTAAAATCATATTGCCAAGCTCAAAAAATAACGTGGATAAAGAAACTATTGAATCCAGAAAACTATTCGAGTTGGAAAATACTACTATCAAGTAAGTTGGAAAAGATGGGGGGAGAAAAACTTTGGAACTTGAATAGTGAAGGACTATTGAAAACTTCTTATAAATTTAACACATTTTGGTGTAATGTAATTCAGATATGGGCCTCCTTGACACGTGTACCTCCCACAACCCCGAATGACCAATTATCTCAGCCACTGTGGTTAAACAATAAAATTCTTATTAATAATAAACATGTTATATACTATAAATGGATAGAGCAGAATGTATATTTCATAAATGATTTAGTAAATGAGAATGGTGAATTTCTATCTTTTGAAGATTTCCAACGGGAACATAATATTAATACTAATGTTATAACCTATCAAGGGCTACTCTCGTCCATTCCTAGAAACTGGAAACAAAATATTCTTAATAATGGTAGGAAATTGAATAATATTGAAAACAAACTAATTACTTCTCTTAAGTCTAATGAGAAAGTGGCAAAATACTTTTATAATCTTTTTATCAGTGAGCATCAGGAATCTCCAGATAAAGTTTTAGAAAAATGGAATGGAAAGTTAGGAACTACACTTACTTTAGAAGATTGGAAACTAATATGTAAGTCACCATTTTTATTGACTGATGATACAAACATAAGGACATTTCAATTTAAGTTACTTCATCGAATTATTTACACAAATTCTAGACTAATGAAAATGAAAATTGTTGAAAGTGAACTATGTAATTTTTGTTTGGCCAATAGAGAAACAATTGAGCACCTTTTTTGGGAATGTCCTTATGTTCGTGTCCTGTGGGAATTTTTAAACAATAGATTTATGACTAATTTAAATATACTGTTTGATATGAATTGCCCTTCAGTCCTTTTAGGTTGTAGCAATGACTCCCAATTCGATGATATAAATTTTTGTATTTTACTTGTGAAAAAGTATATTTATTCCTGCAGATGTTAAAATACTATCCCATCTATTGAAGGGATCAAATCTATTTTGATATATTACAAACATATTGAAAAACAGAGCTTAATATTCTATTCCCTAACAAAGGCAGGCCAAATAAGAGAAAGATGGGTTTCTATCAGCAAAGCACTGGAACTTGAATGATAACAACTAAAATAGTTTGAATACACATTACATTGTATTAGCACAGTATAATAATACAATAAGGTAATTATTTAATTAGAATATATGTTAGAAATAAGTATTTTCCATGTTTTGTCTCTTGTATTGTAATATGTATGTGAATATGTGAACTTGAAAAATAAAAAAGTGAGAGAAAAAAAAAATTAAAGTATAACAAGGAAAATACAGGATCACATACTCCAGAGGTAGATGTTTGATATACGGAATAAATTTAGATAACAAATTGGAAATGCATGACGACATACTCCAGAGGTAGGTGTTTTATATACGGTTTAAATTAAGATGACACAAAGGAAATACATTACGACATACTCCAAAGGTAGGTGTATTGTATCCAGATATATTTAAGGTAACACAAGAGAAATACATGACGACATACTCCAGATGTAGGTGTTTTATATAAGGATAATATGAAGATGAAACATGGGGAATACATGACGACATACTCCAAAGGTAGGGGTATTTTATCCATATATAATTAAAGTGACACAAGGTTTACTATATGTCGACATTCTCATGAGGTAGGTATCTTATATACGGATAATATGAAGATGAAACATGGGAAATACATGACGACATACTCCAGAGGTAGGTGTTTTATATACGGATGAAATTAAAGTGACACAAAGAAAATCAAGGACCACATACTCCAGAGGTAGGTGTTTTATATACGGATTAAATGAAGATGAAACATGGGAAATACACGACCACATACTCCAGAGATAGGTGTTTTATATACGACATACTTCACAGGTAGGTGTTTTATATACGAATAAAACTGAAGTGACACATGGGAAATCCCTGAAGACATACTACAGAGGTAGATGTCTTATAAACGGATTAAATAAAGATGAAACATAGGAAATACATGACGTCATACTCCAGAGGTAGGTGTTTTATTTACGGAAGAAATTGAATTGACACAAGGGAAGTATATGACGACATACTCCAGAGGTAGGTGTTTTGTGTACAGATTAAATTTGGATAACACATGGGATATACATGACGACATACTCCAGAGGTAGGTATTTGATATACGGTTTAAATTAAGATGACACAAAGGAAATACATTACGACATACTCCAAAGGTAGGTATATTGTATCCAGATATATTTAAGGTAACACAAGGGAAATACATGACGACATACTCCAGAGGTAGGTGTTTTATATAAGGATAATATGAAGATGAAACATGGGGAATACATGACGACATACTCCAAAGGTAGGGGTATTTTATCCATATATAATTAAAGTGACACAAGGTTTACTATATGTCGACATTCTCATGAGGTAGGTATCTTATATACGGATAATATGAAGATGAAACATGGGAAATACATGACGACATACTCCAGAGGTAGGGGTTTTATAAATGGATGAAATTAAAGTGACACAAAGAAAATTCAAGACCACATACTCCAGAGGTAGGTGTTTAATATACGGATTAAATGAAGATGAAACATTGGAAATACACGACCACATACTCCAGAGGTAGGTGTTTTATATACGGAAGAAATTGAAGTGACACAAGGGAAATATATGACAACATACTCCAGAGGTAGGTGTTTTGTATACAGATTAAATTAATATGAAACATGGGAAATAAATGACGACATACTCCAGAGGTAGGTGTTTTATATACGGATATGAAGATGAAACATGGGGAATTCACGACCACATACTCCAGAGGTAGGTGTATTTTATCCATATATAATTAAGGTGACACAAGGTAACTATATGTCGACATTCTCATGAGGTAGGTATCTTATATACGGATAATATGAAGATGAAACATGGGAAATACATGACGACATACTCCAGAGGTAGGTGTTTTATATACGGATGAAATTAAAGTGACACAAAGAAAATCAAGGACCACATACTCCAGAGGTAGGTGTTTTATATACGGATTAAATGAAGATGAAACATGGGAAATACACGACCACATACTCCAGAGATAGGTGTTTTATATACGACATACTTCACAGGTAGGTGTTTTATATACGAATGAAACTGAAGTGACACATGGGAAATCCCTGATGACATACTCCAGAGGTAGGTGTTTTGTATACAGATTAAATTTGGATAACACATGGGATATACATGACGACATACTCCAGAGGTAGGTATTTGATATACGGTTTAAATTAAGATGACACAAAGGAAATACATTACGACATACTCCAAAGGTAGGTGTATTGTGTCCAGATATATTTAAGGTAACACAAGGGAAATACATGACGACATACTCCAGAGGTAGGTGTGTTTTATCCCGATATCATTAAGGTAACACAAAGGAAATACAGGACCACATACTACAGAGGTAGATGTCTTATAAACGGATTAAATAAAGATGAAACATAGGAAATACATGACGTCATACTCCAGAGGTAGGTGTTTTATTTACGGAAGAAATTGAATTGACACAAGGGAAGTATATGACGACATACTGCAGAGGTAGGTGTTTTGTGTACAGATTAAATTTGGATAACACATGGGATATACATGACGACATACTCCAGAGGTAGGTATTTGATATACGGTTTAAATTAAGATGACACAAAGGAAATACATTACGACATACTCCAAAGGTAGGTATATTGTATCCAGATATATTTAAGGTAACACAAGGGAAATACATGACGACATACTCCAGAGGTAGGGGTTTTATATGAGGATAATATGAAGATGAAACATGGGAAATACAGGACCATATACTCCAAAGGTAGGGGTATTTTATCCATATATAATTAAAGTGACACAAGGTTTACTATATGTCGACATTCTCATGAGGTAGGTATCTTATATACGGATAATATGAAGATGAAACATGGGAAATACATGACGACATACTCCAGAGGTAGGTGTTTTATAAATGGATGAAATTAAAGTGACACAAAGAAAATTCAAGACCACATACTCCAGAGGTAGGTGTTTAATATACGGATTAAATGAAGATGAAACATTGGAAATACACGACCACATACTCCAGAGGTAGGTGTTTTATATACGGAAGAAATTGAAGTGACACAAGGGAAATATATGACAACATACTCCAGAGGTAGGTGTTTTGTATACAGATTAAATTAATATGAAACATGGGAAATAAATGACGACATACTCCAGAGGTAGGTGTTTTATATACGGATATGAAGATGAAACATGGGGAATTCACGACCACATACTCCAGAGGTAGGTGTATTTTATCCATATATAATTAAGGTGACACAAGGTAACTATATGTCGACATTCTCATGAGGTAGGTATCTTATATACGGATAATATGAAGATGAAACATGGGAAATACATGACGACATACTCCAGAGGTAGGTGTTTTATATACGGATGAAATTAAAGTGACACAAAGAAAATCAAGGACCACATACTCCAGAGGTAGGTGTTTTATATACGGATTAAATGAAGATGAAACATGGGAAATACACGACCACATACTCCAGAGATAGGTGTTTTATATACGACATACTTCACAGGTAGGTGTTTTATATACGAATAAAACTGAAGTGACACATGGGAAATCCCTGACGACATACTCCAGAGGTAGGTGTTTTGTATACAGATTAAATTTGGATAACACATGGGATATACATGACGACATACTCCAGAGGTAGGTATTTGATATACGGTTTAAATTAAGATGACACAAAGGAAATACATTACGACATACTCCAAAGGTAGGTGTATTGTGTCCAGATATATTTAAGGTAACACAAGGGAAATACATGACGACATACTCCAGAGGTAGGTGTGTTGTATCCCGATATCATTAAGGTAACACAAAGGAAATACAGGACCACATACTACAGAGGTAGATGTCTTATAAACGGATTAAATAAAGATGAAACATAGGAAATACATGACGTCATACTCCAGAGGTAGGTGTTTTATTTACGGAAGAAATTGAATTGACACAAGGGAAGTATATGACGACATACTCCAGAGGTAGGTGTTTTGTGTACAGATTAAATTTGGATAACACATGGGATATACATGACGACATACTCCAGAGGTAGGTGTTTTATATACGACATACTTCACAGGTAGGTGTTTTATATACGAATGAAACTGAAGTGACACATGGGAAATCCCTGACGACATACTCCAGAGGTAGGTGTTTTGTATACAGATTAAATTTGGATAACACATGGGATATACATGACGAAATACTCCAGAGGTAGGTATTTGATATACGGTTTAAATTAAGATGACACAAAGGAAATACATTACGACATACTCAAAAGGTAGGTGTATTGTATCCAGATATATTTAAGGTAACACAAGAGAAATACATGACGACATACTCCAGAGGTAGGTGTTTTATATAAGGATAATATGAAGATGAAACATGGGGAATACATGACGACATACTCCAAAGGTAGGGGTATTTATCCATATATAATTAAAGTGACACAAGGTTTACTATATGTCGACATTCTCATGAGGTAGGTATCTTATATACGGATAATATGAAGATGAAACATGGGAAATACATGACGGCATACTCCAGAGGTAGGGGTTTTATAAATGGATGAAATTAAAGTGACACAAAGAAAATTCAAGACCACATACTCCAGAGGTAGGTGTTTAATATACGGATTAAATGAAGATGAAACATTGGAAATACACGACCACATACTCCAGAGGTAGGTGTTTTATATACGGAAGAAATTGAAGTGACACAAGGGAAATATATGACAACATACTCCAGAGGTAGGTGTTTTGTATACGGAATAAATTAAAGTGACACAAGGGAAATACAGGACCACATACTCCAGAGGTAGGTGTTTTGTATACGGATCAAATTAAGATGAAACATTGGAAATACAGGACCACATATTCCAGAGGTAGGTGTGTTATATACGGATTAAATTAGTACGAAACATGGGACATACATGACGACATACTCCAGAGGTAGGTGTTTTGTATACGGATTAAATTAAAGTGACACAAGGAAAATACAGGACCAAATACTCCAGAGGTAGGCGTTTTCTATACTGATTATATTAAAGTAACACAAAGAAAATAAAGGATCACATACTCAAGAGGCAGATGTTTGATATACGGAATAAATTTAGATAACAAATCGAAAATGCATGACGACATACTCCAGAGGTAGGTGTTTGCTATGCGGATTTAATTAAGATGAAACATGGGAAATACAGGACCACATACTCCAGGGGTAGGTGTTTGATATACGGATTAAATTAAGATGAAATATGGGAAAAATACATGACGACATACTCCAGAGGTAGGTGTTTTATATAAAGATTAAATTAATATGAAACATGGGAAATAAATGACGACATACTCCAGAGGTAGGTGTTTTATATACGGATATGAAGATGAAACATGGGGAATACACGACCACATACTCCAAAGGTAGGTGTATTTTATCCATATATAATTAAGGCGACACAAGGTAACTATATGTCGACATTCTCATGAGGTAGGTATCTTATATACGGATAATATGAAGATGAAACATGGGAAATACATGACGACATACTCCAGAGGTAGGTGTTTTATATACGGATGAAATTAAAGTGACACAAAGAAAATCAAGGACCACATACTCCAGAGGTAGGTGTTTTATATACGGATTAAATGAAGATGAAACATGGGAAATACACGACCACATACTCCAGAGATAGGTGTTTTATATACGACATACTTCACAGGTAGGTGTTTTATATACGAATAAAACTGAAGTGACACATGGGAAATCCCTGACGACATACTCCAGAGGTAGGTGTTTTGTATACAGATTAAATTTGGATAACACATGGGATATACATGACGACATACTCCAGAGGTAGGTATTTGATATACGGTTTAAATTAAGATGACACAAAGGAAATACATTACGACATACTCCAAAGGTAGGTGTATTGTGTCCAGATATATTTAAGGTAACACAAGGGAAATACATGACGACATACTCCAGAGGTAGGTGTGTTGTATCCCGATATCATTAAGGTAACACAAAGGAAATACAGGACCACATACTACAGAGGTAGATGTCTTATAAACGGATTAAATAAAGATGAAACATAGGAAATACATGACGTCATACTCCAGAGGTAGGTGTTTTATTTACGGAAGAAATTGAATTGACACAAGGGAAGTATATGACGACATACTCCAGAGGGAGGTGTTTTGTGTACAGATTAAATTTGGATAACACATGGGATATACATGACGACATACTCCAGAGGTAGGTGTATTGTATCCAGATATATTTAAGGTAACACAAGGGAAATACATGACGACATACTCCAGAGGTAGGTGTTTTATATAAGGATAATATGAAGATGAAACATGGGGAATACATGACGACATACTCCAAAGGTAGGTGTATTTATCCATATATAATTAAAGTGACACAAGGTTTACTATATGTCGACATTCTCATGAGGTAGGTATCTTATATACGGATAATATGAAGATGAAACATGGGAAATACATGACGGCATACTCCAGAGGTAGGTGTTTTATAAATGGATGAAATTAAAGTGACACAAAGAAAATTCAAGACCACATACTCCAGAGGTAGGTGTTTAATATACGGATTAAATGAAGATGAAACATTGGAAATACACGACCACATACTCCAGAGGTAGGTGTTTTATATACGGAAGAAATTGAAGTGACACAAGGGAAATATATGACAACATACTCCAGAGGTAGGTGTTTTGTATACGGAATAAATTAAAGTGACACAAGGGAAATACAGGACCACATACTCCAGAGGTAGGTGTTTTATTTACGGAAGAAATTGAATTGACACAAGGGAAGTATATGACGACATACTGCAGAGGTAGGTGTTTTGTGTACAGATTAAATTTGGATAACACATGGGATATACATGACGACATACTCCAGAGGTAGGTATTTGATATACGGTTTAAATTAAGATGACACAAAGGAAATACATTACGACATACTCCAAAGGTAGGTATATTGTATCCAGATATATTTAAGGTAACACAAGGGAAATACATGACGACATACTCCAGAGGTAGGGGTTTTATATGAGGATAATATGAAGATGAAACATGGGAAATACAGGACCATATACTCCAAAGGTAGGGGTATTTTATCCATATATAATTAAAGTGACACAAGGTTTACTATATGTCGACATTCTCATGAGGTAGGTATCTTATATACGGATAATATGAAGATGAAACATGGGAAATACATGACGACATACTCCAGAGGTAGGTGTTTTATAAATGGATGAAATTAAAGTGACACAAAGAAAATTCAAGACCACATACTCCAGAGGTAGGTGTTTAATATACGGATTAAATGAAGATGAAACATTGGAAATACACGACCACATACTCCAGAGGTAGGTGTTTTATATACGGAAGAAATTGAAGTGACACAAGGGAAATATATGACAACATACTCCAGAGGTAGGTGTTTTGTATACAGATTAAATTAATATGAAACATGGGAAATAAATGACGACATACTCCAGAGGTAGGTGTTTTATATACGGATATGAAGATGAAACATGGGGAATTCACGACCACATACTCCAGAGGTAGGTGTATTTTATCCATATATAATTAAGGTGACACAAGGTAACTATATGTCGACATTCTCATGAGGTAGGTATCTTATATACGGATAATATGAAGATGAAACATGGGAAATACATGACGACATACTCCAGAGGTAGGTGTTTTATATACGGATGAAATTAAAGTGACACAAAGAAAATCAAGGACCACATACTCCAGAGGTAGGTGTTTTATATACGGATTAAATGAAGATGAAACATGGGAAATACACGACCACATACTCCAGAGATAGGTGTTTTATATACGACATACTTCACAGGTAGGTGTTTTATATACGAATAAAACTGAAGTGACACATGGGAAATCCCTGACGACATACTCCAGAGGTAGGTGTTTTGTATACAGATTAAATTTGGATAACACATGGGATATACATGACGACATACTCCAGAGGTAGGTATTTGATATACGGTTTAAATTAAGATGACACAAAGGAAATACATTACGACATACTCCAAAGGTAGGTGTATTGTGTCCAGATATATTTAAGGTAACACAAGGGAAATACATGACGACATACTCCAGAGGTAGGTGTGTTGTATCCCGATATCATTAAGGTAACACAAAGGAAATACAGGACCACATACTACAGAGGTAGATGTCTTATAAACGGATTAAATAAAGATGAAACATAGGAAATACATGACGTCATACTCCAGAGGTAGGTGTTTTATTTACGGAAGAAATTGAATTGACACAAGGGAAGTATATGACGACATACTCCAGAGGTAGGTGTTTTGTGTACAGATTAAATTTGGATAACACATGGGATATACATGACGACATACTCCAGAGGTAGGTGTTTTATATACGACATACTTCACAGGTAGGTGTTTTATATACGAATGAAACTGAAGTGACACATGGGAAATCCCTGACGACATACTCCAGAGGTAGGTGTTTTGTATACAGATTAAATTTGGATAACACATGGGATATACATGACGAAATACTCCAGAGGTAGGTATTTGATATACGGTTTAAATTAAGATGACACAAAGGAAATACATTACGACATACTCAAAAGGTAGGTGTATTGTATCCAGATATATTTAAGGTAACACAAGAGAAATACATGACGACATACTCCAGAGGTAGGTGTTTTATATAAGGATAATATGAAGATGAAACATGGGGAATACATGACGACATACTCCAAAGGTAGGGGTATTTATCCATATATAATTAAAGTGACACAAGGTTTACTATATGTCGACATTCTCATGAGGTAGGTATCTTATATACGGATAATATGAAGATGAAACATGGGAAATACATGACGGCATACTCCAGAGGTAGGGGTTTTATAAATGGATGAAATTAAAGTGACACAAAGAAAATTCAAGACCACATACTCCAGAGGTAGGTGTTTAATATACGGATTAAATGAAGATGAAACATTGGAAATACACGACCACATACTCCAGAGGTAGGTGTTTTATATACGGAAGAAATTGAAGTGACACAAGGGAAATATATGACAACATACTCCAGAGGTAGGTGTTTTGTATACGGAATAAATTAAAGTGACACAAGGGAAATACAGGACCACATACTCCAGAGGTAGGTGTTTTGTATACGGATCAAATTAAGATGAAACATTGGAAATACAGGACCACATATTCCAGAGGTAGGTGTGTTATATACGGATTAAATTAGTACGAAACATGGGACATACATGACGACATACTCCAGAGGTAGGTGTTTTGTATACGGATTAAATTAAAGTGACACAAGGAAAATACAGGACCAAATACTCCAGAGGTAGGCGTTTTCTATACTGATTATATTAAAGTAACACAAAGAAAATAAAGGATCACATACTCAAGAGGCAGATGTTTGATATACGGAATAAATTTAGATAACAAATCGAAAATGCATGACGACATACTCCAGAGGTAGGTGTTTGCTATGCGGATTTAATTAAGATGAAACATGGGAAATACAGGACCACATACTCCAGGGGTAGGTGTTTGATATACGGATTAAATTAAGATGAAATATGGGAAAAATACATGACGACATACTCCAGAGGTAGGTGTTTTATATAAAGATTAAATTAATATGAAACATGGGAAATAAATGACGACATACTCCAGAGGTAGGTGTTTTATATACGGATATGAAGATGAAACATGGGGAATACACGACCACATACTCCAAAGGTAGGTGTATTTTATCCATATATAATTAAGGCGACACAAGGTAACTATATGTCGACATTCTCATGAGGTAGGTATCTTATATACGGATAATATGAAGATGAAACATGGGAAATACATGACGACATACTCCAGAGGTAGGTGTTTTATATACGGATGAAATTAAAGTGACACAAAGAAAATCAAGGACCACATACTCCAGAGGTAGGTGTTTTATATACGGATTAAATGAAGATGAAACATGGGAAATACACGACCACATACTCCAGAGATAGGTGTTTTATATACGACATACTTCACAGGTAGGTGTTTTATATACGAATAAAACTGAAGTGACACATGGGAAATCCCTGACGACATACTCCAGAGGTAGGTGTTTTGTATACAGATTAAATTTGGATAACACATGGGATATACATGACGACATACTCCAGAGGTAGGTATTTGATATACGGTTTAAATTAAGATGACACAAAGGAAATACATTACGACATACTCCAAAGGTAGGTGTATTGTGTCCAGATATATTTAAGGTAACACAAGGGAAATACATGACGACATACTCCAGAGGTAGGTGTGTTGTATCCCGATATCATTAAGGTAACACAAAGGAAATACAGGACCACATACTACAGAGGTAGATGTCTTATAAACGGATTAAATAAAGATGAAACATAGGAAATACATGACGTCATACTCCAGAGGTAGGTGTTTTATTTACGGAAGAAATTGAATTGACACAAGGGAAGTATATGACGACATACTCCAGAGGGAGGTGTTTTGTGTACAGATTAAATTTGGATAACACATGGGATATACATGACGACATACTCCAGAGGTAGGTGTATTGTATCCAGATATATTTAAGGTAACACAAGGGAAATACATGACGACATACTCCAGAGGTAGGTGTTTTATATAAGGATAATATGAAGATGAAACATGGGGAATACATGACGACATACTCCAAAGGTAGGTGTATTTATCCATATATAATTAAAGTGACACAAGGTTTACTATATGTCGACATTCTCATGAGGTAGGTATCTTATATACGGATAATATGAAGATGAAACATGGGAAATACATGACGGCATACTCCAGAGGTAGGTGTTTTATAAATGGATGAAATTAAAGTGACACAAAGAAAATTCAAGACCACATACTCCAGAGGTAGGTGTTTAATATACGGATTAAATGAAGATGAAACATTGGAAATACACGACCACATACTCCAGAGGTAGGTGTTTTATATACGGAAGAAATTGAAGTGACACAAGGGAAATATATGACAACATACTCCAGAGGTAGGTGTTTTGTATACGGAATAAATTAAAGTGACACAAGGGAAATACAGGACCACATACTCCAGAGGTAGGTGTTTTGTATACGGATCAAATTAAGATGAAACATGGGAAATACAGGACCACATATTCCAGAGGTAGGTGTGTTATATACGGATTAAATTAAGATGAAACATGGGAAAAATACATGACGACATACTCCAGAGGTAGGTGTTTTATATACAGATTAAATTAATATGAAACATGGGAAATAAATGACGACATACTCCAGAGGTAGGTGTTTTATATACGGATATGAAGATGAAACATGGGGAATACACGACCACATACTCCAGAGGTAGGTGTATTTTATCCATATATAATTAAGGTGACACAAGGTAACTATATGTCGACATTCTCATGAGGTAGGTATCTTATATACGGATAATATGAAGATGAAAAATGGGAAATACATGACGATATACTCCAGAGGTAGGTGTTTTATATACGGATGAAATTAAAGTGACACAAAGAAAATCAAGGACCACATACTCCAGAGGTAGGTGTTTTATATACGGATTAAATGAAGATGAAACATGGGAAATACATGACCACATACTCCAGAGATAGGTGTTTTATATACGACATACTTCACAGGTAGGTGTTTTATATACGAATGAAACTGAAGTGAAACATGGGAAATCCCTGACGACATACTCCAGAGGTAGGTGTTTTGTATACAGATTAAATTTGGATAACACATGGGATATACATGACGACATACTCCAGAGGTAGGTATTTGATATACGGTTTAAATTAAGATGACACAAAGGAAATACATTACGACATACTCCAAAGGTAGGTGTATTGTGTCCAGATATATTTAAGGTAACACAAGGGAAATACATGACAACATACTCCAGAGGTAGGTGTGTTGTATCCCGATATCATTAAGGTAACACAAAGGAAATACAGGACCACATACTACAGAGGTAGATGTCTTATAAACGGATTAAATAAAGATGAAACATAGGAAATACATGCCGTCATACTCCAGAGGTAGGTGTTTTATATACGGAAGAAATTGAATTGACACAAGGGAAGTATATGACGACATACTGCAGAGGTAGGTGTTTTGTGTACAGATTAAATTTGGATAACACATGGGATATACATGACGACATACTCCAGAGGTAGGTATTTGATATACGGTTTAAATTAAGATGACACAAAGGAAATACATGACGACATACTCCAAAGGTAGGGGTATTTTATCCATATATAATTAAAGTGACACAAGGTTTACTATATGTCGACATTCTCATGAGGTAGGTATCTTATATACGGATAATATGAAGATGAAACATGGGAAATACATGACGACATACTCCAGAGGTAGGTGTTTTATAAATGGATGAAATTAAAGTGACACAAAGAAAATTCAAGACCACATACTCCAGAGGTAGGTGTTTAATATACGGATTAAATGAAGATGAAACATTGGAAATACACGACCACATACTCCAGAGGTAGGTGTTTTATATACGGAAGAAATTGAAGTGACACAAGGGAAATATATGACAACATACTCCAGAGGTAGGTGTTTTGTATACGGAATAAATTAAAGTGACACAAGGGAAATACAGGACCACATACTCCAGAGGTAGGTGTTTTGTATACGGATCAAATTAAGATGAAACATTGGAAATACAGGACCACATATTCCAGAGGTAGGTGTGTTATATACGGATTAAATTAGTACGAAACATGGGACATACATGACGACATACTCCAGAGGTAGGTGTTTTGTATACGGATTAAATTAAAGTGACACAAGGAAAATACAGGACCAAATACTCCAGAGGTAGGCGTTTTCTATACTGATTACATTAAAGTAACACAAAGAAAATAAAGGATCACATACTCAAGAGGTAGATGTTTGATATACGGAATAAATTTAGATAACAAATCGGAAATGCATGACGACATACTCCAGAAGTAGGTGTTTTTTATGCGGATTAAATTAAGATGAAACATGGTAAATACAGGACCATATACTCCAGGGGTAGGTGTTTGATATACGGATTAAATTAAGATGAAATATGGGAAAAATACATGACGACATACTCCAGAGGTAGGTGTTTTATATACAGATTAAATTAATATGAAACATGGGAAATAAATGACGACATACTCCAGAGGTAGGTGTTTTATATACGGATATGAAGATGAAACATGGGGAATACACGACCACATACTCCAGAGGTAGGTGTATTTTATCCATATATAATTAAGGTGACACAAGGTAACTATATGTCGACATTCTCATGAGGTAGGTATCTTATATACGGATAATATGAAGATGAAACATGGGAAATACATGACGATATACTCCAGAGGTAGGTGTTTTATATACGGATGAAATTAAAGTGACACAAAGAAAATCAAGGACCACATACTCCAGAGGTAGGTGTTTTATATACGGATTAAATGAAGATGAAACATGGGAAATACACGACCACATACTCCAGAGATAGGTGTTTTATATACGGAAAAAATTGAAGTGACACAAGGGAAATATATGACAACATACTCCAGAGGTAGGTGTTTTGTATACGGATTAAATTAAAGTGACACAAGGGACATACAGGACCACATACTCCAGAGGTAGGTGTTTTGTATAAGGATTAAATTAAGATGACACAAGGTAACTATATGTCGACATTCTCATGAGGTAGGTATCTTATATACGGATAATATATGAAGATGAAACATGGAAAATACATGACGACATTTTCCAGAGGTAGGTGTTTTATATACGGATGAAATTAAAGTGACACAAAGAAAATTCAGGACCACATACTCCCGAGGTAGGTGTTTAATATACGGATTAAATGAAGATGAACCATGGGAAAAACATGGACGACATACTCCAGAGGTAGGTGTTTTATATACGAATGAAACTGAAGTGACACATGGGAAATCCCTGACGACATACTCCAGAGGTAGATGTTTTATATAGGGATTAAATTCAGGTAACACAACGGAAATACATGACGACATACTCCAGAGGTAGGTGTGTTGTATCCCGATATCATTAAGGTAACACAAAGGAAATACAGGACCACATACTACAGAGGTAGGTGTGTTATAAACGGATTAAATTAAGATGACACATGGGAAATACAAGACGACATACTCCAGAGGTAGGTGTTTGATATAAGGATAATATGAAGATGAAACATGGGGAATACATGACGACATACTCCAAAGGTAGGTGTTTTATATAAGGATAATATGAAGATAAAACTTGGGGAATACATGACGACATACTCCAAAGGTAGGTGTATTTTATCCATATATAATTAAGGTGACACAAGGGAAATACATGACGACATACTCCAGAGGTAGGTGTTTTATATAAGGATAATATGAAGATAAAACTTGGGGAATACATGACGACATACTCCAAAGGTAGGTGTATTTTATCCATATATAATTAAGGTGACACAAGGTACCTCTATGTCGACATTCTCATGAGGTAGGTATCTTATATACGGATTAAATGAAGATGAAACATGGGAAAAACATGACGACATACTCCAGAGGTAGGTGTTTTATATACGAATGAAACTGAAGTGACACATGGGAAATCCCTGACGACATACTCCAGGGGTAGATGTTTTATATAGGGATTAAATTCAGGTAACACAACGGAAATACATGACGACATACTCCAGAGGTAGGTGTGTTGTATCCCGATATCATTAAGGTAACACAAAGGAAATACAGAACCACATACTCAAGAGGTAGGTGTTTTATATACGGATTAAATTTAGATGACCCATGGGAAATACAAGACGACATACTTCAGTGGTAGGTATTTAATATACGTTTAAAATTAAGATGACTCAAAGGAAATACATGACGACATACTCCAAAGGTAGGTGTGTTGTATCCAGATATCATTAATGTAACATAGGGAAATACATGACGACATACTCCAGAGGTAGGTGTTTTATATACGGATTAAATTAAGATGAAACATGGGAAATACAGGACCACATACTCCAGAGGTAGGTGTTTTATATACGGATTAAATTTAGATGAAACATGGGAAATACAGGACCACATACTCCAGAAGTATTTCTTTTATATACGGATTAAATTAAGATGACCTATGGTAAATACAGGACCACATACTCCAGAGGAAGGTGTTTTGTATAGGGTTTAAATTAAGATGACCCATTGCAAATACCGGACCACATACTCCAGAGGTAGGTGTTGTATATACAAATTAAATTTTGATAACACATGGGAAATAAATGACGACATACTCCAGAGGTAGGTGTTTTATATACGGATTAAATTAAGATGAAACATGGGAAATACAGGACGACATACTCCAGAGGTAGGTGTTTTATATACGGATTAAATTAGGATGAAACATGGGAAATACATGACCACATACTCCAGAAGTTAGGTTTTTTATATACAGATTACATTTGGATAACACATGGGAAATACATGACGACATACTCCAGGCGAAGGTATTTGATATACGGTTCAAATTAAGATGACACAAATGAAATACATGACGACATACTCCAAAGGTAGCTGTATTGTATCCTGATATAATTAAGGTAACACAAGGGAAATACATGACGACATACTCCAGAGGTAGGTGTTTTATATACGGATAATATGAAGATGAAACATGGGAAATACAAAACCACATACTCCAGAGGTAGGTGTTTTGTATCCGGATTAAATAAAGATGAAACATTGGAAATACGGAACCACATACTCCAGAGGTAGGTGTTTTATATACGGATTGAATTAAGATGAAACATGGGAAATACAGGACCATATACTCCAGAGGTAGGTGTTTTATTAACGAATTAAATGAAGATGAAACATGGGAAATACAGGACCATATACTCCAGAGGTAGGTCTTTTATATACGGATTAAATTTGGATAACACATGGGAAATACATGACGACATACTCCAGAGGTAGATATTTGATATACTGTTAAAATTAAGATGACACAAAGGAAATACATGACGACATACTCCAGAAGTAGGTGTATTTTATCCATAAATAGTTAAGGTGACACAGAGTAAATATATGTCGACATTCTCATGAGGTAGGTGTCTTATATAGGGATAATATGAAGATGAAACTTGGGAAATACATGACGACATACTCCAGATGTAGGTGTTTTATATACGGATTAAATTAGTATGAAACATGGGAAATACAGAACCACATACTCCAGAGGTAGGTGTTTTATATACGGATTAAATTTGGATAACACATGGGAAATACATGACGACATACTCCAGCGGTAGGTGTTTTATATACAGATTAAATCAAAATGAAACATGGGAAATACATGACGACATACTCCAGAGGTGGGTGTTATATATACGGATTAAATTAAAGTGATACGATTGAAATATATGACGACATACGCCAGATGTAGGTGATATGTGTAGTGATAAAAAAATGACGTAGCGAGTGAAATATATGGCGGTATACGCCAGAGGTAGGTGATAAATATATGGATGAAATGAAGGTGAAACGAGAGAAATATACGACGACATACCCCAAAAGGTAGGTGCTAATGAAGATGAAATAATGGAAACATCTGACCACAGTTCAGGTGTTAAACTTTCCTTTTGACGAGGACAATATGCATGGATTCAAGAGAGGTTAGAGCTCGTATTCATATCATTAAAAGATCCACTTGGAGAAATAAATCGCTCAATCCTCTATTGTATAGATTTGTATAGACAAAGATAGTTAAACGCTTAATACGCTAGTGACAAACACCACGTGCACATGTATCACGTATATCCTAGCTTGATCACGAGTCGGTGCTCGTGATGTAAGAAAAAAAGCTGTTTGTGAAAAAAAAAATCGGTTACACATTTTTCCTTGGGTTGCTGATGTGTGATTTTTTTAATGTGAGACGTGCAAAATAAAACAACATAACTTGTATTTGTACCTTGACAAACCTGGGTATACATATAGTCTGTTTCATTATATCAATCACTTGGTCATTTATTTCCTAGTTTAACGAATCCTACAATAAAAGATACTTTGTCATTTACGAAATAAAGATATATTTTTATAAGCATTTTAACCAAAACTAATTGTGTTATTCGTTTTATGTCTTTGTTTTAATAATTAATTATTATTCTCTCTAGGCCTAAATGTGTATTAACAGTTATGAACTACACAACTCTCTTCTTCGGTTTTGATTTTTATTTTCTGGCTTAGTCAAATTATTAACTTTGACGTTTTGTCTGTAATTAACAACTATTAACATTATTTAAAAAAAAATCAAAACTGAACCTTTGGATATATCACAATACCACGATAACACAAAATTATTTATGAATCAGTTTAACATTTTTTAGCAAACATTGCAAATGCTGGAATTGATCATGAATAGTCAAAGTGTTATGCAATTATTAGCCGTTTAATTGCATAAATTGTACTGATAGTTTGATATGTGTTTATTAGCCTCTGCTCGTGGTCAGCCATAAGAGTTTTATTTGAAGATAGCTGCTAAGTAGCCGTAGATAATTATGCTGATGATAGAATTGGGGAACTGTAGATTAGTGTGACCGTCTGTAGTCTATGTTGAGGTGAGTCCAGTCAGTGACGTAGTATTTGTGCCTCTTGTTGATGCTGTGCTGACCGTGGGGTCATTTAACAGGATTTATGGCCAGTTTAACCTAGACGTGTGGAGGTCAAATTTAGCAGGATTCTGTTAAGTTATCGACAGTTTTTTTTAATGTAGCAGGTTTTGGACTATGAAAGGAGAGTAAAGAGATTAGTGTGGAATGGAGAAATAGAGTTTACACTTATGCAGACTTGTGTAGTTCATGACGGGTAAAAATACTTGAATGTGTTGTAAATAAAATGTAAATATAAATGTATTATTGTGTTGTTCAATGTAATTTGAACTGGTGACAGCGGAAATTGGGAACAGAAACATCAGTAATTACTTTAATGAATGAGGAGTGTAGCACTGATGTAAATAGTACGGAATAAATAATAAGGCATACACTGGTGATAACGCATGAAATAAGTAATCAGTTTACCAAAATGTAGATTAGACCGTGGTTAAACATTGTTTTCCTGAAGATGTACATTATATATTGTCTTTTATCCATGTGTCTTTGTTTTGACAATAAAATATGTTTAAATCAAATCAGATGTACAATGTAAGTGAAATGTATAAAACTGTAAAATGTTTGGGTTTTTTTTCAGAATGAGGTAGGTCTATATCGGTAGAAATTAAAAACATGTGAAGGATTTATCGAAGATTTATCAAAACTGCAAGGTAAAGAAATCAACCTAGTAAGCCAGATGTATACTATAAGGACACATGGTCTTGCTGGAATTAAGATAATTTAATAAATTGCGTTAATTATAAAATTTATGTAATAGCCAAACTATTAATTCTTTCATATACGTCCTTAATTCTTGTAGAAATTAATTGTAGTAATGACTTATATTCTCATCGACGGTAACCCATAGTCCTGACAATCTCTCTCGTATTTATGACCGTATATATACAGTTACGTGCCAAAAGTCTTTCAATTTTTTTTATTTTGCTATATATTCTTTGTATTTCCAACTTATTTCAATGAATTTTCCTGACTTCGTTTCTGGATCATTTTTAATGAAATTTTGTGTACTTATAGAGAATTGTTTCCTGTTTCATGTCATAATATTTTCACTGTTTTCCGTTATGTATAACCAGAGAAATCATAATTTGTTTACAACATCCAATTTTCGAGACACCATTTTGACATCATTTTGGTAACGTTATATAGAGAAATGGCGTCACACGGAAATCAGCAGTGTAGAAAATTATATATAGCTCCATAAATATACAACGGAAAATTAAATAAATATTATGAGAGGAAACCTTGGATATTTTTGTACCAATTGACAAAAAATTGTCAAAATCCATCCACAAACGAAGTCAGGAAAATTCATTGAAAAAAAGTTGTATATATGTAACCGAATATATACGTTTCTTATAATTATTAGCTACTGTAAGGAGTTGAACGCACTCGTTCTAAAGCATTCTGTTGTAGCACGGAATTAGGCTATCTAAGTCCGTGGTTGTAGTAATTACTTTATATGTAATATACAGTACAACACTCTACTCACTGCAAACTATATTATACAGTACAGCTGTAATTGCGTGTAAGTGAAAACAAACGCACGGGCGGTCGATATTTAACGCTGTATATCACTACCGGGCTGTGCCGGGCTCTATCGGACTGTAACTAGTATCACCCTTACGAGGAGTTCCGAAATGGCCACCGCCTTCCAGAGGATGTAATTGAGCACTGACCAAAACAAACACTGACAGACGTGGGGAGTGGCGTCAGACATCTGCGCTGTCTCTCACCAGGACCGGGGCTGAGCAGGACCGGGGTTGGTGAGGACCGTCAAGATAAGATAACTCGTCCTGACTTCGGATGATTAGTAATTGATTACACGGTCCTGGGCAGGGCAACACAGATTTATCTAACAAACATAGTATTAATACATAACTATATAAAGATAAACACATAAAAACAAAATTTACCTAACAATGATTAACAATGCTAGTTAGGAGATTAAATATAATCTATTTAACGAGGAAATGGAATCTCGACACATTAGAAAGGTTGTATGGATTGTACAATAAATATGCCTCTAAAGCTGTAGCGGTCCCGAGCAGGGCCAAATCCAGATCAGAGAATCCAGTGTTCATTTTATTCGCATTAACGGATTAAAAACATGAAAGTGGCAGTGCTTACAGACAAAACAGAAGTAGCGATGATTAAGATACTAATTACACTTATTCTACATATTAAAGCATTGTGTTTCAATTTATATAAGAATTGTATACTACTACAGAGTGTATATATTCGGTCCTTAGCAGGGATAAGCTAATCAGGAAACACAATGGGTAATTTATCTTAGTTAGGAAATAGCCAACATTTACAAATTAATAACACTGCATCATTGAAGACATGGTTTATCTATACGTGTACTTCTTTTAGCGTACATGTCTAGTTCGGGGACAACATTATCAGGAAATAACATATTGTCCCAATATGTCTTTTAACTTATCCAACAAAGATAACAAAAAATAAAGCTTATGAACTTGTATTAAATGAGGAAAGCGGAACATGTCTCAATGATATAGTCTGCCATTGTAGTTGTAAGCGGATACGGTCCTGAGCAGTGCCAAATGTTGATCAGAGAATCCAGAGTTCATTTCATTCGCATTAATGGATCAAAATAATGAAAGTGACAGTGCTTACATACAAAGTAGAAGTAGAGATAATTAAGAAAAAAAATTTACTTTGTCTACAGTTTTCTATCATTGTGTTTCTTATTTGATACGAATTGTATTGTACTATAGACTTCTCATATTCGATCCTGAGCAGGGACAAGCATATAAGAAAGCACTATAGGTAATTTATCCGTAGTTACCTATGGAATAATGCCCCGTTCACAAAGCTTACAGGAAAAAAAAGGTGTCTTATGATTTTAAATGGAAATAACATTGTATGAACAAAGACATGTTTTATATACACATGCTGCACTTCTTTCAGCGCACACGGTCCTAGTCAGGGACAACATTATCAGAAAATAACATCTTTTTTCAATATGTTTTTTAATACATTTATTGTTTAAATTCACTACAGATAACGAAATGTATGGCTGCTAGATTTGTCATATGTGATGAGGAAGACGGAACATGTCTGATAAGAATAGCTGTATACTCTAGTATATAGCTGTAGCCGTAAGCATATATGGTCCTGAGCAGGGCCAAATCCTGATCAGTGACTCAAGTTTTCATTTTATTCGCATAAGTGGATCAAAATAATGAAAGTGGCAGTGCTTACAGACAAAACAGAAGCACAGATAATTAAGATATAATTCAAACATTCTACAGTATTTAAACATTATGCTTGATGTATATAAGATTTGTATATTACAGTATAAAGTGTATTATATTCCGTCCTGAGTACGTAAAACTCTAAACAGAAAACACAATTGGTAATTTAACCGTGGTTGCTAATTAAAAAACCCACGTTCGCAAAGGTTACGCACAAGAGAAGTGTCCTGATGATTTTTAAATGAGGAACACGGAATATGTCTGATAAGAATGGCTATATACTATAGTCTATAACACTATAGCTGTAAGCGTATACGGTCCTGAGTAGGGCCAAATCCTGATAAGATAATCAAGTGTTTATTTCATTCTTATTAATGGATCAAAATAATGAGAGTGACAGCGCTTACAGACAAAGAAGAAGTATTGACAATTAAGAATTTTTTTTATCTTTGTCTACAGTTTTCTATCATTGTGTTTCTTATTTGATACGAATTGTATTGTACTATAGACTTATCATATTCCGTCCTGAGCAGGGACAAGCATATAAGAAAACACTATAGGTAATTTATCCGTAGTTACAAATGTACCTATGGAATAACCCCCCGTTCACAAAGCTTACGGACAAACAAAAGTGTCTTATGATTTCAAATGGAAATAACATTGTATGAACAAAGACATGTTTTATATATACATGCTGCACTTCTTTCAGCGCACACGGCCCTAGTCAGGAACAACATTATCAAAAAATAACATTTTTTTTCAATATGTTTTTAATACATTTATTGTTTAAATTCACTACAGATAACAAAATGTATGGCTGATAGATTTGTCAAGATAAGGAAGACGAAACATGTCTGATAAGAATAGCTATATACTAAAGTCTATAACTGTAGCCGTAAGCGTATACGGTCCTGAGCAGGGCCAAATCCTGATCAGTGAATCAAGTGTTCATTTCATTCGAAATAATGAAAGGCAAAAACTTTCAACAAACACATGTGACACAGCACACCTTCTTTCTGCAAACACAAACGATGCTTCACGGCTTCATGTACTTGCAACAAACACAGGCGGTTCAGTACAACAACTTGCATCCACAATTTGTGATAGTGATACGGCACTGTCAACAAACACTGATAATGCTCTACAGATCAATGTACCAACAACAATAGATGATACATCGCCGGCATTGTCGTTAGGATCTGGTGATCCAGCGGATCATTCAAGACCGTTGCATCTGACAGAAATAAATAATTTAACAAAGGAACTTTCGACCAATACAAGTGAAACAGAACAGTTTCTGTTGTCAAACACAAGTCAGACAGAAAAGCGACTGGCAACGAACACAACCGATAAACCACAGCAGCTGTCGACTTCTACATGTCATACAATAGACAGACGTATAGCATCTGGATATAATTTACGGAACAATGCTAAACTATCTTACATCGATGAATCTTCTTCTGATGATAAACCTGAATATATATCATCAGCTAGTGAATCTATGGATTCACATGAAGAGTCAACATATTCATCAAGCAGTTCCGTGCGACGTTTGATAAAACCTCAAGACATCTCACAAGAAAGTCATATGGGCTTCAGACCATCATACGATCTATGTGATTATCAAACAAACAGAACAAACACAAGATGCATTTGACGGAACGATGTCAATTGTCAAACTAGAAAGTGATCAGGATAGAGACAAACGTCCATTTGTCGGTGAATCATGTGATGGTAGACAGGCACAGCTGACTGACAATGAAAGCGTCGTAGAGGAATCTCTCTCGATTCGAGATATGGAGTTTGACGAGGTAATGAAATGGAATTGTTATCTTGTTTGTCCAGTCTGTAGATGTGTTTCAAAGAATTTTGATGAATTTCGTAAACATTTCAGTGTATCATACAAATGTCGGAAAACTTACCGTGACTCTACACGTAACACTTATGCATGTCGACCATGCAATTATAAATGTAAAACTCCTTATAAATTAATCCTTCATTTGATATCAAACGGTCACAACGAGGAAGAAACGATCGCTTATCCAGCAGATTCTATATCTACAAAAGCAGCACATTCTCTTGATGGTGAATCTAAGACGAGGAAAACACTTTCCAACATTGGATATTGCTGCCAGATATGTTATAGTGTTTCATCTCGGCGCTTTGATGCCCAACGTCATTTGAAAATTCACCTTAGAAACAAGCAAGCCTCCTGTCTGGTATGCAAGAAGACATTTTCGAACGAGTGGTCGCTGCATAAACACAAGATCCTCCACAAAACAAGATCGAAATTTGATGTATCTGAGGTGAAGTCATTCTGTTCATCTTCTGGTTCTGATCACTTCAGTGGAGAAGACACTCTTGCAACGAATGAAGAAGAATGTACAGCAAGAACAAGTGATAAACATTCCACCAAAATGGCTAAACGATCTGACAATCGTTCTCGAACAAGTGCTGTTGTTAGTGTACTTTATGACATCAGATCTTCAACAGAAACAGCAAGTGATCAAGATGGATACAAAAGGAGGACGGTGACAGAAACCGTTATTCTCAACGATAAAGAAACCCTAAAAACACGTCCATTCGTCGGTGAATCACACTTAACTAACAATGAAAGCGTCGTAGAGGAATCACACTCGGTTCAAGATATGGAGTTTGATGAAGTAATGAAATGGAATGCTTGTCTTGTTTGTCCAGCGTGTAGACGTGTTTCAAAGGATTTTGGTGAATTTCATCAACATTTTAAATTGGCCCAAGAATGTCGAAACACGTACCGTGACCCTAGAGGGAAAACCTATACATGTCGACTATGCAATTTTAAAGGTGTACGTTTTTATAGGCTAGTCCTTCATTTGATAACGAACGGTCACAACGAGGAAGAAACGATCGCTTATCCAGCAGATTCGATGCCAACTAAAGCAGCACATACTCTTGATGGTGAATCTAAGACGAGGAAAACAGCGTTCAACATTGGATATTGCTGTCAGATATGTGACAGTGTTTCATCTCGGCGCTATGATGCCCAACGTCATTTGAAAATTCACCTAAAAAACAAGCATGCATCCTGTCTAGTATGCAAGAAGACATTTTCGAACGAGTGGTCGTTGCATAAACACAAGAACCTCCACAAAACAAAGTCGAATTTTGATGTATCTGATCATAAGGTAAAGTCAATCTCAGCATCTTACGGTCCTGATCACTTAAGTGAAAGGGACACTCTACCAACGAATGAAGACGAAGATACAACAAAAAACAACTGTCAACCATTCCGCCAAAATGACCAAAGGACCTGACAATTGTTCCGAAACAAGAACTGATTTAAGTGTCCTTCATGACGTTAGATCTTCAACAAAGATATCACATGCACCTTATAGTGAATATCGAAACCACATAACAGCTCCCAAAACAAACAACACGACAGAAAATGGGAAAACTTGCTTTGCCTTTGAAGAATCGAAATTGACAAAAACGATAATTTTCGAACAAACGAAAGAATCCCAAAACCACCTAGAGATTGATCAATTATTGAAATGGAACGCATCTCATGGTTGTCCAGTTTGTAAAAGTATGTCAAAAAATAAAAAAGAGTTTCACACACATTTCGTGAAATCTAAAAAATGTAGACTTTACTTCCTTGAGACAGAAAACCACGTCCAAAATTTAATTGCAAACCATGTTCGTATTTAAACAAACGATTCTCAAAATTTATAGGTCATCTGATGAGAAAACGGAAGCACGGAGACCTTACCTGCGAGACTGCATCTGCATTAGACATTAAGGGAGATTTGGTTAAGGAATATCGGGCAGAAGGAAATGTGTTCGACAAGAGCAATGTCCCAGGTTATTCTGAAGTAGAAACACGTGCTGGTGGGGAAATGCCGAATCGACGAAGTGAAAATGAAACTAACATGGACCTGCATCAGTCAAGAAAATTCAAAATAGGTTTCTCTTGTCGGAGATGTGGGGCGTTGAGATCAGATATGGAGCTTGCTCGCACACATCTTTTTAGACATATTGACGATACCGTGTACGAGTCTCGAACCTGTAACGACCAACTTTTGGTTAAGGGTAAATTCAGTCCGGAACATTCCTGCAGTAGCTGTGGATCTACGTGCTTCATATTGCGAAGCAAGTCTTCTGGGAAACTAGCATCACGTTCATTACAAACGACATATCAATGTCTTGTGTGCGAGGAACATTTCTTTGATTTGGACGATTTGAATGTTCATATGCAACAGCATGTGGCATCGGATTGTACGTGTGGGAAGTGCTCGAAACAGTGTTTACCACATGCTGCTAAGGTAAAATCAGCATGTGTGAATAAATGAAAAACATTTGTGAAAAGGAATATAAGTGTAGGTTGGGCCTGGACCTGCATTACCAGAAACATTCTGAAATTACAAAACCGTTTATGTGTGACACCTGTGGTGGAAAATTTGCAAATAAGCCATCCCTTGCATTTCACATTCGAAAAAAACATTTGAAGACAAAAAGATGCCTAATTTGCAAGAAAGACGTCGATAGAGATTTGTTCAAAGGTCATATGGAATCCCATCCACAAGTGAGTGAATACTCGTGTGACAGATGTGGTAAAATGTTCAAGCAGCCCCATCATCTCGCTAACCACTTGCTGTCCCATACCAATGAAAGGTCATTCGTATGTAAGTACTGTGGATACGCCTTTAAAATGAAGCACCATATGGAAGCTCACATCACCACGCAACACCAGGACGTAGCAAGCTTACCGTCCAAAGAAAACAAAGGAGTTGTAACCCATAAACCAGTGACGGCGAAAAGAAAAAGAAAAAGATTAACCACGAGAACAAGAAAGCGTACGCGTACTGTGGTTGATAATAGCATAGACAAAGAAATGCCGAAAAAAAGACTGAGAAGCAGTAATGTAACTCAAAATTTGTAACAATTGAATGATACATAGGGACGTCATTCTAAGCGATAGTCAAAAAATGTCAAAAGGTAAAGTAAAAGATGAAGTACATAACTATATTGGTCGTAATTGACGAATGATAAAGGATATTCAAGAAATGCATTAAAAAAACTTAACAGCCAATTGTGCGTTTTGATTAATAATATTTTGATCCGCTCACAACATTACTCCGTTTCGATTTAACTAATCGTAGATTGTTTATAAAATACTGTAGTTAGCAAAAGGCCAGGGCTGGCGCAAGCATAATCCGAACTCAAAATCGATTATACTAGAGGCAAAATAGGAACAAAAGAAAGATTTACATGGAGACTCGTAAGAGCACAAGAGAATAAGACCAGGTGTTCCAGAAAAGTAAGCGTCTTCTGCTTCATCGATAATACCTGCCATGTGAATCTTTGTCATATCCGAATCAGCATCAAGTTCTCAAAACGAGAACTGAGAATCATTGTCAATCAAAACAAGTAAACACACTTATGAGAATACTCAAAAACATCCATCTTATAAAACATCCATTATTTCATAAAGAATACAGAATATTTCTCAGTGAGACGAAGATGGCGACCATAAAACTTGCCTATAGTTTTGATCAACCTGCATCTTTCGAATCCTTGTGTTGTTAGTTTGTCAGCAGTCGATATCGATCATGATACCTATAGCAAGCCCTAAAATATCGAATCAACTGTGACATGGAAACACCGTAGGTTGTAGAATTAGGGATGTTACTATCAAGAAATGGAAAGTATTGAAATTATCACGTTTATCGTTTAGCTTAGTAGTAAGTTGTCCAACTTTTTTTTGTTTATAGACAACACATCGTCGAAATATCTGAAAATGAAAGTAAAAGATCTGTTTTTGTTACCTGTCCTGATTAGCTCTTTCACAAATCCAGCCTCGTATGAAAATAAGAACAAGTCAACTAAGAGTGGGGCACAGTTTGTGCCCATGGGAATGTCAACAGTCTGCTGGAAACTCTTTCTTCCGAACTGATGTTAGAGGCGATCTATGGAGGGTTGTCGATTTTGTGAGGGCTCATAAACTGTTGGAGTGCATATATGGAAGGTTTGTTTTTCTCTCTGAGCGAACTCTTATTTGCGACTCTGTCTCACAAGAAGTGCTCAATATAGATTCTTATTACACCTATACGGAAGTATTGCATCAAGTTTGAATTGGACTAGTTTGTGTAGTTTCTGTTACAAGTGTAACAGGAGAGGAAAAATGCACGGCCAGACCGGGGTTCGAACCCGGGACCTTCCGAACTCTAGACGGACGCTCAACCAATTGAGCTATCTGGTCGCCGACGATCGACCCGGTCCAGATCCGCTACATTCCTCCCTCCTTTAACAAAGTCTTCGACCCTGAAGACATCACGATTTACAACCCAGGTTCGGGTATCCCCTTGCTAAGTATGCACCCAGTACTTGAAACAAGGTTTGGTCACATGCACCAAATGTAACAGGAGAGGAAAAATGCACGGCCAGACCGGGGTTCGAACCCGGGACCTTCCGAACTCTAGACGGACGCTCAACCAATTGAGCTATCTGGTCGCCGACGATCGACCCGGTCCAGATCCGCTACACAAGAGTAGCATATTGTAAGGTTAAAGGCCCAATATACGTAACTTAGGACATTTTTCGGGATTCTGATTTTTTTTTTTTTTAAATCCAGTTGATAAATATAAATATAATGCAAATATAAGCCTAAAACGGAATAAACCTGAACGGTAACTAACAAGAAACTCTTGACAACAAAATCCAAAGAATTGAAAATAATCAAGGTGTTGCCCACTTCAACAACAAGCCGAAGGTAGAAGACAGTTCAAAATGGACGCGTGTTTACAAATACCGTGTTTCAACTGCTGCTGTACCGGTAACCGCGTAAGAATTTAACTTGAATATTGCTGATATCAGTATATCTTAAATAAATCTATAAATATAATAAGTTACTATGCCTGATTTTCGCTTCAAGTTTTGCCGAAAGGTACGTATAATGGGCCTTTAAAGTTGAAAAAAGATAAGTAAAAAAAAGTTGACAACAATGATCATCACCACATTGATAACACGCATGGAAGTTAATGCTGCTCCTCATTCTGTTGCTCATTAGTGTATTCAAAAAAAGATACAGTGTTGAAAGTTATACATTCCGATGACGTCACAATATTTACAGTGACCTGCTGGTTGGTTTGTACTGGCTGACATGTACACTTATTTTGTTGTTTTTAAATTGATAACATAATATAGTATATATCAAACAATACCAGATATGAATTTAGTTTTATGAAATACAATAAGTTTCGCGGTAGCCATCAACTTTCATTCTGTCGGTCTAGCCGTGATCGGCCGTCGTAGCAACGATATAGGCCTAAAGAACGTATTGCACTGTACACTATAAACCTGTAAAAAAACGTACCAACTTGTAAGAATATCCTTAGACGTACAGCAAGATCTGCTTCATCGATGAAAACTTTCTACATACAATTAGTTACAAGAATAACGGTCGATTGGGACGTGTGTAACAGTTATATGTAACTTTTTTTATTTACTGTTGCCAAGGAGTATATAGAAAACACAGGAGAGCTCAAAAATTGTGAGCAGCATTAACACACATACGGTAAAATAGGCCAGCGTACCCTTTTCCGCTATATATATGATTAAATCTGATACATCAATGGAAATTGCATTTAAGAAAATGAACGTTGGTGTGTTGGAGCAGTTTTAAAAATCCCGGGTTAGCGTGAAATGTGAAATTTTTTGGGTGACTTTTGTGTCATAATCGGGAAACTGGTTGACTATTTCATTATTTTTTGCTGATCTAAAGTGAGTTAAGACTGCTCCAACATTTAGTCGTGATTTATTTTTGATTATTTACAAATGTAATCAGGTTGTTTAATATACGGGAAAAGGATGCCGATGGACCATGTTGAGCCTGCCGTGTCGTCTGTCGTCCGTCACCTTCTCCTGAAACTCCTATTTGTCGAGAACGAAGAGGCAGAATTCGACCAAATTTGGTCAAAAGCAACCTGTAGGGAAATCCCAATGATGTATAAATTGTTGGTCTGGGTTTGAAGGGCTTTAAAGTGGACGGGGCCCAACAAGGGAATATTAGTAAATACATGAAAGAGCTATATTGTCTAGTTTTCTTAACCATCCTTGGGCGAAATAAGAATCGAAACTGTAGCATATGTGTATGGTAAATATTGATAAATATGTGTTTAAATTAACTTCGGCTGCCCTTTGTTGTCTAAAAATGGCATATATAACCAAATATGCTTGAAACATTAATATTTGGTCGATTTGGGAATAGGTGTAGAAAGGTAAACCAAATCGACCGAGGAGTATCCTTACATAACTAATAGGAGTGATATTTTTACATTTCATTTCCAAAAATTTTATGGACATTCAGCATATGGATAGCCATTTGTCAAAGGGATTAGGCAAACGGCACAGCTTTTGTAAAATCTCTCTACAAATAGTACACATGTAGCAAGCAATATATATGGAAATTTATAAAGAAAAGTTATCAATTGTCCTTGCGAAGTTAAATATAAAAAAGAACAAAAAACTAAGACTTTGCCGCAAGGCCTTTCTGCCCTCTCAGGCTTCTTCAGGCGGACCGAAGTTTTTATTTTATGGAAATTTATATATTAACGAATTAAGTATGTAAGACAGCAGCCAATTAGTTAAGGAGTCTGTGGATCCACTACATTTGAATGATACATATCAATGAAAATCTTATTCTGAAATGAAAATTTCAATGAACACTTATACATAAATCAACAGCTCTATTATATCTATTGAGTATGGAAATATAATGTAATAAAGGGCATGTTTCCACTAATGTTAATTCTCCATAGGAGCCTGCCCCCTTATAATTTCTTATCTAGCTCAACTACAGTTTTTTTCTTTTCCGAAGAATAATTTTACACCTTTCCGACACCCAGATTTCATAATGTCAGTGAAAATATATTTTTATAAAATTGTCATTTTGAGCATCAAAGACATAAGGTCGTAAATAAAAGAAGGTTATCTCGAAATTGTAATTCGCAACATAGTATAAATTTTTTTAACTAAATATTTCCAAAACATCGTGTTTATTCATAAAACATAAAACTAAATTTTTCTCGGATGACAATGCACTTGCAGGGACACAATTATGAAGAAAAATGCCATAAAATTGCAATTTTCTCCCGTTATATAGTTTTGGATGCAAATTTCCATCAGAAAATCGGATAGAGCTTTACTTGTTTCATATGTGTACCAAAAATCAGCTAATTCCATGTGGTGGAACGTTCTCATATCGCCGCCTGAATGTGGTTGTAAATTGAAAGAAAAGGGGAAATGAGTAACAACCTTGTCTGAAACCCTATTATATAGCTTATTATATACAAAATTTTATATTGAATATCAGAGGGAATATTTTCATGACAGTTTTATGATATCTAACGACTTAATAAACAGTATCGATATAAAGATTTACACTGAGGACACCCTGAGACATGAATACTGTTCTATTTCAAGTTGTCCTCTTCTGAATTTTCTGATCGTGTGGCCTTGTACATTTATCCGTATCTTCTTGTCTTTGTCTACACGTTTACGGAATCATTGACTCGAGGATAGCTATTCTTGTCTCACTTTCCTTGTTTTATTGTCCCATCTCCAAAGCGTTGTGGCTCTGTCAGGGTTGGGACCCTGACTTGTTTCACTTTCTTTGTGCCTGCCGACCACGCCACATCGATTAGATAGATTATCCATATGAAATACTTTATTTTGTTCTAAGTAATCAATCAATTCGTTATTTATCACACATTTTCGCATAATTGTACCACACTTCTAAGTATTAGCTGTTTACAGCAATCATCGGTGGCTTGCTATTTTGTTACTTTATCGACGCTTCATAAACCAATCGTTATTGTTTCAAGATGGAGGGTAAATGTGTTGGAGAAGGCTGTCAACTATACTTCAAGAAACGTAGTGGCAATAAGAACAGAAGTGCACGCAATATAAATAGTCCACAATATAAATGGCTCCTAGATACGCTGGTGCAACAAGGATTGATGTCAGCAAAGGAACAAGCACTCATTTGCCAGAAGTGCTACATGACGGAACAAAAATCAGCCTGAACCTGAACCCGAGCAGAACCAGGAAAAAGAGGAAGAAGACGACTCCCCGTCCCATATCCTGCCGTTGCTGACCCTTCATGATCTTTTGAATGGATCATCTTCACACAAAAAATGCTGTCTCTGTCTTGTTACCTTTGCAATAAATGGAACAAAATCATCAGTCTTACCAAAACGTGCAAGACATCACCTGATCTATTCACACAATCTGTGGTGTCCCACCTCATCCTGCGTCTGCTCCATTCACCTTATTGGTAACGACTTAGATCCGTCTACAGAGGTTGTCCTTGATGGTAGAGGTTCCTTGGAATCTCAGTTACCATCAAAATCGTCCGAAATTATTAATGACCTCCTAGAAGTGTCACACGTCCTTTCACAGAACCAGTCTGCGTTTGCAATAAGCTTTTCTTCTCTTGATGACTCGGCATGCATGGCCTGGACAGGTTGGTCCAAAGATCAGTTCTTCGAAATCCACTCGCACTGTTCCCCATATCTTTCATCTGGTATATATACCAAGACTACACACGATGCTCTACTACTGTTCTGGGTAAAACTGAAAACCGACATTTCCTGGAGTCAGTGTTCTTCTCTTTTTGGAATTTCCAAGTCAAGTGTGTCCAAAACTTTTCACTCCAGGCATTAGACACATCGATAGTCCCACAATTTCTAGGTCCGGATCACTTGACAAGAGAACAGTTGCTCGGGCACAATACTGTCTTTTCAGAAGCATTTTTTGGAGATAAAGCCACTGCCATATTAGATGGCACCTATATTTATATCCAGAAAAGCTCCAACCACAAGCTCCAGATAATGTCCTACTGTAGCCAGAAGAAGAGAAACTATCTCAAGTTCATGAGCATCGCCTTACCAGATGGCTACATTCTGGACACCGTAGGACCATTCACTGGCAGCGAAAATGATGCTACAATTACAAAAAAAGTCATGGACAAGCTAGTTACTTGGCTACAACCAGATGACAATGTTGTCGTTGACCGAGGTTTTAGAGATGTCCTACCAGTTCTCGAAGCCTCTGGCCTCAATGCTAGCATGCCGTCATACCTGAAACACGGTCAAAGTCAACATTCTGACGTCCAAGCAAATCTTGACAGAACTATCACCAAATCGAGGTGGATTGTGGAATCCTATCATGGTCGTCTGAAACACTGGACGTTCTTCCGAACGCAATTGGTGTCTAACAGCTTTATCAATGTCATCGAGGCTTTGCTTCGAACCGTCACAGCCTGTCTGAATGGTATTAGAGGACCGATCTACCAGAGATCTCCAGAGAGAGATGCCAAAGATAGGCTAATGGCTGAACGTATGAAGGACCTTCTGACAACACCGAATGGTTTAGCTCAGAGAGTCAAGACAGATCCGGATCTATCTAGACGGGCAAGGTCCGAGTTTGTCAAGATGGATGCATCTTCCGTACTGTTTCCCCGTCTCGATCTTGATTACTTGAGAACCATTACGTGTGGAACGTATCAGATAATCTCTGGCTCCTGGTTACATCGCCGAACATTTAAGTGATGACGGAGACTATGAGGTGTGGCTTTACCAGCACTCCCCAGACCTGCTCCGATGTCAAATACATTCTAGATACAAAAGCCAAACAAAGTATAACGTTTGGATACGGTTCACCGTTTCACCCGATGATGAGACCCCAATAAAAGACTACTACTGCCAGTGCCCAGTTGGAGAGAGAACGATGGGAATGTGTGCGCACATCTCCAGTATCCCTCAACCATTACAACCACAGGTAAAGAAATTCCGACAAAACTTAAAATAGTTTTCCATGCGGCAACATTGTGCATATGTCGAAAGTATGTTTGGGGCTCGATATGAAAGATCCCCGTTACCACGTGACTAACCAAACTTATAAATATAGGTATTATACAATCGCCCGTAGCTATGAACACTCCCGTAAATGCAAAAACCAACCAAAATCATAAGGAACACGTTTGTTTGTTGTTCTGTCTATTTGCCAGCCAATGTCTTCAACCACGGGGACTTGTGAAGTAGCCATCTTGGATTTTTTTCATGAAAAAGTGTTTCTCTCACTTTTTTTCATATCTGTGTACATATTCTCAACATACCGAGCAAATACTCTCGTGTTTTTGTTAATTATCTAAAGAAAGTCGAAAATCGGCAATTCAACCATAGGCTAATTCAACCCAAGATTTGAAAATGTTCCACCACTTATATTTTGATGATTTTTCCTCTCATCAACAGCATATTACGTACTGTTTGATAGGATAAAAATTGGTTTGCATCCAACGCCCATAAAAGGGTGTATTCTCTAAAAAACACAGTTTTTGTGTCTAAAATGTTATCATCAAAAACGACATTTTTGAGATTGTTTCTTCCATAAAACAGCCAAATGGCGCGATGGAAACATGATTTTTTGTCACAATCATGCCATGAATGTATTCTTTACGGTTACTATCATTTGATTAGATTTTCATTAATATTTTACATAGCATGCACATTTTATCAACACTTAAACAGCTTCTGAAAGGTACAACTTTGAGGAGCCATAAAAAACAAACCAAGTGACCTAAATCTTTATACTTTATAGATTTGTGACCACAACGGCATGGGCAATGCACCACCAACAGGAAATTTGAATCAGAGAAGGGGCCATTTTGGAAACAGGCCCTTTGGACTTTTTTATTTTTCATTATTGACTATATAATTTTGGACCAACCAGAGGCACAGGGTGTAGGCCGCACAGCCAATGGCTTCACTTAGACCTACTACCACTGGCTGGCAGATTAAAACTATCGAACTATCAACCAGGATGTAATCACGAAAGAGATTCATTTACAATTTTTCAATTAATATATAACAATACTTATTGGAAGTTAAGAGCTGTACAAGATGAAATAAGTTATAACTTGTCTTAACCATAATTAAGTAGGACCGAAAGCTGCGACCGGCTTATACAGATGCCTAGTGTGTAAAGGTTGGATATAATTTATGAAAGAAATGTTGAGGCAGACCGCAATGCTTGTATATACAGGGTTTTAAATAAGACAATATTCGGTTTAGACCAAATACGTAATAAACCATGTAAGAATGATTGGGCACATATATTGAGATTGATTTGTCACTGTCAGGAACAAAATACACGTTTTGTATTTTTGCCCCTAAATTAATCGATTTTGAGTTAGGATTATGGTTTATTTGTACAACCCATATATATCAGGGTTCAGTACAAACATGTGCCGTTGTTTTTCATTTTTGAATGATTGCATATTGTGCAATACATTTATAATACTGATTGCAAACGTATTTCGTATATTATTTCACTTTACAATACTGTCAGCGGTAACGAGTACTGACCTCCATTGATGTCTTCCCACTGAGCCATGTATTCCCACTGAGCCATGTATTCCCACTGAGCCATGTCTTCCCACTGAGCCATGTCTTCCCACTCAGCCATGTCTTCCCACTCAGCCATGTCTTCCCACTCAGCCATGTCTTCCCACTCAGCCAAGTCTTCCCACTCAGCCATGTCTTCCCACAGAGCCATGTCTTCCCACTGAGCCATGTTTTCCCACTGAGCCATGTCTTCCCACTCAGCCATGTCTTCCCACTCAGCCAAGTCTTCCCACTGAGCCATGTCTTCCCACTCAGCCATGTCTTCCCACTCAGCCATGTCTTCCCACTCAGCCATGTCTTCCCATTCAGCCATGTCTTCCCACTCAGCCATGTCTTCCCACTGAGCCATGTTTTCCCAATGAGCCATGTCTTCCCACTGAGCCATGTCTTCCCACTCAGCCATGTCTTCCCACTCAGCCATGTCTTCCCACTCAGCCATGTCTTCCCACTCAGCCATGTCTTCCCACTGAGCCATGTTTTCCCATTCAGCCATGTCTTCCCACTGAGCCATGTCTTCCCACTCAGCCATGTCTTCCCACTCAGCCATGTCTTCCCACTGAGCCATGTTTTCCCATTCAGCCATGTTTTCCCACTGAGCCATGTTTTCCCATTCAGCCATGTCTTCCCACTGATCCATGTCTTCCCACTCAGCCATGTCTTCCCACTCAGCCAAGTCTTCCCACTGAGCCATGTCTTCCCACTCAGCCATGTCTTCCCACTCAGCCATGTCTTCCCACTCAGCCATGTCTTCCCACTCAGCCATGTCTTCCCACTGAGCCATGTCTTCCCACTCAGCCATGTCGTCCCACTCAGCCATGTCTTCCCACTGAGCCATGTCTTCCCACTCAGCCATGTCTTCCCACTTAGCCATGTCTTCCAACTCAGCCATGTCTTCCCACTCAGCCATGTCATCCCACTCAGCCATGTCTTCCCACTCAGCCATGTCTTCCCACTCAGCCATGTCTTCCCATTCAGCCATGTCGTCCCACTCAGCCATGTCTTCCCACTTAGCCATGTCGTCCCACTCAGCCAAGTCTTCCCACTTAGCCGTGTCTTCCCACTGAGCCATGTCTTCCTACTCAGCCATGTCTTCCCACTGAGCCATGTCGTCCCACTCAGCCATGTCTTCCCACTTAGCCGTGTCATCCCACTCAGCCATGTCTTCCCACTCAGCCATGTCTTCCCATTCAGCCATGTCGTCCCACTCAGCCATGTCCTCCGACTCAGCCGACATTTACAGCTCTGGGGCCAGTAACTGAAAGCTCTCTTAATCACTAAGATCATCTTAAGTTGATCTTAACGGTTAAATGTGTAACTAGAAACAAGTTTAAGGTAGCTTTAAGAAAATAACGGTTCAACTACTGAGAGCAGCGGAACCTCGCTATCTTACCGCTCTCTTAGTGACAAACTAAGATGTGGTGTAATCAAAAGCGTTCTTACTTAGTTACGATTACCTTAAGCGATTCTTTGGCTTTTTAAGTGTAACTGGTAGCGTTCGTATTATCCCACTTTTGCTTCATTACTAAGGCTGGCCATAACCTCCCTTAACACACCATCTTAACAGTTACAAAAATAATAACATGGCTGCCTTGCTCCTACATTTTCGAAACAACCAAAACATTCCAAGACGTTTGTTGCGAGATCGCAATAACCCATTGGATTACTTCAGCGATGAAGCCATTATTGCAAGCTATCGTCTTGATAGGGATACGATTTTTGAACTGTGCAACATGATGACATATACACTCTCAAGACCAACTAACAGAAACCGGGCTCTTCCTGTGTCCTTGCAGGTTATGATTGCTCTCCGATATTACGCCTGTGGAAGTTATATGGCCGTGATCGGGGATGCTCACGGCGTCAGCAAAATGGCAGTGTCACGTGCAGTAAAGACTGTATCGCATACACTTGCCCATCAAAGCACAGCGTACATCGAATTCCCCATGGACCCCCAAGGTCAAGGTGACTTAAAACGAGGGTTTTTTGCCATCAGCGGATTTCCTAATGTTCTAGGAGCTGTTGACGGATCATTGATACCTATCTCTACACCATCTGAGGATGAACATTTGTACGTCTCTAGAAAGGGGTTCCATGCCTTGAACGTTCAAGGGGTGTGCAATGCTGATAACTTGTTTCTGAACATTGTTGCTAAATGGCCCGGCGCTACACACGATGCGCACATATGGAACAACTGCGGGATAAGTGCCGCTTTTGAAGCAGGTGCCATTAATGGTGGTTGGCTGCAAGGAGATAGTGGCTACGGTCTGAAACCCTGGCTATTGATTCCAAAACAGAATCCGCAAACAAATGGAGAAAGACGTTACAATGTTTGCCATCGTCGAACACGCTGTGTTGTCGAACGATCATTTGGAATCTGGAAAATGAGGTTTCGGTGTCTCAACAGAGGACTCACCTTGGCGCCTAAGAAATCATGCAACGTCATTCTAGCTACCGCAGTTCTCCATAATATTTGCATCAAAAAAAGAATTCCAATGCCAGATGATAATGACGAACCAGAAGATGACGACAATGATGAGTACGATCACGACTTTGGCGCTGACAACAATTCAGGGATCCGAGTGAGAGATCAACTAATTGAGCAGGTTTTCTCCAATGCTTAAAACTAACACAAAAACAGCAAACAAGTTTATGTTAAAGATGTTTATTGTAATAAAACCTCATGTGTCAATCTTGCACATATAAAAAAAAATGTAAACAAATACATAATGTAGATATGCTGTCTACAATTAGAAAGCTTGTCTCAGTGGAAATAAATTTGGTGTATGAATGTACTACATTTATTGTCTTTGTCATTTGTCAATCGGATGTCGTAATATAAGAGCTTCACACCCGGGCTCACATACGTACCCCGACTAAATTGCAAAGTGGGATCTTTTACACTTTTCCTTTGACGAATAACAAGCTAAAACACACACGGACGGACGAGTGGACGGATAAAGGTACGGACGAACAGAAAAGGTGATTACTATAACCTTTTACCTAAAAGGGAAAACAATCATGTAAATGACGTCATTTGGTAACGTTCATATTCAATCAATAATGACAAATGCAATATCTATAGTCTCTAAAATAGCACATTTGCAATTTAAGTTCTGGATATAAAGTAATAACACGTTGACACATATAAATATCAATTGTTCTTAAAGTGTAATTGGAACTCACCTGAGTTCAACAACAAAAAATTATACTTTCACAGTAGACATATGCAAGAGGGCACAGACTTGTTCATAAAACTCTTCATGTGTTAACCAACTATTCTGTGAAACCATTATTCCTTCACAGCCAATTGCATAAAAGGAATTTCTTGACAATGATGAACAGGATGAGCACATTGAAAGAACTTGCGTTGAACAGTCAGAATAATCAGAGTGTATTGGACTGCTGCCTGAGATATTTTTAGCCTGAAACAGGTTACTCTTGTCACACACCATTTCATGGTACCACTGAAGATTAACGTCGCAGTACGCAGGATCATTTGTACACTTCCTCTGGCACCTGTGAATAAAATGAAGAAAAAAAGTAGAAAATGACTGTAAGACATGAATAACACCCCACCCCTTTTCCTTTCTCACCAAAGGAAATTTGCATCCGATTTTCAACTGAATGGCAAAATGTGACCTTGACATTGACCTTGGATATTTGAAGCACGAAATAACAACGTCCGAGGTATATGTATACTGTGTGTAACATCTCAATAAAATCGATAAACATACGAGATGACATTGCCTTGGTTGATGATTTTCTAAACATAGTAACTTTGACCTTGACCTTTGAACTCTGAAAACATGTGTCAGATGCCCATTTGGGACTATTATCTTTGATCCTGTATTTTTAACTTTGTTCATGTAGCTTAATTAGCTTCCTGTTTATTTTATTCGATACAACATTACTTCATTAAGTCGTAGTATAATAATTATCATTGTAGATATAAAACACTTGACACTCTCTGTTCTGTTTTCCCTACCTGAGTACATTTCTTCGCTACAGATTTGTGTACAGTGAGTAGACACCATCAGTTGGTAGATATTGATATTCTGATGGACTGTCACGGTTCGAATAATGCCTTTGATTCTGTCTTTCCTGAGTTTCCTCCTCATCTACTTCAACTGAATTATTTGCTTGAGAAGGACATATGTTTTTCAATGCAGCCAAAATTTCTTTCTCGCATTCAAAACGTTGCTGTTCAATATGTAGCCGCTCACGCTCAATGGCAAGACGCTTTTCTTCAACAGTTAACTTTCTTTCTTCTAATTGATAAATACTGTACTCATAAGGCATAGAGGATGAATCATTCTGGATTATCATCTTTCTTTTTTTCTTTGAAAGGCATGAAACTGAAGGTGTGGACACGCAAGTTGAAGTGATAGAATGTTTACCACAACCCAAAAATATGTTTCTGTGAACCATAACCTCTATAAAATATTTCATCAAAATCGAACGAAAAATGAACATGTGCACACCCATCTCTCTACGTATATATATATCCTCCCCCATCTTATGGCATCAACATTTTTGTAATATGTAGTTAACATGCAAATTAACAGTATATTTGTTCTATTTGATTAGTTTGTTTATATTTTAACCAACATGATGGGAAACACGTCTATTAACATTTACATTCAATGTACAATACATATTCAAAATGTACATGCATGTATGTCAGAGGTCCCTGGAGCATGGCATAGGAGCTCATTTTTGGTAAATTTAGATTCAACTGTGAATGACATATGCTAAACAATGACATATTAGTAAAACATATCATAACCTACCTTATATTTGGGTTTGAAGTCGATCCGGAATGTGTATCATGATGATCAGTCATTACGAAAGTATCTCCAGATCCTAATTCATTGTCAATGCCAAAAATGGCAGTAGTCCCTAAGATCTTTACTACACGATCCTCCAAACTCGTTGGGCCTAGCTCATGATCACCATCGTCATTTGAAGGACCACCTCCGTCGGTCTTCTGTCGTTCTCGTTTAAGCTTTGCCTGCTTCCCTTTCACAATACTGCTCCAATCGTGCCACTTTTTCTTAACATCGTCGTCACTGCGCTGAGTGGAACTTACGGAGCTTACTGCACCAGCGATTTGCCTCCAAATCTGTTTTTTGCGTTCATTTGTCACAGTATCTGAAAATTTCCCGAGAATGACATCTCTCCTCCTTTCGATTTCTTCCAAGAGAACTTCAAGTTCGTTTGTGGTATAGTTTGGTTTCCGTTTTCTTGCAGCCATCATGACTAGTTTACAATCGATGTCAAAGAAATGCTCAACACGTAACACCGTTGTTTACAAACGTATCAATGATCATGTAGACGTGTACTATAGAAAACGGAAAGCGGAGAAAGGGATTTTCCGGAATAATTCCCGCTCTTAATGCTATTCGTACGCAAATCGTTAAGAGAGGTTTAAGGCCGGTAGGGTCGAGTTAAGAACAGTTTACAGTTACGCTCTTACGCAGTTCTTTGTGTCACCTTAAACCATTCCGTAAATACTTACTTAAGAGAGATGTTTCAGTTACTGGCCCCTGGCCTGTTTTAGTAAGTGACTAATTCCCGGGTAGCGACTTACATGTGGATAACTTAAACCTCTTTAATTAACTTTTTATGAACGTTTAATGTATAAAGAGAACATATTAACATATTATGGAGAATAAATTATGATATTATTTTTAAACAAGCCTTTGATAAACATTAGGTTTTGACCCGGTTATAGCTTCTAAACTCTGTCGAGATTTTGTATGAACTTCCATAATTTCCATTTTTGTTTTTTTTATTTTCGAAAATATATTATGTACTGTGCGTTTTGTTTTACTATTATTAAACCTTTAATTTCCAGTGTTTATAATATGCACTTAACATATTATATTGGTTCTGTAAATCGGTTATGTTATCAGAGGAAAACAACATTGTGTCATCTATGTTCCCAAGAATAAAAAGTTTGATAAATTCATTAAGTTCAGTTTCTAATTTATCATTGAGAACATTATATGCATTGAAAGTAGTTTTTGGATTAAACCTCATTTATTTTAGTTTATCACTGCCATTTTCCAGGAAATCATCTCTTACATTGTTTCTGAGCGTATACCGTAATGAAACAAATATGGTTGACATTTACAGTCTTGAAGTTAGAGTTAATTGTTTAAAGTTTGAAAACTTAATCTAAATTTAGAGTGAATGCAAAGAACCAGTATTATGGTATTGACATCCTAGCTGTGTGACTAATTTATTTATTTTTTTTTTCATTTCTGTGTTAAGTACAACGTATATTTTTTTTATTTGTTGAACTTGCAACTAAATGAACAGGTGATTTATACTTGTAAATAGTGAAACAGACTACACTCATATTTGTCCAGGTTACTTCAGGTAAGGTATTTTTAAGATGTTGGCTGAGTCGGAATGAGGTGTCACTACACTTAACAGGTATTTGAAATTCTGACTAAAAATGAGATATAACAAAGGTCAATGGGGGTTTATTTTACGGTCGGCTGATCGGACCCCTTGTCATGTTCACTCAGGTTAGACCGGTTTATAGAGGTAGTTTGGAGTAAATTAAAACCTTTCCGGATATTTGTTCCGTATTCGGAATTCAGAGGGATCGGTTTAAGAAAGTGTTTCTTACTGTAATAAAGACAAAATAATTCCTTACAACGGAATTAAGTTCGATAGGAGGTAATCGGTTTTGAAAAGGACCGCGATCGAGAAGTGATAATATGACGAGATATACGTAATTAATATAATTGAAATAACTTGTTTCATTATATCTGTAAAAACATATCAAGTTTCGTTTACATTTAACGGGCATCAATGATTTATTTAAACTATAATAATGTAAGTTATATGTGTAAGTTCTTCTCCTGTGCGATGACCTATATGAGCGTCATATTACTGTTACTAATGGAAGTAGTCGTACAGGAACACCGAGACCAAGAGAACGTGTAAAATTACTCTAAGGTGGTGGACAGGAAAAGTATTCGCTATTGATTAACGTGAGAAGGTAGTGTCTCCTCGGTCAGTGCTGCCCCTCTTTCGGTGTTTTTTTATATATTTTTTTTGTGAACATAATTGCAACGTACAAAGTTTTCATTTTTTTTTTTTTTGATAAATTAATAAAGAATTGGAATACTCTTCTTTCAGAAAATTAGTATAGGGACAGCTTATAATTATCACTCTCCATTCCATGATGAAAGTAAGTTTTTTTGGGATATTCTTCGGGTTGTCTAAACTACGATATATACTTATGTAGAACTGGGTTTTTTATGAGATTTAACATGGGCTTGCTAACAATTTCTCAAAACCATGTTTTTGCAGACATTTTTTTAATATATATTTAATTTGAATAATGTCATAGTTGAACCTATACCAACACCCACTAATGGATCTTGTTTGCTTTAACAAAAGAAATAGAGAATACCGAAGCAATAAAAAAATAATCCATACTCAAAATCGATTAAACCAGGGGCAAAATATGGTTAAAGGAAAGAGTTATATGGAGACCCTTTTAAAGTAAAAGAGAATAAGACCAGGTGTTCCGGAAGAGTAAGCGTCTTCTGCTTCACCGACGACACCCGCCATTTAAATCTTTGTCACATCCAAGTAAACATCAATTTCTCAAAATGAGAACCGAGTATTATTGTCAATCACAACAAGTAAACACACTTATGAGCATTCTCAAAAACGTCCATCACTTAAAGATACAAAATATTTCTCAATGACACAAAGATGGCAACCATAAAACTTTCCCATATTTATTAATATCAGATTCTCTTACTTGTATATAAGAATTAGTTACATTATTATTGTTTATTGTTTTAATAATTATGCAGGTTGTGATTTTACATTCTTATCAAAAATTATAATAAGAATATTTTATACAAAAGAGGAAATTTTAATTTATTTAATAATTTTTTAAAGGAATATAATTCGAATAGCTTTTTTCCGAATTCCAATTCAGTCGATTGACAGTCCCAATTTTATTGAAGTTGCTATTAGATGCTAACCAAATAAATATGTAACTATAAGGTTTAAGATAAGCTATTCGTAGATACTAATTTGAGGGAAAATGCGAGAATTACGTTATGAATTAAGATAAATAGCAATAAATTTAAAACATCAATGAAACAGATTTTGAAAACCGGAGAAATTAGGTAAATAACAAGAGATGAGAATGTGGATGACATTATTGATGATCATCATACACTCCAAAAAGTTAATTCAGGGACAACAGAGAACCTGTTCCTTCTTTAATAGATCCAATTTAATAGTCTTAGATTTTTTTATGACAAAGACAAACTTAGTCTTTTGAATTACTTTTTTGCGGTTTTACCAATATGGATGCTAGTAATACTGCCGTACCTTTTTCACCTAAAACAGCTCACTTTACTTTTTGATAATTAATAATTGAGAAATGTTTTTGTTCTAAGAATGTATTGTTGATACTGTCTGTTAATTTCTGGAACTTCTTTCCCTCGTGTGTAAAAATACATCTGGAAAGTTGCTAGAGTCATGTCTCTGAAAAGGGTATAAGGACTCTCTATTGCATTCCCTTAATATGTAGTTTAAAAAAATATCGTTTAATATGTGCTTCAAAACGCAGCCATCTCGACTCATTTCAAGCGAAAAGATATTATCTCCTCGCAATATTCAACACGAATACTTACCCAGCCCATCACCTGAGAGTAATTTGATACGTACACTGTGTCAAGTAAGTCGGGGTACGGCTACTTCGATAAGGTAGTAGTAATTTAACGGCTGATATTCTGACATATCAGTTCACAGACATATTGTGGTGGTAGAGCTGTAGGTTATACATTAGGTGTACTGATCGAATCGCTTGTTTTTGGACAACAACTCTATAGTATTGTAGTAAAGGACCTTGAGGGAAAGTTGATTTTGCTACACGAGATACCTGACGACTTGTACGGGTAAGTAGTTGGTGAGTCCTGTCTGACATACATGCTTGATGTACAGCTACACATATACAGTAGGTGGATGTTTAGTTACAACTGCATGTAATTGTTATTGACGCGCATCAGAAAATATAGCAAACGCATGTTTTCTTTATCATTTTAATGATGTTTTATTCTGTCGTAATAATATCTCTCAATAGCTGATACTAACGTGTCTTTATATATATATGCGAAGATACCTTATGATCCCCGTGAAACGGAATCAACAAACAACTCCCGGTTATATGAATAAATACGCACACAGATTTGGGACTTTCCCAACCGATGGTCGATACATATTATTGTGTTTAAGGTGTGTGTGTGAAGATGTGTGTGTATGAGGGTGTGTGGGTGTGCATGTGTGTGTGTGAGGTTGTGTGGGGAGGGTATATGTGTGTATGGAAGGGGGGTGAGGTGTGTGTGTATCTTGACTAAATCCTGATACAATAATACAGAGATTAGAGTCTAGTAAGTTATATACGGACTGTGATCACCTTGGTGATAAAATCTTGTGTACAAATACATATATATAAATGTCTAATATACACATGCTATACTGATATAGGTATCACCACTCATAATCAAATCAATAAGATAAACAGCGGTTCAGATTTTACGATGCTTCAAAGTACCAAGGTACATCGAGATCCTAAAAACTCTTCACAGACTCTCTTATTACACCCATAATACACCCTTATTAACGAGGCATACATGTACTTATAGTGATCAATTTGCCTGTGCGTCCGTAAAACCCTTGTGTATAACACATTTCAGAAAGCCCTGGTTATATTAATTCATATTTATACGTTAGCATCACGTCACACGTTTTTCACCTGATAAGATTTTTTTGGCAATTGGTCAAGGTCACGGGTCATCGTTGACCTCGTTAGGCTTAAAAGTATATGTACAAGATATTTCATGAACATTTTAATAGATTTAATTCATTTTTCATACCATCGAATCAAACTCTCAAGTTCTACACCTGATACACATTTAGTGGTCATAGAGTGATGAAAAGTCAAAGGTCACCGTCGACCACAAGTAATGTCATGAACAGCTTGAAAAATTTAGTTCATGTTTACATTATAGCATCACAATATCATGTTTTGCACCTGATGAGATGTTGGTAGTCATATATCAAGGGTCAAAGAGTCACAGGTCACACTTGACCGCATTATGTTGGTGGAGGAATATCTTCTGACTCTTCTGCTTCTACATTAGTTGAGTTTGGATTCCCATCGTTTGGTCCCTAGCATCACTGAAGAGTCCTAGGAGAACAAAACAGCTGTATGGTGCAGTTAAATTCCTTTTTGTCGGCATTCTGTATCTATTACTAAATTTAAAAGGTTCAGCACATGTGTGTCTTACGTCATCTTTCCTGAGCCCCGCTCACTTTCTTTGTATTGATCCTAATGCAGTGCAGGTAAGGCTACAATTAATTCTGCCTATGAGTAAAACGGAATGTTATACATTGTATAATAATAAACATATAATTGCTTCAACATATCATTGAATTTTAACATTATCAACAAACCGATGATCTCTTTATCATCTCTGACTAACATACTGTGTTGGGAACTACTTGATAATCATGTGTTTAAAAGGTAAACATGACTGAAAACAATCAAAATATAACCGAAACAGTGTTGTAGGTATAAGAAAGGTATGCTAGATATCAATTAGAGGACTCATACAACTAAATAATTTACTATATGTTATTACTAAGCTTTCGAACTAATAACTTTAATATTTGAAATTCAACACTTGTGAAAACTACCTAAATTCACAGATACGTACATGACAAAGGCTTTAAGGGGCGTTTTATGAGGAGTTTACTGGCATATTAGCTCGCTACAGGCGTCTGCTTCGGACAACCGGAAATATATATGTCAAACCAGTGAAATGGGACGGGAACACCCTCTGACTTTTAAAACCCATATCAATCCGCCATCACATATCAAAATCTACCAAAAGTATACATTTTTGTAAAGTTAAATATCTACAGATTTCATTCAATGCAGAATAGGTCAACCATTACCTATTTAAATTACTCAGAATCACTGTACTTAGCCGGAACAAATTTTCAGTAGGGACTACAAACATATGAAACACTTCGTGATAGGCTGATTTAGTGGTGTGAGTCCTAAAGAAAAACACCGACTTTGAACTTATGAATCCCCCTAAATTAGAGAATACCGTCGAAGAATCGAAACAATATCCCAACTAAAACTCGGTTAAACAAGGGACAAATAACAGAAAGGTCTATATGAAGGCATTTTAAAAAGTTCCTGGTACAAGAGAATAAGACCAGATATTCTGGAAGATTGAGTATATTCTTCTTCATCGACGGCATCCGCCATGTTAGACACATACACATTCATGTCACGCTCTCAATGTGAGAATTGGGGCATCATATTCAATTATAATAGGTACACCAATGATCAGATTCAAATACGTCTACATTCATACCCTGGTATCCCAGTGCCAAAAGTTTGAGCCCCTTGGATGGATACTTCCTGAAATTTGTTTTAAATATCACCTACTTGGCCACAAAAATAAGAATAATCTGGACAAAATGTCAAGGTCAAAGTGGGATTAATCTGTCAAAACATTCAAAACATTTCTGTTGAAAAACAGTAAAACTCGAATACAAAGACTTTTAACTTACCTGGACGATTTTGCAATGCAATACATAGTGTATAATCATTTTGTTGATTCAAAGAATGATATATGCTTTCAGAAGAAGTCATTTTGGACTTTTTTTGTGAAAGAATAAAAAGATACACTGAATATTATTTTCTATTCATTAAAGGAATTATTTATTGCTACCAGATGCTTTTTTAGATAATTGTAAACACATATAACGAAATTAGTATCAATTTTCATTTCCATTCGTTTTATTAACAAATGCATGCAACAAACTACTTGTACAACGAATTCAATTTCAAGGTCCCTTAGAGTTTGTTATAAACTAGTTTTACTGTACCGAATGGAAAAAACATGGCTGGCTCTTTCCTGCAAAGAATTCGAATAAGATAGCCTTGGCCCACTTTTGAAGCTACCGGTGTCAAATATGTCACAATTTTCAACCGACATGTTTCTCTGTTATCAAACTTAACGACAGACTAATACACGTAGCATGCTAGAATAATAAGGAATTCCATTTGTTGTGATATATGACCTTCACTCACTTTAAAAATCAAATGCGCTAAAAGTTTCAAATAATTTCTTCTGAATATTGGAAAGTCAAACAGTGATTCGCTTTGGCGAGAAGTTTCTTGGGATGAAAGACTAGCTGTTAAGTTTGTTTCATCGAATTATCCTGACCCACTTCTAAGCCAAAGGGGTCAAATATGTTAGATATCTTAATTATTTCCTAAATACCATGAGACCTTCTAATACAATATTTTGAAATGAGTGGGGGTAGATCAAATGGCTTACATCAACAGAAATTGACATACTTTTACATCTAAAACAAAAAAATCTTTAAATGAACAATCATATCATCTAAAGTTATCAAGTCTTTCGACAAAAACCATCATTCGTAGACTTTAAATCCTGCTCTCTGTTAAGGACTCGAACAACTAAACCAGCCTATCAGCAAGTGTCTCATACGATTGTAGTCCCTACCGAAAATTTGTTCCGGGTAAATACAGTGCTTCTGAGTAATTTGAATAGTTTATATAGTTGACATATTTTGCATGGAATGGAATTGGTAGATATTAAACTTAACAAAATATAACAAACGTTTGGTAGATTTTAATATGCGATGGCGAAAAGATATGCGGTCAAAAGTCAGAGGGTGTTCCCGTTTCTTTTCATTGGTTTGACATGAAAGCTTCCGTTTATCAGAGCTAAACTGCCACGAAATTCCTCATAAAATGTCCTTTGAATCCTTTGCCAGATGTGTATCTGTTAATCTACACAGTTGGCACTAGCGTTGAATTTCAAATATTACATCTCAGCGTGAAAGCTTAGTAAATATAGCGAATAAGTTTCAAAAATAAAGAAAAAATGCGAAATGTTTTACTCAGGAAATTTAACAATAATACAGTTATGATTAAGGTTTGTTTCTTTCACTATTCGATTTCTCTTTCAATAAATGCAAACTTAATTTTACATTATAATCTTGCCTCTTTGAAAGATAGAGGGCTCATATTGTCGACCTGCATTTGGCATTGCTTAGGTTAACATTTTATAACATACTTTTCAAAATGCTCTTAAAATCATTCAATGCTTAAAGGACTGTCACAGCTAAATCAGCCTATTACGAAGTGTTTCATACGATTGTAGTCCCTACCGAAAATGTGTTGATTCTAAGTACTTTAAATATGTAATCGTTGACATATTCTGTATTTAATGAAATCTATAGATTTTCATCTTAAAAAAATGTATACTTTTCGTATATTTTGATATGTGATGGCTGATTGTTATGGGGTCAAAAGTGAGAAGGTGTCCCCGTCCCCTTTCACTGGATTGACATGTTTCGGTTTTCCAAAGCAGACGCCTGTAGCGAGCTTAAATAGAACTAAACTCCTGATTAAATGTCATTTGAAGTCTTAACCATGTATGTATTTGTGAATCTAAACAGTTGTCACTAGTGTTGAACTTCACCTATCAAAGTTATTAGCTCGAAAGCTTAGTAATACCATGTTGTAAATTATTTTGTTCTGCGAGTCCTTAAGCAGTGTAACGCAGGGTTTGAGGGACATATAGAAGTGAAATAATCAACGTATAGATTCAAGGCGGGAACTTTATTGAGAGAAAAGTAACCACATATTATTCTCTCACTAATGTTCCCGCCTGAAATATATACGTTGATATGTGGAAAAAATGAATTAAACTGCACCATACTGCACCAAACATTTTAAAAGACTTTCAATAGAGCGGTTTATACGGAAATCACTTTGTTCGTCAATCCGTATTATCGTCTGTCTCTTTGTAGAAAAAATGTCGGGTACAAAACCTAGTCAATATACACAGATGTTAATATAAAGATCCATAACTCATCAGCCGTCGACCAATTTTATTATATCATGGCAATGTGATGTATTCAAACAAATACCTATGACTTGACACATAAGGTAATTTTGAAACCATTTGTGTGGAAATCAAATGGGGGCTTTGGAATGGTTTTAATTAATATAAAAGGCATATAAACAAAACTGGTGAATGTAAATAATGGTGGAAGTTGAATTATACAATGTTTCTATTGAACTTCAAATGAGTTTTTCCTCTCGAAGGCAACAGGCAGTATATTTTCATAGTAAACAATCGATTATTAGATATCTTAAGTTGCCAAGTTTAAACCAAAAATGTCTGGGAGCTATAAATGGCCCCGCCCCCATATGGAGTTCTGCATGCTTATTAATTATGTATGCGAAGATTGATGACAATCGGATCAGTTGCCATGGGACAGGACGGGACGCGACGGGAAAGGACGGACAAGGGTAACACTATATGCCCCCCGCCCACCCCCCATTTCATGCTGGGGGCATAAAACGTGATATTGTTGACAATTGGTGGACAGTGTTTTAAGACAAAATAATATTATTTTTTTCCTTTACCAATAATTATACCATACATCGAATAATTGTATCCGAGCTCACCAAGTAAAAACTAGAATGCTGACTTAATGTGCCTGTAGATTAAAAATTACCAGAAATAGACAATCTAATATTGACATGATCAATTTATTTGAAAATATTTCATAAAAGCGAGAAATAGGACCGGTACTTACGGATATTAAAAAGGAAGAATTTGTAAAATGTGAGGAAGTCTTAGCATCCAAAGAATTTCTCAAAATGTTAAATAATTTTTTTTTTATATTTTACAGATAAACTGTCGCACTGGAGTCAGAATATGGTAAATGTAAAAAAAAATTCTGCAAGTAAAAAGGATTTAATACGGAGTTACTTTGTCCCGAGATGATATAACACTTCCGTAGGATCTGACAATTAACATGCTACTCAAAAAGTGAACGGTCATCGTTATTTTGAGACACCACGTGCACCTTCATTCCGAAGTATAGCGTTTGTAATAGAAGATTGAAATAGAGGACAGAGATGAGCATGTTACATTACAACAACCAGGACACTTACAGCAAACATCAGATAGCGTGACAAAAACCACTAAAAAATGTGAAGAAAATAATCAACTGGTAAAGAACGTGTGCAATGTTGACAAGGAAATGGATCATGGCCAGAACTCAGGTATAGGGTTCAGTTCCTCCCTTAGGACGTCAATTATCAACAGAGAGAGTAGCGTGACTAAGTTTAGTGTATTGTCCTATCTTGGAAATACAAATTCATTGTTTGAATCACCAACCGCTTCTGAAGTAATCAAATGCAAAGAAAGAACTTGCACAACGCCTGAAAACGTGCGTTGCGGAAACAGTGATAGTCAAGCTAATGTATCCGACGTGATAAAGGGAGATAAGTGCTATACACCTGTACAAGAATCCGCCATTAACTCCAAACAGTTGATTGAAAACGTTTGTTCAATTGAACAATGCTCGAATGAACACTCGGCCAATTTCTCCGTTCAGAATTCACAGATCAGCAAAATAGACTGTGATAGGAGGGAAAGATCAAATACTTCGTCCCACATTACTCAAATTCAAAGTTTTACAGAACAGGACGATTTAGAGAAAATGAGGTGTGTCTTTAAGCAACAAGTGGAAAATAACAATATCGGGAGTAGTGATGAGCATTTAGGTTTTCCACACAAGAACCCTGTAACAGTTTATAGTGTTTTACAGTGCCTGGAAAGAGCGCAATTGTTAAATGCAAGTGAGACAGAAGAAGACTTGCCGAGTTCGAGTGAACGAAAACAATCACCCACGACCATTGCTGACACAACACAACTACAGACGACAAACAGTACTGATGAAACACAACAACTTTCAAACCAAACATATGACACGGCACAGATACTGTCAACAAACGCAGATGACATGTCAAGGCTTCTAGCGATAGACATAGACGATGAATCACAGATGAATGTACTTGCAAAGATATATGATTTAGCACAAGAAGATGGTTCAGAAACATGTCATGCTGAGACCGTGGGGGAAATGTCATCAAAAACCGATAATACTCCACCGATTTCTGTACTTGCAACAACAGGTGATGCATCACCGGTACTGTCAACAGTGTCTGCAAGTCATTTCAGGCCATTACAGCTGCCAGAAGCAAATGATTCAGCAACGCTGCGAGATACATGTGTTAAAACAACGAAATTTGCGACCAATACATGTGATACAGCACAGATTCTGTCGTCAAAAACACGTCAGAAAGTACAGACTCTATCTATGAACACAAACGATGAACCACAGAAGCCAACGACCTCTACATGCGATACAATGGACAGTCGTAAAGCATCGAAATATAATTTACGAAACAAAACAAAACTATCTTACAGACTGGAAGAATCGTCTGATGATGATATATCGGAATATGTGACATCAGAGAGTGAGTATATGGATTCAGACAACGCGTCAACAGATTCATCAAGTAGTGCAAAACAATGTATGATAATGCCTCTAGACATCCCAAAGGAAAGTCGTATAGGCGTCAAAGCATCATTTTTGGAAAATGAGGAAAAACCTTGCTTTGCCTTTGAAGAATCGAAGTGGGCAAAAACGATGATTTTCGAACAAACAGCGGAATCCGTAAGATACCTAGAGATTGATCAACTATTGAAATGGAACGCATCTCATGGATGTCTAGTTTGTAAAATTGTGTCAAGAAATAAAAAAGAATTTCACACACATTTCGCCAAATCTAAGAAATGTAGTCTTTATTTCCTTGTGAAAGAAAAACCAAAGTCAAAATTTAGTTGCAAACCTTGTTCAGCTTTAAGCTATTCATTCACAAGATTTATGAGTCATCTGATGAGAAAACGAAAGCACGGTGAACTGACATGTGAGACCTTTCCAGCATCTGACAACAAGAGAGATTTAGGCGAGAAATATCAGACAGAAGGAAATGGGTTTGACAAGAACAGTGTTACAGATCATTCTGAGGTAGATTCACGTGCTGATGGTGACCTGCCGAATCGACGACAGAGTGAAAACGAAACTTATATGGAAATGCATCAGTCGGGAAAGTTCAAATTAGGGTTTTCTTGTCAGATCTGTTACGCTGTGAGATTCAAGTTCGAGCTTGCTCGCACGCATCTTTTTAGACATATTGACGATACCGTGTACGAGTGTCGAACCTGTAACGACCAACTTTTGGTTAAGGGTAAATTCAGCCCGGAACATTCCTGCAGGAGCTGTGGATCTACGTGCTTTATATTGCGAAGCAAGACTTCCGGAAAACTAGCATCACGTTCATTACAAACGACATATCAATGTCTTATCTGCGAGAAGTATTTATTTGATTTGGACAATTTGAATGTTCATATGCAACAGCATGTGGCATCGGATTGTACGTGTGGGAAGTGCTTGAAAAGGTGTTTACAAGATGATAAGGTAAAACAACAATGTGTGAATAAGTGCAACATTTGTGAAAAGGAATATAAGTGTAGGTTGGGCCTGGACCTGCATTACCAGAAACATTCTGAAATTACAAAACCGTTTATGTGTGACACCTGTGGTGAAAAGTTTGCAAATAAGCCATCCCTTTCAATGCGTATTCGAAACAAACATTTGAAGACAAGAAAGTTTTAATTTGTAAGAAAGCCATCGATAGGGACTTGCTCAAAAGTCATATGAAATCGTATCCACAAGAGAGTAAATACTCGTGTGACAGATGTGGTAAAATGTTCAAGCTGCCTCATCATCTCGCTAACCACTTACTGTCCCATATCAGTGAAAGGTCATTTACATGTAAGTACTGTGGATACGCCTTTAAAATGAAGCACCACATGGAAGCTCATATCATGACACAGCACAAGGACGTGACAAGCTTACCTACTCGAGATAACGGAGATGTAACCTATAAACAAGTGACAACAAAAAGAAGGAAACAATGGACTCGTGAAAAGAAAATTGACGACAAACATACAACAGTCACATCGACAACAAGTGTCAGAAAGCGTATTCGTATTGCGGTTGATAACAGCGCTGACGGTCAGATGCCGACAAGACTGGACAAGAGTAATGTAACAGAAAATGTGTAATGATAGAATTATACACATACATTACATATCATTGACAGTGGTATGCCACCACCGAGTCCCATTCCCATTGAGAGTGGTATACCACCACCGAGTCCCATTCCCAGTGAGAGTGGTATACCACCATAGAGTCCCATTCCCAGTGAGAGTGGTATACAACCACAGAGTCCCATTCCCAGTGAGAGTGGTATACCACCACCGAGTCCCATTCCCATTGAGAATGGTATACCACCACAGAGTCCCATTCCCATTGAGAGTGGTATACCACCACAGAGTCCCATTCCCAGTGAGAGTGGTATACCACCATAGAGTCCCATTCCCATTGAGAGTGGTATACCACCACAGAGTCCCATTCCCATTGAGAGTGGTATACCACCACCGAGTCCCATTCCCAGTGAGAGTGGTATACCACCATAGAGTCCCATTCCCAGTGAGAGTGGTATACCACCATAGAGTCCCATTCCCAGTGAGAGTGGTATACCACCACAGAGTCCCATTCCCACTGAAAGTGGTATACTACCAGAGTCCCATTCCAAGTGAGAGTGGTATACCACCACCGAGTCCCATTCCCAGTGAGAATGGTATACCACCACAGAGTCCCATTCCCATTGAGAGTGGTATACCACCACAGAGTCCCATTCCCAGTGAGAGTGGTATACCACCATAGAGTCCCATTCCCAGTGAGAGTCGTATACCACCACAGAGTCCCATTCTCAGTGAGAGTGGTATACCACCACAGAGTCCCATTCCCAGTGAGAGTGGTATACTACCAGAGTCCCATTCCCAGTGAGAGTGGTATACCATCACAGAGTTCCATTCCCAGTGAGAGTGGTATACCACCACAGAGTCCCATTCCCAGTGAGAGTGGTATACCACCACCGAGTCCCATTCCCAGTGAGAGTGGTATACTACCAGAGTCCCATTCCCAGTGAGAGTGGTATACCAATATCGAGTCCCATTCCCAGTGAGAGTGGTATACCACCACAGAGTCCCATTCCCAGTGAGAGTGGTATACTACCAGAGTCCCATTCCCAGTGAGAGTGGTATACCATCACAGAGTTCCATTCCCAGTGAGAGTGGTATACCACCACAGAGTCCCATTCCCAGTGAGAGTGGTATACCACCACCGAGTCCCATTCCCAGTGAGAGTGGTATACTACCAGAGTCCCATTCCCAGTGACAGTGGTATACCAATATCGAGTCCCATTTTTATTGAAAGTGGTATATCAAAATCTATTCCCATTTTTTTTTTATTGAAAGTGGTATACCAAAGGCGAGTCCTATTCTTAATGAAAATGGTATACCACACGCACACTCACGTCATAAAACACCGCAAGGATGCGACAAGCTCCCCTTCTAAAGAAAATGAGGATAACCTATAATTGCGTGGTCAACAACACGAGATAGAAAACGGTCTGAAAGTAGAATTGACGACAAACGTACAACAGTTAGATAGACTATGAGCAAGTTTTATGGTCGCCATCTTGATCTCACCAAGAAATATTCTGTATCTTTGTGAAGATGGACGTTTTTGAGTTTGCTTGTTAGTGTGTTTACTTGTTGTGATGACAATGTTGACTCGGTTCTCATTTTGAGGATTGATGCTTATTTGGATGTGACCAAGATGTATATGGCGGGTGCCGTCGATAAAGCAGAACACGCTTACTCTTTCGGAACACCTGGTCTTATTCTCTTGAGGTTTTACGTGAATCTTCAAGAAAGAATCCTCGTTTCTCGTACTGTGGATGATAGTAGCGCTGACGATAAATCAACGCACCCCTTACCCCCACCCTCGCCCCCTTCCCGTTCGCACGGGGATGTATTTGCGGAGATCTAATGCCAGCGAAATAAGCGAAAATTTCAACACCGCAAAAAAATCCACTTTTACAGTATTCATATACATGTTCATTGTACAAATACAATGTATTGTCATTTTTAAGACACATTCTGGCAAACTTCAGTAAAACCACACTGTGGAAGAACAGGTCACAAGTTGGAACTTTTGATATTCAACACGATGTGTAAACGAAATAAGGACATGAAATTACGCATTTATATTTCGATTCAGAGCTTTTACCATCCTTGTAAAACAAGGTATTCTTTCCTCAATTGCATACATGTATATTAATTATTTTCATAATTTTAACAAAACAGCGTCAGTTTTTTATATATTCTATTACATCTGTCCCAGTCAGTGCGTGTTTATTACAAAGTTAAATCTTACATTTGGCTCAGAGTCTGTGTTCTTTAAGTTTATCGTATGTCTAGTATCAGCAATCTTGATAATAATTTCACATTATTTGATATTTCCCTTCAAAATGTGTATCCATTTGTATGAATTATTATATCATTGCATAATATTGGAATATGTTCAATTCACTGTTAATACAGTTCAATTTAATTTAATGATCTCGTTTGTTGTATTATCTGTAATATTCGATAGTGTTGAATATTAGTGTTGAACCAGTAGGCCTAGTTTTGATAATTGGACATTATAAAATTTCATTTTGTCTGGAAAATCCTTAAACCAAGGAGAGTCGATACTACATGTATTATACATTTACATGTGCAATATTTGCAAAATACTTTTATTGCAAATATTTTTCCATGATTGCACAAATATCAACTACGGGTGAGTGGTACAGGCCTTCTGTGGATTTTGTCTTTCTTGTATAATAGTGTGGATATTTTGTCGATTTTGGAGCGCTGCCTCGTTCAAATGCCATGCCAAAGGTACCCAATACAGCGTTCCACTCAGTCACAATATACAGCAACAGTTAAACCATTCAGTGCAGTAGCTCTAAATGCAAAAAGTTTAGCAGGGAATACAAACTACGTTGTAGTTTGTATTTTGGTATACCCCTGTCATGGAAAAAGAATGACATACTAAATGCACAACACACTAGGCCAAATATGAGGTGTTCCAAACGTCTAGGTACGACAGGGCAAACATTTTGTATCCTAAAAGCCAAATAATAACGAATGCTGTAAAAAGGGTATTAATAATTGGAACCCAAGAAATATATCTTCATCGTTATGTAGCACGCATTGTGGTGGGAAAAAAATCAGAAAATACCAAAACGTCAACAAAACCATCATCCGAATTCAAAATATATTTAACTATAGGCAAAATAGGAACAATGGAATGATTGACATGTAGACGCTCGTAAAAGTGAATAAGACCAGGTATTCCGGAAGGGTCAGCGTCTTCTGCTTCATCGACGGTTCATCAAACAGTAATGCGGGTATGACGTAAGAAATGGACGTATTGTATCCATTGCATGATTCGTGAGAGATGACTTAATTTAGAATCTCTTCCTTTTAATTTTATCCCAATGTCTTCTTGACACTACTGTGTCATTGTAATGTAACCGGACATGATACTAAGCTGTGTGTCAATACAATGTGACCGGACAGGATACTGAGCTGTGTGTCAGTATAATGTTACCGGGCATAATGCTGTACTTGGTGTCAGTATAATGTTACCGGGCATAATGCTGTACTTGGTGTCAGTATAATGTTTCCGGGCACAATGCTGTGTTGGGTGTCAGTATAATCTTACCAGGCACAATGCTGTACTTGGTGTCAGTATAATGTTACCGGTTACAATGCTGTGTTGGGAGTCAATATAATGTGACCGGACAGGATACTGAGCTGTGTGTCAGTATATTGTGACTGGAAAGGATACTGAGCTGTGTGTCAGTATAATGTTACCGGACTTAATGCTGTACTTGGTGTCAGTATAATGTTACCGGTTACAATGTTGTGTTGGGTGTCAATACAATGTGACCGGACAGGATACTGAGCTGTGTGTCAGTATAATGTTACCGGACATAATGCTGTACTTGGTGTCAGTATAATGTTACCAGGCACAATGCTGTGTTGGTTGTCAATATAATGTTTCCGGGCATAATGCTGTGCTGCGTGTCAGTATATGACCAGGTAGGATGTTGTGCTGGGTATCAGAACAATATATCACCAGGTATGATGCTGTGCTCGGTGTCAGTACAATAAATAGAGGCTATTCAATGGTTTCCCATTAAATATCAAATATATTTCACGAGTATGGTAGATATTTTTTTTATATTCACGAGTGCGTAGCACGAGTGAAAATATATTTAAAATCTGCCATACGAGTGAAATATATTTGATATTTATTGGGAAACCATTGAATTTTATTTTTTATTACATTTACGAAATTCCCACTTGTCTGATTTCATTTTTAAAACTTGACGTTACATTTGATCGGGACGGAGTGCCTTAGAAGGCTTATAGAATATTATACGCCACAGGATGAAGTTCTATTTTTGTGTTCAAAATATAGTAAAAATTACAAAATCATATCAAATAAAATCCATAAGATATCTATTAATTTCCAAAATATTATAAAGGTTTTTAATTTACTTACTTTATATGAATTGATTCTAGAATAACGGAAAAATAGTACACAAATAGTGCGCAATGATATCGGACCGAATTATATCATCACTAGTGATGATATAAGCAGTGATGATATAAGTTTTATCAAGTTGATATTTTCTTATATTTCACTGGTAAAAATGTAATAAATGACCAGGTATGATACTGTGCTGGGTGTCAGTACAATATGACCAGGTAGGACGCCGTGCTGGGTGTCAGTACAATATGACCAGGCATGATGCTGTGCTGGGTATCATTACAATATGACCAGGTATGATGCTGTGCTGGGTATCATTACAATATGACCCGGTAGGATACTGTGCTTGGGGTCAGTACAATATATGACCAGGTAGGATGCTGTGCTGAGTGTCAGTACAATAAGACCAGGTAGGATAATGTGCTGAGTGCCAGTACAATATGACCCGGTAGGATGCTGTGCTTGGGTTCAGTACAATATATGACCATGTAGGATACTGTGCTGAGTGTCAGTACAATATATGACGAGGTAGGATACTGTGTTTGCTGTCAGTACAATATATGACCAGGTAGGACGTCGTGCTTGGTGTCAGTACAATATGACCAGATAGGATGCTGTGCTGAGTGTCAGTACAATACATGACCAGGTAGGATACTGAGTTGAGTGTCAGTACAATATATGACCAGGTAGGATACTGTGCTGAGTGTTAGTACAATATATGACCAGGTAGGATACTGTGCTGAGTATCAGTACAATAAGACCAGGTAGGATAATGTGCTGAGTGTCAGTACAATATATGACAAGGTAGGATACTGTGTTTGATGTCAGTACAATATGATAGGATAGGATAGTGTGCTTAGTGTCAGTACAATATTTTACCAGGTAGGACGTCGTGCTTGGTGTCAGTACAATATGAGCAGGTATGATGCTGTACTGGGTGTCAGTACAATATATGACCAGGTAGGATGCTGTACTGGGTGTCAGTACAATATGACCCGGTAGGATGCTGTACTGGGTGACAGTACAATATATGACCAGGAATGATGCTGTGCTAGGTGTCAGTACAATATGACCCGGTAGGATGCTGTGCTGGGTGTCAGTACAATATATGACCAGGTAGGATGCTGTGCTTGGTGTCAGTAAAATATGAACGGATAGGATGCTGTACTGGGTGTCAGTACAATATATGACCAGGTAGGACGCCTTGTTGAGTGTCATTACAATATGAACAGGTAGAATGCTGTGCTGAGTGTCAGTACAATATGACCAGGTAGGATGCTGTGCTGGGTGTCAGTACAATATGACCAAGTAGGATGCTGTGCTGGGTGTCAGAACAATATGACCCGGTAGGATGCTGTGCAGGGTTTCAGTATAATATGACCAGGTAGAATACTGTGCAGGGTGTCAGTACAATATGACCGGGTAGAATACTGTGCTGAGTGTCAGTACAATATATGACCAGGTAGGATGCTGTGCTGAGTGTCAGGTCAATATATGACCAGGTAGGATGCTGTGCTGGGTGTCAGAACAATATGACCAGGTAGGATGCTGTGCTGGGTTTCAGTACAATATGACCAGGTAGGATGCTGTGCTGGGTGCCATCGGATTGGTATTTCAGTGAAATAGCACTAAGGTATTGACGATGTGTTTTCGAAAAACAACAAGAAGTTTACTGACCCTGAAATTAAGGACACAACAGACTCTTCTACATCAGCTGCTAACCCCGATATTTAATTAAACAATGGCCTACTACTAAGCTGTACGATAAATACGTCATGATTTTCAATTTACTATCGTGAACTTCCCCTTCCTTGATAGTACCATCCCTATTCTCCATTCTATGATGCTTATTAATAACAAGTCGCATTTGACTCGTTATTCTAGAGCTTGCTTTAAATTTCGAGATATTCGTGATAGATGTCGACTTCTGACGCAAAAAACGTATGGCACATGGTTTTGAGAGATGCAGGTTGATGAAGATTTTCAGCAAGTATTATAGTCGCCATCTTGGTCTCATTGGGAGATTGGTTTTCTGCATCCCTGTATGATATTAAGGTGCATTTTATTCTCTTCAGTATAAATGCTTGTTGTGATTGAGAACGATGCTGATGTTATCTCTTTGAGGACGAGACATTTAATGTTACTTAGATTACACGGCGGGTGTCGTCGATTAAGCAGAAGACGCTTACTCTTTCGGAACCTCTGGTTTTACTCTCTTGTACTTTTTCATTGGTCTCCATGTAAATCTTTCCTTTGTTCATATTTTACCCATATAGTTTAATTGATTTTGAGTTCGGAGTATAGTTTTGATGAAGCTTTAGCATTCTCAGCTTTAGTTTTTGTTATTTTTTCATATACACGCTTGATTCTTCAAGTCCAAAAGGGTATATACTATCGACAAGGTTAACAAACTTCTTATTGTTTATAGACAACACGTCGTCGATGTGAATAGGAAATTTAAAAAAAAAGTGTTTGCAACCTGTTCTGATAAGCTCTTCGATAAAAGAAGCCACACAATATATGATGTTTGGAAGATATTGAACGCATCCCGAGTACTGCAACATGCATGGTCAAACATACGAGAATGGTGGAAAGCATTTGATGTCGATAAAACAACCGCAAGTACCTTGATTTTTCGCAACAAAAATAAAATTTCGAGTTTTTGAACGCAAAACCAGTTGATATCTATGATGGATTTTTTTTATTTAACAAACCCCTACGTTTACATGCATGCCATATACATTGAAAGGGGGCATTTTTTATCGAAAATTGATCTAGACACCCGAAACCCTACCCCCTCCAAGTATAAAATTGCGCGCCTGTGGTTACATCCGGTCCTTTTAAAGATTCGTGACTTTTGGTTCTGAACAATAATGCAGTGCTGTTTTATAGTTAGTTTTAAAAGCAGGAACACTTCAAGACAAATTTTAATCCAAATTTGTAATATATAGACACAGAAAGCGATTTAGATATTTTCAATAAAGTTGCATAATTCAAACACCAAGACAATATTGAGATACTATTAGGCATTATAGTTTATCGTGACTAATTGTCTATATAATGAACTGTGCTAGCTAGCTTAATATGACTGTTACGGCGTCAGATGGTGCTGCAATTCAGTCTTAGTTTTCTCATTAGAACACCACATAAAGGGAAATAACTCTGCCATCCCAAATTAGTCCGACAAACTTGCAAAGGCCCCCAGAGATCATTTTGACCCGACGTACAGTATATATGTACCGGTAGTTCGAAGGGTAAAATTACAAATACAATTAAATTCTTAGCTTATATTATGATTTTCTTTTCGGTATTTTAAGAACATATATATCTACATGTATGTATGATTTAAACTAACAAGTCTATTCAAGCATATACATAGTTATCATAAGTTTTTAAAATATGATGTTTTTGGCAATATAAGATAAGAAAAAAGATAATGTTGCTCTTAAAACAAGGATTAGAATGCCCTTGAGCTTATTTCCACCTGTGTCTATTATTGAAAAACACAATTATGAAAACACACACTTAGGAATTCACAGAAAAAGTTGAAGAAAAAATAAGTGACCGCGCTGGCCGAGTGGTTAATGACCCTGGCTGTTTATAGGACAATAAACCAAGCAAAATTAATAACATAAAAAAAAGAAAATGTTCGAATTATGTTTATATATATTCTTTTTATCATTATATTTATATTTCACTGCGCTATTTATGGTTATTTTCCTGATCACATGTACCTGCGGGTTGAGCGTCCGTCTAGAGTTCGGAAGATCTCGGGTTCAAACCCAGGTCTAGCTGTGCATTTTCTTCTTAAGATGTTTACATATAAAATTATCTCTTTGAATTTGGATTATTATTATTATTTGAATTTTCATGACCACTGATGAAAACGTATCGAGCAGATATTTAAAAAATAGCTTTATAGAGATCTACATCTTTTTTTTTAATTCATATTCGCCGATGTTTTATCTTAAAAAGAAATATTTACGAAACGCTGTGAAAGCTCCGAACTAAAAAACGATCAAACTAGGGACAACGAAACATATGGACAAAGAAAAGGTTTAGAATCAAGATTTACACGGAGACCTCTAAAAAGTACAAGACATGAAGACCACCAGCAGGGCCCGTATTCATGAAACTGTTCTCGTGCTCAAGCGTGGATTCTGTGCTCAAGCCAGCTTTCTTGAAACTCTCCTTAATCATGTCGAAGAGTCAAAACGTCAATGTGAATGTTGAAAACAGTTTTTGGCTTCATGTTTCTTTAACTTTTTTCCAAAACTTTAACAAAGTTAGATTTTTTGAATAATTTATAGCCAGAACAAGAAATAAGGCTTGGGTACGAAATCCATGCTTGAGCATGAGAACGGTTTCATGAATACGGACCCAGGTGTTCCGGAAACGTATACGGCGTTTTCCGCTTAATTCTATTTATTTAAGTGGCATATATCGTAAATTCCAGTATAAAGCATATTTAAAGATCGGCATCATTTATGGGATATTATAATACTTAATAGACATATCACAGAGCTCAATCTATAGAGCAGGTGATGGGACAGCCCCTACCTAATAATTAGCTTTCTGAAGTGTGTACAGTATACAATGTATAATATACGTGCGTCAAAAATATATCACATGTAGACTACATATACAGTTACGTGCCAAAGTCTTTCAACTTTTTAATATTTTGCTATATTTTCTTTGTATTTCCAACTTTTTTCAATGAATTTTCCTGACTTCGTTTATGGATGGATTTTGACATCTTTTTGTCAATTGGTACAAAAATATCCAAGGTTTCCTCTCATAATATTTATTTAATTTTCCGTTGTGTATTTATGGAGCTATACAGAATTATCTACACTGCTAATTTCCGTGTGACGCCAATTCTCTATGTAACGTTACCAAAATGACGTCAAAATGGCGTCCCGAAAATTGGATGTTGTAAATAAATTATGATTTCTCTGGCTATACATAACGGAAAACAGTGAAAATATTATGAGATGAAACAGGAAAAAATTCTCTATAAGTACACAAAATTTCATTAAATATGATCCAGAATCGAAGACAGGAAAATTCATTGAAAAAAGTTGAAAATACACAGAATATATAGCGTAATAAAAAGAATTGAAAGACTTTTGGCACGTAACTGTATATGTCTACAAGTAAATGCCACGTCCTCCAATATTGAGAATTAAATAAAATCTACATTAGTATACAGAACAATTTTAAATAACCAAACATATTAAAACAGTTTTCGTTCTCGCTGTAACTAATTTATCACTTCATTCCCACGAAAAGATTATACAGAACAATTTCAAAAACCGAACATATTAAAACAGTTTTCGTTCTCGCTATAACTAATTTATCATTGCATTCCCACGAAAGGAACAGCCTATCAATTAAAGGGAAAGCACTCTATCGTCCTTTTATCGTTATTTTAATTACCCCACAGGTGCCCCTTAATTCAATTCAAAACGAGGCCATCCACTGTAAATATCGAAACACACTGGACACTGTGTGCCGGATCGCTAGGATATTTAAAGGAAAAGTGTCAAAGTTAAAGGAAAATGATTCAAGTCCTGCGTTCGTCTTCAGGAATTCTTTGGATGTTTCGACGTATTTCAGTGTAAGGTGACGTGAATTCGAATAACGCGGGAATTTGCACGTTAGATTTGGCCAGGTGTGTATCGTGTGTATTGTACACACTGACCCTGTGCGTTTAGATACGACGATGATGTTTGTTTTTATTCATGTCCAGCAGGGTTATAACCCCTTTTAACTGGACATGAGAGGATAATGTTGACCACTACTTGTTCTTAACCTGTTGGATTCAATTTTACTGTTTTGATAAAATTAAACGGAACTTTATCCTCGAATTTTGACAATTTGATTAGCTTATGGGGCCCACACTTGGGCTAATGCCAAACGTTTATTTTGATTCTGTTTACATAAAAAGTAATGGAATATGTAGACAACGATGGTGATGAGACGAGAATTCGTTGCTGTTGATGGATGAAAATTATTGTGAACAAAGATCAAACGATGCCGATGAAAGTGACCGTCTGTTTCGATCGAGTTCGAGTGATCGTCCCTTGTGGTGACGGACATATCTTGGTTGGGGAATTGATCTCCAAAGCCATTTTACGGTACAAGAAGGCCATTGGAAAGGTAAATATAGACCCTTGTAAAAAAATGAGGTATCCCATAATCCATTATGTACGTCTTATTATAAAGCTTCCTACTTATATACATAATTTACAGGTGACACATCGTTGTTTCCAGCAAAATGGCTGACAGCGCCAGGGTAATGAAAAGGGTGTCGAATTTCAGGTGTGTTCAGTGATGGGTGTGATGGAATTAACAGCTTACAAATAGGACTTCCCCATCCTATTAAACCAACAACTGTCGTGAAACTGTGGGTGTTGTTATCACAACTGTAGTACTTTTAGTATACATAAGAATTACCTTGGCTTTAGCCCGGGGTACCAAAAGGGGGTGGGGTCAAGTAATGTCAAAGGTGACTGGCCAAGGCCATGGCCCCACACTGGTATCACAGTTTTCATGTTTACTTATCAACCTTAGAACAAGGAAGGTAAATAACTTTGACAACTGTTTATTTGAAACGTTCAAATATGTACAGACTATAGTGACATGTCATTTATGCTACAGATAAAGTGGACAATGCATACCAGTAATGGCATGTACATTACAGTTATCATGTTCCTTCAATGTAGGCTATATATTGTGCAGCACAGTAATGCAGTGATCATGAGTCTACAAGTACGATTGCCTCCAGGCAGTAACACTAACAACACAATGCTCCAATAATCTATTCATGATGATTCATATAGCTTACCAAGCACCAAAATATTTCCATGCTAAATAGCAAAAAGGTCTTTTACTATACATGTAAGTGTGCAAGTCTATAGCTAGCTAGTTAGGAAACAAAACTGCACTGCAAATCTGGTTCGTCTGAAGCACAGTGTACATGTACATGTAGGCCTATCATTATTCAGTGATCTGTCACTGAAAGTCAACATTTGAATATGTCATGCAGTTTATACTATAGTACACCACAGCTATACTACTCACTCTCAATATAAACAGTGAACAGATACTTATTTTTAGGTAAACATAAAAACATTATCATAGGGACTTTTCTCATTACACTTAGTTAGCTGTATAGCTTAATTAAACCGGTCATTTTATAACTTGCTCTTTTTCTGTACATGTTTCTGCATTCTGGCAATTTCTGCTTATTTCGCTAAATATACATGCATACCAATGATTCCCTTAGCTAAATATAAATGTGTCATCATGCCAGTGTATTTTCAGACATCTGGCTTCCATTAATTTATAAAAAAAGCTTTATTATATTTCAACACAAATTGTTAAATGAAAATAAGTTAAATCAATTAATCACTTGTGTTTACTTGGATAAAAGTGTACAGGGGGTCGTGATGTTAGAGGAAATGGGAGCATTGGAGAAATACTTTTAATCTAAGTGACACTAATTAGGAGGAGTGGAGGACCAAGGATAATCTGGAGGAGATCTATAGATGTGTCTGATGTTGGTGAGGACTCCATGTTGTGACCACCATGCCTACTACTACTAGTACATTGTATCATTGTATAGTGTTTATTATCCATAGATTGCCAATCCTTGGTTAGTGGCTGGAATATATACGTGTATGCCATATATACAGTGTATGACTGTATGTATGCCAGCACAAATAGTTCAAATGCCCCCCTCCCCAATCCATTTGGTATCAATTAAAAACAGACATGAAAATGCATGATTATCATGCACATATGAATGAATTGAAATTTCATAATATATTGTTTTGACCTAGTCATTTTTATTTTTTTTTTTTACCGTTGAGCATTTGTTTAATGTAAAATTGAAATTTAGTGGACATGCATCTTCAATTAATTAACTTGATCATGATATTACGAACTGTATTTATAGTTCCTGCCTCCTATATCAGTTTCACGGTACATTTTATATACAACACATAAATTGTACCAAAGTGACCAAATAATAAGGCATCTGACATATCTACAATCTGATACTAGATCCAGCGATCAATTTACATTTTATTTTCATGGGTCCTTTTTTGTAAATATTGCCGAAAACGATGGGTTCCACAATGTTAAATTAAAGTATTTCCAGAATTTCTATGAGTCCTTTCATAATTTTATGAGTACTGAACCCAGGACTTGCAGGTAGATTGATCACTGTAGATCATTATATAAATATAAACATCCCTTCTGACACTTATATTACCATAGCTATTGAAACTTGAGGGGCTATAAAACTCTACTAATTATAAATTAGACAACCTAAAATTATATGTTATGTTCAAGTTCTATTTAAACTTCTAACGAAAACATCTCTGATAATTAAAATATATATGCCTCTATACATTGCTGAGTAATTAGTGAGTGCATGACCTTTATCAGCTTTTAACACTTAATGTGATAAAAGTGGTAATTATAAATAATGGCACGTAATTTTGATGTGTAAAAGCCATGTATCAGCAAAAACTGCCTAAAAGAAATGGGATCATGATGACATTTAAATTGAAAACAATTTTTTATAAAAAAAACCCAAACGTTAATGCATAATTCTCGCACATCTTGTGTGAACAAAAAGACAGAACTACCAAGGAATATTATTAATATGTAAAGTATGATTTTTTATATGAATCTGTCGATATGTGCTATATCAGGAAGGTCAGGAATATATTGATGTAATATACAGTAGATCTACAAATTATTAATTTTGTACGATATGCAACCAGGGGTAATTGCTGCTAAAATTTGGCTATCTAAAAATTGCTTCAGTGTACATGTATATTCCAGTATGGCACATATATACCTGGCTAAGCATCCACAATGCCATATCATTATGTAAACTGTGAATCTTTGTGCCCCCAGTTTGAAATTTAGCAGTGACTGATGTGCAATTAATTACATTTGTAAATAACTTATTTAGTGCTGAAGAGTGATTTCAACATATTTAACTCTTCTAATTCAAAGAATGGAATAGTCCATTATACAGTTTCAGGCCTAGGGGTGAAATGAGTTAACATAATTACGTACATGTATGTATGTAATCAAATATAAGATATATGGAAACAATTATCCAACGATAAGATCAGTTTGTCAAGGTGAAAATCGAAATCTTGTGTTGGGAACATCTAGAAACTGGTGTACAAAAAACAGATCTTAATCAATTAGGTGATAATTTGATGAATTATCAGCAATGTTCTGATATATCACAAATGTACCCAGTTTTGGCGAAGGGACAAGAAATGTGCCCTCCGTCCCAGCAGTCCATGTAGATTTGTACTAACACTGGCACCAGCATGTTTTTCTCGGGAACTCTTTGATCTACAGTGATGCAGTACTGTGTGAGTATCAGGTTATGTGGGAAACTTTAATAGTGTGTATCTATTTGGAGATTCTGACACACATTTTGTGATTGAAAACAGACCAGGGTGTTTGTTTTAACACTTTCTAGTCCGATTATCAAAGTGTTCTTATCGTAACCCAAAATCTGTTTGTCAGGTGCGGGCTTTTGATGGATTCCTGGTGTACAAGGCACATATAATCATACAGCTTCTGTATATGCTATAGGATGGATAACTTCTGTTTCTTTTACTAAATGATAACCCTGTACTTCATCATGTCGAAGACTACTAGTATACATGTACATGTCAATGTACAAAAATGATGTGTGTTTACATAGAAGATGATCAAATAATTTGTGTTTTCTAACATTTGAAGTTCATTGTGCTTTCAACAGAATCCGGATGTGTTATGATGTGTTAATGTGTAATATTTGATGTGCCGAATTAAAGAATTCAAGATATTCCATATTGATAACATACAAATATGTATGTACAGTATATATACCTGTTTGGTACCTGTGGATTATAATTATTGATTTTTCGCGGGAGTGCTGAGTCAGGGCTGACACCGGTCACTCGTTAGTAATGCAACGTTTACAGGTAGGTAGATAAAGTATTTGTTGACTCGTCAATATCCATACATATCTGATATGTATATATTTATTAACAAAAACTGGGCGAATCAGATGTAAAGACAACATCAATCCCTTTCATCATGATCCTATGGCCTCCCAAACCCATGGCCAGGATTGAACCTTAGCCATGCATGCAGGCATTTACATAAAAAAACAGCATGCATATGACGCGTTCTAAATGTCAACTTTCACTTTCAGACAGAAAAGAATTAAAATTATCAAATTACGCTGATCATGAACCAACAGTTCACTTCAATCTTGTTCCTGCAGATATATATATATATATATATGCATTGTATAGCGATATATATAAAGAAATGTAATGAGTTTTTCTTGCAAAGTTGAATATAAAAAAAAATAATAAAAACAAAGACTTTGCTGTTAGGCCTTTCTGCCTCCTAATAAAAAAGGCAGAAAGGCCTTGTCGCAAAGTTTTTGTTTTGTTTATTCTTTTTATATAGCCATATATTTGTGAACCTGTCATACATGTAGCTTTACCATGGCTATAGCTATATACATATATCTGCAGACCCAAATCAGATTTGTACAGCTGTCGACTATCATGATCATTATCATTATATACTCTCTGAAAATCAAGAAACTACATGGTATAATTAACATACAGTTGTCAGCAATATTTGATTAGTGTACATGTGGTACACAGTCTGTAGAACTGAAATTTTAAACACTTGAAAGGTCTTCTTTGTGGTATTTGATTTTATTTGTTTGGGCTGACATGATCTACAGCTGCAGTACAGGTGCACTGTATATGTAAACAATGTAATGTACATCCCGCAGACTGACCCTAGCTAGGATGACATTGTTTGTCGTGATGGTGAACACGTTCAATATATGCAGCTGGTCTATCAAGGCATAACAGATATACGCCTGAGTCTGAGAACCTGCATATACCAACAATAGTCTACAATATGTATATATGTACCAATAATAGTTAATATCCAAGCGAAAAATTTACCAGAGAAAGCTAGAAATATAAGATAAACACCATGAACATTCGGTATATATTTATGCAAGATTAAATAGTCGGGTGATATATGTGACTTATACTTTCAATTTTAAGAGGACACTATTTAGACTGTCATATGTATCATATCAAAGGGAACACTAATGGTCAACCCAGTCCAGTTTTGCCACATTCCTTCCTACTAAAATCTTCCAAGTTTTCGCCCCCAAGACAACTACTCTCAACCCAGGTTCGGGTATCCCCTTTTCAAGCTTACACCGAATGTCAGAAACATATAGGCTCATGATCAGGTCACCATTGACACAGCAACTGGCACTACCACTGTAACAAGAGAAATGAAATGAAAAGGCCAAAGAAGGGTTCTAGCCCAGGACCTTCCAAACTCTAGCTTACATCACATGCCAGAAACAAAGGTTGGTCACAAATGACACAGGTACCACTTGCATGCACTGTAACAGGAGATATGAAATGAAATGGCTAAAGCAGGTTTCAAACCCAGGACCTTCCAAACTCTAGACAGAAGCTCAACTGATTCAGCTATTTGGTTGCCATGCACAATTGACCCAGTAGTTCAGTTCGGCCACATATTAACTTCATAACAAAATTAGTTTTATATTCAAACTCATATTTGATTGTTTTTAGGTGTTATTTTGTAACTTTAATATTAATCCTTATTGTTGGTCATATATTATCGGAACTGTGCAGGGGGTCTGCTTGTGAAAATTTCTGAATACTGTAGATTAATCATGCAAGTGGTCTAAGGTCTCATATGCTCTGCATGGTCAATATATACCCTTTCCAGTCATGATCAAGACCGGAATCAAAGCCTAGTCGTCGGGTGTGAAAAACGAATATGCTATCCAGGATCCACTTCACTACCTAAGCATGGCCACCTTACACTTCTTGGACCATATCACTTTGATGCATAATGGCCTCTGTTCTTATAATTCAAAATTTCTGCTTGATAAGGAAATTATTAACACAGAACTGTCGATTGTGACATTTCAGCAAGTATAATCCTGAATAAACCTACATCTATACATTGTAGGTTTTGACTTCACTTTTATTTGCGTTCTTAAATAAATACAAGAGTTAAACTTTAAACGGTCCTAATCCAAGTTGTTACGTTTATAATGTGATTAATTGTGCTATCTTTGTATACACATAAGTACAATGTTAAACTGCAGTGATAAAACCAACTGCCCTAAGTGGGATTGATTTAGGCCTTGTGTAGAAAATTTAGGTCTATTTTTACCCGTACGTAGGTGATACAATTATCAGACTCCGGGTGGCTGAGCACTTAACGAAGTGTAATGTATTCTGTAAATTTCACCTCCAAAAATTGTGTATATTCCTGTCTGATATATAATGCTACTGAGAAAAGCTGACACCCCACCATTTTATTGTTCAGGGTTAAGGTGTAAAAAAGTATAGACCCATATTTAGGTGATGACATTGAAGTTTTTGAAGGACAAACTTTATAGATAAGTCGTGTAACCACTGAATGTTGGATACATATATAAGACCCGCGGTGTATAATCTCTGTGGATATCTGCAGTAATTCTACACTGTGTGTGTGTGTTAAAATTAATTCAGTTTGATGTATAAAATAACAGTTACTAACCATCATCCTACATAATGGGTTTTACTGTAGATTTTTAGTTGTTGCTGATGATGCTTCTTCAAGCTGTTGTTGAAAATCTAGACTGCATTATAAAGTGTATATGGTTGCTACCATCTGCCCTACATTGTGTACTAGCTAAGTATACTAACAAGATGATAAATAAGTCTGAAGATTTATGTGACCTACGACCTACAGAAACAAAATGTCTTCATTTGTAGGACTGGATTCTACATTAAATGTATAATTACCCACAGTTGTCTAACTTTGCTCAAGGAAATGAAGGAACTTCGTTATATACACAGAAAATTCTACCTCTGGATAAATTTGTGAAGAATTTCGTAATGGACTGGAGTTAATTTGTAAAATTATTCTAAAACTACTGGATACATTTCTGAAGATTTTTGAATGGACCGGAGTTAATAAGTAAAATCATTCTAAGCAGGAAAAGCAGGATTTAATTAACTCATACATGTACCTTATATTAAATACATACAAAAGATTCTGTTGGATAAATTTGAGAATATTCTTCAGAGGACTGGAATTAGTGAATTTGTTCTTGGCCAGGCAAATGTGAAATCATATATCTAGATATATGTTATTTGTGGAAAATTAAAGAAGAATTACTTTGTCAATGAATGTCTTCATGTACATACACTGTATATACAGTGTATCATCGATCACTTCATGGATGTCAGTTCTAATAGATCTGGAAAATGATATAAAACACGTTATTGGACGCTAAATTTTGATTCTCGTGATGAGGATATAGTATCATATTATAGTGTGCCACAAATATATGTACTTAACTGAGGAATTAAAGAACACTCATGTCTATATTGGATGCTGCAGAACTGGATCCGATTTCCAGGGATAATAAAACACCTGATGTTCAGGCCAGGGATAATGAACGTCATGCTACAGTTGTATGATATAGATAACATTTGGCTTAGATTTACAATTTCTACTTGTTCTGTTTGCATTGGTAGTAGAAATATACAGTACTTTCAGCAAAATTTGACTGTGAAGATTTGGAGATTTTGAATTCAACTGCCCCCGACCATCTGTGATTTGTTTTTTCATATTGGTTATTTTGACTAATTACTTACAAAAAAAGGATATAAATGTCAAAAACTGTTGTAATTGAAAGTTTGATGGGAAATATTTACCTACAACAGAACTTTCTTAGGAACAGAATGTGATTATATGGTCCACAAGGAGATAATTTTTGTGAAATATTTTTGAAATTCATTTGACAAATGTGGATGAGATTTCACAGAAGGCTTGGTACTACAGTAATCTGAGTACGGTGTAGAATATGATGAATTTCCTTGCCAGTGGATAAATCTGTCGAACAATTAATGATAAAAATCAAGGCTATGCTGTCTGTTATACTGGAGGAGGATAGTTCAGTTGATGAGGCAAGTTTTAATACATTTATATATAAGATTAAACATTCGAAAATTACCGCGTGGTAGCACAAAATAAAAGTCCTTCGGTGTTACATTTCTATAATCGTGGTTTAAATTTACCAAAAACAACTTTGCAAATTGGCCTGAAAAGTGCTTATTAAACCAATTTGCCTGAAAAAGTGCTTTCTAAACCAATATAATATATTTATGTTTAATAAGTTTTGTTATACATGTAAATTAATGACAATCTTGGATCTTAAGAAAATTGTCTTCCTATATCACTGTACAGATTATACAAATGTTTTGAGAATCTCCAATGAACAGTAATTATATAACATATAAATACACTATGTTTTAATTGACAAATGGATTTTCAATGATAATTAAACAAATTAAATCTGATGCTATCATAACAAATTATGAAGAAGAAAATTACTGGCTTTAAAATGTAATGCCTTCAAAATGTAATTAATTGCTTGTCTTGAGATTGAAAATACAAAATATTCAAATAAACATCCGGTACAATTTGTAGTGCCATATATGTCAATGTACCTATTATAGTTGTCAACATGTCATGGTGTGAAATTAACAGATGCAGTATCATATTTTTGTATGTACAGATGCAACTGTATAACAGTGTATAACACATTTGAGAATGATGTAGAAATGGGTTTCCTGCTTTAAAATGTTTATTTATCATGTACATAATGTGTATTTAGTTATATGTAAACAAACCCCTGGATTGGTTTATGTAAACACATAGGTTGAAGGCTCTAACAAGATAATACTGCAGATATATAGAGCTGGATTTCCTGTATATATGCATGGTACAGGGCTAGACTACCGACAGCTAGTATGCACCTGTGTGTCTATATCTCGGTATACTTCATGTATATCACATGTACAATAACATTTAGAAATTGGAATGTGTTGAACACTTGTAATGTCAATTTCGTCACACTTCTGCAATTTTACTTTGAATGTTGACATTTCGTATTAATGATCGGAAATATGCTTTTGAAAATTGTTATTGATCTCTGTACACCTGGTATGTTTGTATAATACACAATACAGGTATACCTAGGTATGTATAATGATCTCATTAGTACAGGTGTGCATCCAGGTAAAGATTTCACCTGTCCTGGTAATCATAAAATTAAATATGACATTCTTTTTTAAGAATATATAATTCATGATTATCATACAGTTGTTAAATATTTTATTTCTTTGAACTGCTATCCAATATAATTGATCTAAAGTTTGGGAAATTCTCATTCAACCCTGAAGAAAATTTGAACTCTTCCACTTACAGGGATCAAGACAGGATTTGGGGAAGTATACCCTTTTTACTGTGGTGGGGAAAACAGGAGGCTGAAGGCCTATGATCGAGCGTCGAAGACGCTCCCCAGTGGGAGAGCACGAGAGGGGGGTGGAGCCACCCTCTCATAAGGGGGGTCTTCCCCTGGAAATTTTGCATTCGTAGATGCAAGGAGATGGCTTTTCAGCACTTTTAAGTGATCCAAACCATCAAAATTTAGTTCAGATTTTTGTATAAATATATATATACAAAGGGGACTTTTTAATGTGACTTTTAAGAAGTTTTTTGGGGGAATTTAAGGGGAAAGGGGAATTTATATCTGTAGGGGAAATTTACCGATAAACAGTAAAAAATAAGGCTGGATTGATCCATGACTTAACACATGCATTGTTATAATATGTAATTACTTCCATCCCATTTGTATGATAAATTGGCACCGATCCGATTTTTTAAAATCTCATACTACCAAATAATACACTGTGATTTAGAATTTAAAACTACAGAATGTTTAGAAATTTAAATAGCCACAATTAATTAATAAACATTTCCTTTAAGAAGTTCAGGGATCAGCATATATATAAAATATATTAAGTTAATGTTCATTTTGGAAGAAAATTCACTGGGGGAATTGTTTATAACAAAATTAATTCAAACACTAAAATCACTGGCAAAGATAATGAATCCCGACAGAGTCTGAGGGTCAGCATCTCTGACCGATCTAGATTGGAAAAGGCTCTAAATATAATAAAATATAAGGCCTCGGGGTGCCCAGCATGTTAAATATGGTACAATATATATGTATGACCTTTTAAATTCCAAATTCCACATACTTTATTTGTCAACAAAACCTGTCAAGCCCCATTTACTGCAAACTAAAATAACTTAATCTGGTATTTTAATATCATTACGAAGTGATTTAAATTTTTGGTCCCTCAGAGCTATAACCTACATTCTACAATGTACAACTTACATTCATGTACCAACATATTTTACAGTAATTGATTAAATGTATGGTGTTAATTACCCTGTCACAATACAAGCACACTTAACAAAGAAGGATTCAGATTTTTTTGTACATTTTACAATCTCTGTAGTTTCCTTTTAACAAGCTTAAAGTTTTAATTTATGTAGGGCAAGGAAGTACTTCTAACAGTGTAGACAAAATGGTGCTGTCAAACGCTCTTTGGAATGTATACACTACCATTATATTACTTCTTTGACCTATACATGTTCATGTACAAAATAGGTGTATATATGATATCATATATACTAGTTATATAATAGCTTGTACTTGTAACTCGTAGATTAATTGCATGATGACATCATAATGAGATTATATTTTGAAATCAGATTGTTAAGGCTTTATTTATTTATCTGCCCTTGAGCGCCAGTCCGTGTTCACACATGTACATGTATACAATACACATTCCAAAACATCATGGCCATATGGTCACATGTACATGTACATGCAGCTTAATAAAAATATAACTGTTAATATCTAAATCATATAATGTAGATTTTGATCACAAAGAATACAATACTTATTGACATATTAATTAATATCCCTTAGTTTATAGATGTCATCGTCGGAAACCCAAGGTACACTTCTCTGACGTTTGCATCCAGTGGGCCAGAATCGGTATAAACCTTCGTTTCCCCGAATAGATGTTTATTCGGAGATTTCAACCAATCAGAATGGTCGTTTCTCGTGACACTCTGTCAGATGATTTTACCGTGACCACAACCAGCATATTTCTGTAGGCATGATGCCGATGTCAATCACCGTATAGCAGGACATTATATTTTAATCGCAATTTAATATACACAATTATAACACAGTCGACAGATTTTCTTGACAGGCAATGCTACAAATGAAACGGGATACCCCGGCTTGATGTCCTGGCTGTATGTAGTCACGGATGAAACCATCGATACGATTGGCTACTATTTTAGTACGAAAACGAGAGTTTCTTATCCATTTAGCCCACGGGATGCAAACGTCAGAGAAGTGTACCGTGGGTTTCCGACGATGATAGATGCATAAAATCAGTTTTTAATACACCAAAAGTATGTAAAAATAATACCAAGATGAGATATCTGTGTATGCCAAGGTTCTCATTATAAGCCGGTTGCCGGCAAAAGTAGCCTGTTATTCGCCAACTTTGATTTGAACCGGCTATTTTTCAGAATTTTACATGTCAACATTACAAAATGTGAAAATTCAACCAGCTATTCTTTCGAAGTCAACTAATTATTGCAAAATTTAGTGAGAACACTTTATGCTGACAGTGGTCATGTCACAAATGAGTAATGTTCATGCAGTTAATTAAGACTAATAACTCCAAATTTTGTGTTTTTAATTATTCACCACGTTAATTGAAGAATTTCTCTGCAGCATTTTTTTACCTCGAAAAGTGAAATATTTCCACCATAGTTTCAGAACTAGAATATTTTAGTTTTTCATTTCCGACTGATCAATGTTCCTTCAATTAAGTTATCAGGTAATGTTTTAAATGAATTTAATATACTCAAGAGATTGGGGCCAGTCTTGTAGAAATATTTTCTGTTTAACCTGTGGATTAATAGAGGGATAATTCTGGCTCTTAAAACCTAGGGGAGAGTTTAAGGGATTTTATGGGATTAGTAAAATTTCTATGAGATTTAACTATATAAATACTATTTTGAAATTTTAATGAGATTTTCAGGAAAAATATGGGTACAAATCCCCAAATCTCGTCCCAGAGTGATATCCCTGATATGTAACCTGACTGCTTCCTACTAAAGTATATATATGTGTTCCCTGGTGACGTACAAATAACTGTACTTTACCCCATCACCCAATTCTCCTACTTGTTGCTACACCTTCAGTATACTTTGTGGTTTTACTGTAACACGTTCACAGATAGCAGATCAAATATTGATATAATTACTGTACAAACACATACAGCACAGGTATATCATATCTGTTATATATCCCTACCACCTGTTACTCTGACAGGGAAATATAAATCTGATGGTCAACAGTGACTATAGTCTAATGTTTAGAATATAAACTAGACACCCTATTTAAACATAGACAGTATATTTAATTTGTACACTTCAGGGTTACAAGGACATATTATGTCATCTTCGGCAAATATTACAAGGACATTATCTCATTCATCGTTCCCTGATATTGCATAATGAACTATTCCAATGTTTGATATGGAAGAGTTTAAGTGCTGAGTTTAGGGCTAATATTTGGATCAAATTAAAGCTTACATGTATGTGGCATATATGATGCTATCATATATGATGTTCTGAAGTAACTCCAAACCTTTATAATTATAGACTTATAAAATTAAGAGTTCAATTAAGGCATAAAGCTGAAGTCAAAATGTTTTGTGGGTATATATATGAACCTGCTATATATTAAAGACCATATGGTAATACTTACATGTATAAGCACCTGAATTGCTTAGCAATTCTCCAGTAATGGTTTATCAAATTTACTGGGGGACTTTGTAACTTTTGCCGTCTTTGAATTAGCTGTGTTTGGGTTTTGCTCTTAGGTCATTTTGCCTGTGTTGATATTTGATTTTTAAAGGGTAAATTTCCCAGCAATCTTAACTTTATTTTGAGAAAGGGTCCATGGCCATCAATATTGACCATGTTTGGAAAAATCTCTGGTTCTTGGTTTGTCAACTTGAAAAAGCAGTTTTTAATTGGAGGTTCTTTGCTTTGGTCATCCTGAAATTGTATTCAAAGTCCAGGGTTTGGGAAGTTCTTGGCAATCTTGACTTTGTTTTAAAAGTCCTTATAGCCATGCAGAGCTTTTTTGAGGGCGTTGTGGGGCTGTTAATGGGCTGAAACTATTTACTGTTTAAGCCAAATCAAAAAAATTGCAGATTACTCCTGGAAAAAATATTTTCCTAATTCACCAATTTTCTTCCCAAAATAAGACTAAAAGGCCCCATCCGAAACTGGTTGAGAAAAAGCCCTGCCATTGGGTAACCCATTGCCAGCCATCTTGACTGTGTTCAGATGTTCTACCATCCTTGGCATTTTCGGTAAGCTTATATACCTAAGTGATACTCATGCATGTAGGTGACCTGGTTCATATATATTGACTGTTAATTTCCGATGGTCTTTCCCCAAGGGAATAATGGCCTTGCACATGGTCATTATGACTTTTTTAGACTTCGAGGCTCTCTAAGAATTATTATACCAAAATTTCTTTTTGCATGTGATATACTTTACTTATTCATGAATTTCAACCCTGATTAGAATACACTGTATCTTGACCAATACCATGTTTTATCATTACAGTCTAGTGACCACTGGGTGACCGTACACAACCTTAAGACAAGCACTGACGGTGGAATCCTTGATCCAGATGATATACTCAACGATGTGGTGGATGACAGAGAACAGGTAATTACTAGAAGTTTGTTTAATTCTGGATCACAAAAACATTTAAAATGATCACATACCAAGATTTAGTGTCTAACCAGATAATTTGAGACCTAATACCTCTTGAAATTCATTGCCATCTCCTTGCATTAAATTAGTGTCACCAGTGACCCTTTTGTAGATGCACATTAGGGCTTATATTCAACAAATAGCTAGTGCATATGGCACTTAGGGCAATATGGGAGTTTATATGCAGGTCAGTCAGTCATCTTATAATTATAATCATCCTTGCGAAGAAATAAGCTGTTGAAAATATTTTTGATTTGTGCAGTTAGTCCAATACTTTTCCAAACATTTTTCCATGCCTTTCTCTTCAAAAACATAGAAACATGTAGAGAGATTGTACTGGTGTTGTAGACCAAGCTTGTCCCCTTCCCATCAGCCAATACTGTAAACAAAGGGGCAAGTCCAGATTTGTTTTTTTTTTCTGGGACAAAAATTGAAGATGATATCAATGAGAATCAGCAGCATCAGGTTCCACTTAATTAATCCAGAGAAATTGGAAATGTCAAGACAGAAAAGTTCAAGATGAAAGACCTTTACCAAACCGAACATTTACTGTGATGACAGAAAGTACTTTTAGTTGTCATGTGAAGTCCCCAGTGTAGTCATCATGGTGCGGAAAGTCCAGGTGTTTCTACCTGTTAACGATTTATTCGGTGACAGGTGACAATGGCCGTAGTTGGACAGGTAGAGGAATGTGACGAGGTCTAATAAGGTTATTAAGGTACAGGTTAGGCCAAGCCTATAGCCACACACACCAGTCTGTCAGGTAACCAAACCTTACTCCATTCACAAGTTTTAAACAAGCCATTTAAAAACCTGGCAGTTGCATTATTCGGCTGACCTCTTAAAGTTCAATTGACAATATAAATCTGTCCATACTCTGATCCTGGTCATTGAAAAGCTTTCCTGTGGTGATCGGTGACCAAGGGTGCGACTGCCGTACACACTTGAGCTATCTTCTGTGGGTAATTAATCACCAACACCTTAAATTAACATTTTAATTGGATTGAATGGAGATGAAATAAGTGATCTTTAATGAAAAAAAACTGTTGTTGACCTTCATAAATAAACAAAGGGTGGTCGGATGGTGCAGTGGTAGAGCACTTGCCTTTCACCAAGGCGGCCGGGGTTCGATTCCCCGATCAGATGTAAAAAAGTATGGGGTCACCTGCCCGACCTCGTGGATTTCTCAGGGTACTCTGGTTTCCTCCAACAATAAGACCCTTTGCGCGCTAACATCCGGGCCAACGAGAGTGATTAATATAAGTTCAATAACTTGTTTCATAATTGTTGTAAAATAAATAATTGTTATTTATATTATATTTATATTTATAAATAAACAAAAGTAGAGAAAATGAAAATTATTGATTGTAGTCATTCAAGGTTGCATTGCAACCTATTGTCATCACCTCTCTATACTATTTAGTGGCAATAAAAGTATTTCTGGTTCTGCTAGCTGTAACAAGGGTTTACTCATTCATCCCTGAAAATTCATAATGAACTATTCCAACCTTTGATTTGGGAGAGTTCAAATGTGTCTTCAAGGGTGAATGAGTTGAGTATTACATCTGCCCTAGGTGGGTGAATTTCTTTGTTTACAGAAAGTAATTGTTGTTTGTAACGTATCATTATCACTAGCATGACCAGTCAGTTTGACTCTGTAGTTGGACCACAGGCCAAAATATTTTAAAATAGAACTGGTCCAAATGTTTTATGTATATTCTACCTTTAAAGATAATAATTATGGTCAATGTATGTATGACTCAAGGCTAGGTGAGATGTAAAAAGTTGTGTGGAAAATAATTCCTATGTAATGTAAAAAAAAAAATGTCAAATATGAACCAATACACTTACATCATGTACTTTTCTTTTTTAAATTAAAGTGTATGTACATTTCATTTTCAAATTAAAAAGAACAAGTGCAAAAAATATGTTGCTATAAGTTGCTAACCACAAAACACAAACTCTATATATTTCTAACTAATTCTCATCTATTAATCAGTCACTGCTGTAGACACATTTGAACTCTTCTCATTTAAAAGTTGGCATATTGTTAATTTTGAAATTCATGGATGGATGAGTGGATTATATCTTCCCTAAGTGATATGCCAGGAATACAAATAAATCTGCCAAAATTCACATTTAGATCAAAAAGAAAATCCTTTGTGACAAAAAAAACTGACTGTAAGACATCAACAAAGATGGGAGCAGAAACATTGACACTTTATAGCAGTTTTTGTAATGAATTTAAAATCACATAGAAGTATTTAAATCTAAATTGTCCAGAAAGGACTTTAAGTATAAAGAGCATGTTATTGCCTTGGGATGATAAATCTAGGTACTAACCACATGGAAATGCCAGGGTTGTTGATAAAATAAAGTGCCTTTGTCTGATAGTTATAAAATCATTGTTGGCCTGGATTGTTTTGTGTCCGACCTCATTAAAGGCTTGACTCCATGAACCTACACTATCTGTCCAGTGTTTTATGGCGGTCAGAGATTATCTCCAGACCCTACACATTGTTAGATATATATTGACCAGCACAGTGCTAGACAGACAAATTGTTAGCTGGTAATATAAAGCTCCATACTTTGTTTCTATTAATCTGTCAGTTTTATAGGGTCAGTTGTTATCTTTTATTGTTTGTGTAAAGACCTGCCTCCCAAGTAGACTATTATCAGACCATTATACATTATATATATCATGTGTGTAACTGTTAGTTAATGTTTGGGGCCAGACACTTGCTTTGCTTCAGCAGCTGTACACATTAACCTGAGCTAGCATCTGAAAATTATTCCTAACTTGATGGTCAGTGTGGTGTCAGTGTATTTTGGGGTGGAGGTGTCCTGACATTCATCCACTAGCCCTCCACCTCTGGACTGCGAGTTTGAAACCCATGTGGGGCAGTTGCCAGCTGCTGACTGAAAGTCGGTGGTTTTTCTTAGGGTTCTCTGGTGTTCTTCCACTTCCAAAACCTGGAATGTTCTTAAATGTAAATTTTTAATAGGACATATTTAGGCAAAATAAATCAAACCAAAGTAAATTGTATCATTATTGGCATTTTCCTACAATACCAAAATTATACATTATGTTTTAAATCTCAAAGAAGAATGATGCCCAAGATCATTTGAATTAATTGGAAGACTTTTCAGAGATAATCTTTTGAAAAACTTCAACTAATTTTCATGAGTCCTTTCTAACTGTACATGTATTGGGTAAAAGTAAAAACAATGGATCCCAACATATTAATTAAATTTAAAGGATGTCCAGAAATTCCATTAGTTCCATAAATCTTCTAACAGTATATAATTTATGATTAGCACTGTACATATTGCATTACACACTCCTAAATAACAAATTGAGACGCTATGTCTGTTATAGGAATGATGAACTGATGGACCAATATTATAAGCACTGGGACCAACATTGGCTTTAATTTATTTAGATAAACCCTGTATCAGACTTTATTCACCAGGAAATTAATGTTGCTGTCCAAGTCCTGTTTTATACATGTATACACAGTCAGACTAATTGTGGCAGAGCTGGCACCATACCTGCTGGTGCTGGACTGGTCTGTTCTATAAAATCAATTAAGGTAATTAATCCAGGGGCTACACCTTTGTGCCTCATCACAGGATCAGACTTTTATTGACTTTATACCTAACAACCTTCACTATATCAGTGAAACTAGATCACACAGCTGGCAACAACCCCAGGTTTTCGGTGCATGAATTTATCTTTTTTTTTACTCAGGAGAAATTTTAACAAGATGAAAGAATGTAAAAGCTTTTAACAAGTTCCTTCCAACTAGCAGTATTTTAATGCAGATTCTTAATCTTTTGTTATTTCAAATATTACATAACCATAAGCAGGTTCTGTGCTGGGTATTTTATAAATGGGGTCCTTTCCTAAATAAAAGGGGTCCTTCTGTATAGTTTATATGGGAATCCTTTCTATGCTTGAAAAAGATATAAGGATGGCTTCAACGCAAACCCTGAATAAGGTTTTGAAAATAAACAGAATAATTGTTAATCCCCGAGTTCTGAAAAGAGGAGATAATTTTCAGATGTTAAAGATAAGTAAATGAATTTGAAACAGTCTTTAAGTATATAAAGGAAATATTAGATTGAAAATGTTTTCTGGGATGTATGAATACCTTGTAAACATTACCGTATTTGACCGGGAATAATTAATTTAAGCCCCCACCCCCTGAGAAAATAATTGATCAAAAGTAGGGAGGGGTCTTATTCACGAATACACCCCTGTTCACAAAAGTCCGCCATCTTGGATATTCTAATGTTTTGATCCAGGAATTCAGTCCATACCATACCAGTAATGTAATTCAATACAGGCTGACATATAGTGGATCAACTACAAAAATAATATTTCGTTTTTCTTCAAAGTTTGCAAAATGCACAACCAGTTCAAACATGAAAGTATGGTGTTCTTAACACCAGCTAAACAATGTTTTATTTCAAGTTTAATCTTTTAGATATTTGTTTTGCACATAGCTAGATATATTTTATGTTCAGACACAAAATTAAAAAAAAATAACATGCTTTTAATTGAGAGAAAGACAAAATTTAGAGTGGGGGCTTATTCACAGGCTCCCACCCTGTTCCAAGAATCTTTGCAAAAGGGGGGAGGGGGTTTATTTGTGAGAGGGGGCTTATTCCCGGTAAGCACTATACATATATATATGGTGTAGCCAAAATCTCAATGATGGAAATGCATCAATTCTTACCAAGTTAAAAAAATAGTTTGTACAGTATAACTGACCTATGGCGACTGTTACAAACACCTGATACCAGTAATACTACACTGCCAGCACAGGATCAATACTGTTAATCCTACCATATTATATTCCTTGTCCAATTCGTAGCCCTGACTTTTATCTTTCCATGGAAATCATTTATCAGGGATTGACAGATAATTATTTTGATAGCTATAGTCATACACATACATACATGTAGCTTGACAATAATATATGATACCTTGAGAAAAATTCATAGCCTAGCAATTAATATTATTATAGTGTGCTGTTTATCACATAGTAAATATTGTGGGATTGAAAATACTTGTGGCATTGATATTTTACACATTAAACAGTCCCCAATTTTATTACTTTAGCTTGTTGTGGCATCATAAAAGAATGACAGAATAACATCACCATCTTCAGATTATTATTATCCTAATGGAGACAATTAATATGTTAAAAGACAAAATGTCAAATTTTGTGGTGACCAAGGAGTTAACGTTTTCCCTCCAAATAATATTTATGTATGATACATCTTATAATTCTATTAGCAGCAATCTATTTGCTCTCTTTTTCACCCCACCCACATTTTAACTCATATTGAAATAATTAGCATGTTAGATATGAACCAATTATAATTAAAAAATCTCTACATATTTTACTTATAAATTGTAACTCAGTTGTACTACATGTACATGGATGATAATACACACGTGTAGGTTCCATTACGTTTTTTCCTACCAAGGAAATGTTAAACCGCTGCGGGAGTGTTTTTTTAATAAGATATACTTTATATACAGTAACATTGGGCCAGGTGCTAGGGAAGAGTATGTAATATGGGGTGTGTAAGCTGAGTGGAAACACATGTGGTATCTATCACAAATTAGCTTGTTAATTATTTCATTAGCCCTTTGGAAAATACAACATCTGGTCCAACATTTCATCATAAATATCCACGTTCCGTTTAAATTATAGGCCTGATATTACATACGTGCTGCCTTTCATCCATTTACACAGAATGTGCTGGAGGTACCAGAGAATAAGAAGCTGATATTTAAGTTGCTTAATTTATATTGTGAATTTTCATTTCTTAAAGCTATTTGATGGGTGCCTTTGAAATTCTTCGTACACCACATTCTCAGATGAATCCTATCATCCTATTAGAATTTTTTTGTCCTTCTGCTTTTCTGTATGCAGGAATGTAGCAACTGCTTTTTATATAATCCCATTATCAGATCATATTCTCATGCATATACATGTATGTGCAGTAATATATAAGAATTGTAAATGGGCTGTGAATTTATAGATCCATGTTTAGCTTAGAAGCCTTTGTGCCTTATAAGTAGTCATGCTTTTACTCTGGTGCACTAATGGAAGAATATACATGTACATGGAACTTCAGCGAAGAGAGAATTCAACCAATTGAATATTTACATGTAAGCAGAAGATCTGAACTGAACAGCTGCAAAGATCACACTTACATCCTCTCAGGCTTTTAGTTATACCCCCATGCAATGATTTAGGTGGGTTAAAATGTATATATATAGAGAGATTATAATATCCACTAGGTAATACAGTGTTTTTTCCTGCCTATATAACTGGGTATGCCAAACGACCCCATTCCCAATGCGTTTTAGTGTTATTTTTTCCCAAAATCAACTTGAAAATTCCCAATTATTACGACTTTTCAAATCCGGAAAAAAAGGACACGCACATGATATAATAATGAATGAAAAATCATTAAAAGAAATATCAGTGAGTGAGTCTGTGACTCGGACTCAACTCACCATGTAACTCCCAGTTCTTTGTTTTCATTGTTTACCATACCATTAAGCTAAATGATACATTGTGCACTGTAAAATTAGTTAGCATGGAACATTTAATGAGTGTGGTTGGGTTTAAATTTTTTCCCAATTTATTACCTGTTCACGCTAATTTTTTTCCCAATTTGGCAAGTTGAATTTTTCCCAAAATACCCAGGAAAAACACTGTAATAATTAATCAACCCACCTTATGAAGTTGCGCACCTGTGGTCAATCAAGTCATTCATTTTATATGAGTTGTCACTTAATTTAAAATGAAGGTGTTTATACATTAATTACTTACCCTAATGTTCTGCACCCATTTAAGTTTAACTTGATACACATATTGCAACAATATAAAAAGTATATAAATCAGTGTTATGTCCCCTTATCAGGGAGTTATGTCCCTTGGATGCCAAGTTATATGATACACAGTATTATACATACATGTATGACCATGTATCACTTGCATTGGCAGAATATGAGAATTGGAGATGCGGTGTTGTTTAAAAATAAATGTACAAATTGTACATGTATGTAAGTTCTTCTGCAGCTTTATGCTTTCATGGCAAGAATGGTAGCTCCTGTTGAATTTAGGTACTGATTTGGAATTTCTGTAATAAAGCCAAGTCTATGCTGCAATCAGTTTACCCCCCACCCCCAGTAGTCATATTTCTCCCTGTTTTAATATACTATTTTTTAAAAGCTGTTTTAATTTGAAGCCAAAAAAAAAATTGACCTTTTGCTGGAACATTTTTGCACATACAGAAGCTATATGTTTAATTTACCTTTCTGATTCCTACTTTTTGTCCGAAATAGACTTAAGTTGTATTGTTAAATTTGTCTTTTCGCTTCCTGCTTTTGTTGTACTTCCGGCCAGCCATAGAACTAGTGGGAATTTTCACTTTCACAATTATGTGTAGTGTCAGTTTACATTCTAGAATTGAGCTATAATTGGTTCAGACCAAATACACATGTGTTCTATGTTGAAGACCTAGTGTTTATCGTGTATCTTTTCCTGGATGATTTAAAGTTCTATACTTAAACTGAAGTTCGTAGATAAAATGTAGCTACAAAAGGAAGGCAATCAATAGGAATAGAAAAGATAAATGTATTTATTGAAACCACATAGAGATCACACAAACCTTGATGGCCAATTCATTTATGTGAGGACATGAACTTGAAAGTATAAATTACACGGCCCACCAGCTACACCGACACTGGTGCTTAATCCTCGGCTTTCTATCTACGTTTTCCCACAGCTTACCTATATCATTGTTAGGGGATAGTGTTGTATATGGCACGAGAAACCCTTCAGTCTTTAATTGGCATTATTAGGGTCCGACCTCAAGGTCATAAAGGTGGATAGAGGTCAGACATGTGGTTCTTATCATAATTACCATGAGTTAGAGCAGTTTTGTCTTGTTATGGAGGCCTTGGTGTAAAGCTGGTCAGAAGCCATATCTGGATCCAACAACGAATAATGTAGGGGAAGAAATAGAGGCACACCTGCTGAATTGGATGTACAGTAATGTGTAACAGGAGACTGGAAAAACTTGGGACTTTCCCAATTCTAGATGGACACTGATGAACCAATGAAGCGATCTGGTTGCTGACATCCACCGAGTCCTGTTTCAGTTACATTCTAAATCCTCCTTTTTCCAAGACACTTCTTTTGCCTTAAAAAAATAAATTGAAGCCCCCCCCCCCCCCCCCCCCCCCGAACACAACTATTCCCAACCTAGGTTTTTAACCTGGGACCTTTCAAACTCTTAGACAGACGTTGTACACCAACAAGGGTTTCTCTACAAATGTAAATGATAAAGTATACATGCTCTGATTTGTGTGCTGTTCATTACAGGGAGAGAAAAATCTGAAATATGTTCCATTCTGACTATAGTAAAAAACAAAATCGGAGATATCTGTATTAACCAATTCACCCCTGAAATTTCATATTGAACTTTTCCAACTTTTGAATCAGAAGACTTTGACTGTGTCTTCAGGGGTTAGTGAGCTCAAGTAAGCATAACAGTGGATTAGAATTTGTGCAAATTTAGGTCAACCAGAAGGACTATCATATTTCTTTTAACATTTACACTGTGTAACATACTGCTGGGACATTTAGCCTGGTTTGGTGTTTAGGACTACCAAGATAAATGAATACAGATTCATACAAATCATAGAAGATATTCAATTTCAATTTTTCAATTCATTTATTAACTTTTGGCCTTTCGGCCCATCAGTACATACATGATATACAACACATAGTATACAACAGAAGTCAAGCATTAGATAGTGGAGAACGGAGTATACAATTTAGGTTCTCAACTTATTAGCTTCAAAAATAAATTTACCAAGTTGACATAATTCCTTCATATTAGTAACACAAAGTAATTGTATCAGTTTATACATAGATGACTCACTCACCCCTATAATGTTACATTGGAACCTTACCACATCAAAGACTTGGCAAGTTCAGTTTATAATTGTAGCGGTGAAGGGGCTTACCAAACTTATAGTGTACATACTATCATTCTTATCTATATAGTGTCTTCACAAAACAGGGGATGTTAATGCCACATTTACCAGATCCCATCAATCTAGTACTATATAATGTACTATATAGTGTACTATCATTCTCTATACATGTATGTACACTTATCTATAGCACACAAAACTAGGGAGATCTTCATAAACAGAGAAGATTATACCACACCAGCTCCCATCAGTGTTGATGATGCTGTAGTGTATACATCATATCTATGTCATCAGGTAACTATATCTGCTCAAATTAACTTGATAAATTTTCACACAAATTTCTCAGAACTTTACCAAACAAAGTTAAGATGAGTCTTCCTTGTTGTACTCTCTTCCAATGATAAGGATGGTGATTTCTTTTTCAAAATATTCTTAAAATTTAAGGATTAAGATAACTTGACATGTAGTTACACTAGGAAAAAAAAATGTTTACCCCCATTTTGTTTCTGAGCCTCACTTTGGGGGTATATTAATTACCGTAGTGAAAATAGGTTTTAAATCTGCCCTGAAGTGGACCATAAAAAAGCACATTTCCTCTTAACATTAATCACCTACAATCCTCAGCAGCTGATATTTTAATGCATGTGTACAGTTATCACACATGACAAAAGTGTTACAATTGAAGTGTTTTCTAGCTCTTCTATGGAAGGAATTACTGAAATAAATGTACTTGGAATACAAGTTATAAACTTGCACTTTTTATTATGATAGATAATGTTGTTGTTAAACTTACACTACTAAACAGTTATGATATTATGATAGTTAATGTTTTATTTTTGTCTTTGCCCAGCTGTTGGCTGATTATGAGGAGAAGGGAGGGAATGGCTACCAGCCTCACAATGGAGATGGAGCTAGTGCCAGTTCAGCAGGAACAGCTAGCCCGGACATCTTCCAGCCTCCGGACCAGAGTCCATCCTTTTCTCGTAAGGAGCTGCAGGACAATCGTCATGACATTGTCGTCACTCCTAAAGATTTAACAACAGGTATATTATGTCAACTGGAGGTCATTCAATGTTGTCCTGTTGGTACAGTAGGTCATTTAAAGGTCGTCCATGTTGTCAAAGTAATGTAGGACGTCTGAAGGTTGTTCAAGTTTTCAAGGTAACGTAGATCATCTGAAGGTCATTCATGTTGTCAAGGTAATGTAGGTCAACTGATGAGTGTGATTTATGACATTATTATTAGTATGACATCATTAAGCATTGTGAAAAATTCAATTTCCAATTTATAAAATTTCCTACCCCTATTTTAACTTTTGTTGATATTCTATATTTGACCATCAGTTCACATGTTAATCTGTTTTGCTCCACAGGGTCTGGACTGACGGTCAGACATGGCAGTGAGCCCATGTTGAATGTGACAGAGGAGGACCAGTCACCAGAATCAAAGCTCACAGTCCAACCAATCAAGGTAGGTCATTATAGGATCCAACCAATCAATGTAAGTCATTATACGATCCAACCAATCAAGGTAAGGCATTATAGGATCCAACCAATCAATGTAAGTCATTATAGGATCCAACCAATCAATGTAAGTCATTATACGATCCAACCAATCAAGGTAAGGCATTATAGGATCCAACCAATCAAGGTAAGGCATTATAGGATCCAACCAATCAAGGTAAGGCATTATAGGATCCAACCAATCAAGGTAAGGCATTATAGGATCTAACCAATCAAGGTATGTCATTATAGGATCCAATCAATATATTGAAACATTTCGGCTCCAGACATTTCATTTTTTTAAGAAAAAATCGGAAGCACTCTACCAGATTTTCATAATTCTTGCAAAAAAAATGGTACCCCCCCCCCCCCCCCACACACACACACACACACACTAAGATAAGGGGGCATATAGTAATCACTTTGTCTGTGCTTGTATGCGTCCGGACCTTGTTTACAACATATCTTAAAAACCTTGAAGGTATGAGAATTCCTTTATGAGTGGATATAGTATTATAATTGGCCATCAGGAGTTATACAATAAATGTGTTTTCCTATCACACAAAATAAATACTCTGGTAAAAGTTACGAAAACTTAGTAATTGGAGAAATTAACGTAATAAGACATAAAGAGTTGTGCAATACAGATGTTCTTTTATTGTTACCAAAATTACATTTTTCATCATTTGTGGGATATTCTGCGAAAATTTATGACCCGTACCAGGAAGATATTAATATAAGTAAGAATCTATGGGTATGTGTGGTTATATTTGGCACTTTAAGGAGAAGTCTGTTGGTTTGATAATGTGTGGTTATATTTGGTGGCAGTTTAAGGAGAAGGTATTTAGGTGTAATGTGGTCTGCTTCATTACCTCCCAGTGTGTGTGGTAATCAGAGCGTGACCAAGGGTCTGTTTTTATGGAATGCATACCGTATATGTCTTAAAAAGCCCACTGTTTTCATTCATTAAACTTTGGATGGATATTTCTTTATATCTTACTTTTAAAATGACTGATGTGCTTTGTTGGAATTGGAAATGTTGTTGGAAGCTTATTGTTTCAGCCTTCAAGAAACTTTTTTCCTGAGGAAATCCTACGATTGTTGGGTCCCAGCAGATTTAGATAAAGCACCAAACAACAATGTCAGTTTGTTAGGGGCATCAAATAGTGTATGAATGAAAGCAGATCTAGAAAATGATAGAGGGATCACAAAGTTCATTACTTGTCAAATGTTCAAAAGCAACCTCTTACTCTCTGACAGAAATTTTTTTTATCATATTTAGTTTGACACATTATAAAAGGGGCAAATGAAAGTAATTTTATAATAAGTGTAAGAATTAAGCTTTTGCAGATTGAACTCATTGATACAACTGATGCTTAAACAAAAATGGGAATTAAGGACATGTTGGCTTTAAAATCTGAATCCTTCACCCAAAGGAGTAAACCTAATCATATATTTTGATAAATAAGAGAGACGTGAGTTTGAAAATGGGGTACATATTTACCATATTACTTAAGATGAGGTAATGTTGCCATAATTGCTTACATATTCTGGAGAGCAATACAGGCCCTCAAGGCCTCTTCTTGTTAACAAAAACTTATTTTCAGTTTTTTAACTGTCATTGAATTTGATCCTGGTAGTTTTTCCTGGTACAGGTGCCTGATGTACCGGTAGTAATGACAGGAAATGTTTATATGTCACAAATTATGTGTACAATGTTATTTTAGATGATATTGTGGTGTGCAGTACAGGCCCTGAAGGCCTTTTGTTTACATGAATTTATTTTCATTTTATTAATGGCCATAATGCAACTCATTTAATTAGATCCTGGTAATTGTCAGAGAAACATTCCGGATATTAATTGTTAGAAATGTTTACGTGATCGCGAATGAACACAAATATGATATATGTTTACACCATACGTGTATTTTGTGTGAAGCACTGGAGAATAACATTGATGATTATCTGGTAATTGTATACCGGTAAGTAGTCTAAGGCTTTCTTACTTCCATGCTTCATTACTCGTGCTGTTGATACAGGTCTGATGGTGTGTGTGTGTGTTATGTATATAGGTAAGTAAGAACCCAGAATATTTTTCATTGGAAGTCCCAGATCTGTCAGCTTGGCAAATAAAAAAAAAAAATGAAATACATATAATTGAACAGTTTAGATGTTAGACAAAATAAAAAGATTCATATTGTTAAAAAAGAAGTTTGCTAGAAAATACATTTTTTACATACCCTACAAGAGACACTAATTATAATTTAATTATAAGTTATGGATATTGAAAAATACAGAGCTGTATTCAAATGAAATTCCAGTAAGTTGTCCTCTTTCATGCTAACCATGCTTAGGCCATTATCTGGTCAGGTACTTTATCACCTTACTCATTCACTTGAGTAACCGGATTCCATCACATGACCTTTGACCTTGGCACAGGGACAGACTACAGTGTATTTCACTTTCTGTGTCTACACTGGATCTTACCTATATATATAAGGTGTATGTTATGATTACTTACACACAAAACACATCATAAACACGACACAAGCCCAGTCTTGTTGGTTTTACGACTGGTCGGGTAATTTGAATCTTCACCATGTGTTACGATAGGACCTAATTCCTCTTAGGACTTCGCTCAACCTATAGTGTTAACAGTCTCTGGGTTATCAGATACTGTGGGCAGCGAGATGTGTTTGTTTTCAAAACACAATCCTCTTCTGCATCTGTGTGTATACAGATGTTTTGTGAAAAGGACCATAGGTAGTTAGCTATACATGTTCCGATGTAACAATGTACGCCAGCCAGGTGTCGAAAATGAGGCAAAAGCTCGTTAATAGATCATCTTGGACGGAATTTCAGGTGAAAGATGAAGTCAAGCCAACTGGAATTCTGCACGTCAAACAAGCTTCGCTGGATGATGGCAAATCCAAGAACCCGTTTAGTCGATTTGCAAGGGATTCCTGGAGACAGTCTGTTGGAAGTCGTCCAGATATGTACAAATGGTTGGAGGCTCAGGAACGACAGCAGGACCAATATCGCCAGGTATAACCCAGCTAGGTTGAAGTGTTGTATATGGTAAAACCATAATGTATAGCCAGGCCCCATTTTCATGAAAATTCATTAACTCATGTTTTGCCACAGGAATCATTGAAGTCATGGCAATACCAAAAGTAAGGGACATTCTTAAACTCAAACAAATTTCATGTCAAACCAATTTAATTGTTCAGAAATGCTTGCATATATACATATATAAAAAGATGCAATATTTTGGAAAAAACATTTCTTACAAAGCAATATGGAAAAGAAGAAAAAAAGATTTTAGAAATTAACCAATTTTGTTGACCTAGCTGTCTTTTGTCTGGTATACAGACCTGAACGGTTAAGATCAGTTATGCTGAAATGTCTAGTTATATTACACTGTACGATAATAGCTAAAGGTATGTAGCTATAGGTATGTGGCAGAGTTGAAATTTTAATCTTATTTGGAATGGTTCCAAAGATGATGAAAAAGACTAGTAAATTCTGTGCTGGATTTAAATATTTCTTGTGAAATAGATAGCTCTGTTTTAAACGTCTGTTTTCTTTTTCACATGTTAAGATCGAGTTTGGGGCTTAATAAAAAAAAAATTGTTCATGTTTTCAATTTTATAGATGGAGCGACGAGAGCCTGTTGGTAGTGTCAGTATGGAAACAAAGGAAGATAACTCTGTTACCCAGCCTGTGATCAAACCGGCCCTGACACCACTCACGAACGAGTAAGATATAAAATCTTTATCATCTATCCTCTCTGTCTTTCGTCCTTACTTAACCTGAGCTGTAGCAAATTATGTTGCCCTCTAATAAAGAATGCAACAATTATTGAACGGCAAAGTGTAGGAAAATCAAGTTAGAGCCTCAATTTCAGAGAATATTTTGAAGCAATGGAAAATTGGCATAAAGATATTGAAATAAAAGTAGTAAAGATTATATTCTTGAACTCTATTTAGAACCTACATTTCAGAAAATATTTAAAAGCAATGAAAAAAATGTCCTTAAAGGCCCAATATACGGAACTTTCAGCAAATCTTGAAACCAAAATCAAGCCTAATAATTTTTTATATTTATAGATTTTGTTAAGATTAACTGATATCAGCAATATGCAAGATAAATTCTTACGCTGTTACCGGTACAGCAGCAGATGAAACTCAGTATTTGTAAACATGCGTCCATTTTGAACTGTCTTCTAACTTCGGCTAGTTGTTGAAGTGGGCCCCACCTGAATTATTTTCAATTTTTTGGATTTTTCTGTAAAATGTTTCTTGTTAGTTACCGCTCAGGTTAACTTCGTTTTAGGCTTATTTTTGCATAGTTATCAACCAGATTTTTTTTTTAGAATCATGAAAAATGTCCTGAAGTTACGTACATTGGGCCTTTCAAGATATAGAAATGGAAGTTGTTAAGGTGATATTCTTGAATTCTATGTCGCTCTGTAAATCCATTTTAGTCGATCATTTTGTTCCTGTACAACTCATTATAATTGGAAACTGAGCGTTTGTAAATCAATTTTAAGTTGTTTTCTGTTTAACATCAACTTTAAACTTTAATGATTTTTCTTTTTCAGTCCTGTAGAAATAATCCTCATAAATGATGGCGGCCCTCTCGGCATCCACGTGGTCCCCGAGTACAACGAATCTCAGAAGTAAGTTAAAGTCTGGGTGATCCAGACTCTTTGATTCAGACTTTAAAATATCATCATCAATAACATCCTCGATAACCAAAGTGTTACACTCACTTACACATTGTGCAACTTCCGAATACTGTAAATATACATATATTAGAGGAAATCTTATTTCAGTGCTTTTCGTGCTTAAAACCTCCGCTACAGGGATGAAAATCTTTCTCCTAAAGGATGAACTAAAGAGGAATTCTTCCTTTTAGTAATTTTGCTGTAATTTTAATTCTTTAAATTACCCGATAAAACCCCTTAAGATTATAGTTTTCCTTCTTTTTCACAATTGGCTGTTTTCATCTCTGGATATTAGAATGCGATATTGCAATTTCTGTTCATTGCTTTTTACAGCATGTATCGTGATTGCCCCAATTTATAATTGCACTGGTATATTTTGAATTCAGTTATTCTCCACATTTGAAGACGCCAAAATAAATACGTTTACAACAAGTCATAAAATTGAATGCAGGAAGATAGCTGTTTGATTTACATTAGATAAAAACAGCTTTAAGCCTGACCAATCGCTAGGTTGATACCTGTCCTGTGAGGATTACAAAGGAGCAGTAACTGACTTCATAGATAATCCCTAGACCTATTTTTCTGTGATTACTGGTACATTGTATTATAATAACCCCTGCATGACTTTTCCAGGGAGTTAGGATTGCTGGTACAGGGGATAGAGCCTGGTGGAAAAATATTCAAAGATGGCCGCCTCAGTGTGAACGACAGAATCGTAGTCATCAACGGTACCAGTTTACATGGAGTCAGCTTCGCCAGGTTTGTATCTATACCCAAGCTGTATAATGGAATTTTGTGTGGCTGGAATTCAACAGCCATCAATGCGCTATTAGGTTAACTTCAGACAAGAAGGGATTACAGTTTCTTTGAACATCAGACCTGTCAAATTTTTTTTATCTGTTGATATGTTTTTAATTTTCCTCAAATTGTTTACAAAATTTGGTTCCTTTACATCATTTAAATCCAAAAATATGCTAATCTTGTCTACAACATTGGAAAATATCAAGACTAAATCAAACACCCTTTGATAGGAGGCCTGTAACTTGACCAGCTGTTATTTGATGATACTTTAACAATAACCAAGCTAATTGAGAGACTCATGTTTGTACCGTAGGAGACTCTTATGGGCGCTAGTATTGTCTAGCTAATAGTACTTCCATAATTGGCTGTTTTATGTTAAAAAATAATCCATGGATTATAGGTATACAAGATGAAAGGTGGTACCACTAATTTACAAACTTTCTTCCATGTATGTTGTACACAATAGACTTTTGTATATTGTACACAATAGACTTTTGTATATTGTACACAATAGACTTTTGTATATTGTACACAATAGACTTTTGTATATTGTACACAATAGACTTTTGTATATTGTACACAATAGACTTTTGTATATTATACACAATAGACTTTTGTATATTGTAACCAATAGACATTTGTATATTATGCACTACACTTTTGTGTATTTTACACAATAGACTTTTGCATATTATACATTATAGACTTTTTTATATTTTACACAATAGACGTTTGTATATTGTACACAATAGACTTTTGTGTATTGTACACAATAGACTTTTGTATATTGTACACAATAGACATTTGTATATTATGCACTACACTTTTGTGTATTTTACACAATAGACTTTTGCATATTATACATTAAAGACTTTTTTATATTATACAAAATGGACCTTTGTATATTATACACAATAGACTTTTGTATATTGTACACAATAGACTTTTGTATATTTTACACAATAGAATTTTGTGTATTATACACAATAGACTTTTGTATATTGTACACAATAGACTTTTGTGTATTGTACACAATTTTGTATATTGTACACAATAGACTTTTGTATATTGTACACAATAGACTTTTGTGTATTATACACTACACTTTTGTGTATTGTACACAATAGACTTGTATATTATACACTACACTTTTGTGTATTTTACACAATATACTTTTGTATTTTTACACAATAGAATTATTTATATTGTACAGAATAGACCTTTGTATATAATACACAATAGACTTTTGTGTATTGTATACACTAGACTTTGATTGATCTCATCATTATATATTCAAAGTTCTTAATTTATTGCAAAAACAAAAAGAAAATGACTAAATATAAATGAAATTCTCACTGAGATGCATGTCTGAATGTGCAGTGCACACACAAAAATGAAACTGTGATCTAAACAACCCATTTGAATCTTCTATAGAGATAAGCTTGTAACATGCAGGCTAAAATTAAATCTGTTTCATGGCTTCAAACAGCGGAAGCAATTAGAAAAAAATTACATTGTTGAGAGATAGGGTCCCTGTCAGATATATCAGTTTTATGTGGAGGCTGCTTATCTTAAAGTTTACAACACAAACAGATTACTTAAACCTTATCTTGTCTGACTGGCAACAGTGAACAAGGGGAGATAATTCAGGTGTATCTGTGTTTTATCAGACAACTGTTTACTGATGAGAGAGGCTGTTGATTTAATAGGTAGAACAGTCTTCCATGGATTTTTTGGCCTGGTAAACAATTTAAGACAGCCCAGGTCATTTTCTAGTTATGCAAAACTTGAATCAAGTTTATTTTTGAAAACATAACCACCGGTAACTTAATGTACCAAAATTTAAAATGCATTTTAACACAGGAGAACAAAGTTATTTGAAAATTTGAAAAATTTGTTTCAAAACATAATTTTAGAAAAACATTTGCTGATCAACTGCCTATTAATCTCACTTAGACGTGAACAACTGCTGCCAGAATTTGACCATTTAAGGCAAATGATTTGTGTAGGGAGTTGTGCTTATTAGATTTTTTTCATACAGTTTAAGGATGTATGATATTTCACTATATATAACCTTCTTTGTAAAAGAATTCCACAAGGAAACTGTAAAATATGTTTTGGTTCTGTTAAACATGAAGCTGAACATGTCTGGTTTAAGAGATTGTTCCAAGGGAGACAACTTTTTAAGCAAAACAATCATGTCCATTGACAGACCTTTCAGTTTGCGTAAGACTTTGTTTATCAAATTTCCTATTTAAAATTTGTGTTAGTTATATAATCATTAAGTGATAGTAAGGCATAACAGGTAAACAATTAGAGGTAAGTATGAAATGATGGTCTAATCTCATTAAAAATTGGTATCATTTCAGAGCTCAAGAAATATTCCGCACAGCTATGACCACATCTGAAATACAGTTGTTTGTGGTGAAGAAGAAACCGTCTTTACCTAAGAATCCTCCCCCTGTCGCCCCCAAACCTAGAAGTCACACACCCGTGAAACCCTCTCCTCTCACTCTCCCTATAACAAACAAGCTTGATTTAGTGGACCAGTTATCTCCCCTTGGCCCAGAGATCACCAGTACTCCGACTGGATCAGTACAGGGCACTAGTCCAGACACCCAGGAAGGAAAGTCTCCCCTGTCACAGCGCACCTTTAGGGAGCCGATTAGAGCCGGCCATCACATCAACCCTCTGTCCCCCATCCGTAAAGTGCCACCAGTCCCTCCAGCTAGAAATCCAAAGACCTCTTTATCAGCAAATCCTGAGGTGTCTGTTTCAACTATAAAAGCTCCTACCAATACTAAGAGGATTGGCAAGAAAATTGCCATAGAACTCACAAAAGGTAATTGTAGTGTATTTATAATGTAGTAGAGGTAATTGTAGTATATTTCTGTAATGTTGTAGAGGTAATTGCAGTATATTTGTTATGTTTGTAGAGGTAATTGCAGTATATTTGTAATGTTTGCAGTATATTTGTAATGTTTGTAGAGGTAATTGCAGTACATTTGTAATGTTTGTAGAGGTAATTGCAGTATATTTGTAATGTTTGTAGAGGTAATTGCAGTTTATTTGTAATGTTGTAGAGGTAATTGCAGTATATTTGTAATGTTTGTAGAGGTAATTGCAGTATATTTGTAAATGTAGTAGATAATGTTACAAATATGGCTGAATAAAGAAGACAGCGTAGACACACACTGGTAACGGATTCATTTCTACTGACATAAAAAGTGATATTTTAAGTACCAGGGCCCGGTTGTTCAAAGGGTGATTAGCTTAATCACTATTTAACAAAATTTTTCAAACTTTAATAATTCTGTTAGCGTACAAGGTAAAATCTTCAAATTTTGCATGTAAATTTGCACTATTAGATATTTGATATCTGTGAAGTTATAACAGAATCGATGGTTTCATTTTAAAGTTACAGGATAATTAAAATTTGCGCTAATCATGTTTTGAACAACTGGGCCCAGTTGTAGTAAGATTAAATATTATATCAAGTAGGTGTTGACTTTATATAACTGTATTGTAAATATTTCTGACCTGTTACATGTAATGTTTATCTGGTGTAGGTCCCCAGGGGCTGGGGTTCAGTGTGACCACTCGAGACAACCCTGCTGGCGGGGACTCTCCTATCTACATCAAAAACATACTGCCGAAGGGAGCCGCTATTACAGATGGCCGACTCAAGGCTGGGGACAGGCTATTAGAGGTAGCAGTTCTTCCTGATGGAGAAGATATTCCTGTTCACTAGATTGGTTCCCGTCTCTTGAATAGCATAAAAATATTAAAATATACAGTGAAACCCCACTTACCTGAACCCTCTAACTATTGATCAGATCCCCACAAGTTTGAGTAAATTGAGTTTTACTGTATAGGGAAAACAAAACGAGCTTGAAGAATTATGATTTATGATCCTAAGTTCTAAACTAGGAGTAGATATATAAAGCTTGAAGAAAAATTCAGCTGTGAAGTTTTTCATAAGAACTCAAAGGTTGATACTTATAGTGAAATTGTTAAATGATTGGATTATATGCTACTTGGGGATCGATATAAAATCCTAATAGTAGAAATTAAATATATATGAAAGGACCTTGAATTTTCTGGAGACCGATACAGTAAAACCCCACTTACTCAAGCCTGGTTTACTCGAATACCCCTCATTGGTTTATAGTTCATTTGGTTCGGATCATGTTCATACATATTCAACCAGCCTCTGATTACTCATGAACTTGTATATGTTAAAAAATTGTTCTTTAAAAAATTTTCTGTCAGGTATACTCTGTATGTCAGAATGTGCCTGTAGCTGTTTTGTTTGTCTGCAGGTAAATGGTGAAGACATGACCGGTAAGACCCAGTCTGAGGCAGTGGCCCGACTCAAAAGTTGTGATCCGGGAAGTCTTGTCCAACTCGTAGTGTCGAGGCAGGAACTGGAACAGGAAGAGAGATTCCGTGTTCCTCGGAAACTGGTATGTATGCCTGGCAGCTGTGCCATTCAGGATTACATGGTATTGTATGGCTCAGCTGGCGCAATGAGTCCATGGTCTGACACAATGGTGCCACATCCGTCTATATGTCATCGTTATCTTATTGGTCCAAGAAACATTTTTTTCTACTTAATAAAGACCTAAAGTCACAATATATTTGTCATACAGCATGCTATGGCTTTCAAAAAATCCCCGTTCCATAGTAAGCCATGGAACTGGTATAATGAACCTTCTTTTATTCTGCTGAACCATGTGTCATACATTCTCTATATTTTACTGAAAATTATCAAGTTTCATATAAGAACAGGAAAATAAGTTTAATGTTACTGTTTCTTTCTCAATCCCAAAGTGAAAAAGTATTTTTAAAAGTGATATGAAGATAAAGGTGACTGTTGGGCAATTGAAAATGCAGGTCCTTGTTACATTTTGGTGAATACTGACAGAATTGGTAGCATGTTCCTCCACCACAGAGTACCTATACTGCAGCATGTTAGCTGCTTTGGAGGTCATCGTGATTTTAAAGCTTCAATCATTCAGCTTTGTACATTAGGGATTTTCCAGTAAAGCATCTATCCTGTTTGGAGTTCCGAGGTCGGAGGAAAAGTTTTACTGGAATAACCCTTAGTACCTGTAAATGGGTATTGTTTTAATTTTTGAACTTTGTTCAGTTTGGTTAGTCAAGTTAATGTTAATGTATAAGAAATAATTAATAAAAATAGCTATAAGAAGATCGTATTTACACTTGAAAGTATAAGTCAGTTTAAAAGAAATTATTTTGATTTGAAATTTAGCTTTAGTTATCTACTGTTCTACTCTACATTAGATATTAATGTCCTGCTTATAGACTAACACTAATTAATATTGAAGTAATTGTAATTTTCTTCAAAAGTCTTTTTAATTAATTTAATATATAAATTGATAAAGTTGAGATTATTTCTTGGTAACTTGCTGTAAGTTGTATCTCCTGAATATATAACCATATCTATATTAGATCAGATCTTTGTCAATTTTTCTGTTGTTTTATTTGCTGTTTTCTGTTGTTTACACTTATCTCACTTTATTCAGCTGTCTGTTGAAGCCAGGAAGATGACAAGTTGCCCCTAAATTCCTGTGTCGTAGATCGAGTCAGATCTACGGCACTTCCGTCTGTCCAGGAGTCTGAGTTGACTGGCCACACCCACTTGCCACTCACTGTGTTACTTGCCACGCCCATTTGCGTTAATGACACGCCCCCTCCACAGTTTTGTGTGGACACTGACACGCCCCCTCCACAGTTTTGTGAGGGCACTGACACACCCCCTCCACAGTTTTGTGAGGGCACTGACACGCCCTCTCCATAGTTTTGTGTGGGCACTGACACGCCCCCTCCATAGTTTTGTGTGGGCACTGACACGCCCCCTCCATAGTTTTGAGTGGGCACTAACCCAGCTGTTTACTGACCTTTTCACGTTTGTCACAGTAGTTGTTTAATGTATAACTGCTATCAGTAGCAATATGCATGCTAAATTTTGTGGTTGTAACATTACGCAGTTTTGGTCTGAATAGTTTTTTGTTTCGCCTGATTTTGTAGAGAATCTAGGTTCATGTAGTGTCTACCATTTATTCTTTTCATTTTAGATATTCCTTCAGTTGTTTATTTTTAGTTTCTTCATGTGGCTTTCATTTCTGTTTTGTGCTCTTAGAATTAGTGGCCTAGTATAAAGCATGTAGATTAGAAGTACTTGTTTTACATATATACGTAAGCCATGGTTTATATTCAGCCAGTGACGACTTATCGATTAAAAAAAAAATCTTTCTTTCTGCATGACCAAACAAGTTACTTCTGTTTTGAATGTGGTTTTATATTTTATGACTTTGGAAAGTTGTTTTGTGTGCGAACCTCCAAGATTTATATCAATATGTCGTATTCCTTGCATCACTCTCCAAAGTTGTTTCCCCTGTACTTGCCTAACTGCTTCTTTTCATTTCTGATATGTTACATCTTTTTTCTTCAATGTAATATATTCGTAGACTTTCTTTTCCCTGTCTAATTTTAACTTTTGTCTTTCATTTGAAGTATGAACCATAAAATTAAAAATCTTTGTCCTCATTAATTTAACAAAAAATCATCTGTACCATCTTTTGTTCAGCTGTCCTTTGACACATTTTTCATTTATTTCTACATGCATCTATTTTACGATAAAAGTGGAAATTCCACTGTACATTGTGATAAAGTTTTGTGAAAGGATTATTTTCATTGAAATTCAGTAAATATTTTAATGCGGATTATAGATAAATTTCAATTTAGATATCATTTGTTTCCTTTTGCGTGCTGTGGGGTGATTTTTGTTGCACTGTGGCTAATAATACCCACTTATAAACTTACTTGTCAGGGCTGTACATTTCTACTGGGAGAGCTAGAAACAAGGCAAGCCTAATAGTCTGAGACTAGTAAAATCTCCAGTTATACTCGTGATTCTAAACACTATTTGTTTGCTGGACTTGTCTAGTATGCATAATATTGGGTTTAATAGAGGAATTCGCTCACAGACATGTAAAATCGGAAACTTCTGTACCAATCCGACTGATTGTTGGTTTTAAAATTGTATCATTTATCTCTGACTCAGGTCTGACATCTTGAGCCGATTCCTCTACAGTAATTAATACCCGGTGTCAGTACATTTTGTGATCAAATATAAGCAACCTGTAACCCATATGTAGCATCTGATACCAAGACGGTACTTCGGCAATAGCCAAGACTGGTGCTAGCTCTTTATGTGACTGAAAATCACCTAATATTTAAGTAGTTAGTAATTAATAAGTCTAGCTAGTATTTGTTTTTGTAAATTTTGGCTGCATGTCTTAATTATTTCAACAAAATTGAAACTGTACACCCCTGACATGTTAAGTAGTGGATATTTATTTGATGTAAACTTATAAACTTGGTGTATATTAATAGTACTTCATTGTGGTATATATTGTGTACAGTGGACCCTCGATAATCAGGATGTCCATAGTCTGGAAAACTCACAATCCAGACGGAAATGTACTGGAACGGATTTCCTCCACATAATTTGTACTCATCAGTCCAGAAATTCAGGTTACGTTTCCAGAACTTTATTTTGGGAACAGAACGTACTTTCCATTAGCAAAATTCCCGCAATAATCTGGACGATTTATTCATCCATGCAGAGAGAAAAAAATTAGGGCAAGTCGCCTGTGTCGACAGCTGTACAGAATATTGCTATATCAAGACTATATAGTCAAGGAAAATAACTCTTTCGCGACACATTTTTTGACCTGGTTAACAAAATTTTGGCAGTCCGGAAGACTTGTAATCCGGACGACTCGGACTGAGAACGAAGGTGTCCGGATTATCGCGGGTCCACTGTACAGTGTCTTAGTCCTTAAATAGCTTCAGCTCTTAATAAGACGTAAGCAAAATGAGATCCAAGCCAACCATAATGCTGAAACATAATGCAAACTGAAATTTTGTGCGTATTCGTTGTGTTTCATAGAATTTAAAACCTTGGAAGTAAAAGTAAATAATATAGTTTGAATATTTCAGAGCAATAGTGATTTAAAAGACATTTGAATATAGAATGAACTGACCTATTTCAAATGTGGGTAAATCATAAAAAAAAAGCATACTCCAAAATCTATATTGAGTACTGTATTTGACTTTTACTTGCTATTTTGGGCCAGTGGGGGGGAAAAGAGTGATAACAAAACTTTCAATTATTTTCAAAATATTGAACAGATGTAAAAGATTTTATTTATTCAATGTAATAGATGGAAGATTATTTCAAATGGATTGAAAAGTAAAATTTAGAAAAAAATAATACGGGGGATAATGAAAAAATAATTTTGTTTACTATGTAATATTGTTCGGGAAAAGAAGAATGACAGCAAAATTAAAATTTTAAACTATTTTAAAAGAATTGATGTTAACTTTTTTCCCCATGTATAAGATGGAAAATTATTTACTATTGATCGAAAAGTTTCATGCTAGAATTAAACAATAAAACATTATTTAAGTTGATTTTAACACCATAAACATTGTTAGTCTTTTTCAGTATTTAACATATAAATAATTTAGGTTCTACTGTGTGGTGTTAACCAGGTTTAGTGTGTTATCTAATGGTCCTGTTGTTATGACTGTGTACAGGGATAGATCTGCAAGTAATCTCTAAATCTTAGTTATACATTCTGTCTTGTTTTTTTAATATAGAATATGATATATGTCTACAACATTATTACTTTTGGTTTTTCAAATTTACGAAGAAAAAAATGTCTGAAAATTTGCATCAATTTCATTTCAGAAAGAACTTTAAATATAAACTTATATATATATAATTAACATATCCAATTTCTAAATTTGACACCATAATAAGTTAATACCAGACTTCATAATAAGTTAATCCAACAACAAGATTATTGATAATCAAACTCTGTATCTAAATTTTTTCATGATATACTGCTTTACGTCCCCTAACCCAAAACTGTTTTTTCACCAGATAGGAGTATTTCAAAATGCAAAATGTATTCAATGCCTAAAACATATCTTAGATACAATTGTTATGATTACTGGCACTCCCTGTACAAGTCATGTGTGAGGACCAGCCGTGTGTGTTTATATATAATGTTTCGGGTAAGTGTTGTCTGTGTATTGTAGTCAGGCTTAGAATACTACATTTGTCATTGAATTGATAACATTACATAGCATACGCTTTATCGTATACAGTATATTTGTAGTTATTACCACCGAAAATAAATATTACTTTATAAACGTTATGGTACTTATTATATATACAGTAAACGAACATATTTTAGTGGAAATCTTGTTTTAGCAATTTTCGCTAATCTATTCCATGTCATGTGAAGTATTCAAGCCTGTAACCTAGCTAGAACATTAACAACCTTAACCTTGTGTGACGACCTTGACCTTTGAACTCTCCCTGGACTCCTCTTGTCATCTTCTTGTGCGTTTGCAGGATAATGAGAAAGAAAACCAAAAACAAAATGTCTTACAGCCCGCAGAAAAGTCCGGTGATGACGGCACACTGGTGGGAATGAGGAACAAGGAGATCCTCACCCTCGACATTCCGCTCAAAGAGTCGGGGTCAGCGGGGTTAGGGGTCAGTGTCAAGGGTAAGACCCAGACCACGGAGCATGGGCAGAGGGACCTGGGCATCTTCATCAAAGCTGTGATACACGGAGGGGCGGCATCCAAGGTGAACCAACGTGTTTTCCTGTCATAAAGTCTTTTTTTCGTTGATGATAATTTGTTAATGATTGAGATATTTAGCTTTGCAGAAATTCAATTTGTCTTGATTATTTTTGGTAATACAGTTGAGTTAATAAATTAGGAGTTTATGTATTGAAGTTAAGTGAGTTTGATGTTAAGTGTGAAATTTGGCAGGGACTGATGAAAAAACAAATTAAACGCCCCGGAGCCTTTGAGTTACAAGAAGAATTTGAGATAACAAGGCTTCACTGTATTTTATCAAAAGTACAGTGACTTTCTTAGATGTACATAATCAATTACTGTTTTTCTATTAAAAAAAAAGTAAACTTGTCCTTTTCCGAAAGTATTAAACTTAATAATAAACCTTTAAGAATTTTTAAGCATTTGATGTGAAGAAATGTGATTTTGATAGCGTTCATTAAATAGTATGTCCAGATCGTCTGTTAAGTCAGAGTCTAGGCTAACACCAAGACGGTGAGTGAGCTTGTTTATGTCCAGTTCATGGTTGTAGTAGCATTTCGGTTGTCCCCAGTGCTTATCCAGCTTGGGTTCATTGTATGTGTTTGTTGACAGGATGGAAGGCTAATAATCAACGACCAGCTGTTAGAAGTGAACGGTGATGTGTTACACGGACTGTCTAATACTGAATCTATGGAAACATTACGCACCTCGATGCAGAAAGACGGCCCTCTAACAGGATATATACACCTTGTGATCGCGCGGAGAATAGGGGCGCCGTCCCCGTCTCCGTACCAGGAGTACAGTACAGACTACATGTTGTTTGATGAACAACGGACTAGTGGTGATGATAGTCAGGAAAGTAAAGTCGAAACAGAAAGTGATCGGACGTCAGGTGCTAAGGGAAGTAACTCTAAAGAGAGCAATAATAATATCAAAGATTATATAGATGGTGCTAAAGCGCGTAATTCTGCGTTGGAGCGACTAATGAGTGGGGGTAACGGCCTGCGAAATGATTCGTACACATGTGCTACAAGTGAACAGGACGTGGAAGGGGTTAGGCTCCGTAACGAGTCGTACACGCGGGCCACCAATGATAGTGCTAATATGTTTTTACCAGGAATGTCTCCCGCAACTAATCACCAGCGGAGTGCCCCCACTCTCAGGTCCCGGGGCACAGAGGCTGTGATGATCGAGGATGACCCGGGCAGTAAAAAACAGGTAATGTTCAGGGCAGTAAAAAAACATGTTAGGTCAGGGGCAGAAAAAAAAAAAAGGGTAAGGTCGGCACAGAAAAAACAGGTAAGGTCGAGGGGCAGTAAAAAACAGGTATGGTCGAGGGCAGTAAAAAAACAGGTAAGGTCGAGAGCAGTTAAAAAACAGGTAAGGTCGAGGGGCAGTAAAAAACAGGTATGGTCGAGGGCAGTAAAAAAAACAGGTAAGGTCGAGGGCAGTTAAAAAACTGGTAAGGTCGAGGGGCAGTAAAAAACAGGTATGGTCGAGGGCAGTAAAAAAAATAGGTAAGGTCGAGGGCAGTTAACAAACAGGTAAGGTCGAGGGGCAGTAAAAAACAGGTAAGGTTGAGGGGAGTAAAAACAGGTTAAGTCGGGGCAGTAAAAAACAGAATCTGTGCTGAAGAAGGAGCTAATCCATTAGGAGACTGAGGGGTAGGTCTTAAAATGTTACAATAGGGTTAACGATACATATTCAAAAGATTTCTCAATCAGTGACCCTATACAGAATTTTACCCCTCAAGAGTTTGTAATACCATTGTTCTAAATACAATAAACAATGCAGTGGGATAAGGATCCTAAAGGGGAGGTAAAAATGTATAGGAATCATTAAGGAGAAGAAACTGTGTATAGGAAAAAACACAGTGCAGTTGGAAAGGGATAATTAAGGGGAGGTAACTGTATTGAAGAAAATTACACAATGCAGTGGGACTTGGATGCTTAAGTTGCCAAAGTATTACAGTGACAAAATTATTGATTATTATTGATACATTTTCCCAGAATTATGACATTAAGATACATTTTCCCAGCATTATGACATTAAGATACATTTTCCCAGCATTATGACATTAAGATACATTTTCCCAGAATTATGACATTAAGATACATTTTCCCTGCATTATGACACTAAGATACATTTTCCCAGAATTATGACATTAAGATACATTTTCCCAGAATTATGACATTAAGATACATTTTCCCAGAATTATGACATTAAGATACATTTTCCCAGAATTATGACATTAAGATACATTTTCCCAGAATTATGACATTAAGATACATTTTCCCAGAATTATGACATTAAGATACATTTTCCCTGCATTATGACATTAAGATACATTTTCCCAGCATTATGACACTAAGATACATTTTCCCAGAATTATGACACTAAGATACATTTTCCCAGAATTATGACATTAAGATACATTTTCCCAGAATTATGACATTAAGATACATTTTCCCTGCATTATGACATTAAGATACATTTTCCCAGCATTATGACACTAAGATACATTTTCGCAGAATTATGACATGAAGATGCGTCCACATTCAACTCTGGGAATCCTAAGGGGTTCACCTCCCCACTCCAACAGCAGCAGCTCTGAAGACCTACGGGAACAGCCGCCCAGCTGGCTACGAGGCCCTGACTGGAACCGTCATCCAAGTGCAACCAGCGATCGCCACCAAAGTACGACAAGTGAGGAGCCTATGTGAGTACCCAAAGCTGGACCTTGACCCAGTAACAATCTGTATCTGTATCAGGGGGGGGGGGGCGTTGTCTAGTTGATTCCAGTCAATGGCGGTCCTTACAAAGAATGATTTCTTATATTGTTCAGTGTTTGCTGTTAGTATAACAAAGCTTTTGTTGTTGTTTTTGACTTGGTCAACTATTGGGTTTGTTGTGACACAGTCTTTGAACTTTTTAGCCCGTATTTGACGTTTGTTCCTGTGGTTTGTTAGAAACTCTCTAGGGGGAAGTGCTGGAACCAACCCCTCAACCACCTTATATAGAAGTATCAGACGGGGGCTTTTTCTTCTACATTAAAATTTACATTTTCTTCTTACAATAAAAACTTCATGATTAAGACATTCGTTTTAAAGAAAATCCAAGTTTGTTAACAACTTTGTATGTGTACAGTAAAACCTTGTTATACTGCCAGTTTTTGTGAAGAGATATTTTGTCATTATAAAGAGGCTCGGCAACAAATGGAGGGAAATGTACAAAGGAGAATGAGAAATTTGTAGGCAAAACCGGGGCAAATTTAGTCCCTTGGCATCTTATGTCTCACTTCAGGTTTACGATTGTTTGCAAAGACGACGTTGAATCATTTATATGTGGACTGTAAGCTTTTAGGGGCCCAAAATAGCCTAATTGGCCTTGATTGAGGTTTTTGGGCTAGTTCTTGTCAAGTTTATCACCAAACCATGGTAATTTGCCTGATCAACAAGATTCAATATCATTGATTTTGTGATAGAATTTAGCAGTTAATGTTTCAATTTACTTTTATAATTGCTGTGATATCAGGAGTCCCCTGGTGAATGAGCCGTTTGCACGGGATGCTGTTGGGCGACAAAGCATGTCTGAAAAAAGGCGCGGCCATCAGGATCCGCGGGGCAGCGAGTATTACCAACGGGCCAAGACCCTGCGAGACAGTCAGAAAGGTATGCAGTGCAGTGGTTATTGACTATTTGTAGTGACACCTTATTTACATATTAGCTTTATCTTTACTCATTTCATTGATTTGGAAAAAATATTTGAAATAATTTTACTTTTCTTGGAAATTAACAATGAAATTAGTAACAAGACTAGAAATAAATGTACCAAGTATTCATTGCAGTGACATCATATTAAACAGCCTAACTTGTGATAATTTTACAAATATTCTTAGTAAGGACTATGTACTTTGTCTGATGCTTCATCCTCAGCCATACCATAGCAACCATGATGTTCACATTACCATAGCAACCATGCTTATCACATTACCATAGCAACCATGCTGATCACAAACAAAATTGTCTTTTACCATACCATAGCAACCACGCTTATCATATTACCATAGCAACCATACTTATGTACTGAATTTATGACCTTGGTTACCATGTATGCTGATTGCAATGTCACTCAAGCTTAAGTGTATCTGCATAATTCTGAACATAAATTATGTTTTGAATGTCCATGATGATTGTGCTGTGTTCGTTTTCAGATGAAAAGACAAAAAAACGTCGCTCAGCCTCCTTTCATGTGTCAGGTAGCAACCCCCTGTTTATAGCTCCATTGTTTGTTGGCCGTCTGTAGTCGGAGATTACTCTGTTTAGTATATCCCCTGGAGCATGGCCTTTTGAGATAGTTATATACTCTTCCTCTCTCTCACAGAGTATTGCCACAAGTGGCAGTTAATGCAGACAAAAACAGGCGTTTCTTTTTAGTCTACTTCATTTGTTGATAAAGGCTTTCCCGGTAGAGATAAAATCTCCCTGACCCCAGGTCTCTGAAATAATTCACTTCTGTCAATGATTGGGTTTCTTTTCTTTACTATCTCTTTACTTCAATGTAAATTATCAATTAAAATTCTGTTGGTGGTACAGGTGACACTAAACAAAACCTGGAGTCTGGGGTTGTGGTAGATTTTATCTCTTTCGGTATCAGATTAACACAGAAAGTCAAATTATAAAAGTTCCCATGGTCCATATACATTTTTGAAATGTTTATTTTGAGATGTCAGATTCATGTGTATTTTGATTCTTCATTGAAAAAGTTGATGATAAATTGTTTTTTGGGGTTTTGGGGAGGGGGGGTTGGCAAAATATTTGCTGATTTTGAAGTACTATCAATTACTCGCATTTTGTATTTCTACTTTGATGTAAATTTATTTTATGCATTGGGTAAATGTCCCAATACCCAATTAAATATATTTTGAATGATCCTGTTTTTGTCTGCTTTTGTCACAAGTCTTGTTAATGTAAATTAAGAGCCCTCCAATATTAATTAATGGCATATGCATTTAACTTATTAATTAATTTGATTTCAGGAAATTATGCTGAACTTCCTTGATATTGATTATAATTAAATCCTTTAATTATATGTTATGTCATCTTATTTGCATAAAGCAATATTTCAAAACCAAATTGAATTAATTCGGTAAATTTAAAATGTTATTTGGAATAATATTTCAATCTAACATATCAGTTTTTGAAATCTAACCTTCTCATTCAGCAGAATTTCGTAAACAATTCATCTGTATTGCTTGTCATCCTTCATACCCAGGGTTTCAACTCACCTTCGCTCGCTACACCCCTGGAATATGTCATAGCAAATCTGAAGGCACGAAGATAGAAATCTGATGATTACAGAGATCAATCTACATGCAAGTCCCAAGTCCAGTACATGTAGAATTTGGATGGGATTCCCAGAATATCTGGAGTTTTGGACTCACTGTTTTAACCAATACAATTGAAAAGGACTCATGAAAATAAATAATAGATTGATCATCGAGATCGGTCTTTGATAAAATAAAACCTGGCCAATCACCAGACTGATACTTGTCCTTTGATGATTACAAAGGAGGAATAATGGTCTTCAAAGCTTGTCAATTTTTAAAATGTACATCAAAGGGTCGAACTAGTCTTCTTGCCTCATCAACAAGGTGCAGGTGCCTATGTTCCAGGGATGTAGATTGAGAGCGTATACATAGGCGAGTGAAACCCCTGAATATTGAGGATGATTGTTTGTATGATTTATGTAATCATCATCAGATCATTGTGATACTTTTAATCTCTGCTTCATTTAATTTTCCCATACTGTTCATGAAGTGGGAGGGGACCCTGCATTGTTTATGAAAACCTGAAAACATTTAAATATATAGTACAGATAGATCAAATAACTCTTAGAAAAAGATCTATAAAATGTCCCCTAAAACCTACAGATCAAACCCCCCCCCCCCTTATATATTAGCTTTTGATATCACTGTTAGGCCGCAGAATGGCCCCGAGCTACACCCTCCTTTCAAATTTTGTTTCCAGAAATTAATTATTTCTTTGGCATTATCCCTATTTATTCTGTTAACAATTAATTACAGCCTATTGCCTATTTTATGATATAACTTCATATTAATTTAATCAACAATTAATCAACATAATTATTTTAATTACATATTCACAAAATTTAATAAGTCAGTTAATTAATGCTTGTCTCATTAATTCCAGACATAAAGATATCTTATAATTAACATCTTCTGGTAATATTTTTTTATTTTTGTTTGACTATACAATGTACAGTTGTACCATTGTGTATTGTCACGATCTCATTCACCCCTGAAGATACAGTTGAACTCTTCCAATTCAAAGGTTGGAATAGTTCATGATGATATTTTAGGGATGAATGAGTTAATGAACAAAATAATTAACATGGCTTTGACTGACCAGAATCATAGCTATATAGTCACAGATTATACTCAAACTTATGTAATGTATTAAGTTAATACCCTTTATCCAGATCAGGGCCCAGTTGTTCAAAAGATGATTAGCTTAATCAGTGATTAGTGCAAATTTTAATTATCCTGTAACTTTAAAATTAAACCATAGATTTGATTACAACTTTGCAGATATAACATACCAAATATTGTCAATTTACATACAAAATTTGAAGATTGTAACTTGTATATTGGCAGAATTATTCAAGTTTGAAAAATGTCATTAAATAGTGATTAAGCTAATCACCCTTTGAACAACTGGTATCATTTTGTATAATAAAATAATATAAGATGTAAGGTAAAGTTAATTTTGAGATGCAAAAAAAGAAGTATTTGAAAAAAAGGTTGTCATTGAATGGGCCTGGTTGAATCTGATTATATAGCAGTATGTAGTATTCAATGTTTTTTTGAGTTTGTGATTAGAATTTGTATCATTATGTTGTTACATTTTTATTTATCCCTCACCATTATTATTACTGGAGATCAAGGACTTTTTTAAGACTTTTTCTGTTGGTACATTCCTTTGTCGGGGGTATACAGGGCTTAATAAGGGGTTTTAGGGGAGCAGACAATTGTATACACAGAGTTATTGCTCTTTGTTGATATTCCATACAGAATTTAGTCCAGAGGTCAGGGAGTAGTCTGGCTCCTGTCTCTAGAATAGTACACAGATATTGAAGAAAAAAGTAGTTAAATAATTTTGATCACTTGGATGTCTGATTCCTAAGTTTGAAACAAGGGGGAGATTAGCTAGGAGTAAAATAAAGAAGAGAAATTCTCTATAGAAACTTAGGGGCTGGTAGCCAGTATAGTCAGGGAGTAGAGTGAAGATTCTATTGTACATTTGGTACTTTAGATATCAAGCTGTAATGAGTTCTGTAAGTTGTTTAAGGTTTTAAGATGATTTACAAAAGCAATTGTGACCAAATTATGATTAACTTTCATTTGTTTGGTAAAAAGAAAAAAAAATTCGTATAATGTTTAAAAAAAGTTATTTTCACTTAGCAACATCCATTTTAACCTACTGTAACATGTTACTACTAACACCAAGTTTCCCGTATATACAATTGACATTTGAAATACTGTCATCTGGACTTCCTGCCTCCAAGGTGAATTCATTCCGAAGTGGAAAAAGACGAGCTGGGTCAAATTGTTGCATCTTGTTTTGATATCTTGGCATGAACTTTTAATCTGTTTCTTATGTCAATGCAGCATTTTAGTTGACACCCTTGGAATGACCTCTTCTTGCAAGTGTATGAAACCTGGTATAATACAGAATTGATTCTATAAACAAACCCCACAGTCATACACATCCCATTCCTGAATTTAACACCATATTCATTTGTAATATTGTATAACAGGAAGTAAGATTTGTTTCGTTTACTTATGACATAAGTTCTGTGTAGTGGTATTCTTGTAGCTGATTTTTAAATCAAAACAAAAATAATTTGATTGAATTAGGGTAAGCACTTATAATACTGCCACAATTTCTTCAGAGATATTTAGACAATATCAATGAATGTGTTTGATACATACAAAGGCAAACAAAGACTTTTAAATGTATTGGCCGTAAACGAGATAGCAAATTGAATGAAAAAGATAAAAGGTTTTTACGAAATATATATATATAGTAGATCATCAGAAAAATGTTAAAAGTCCTTGTGATGATTAAATATGAAAAACTAAATGACCGAAGAATTTACAAGTACCTCCCTATGGAGGCAAAAGTGGAAGTGCTTTGCAGGGTCTTTCAAGTAATTCTTCATAAATCGACTTTTATAAAAGAAATAAATTTACGTTAAGTAAAAATAAGAAAGAACACTCCCCAACCCGAACCCCCCCCCCCCCCCCCCCCCCAATGTACAGAATGTTGTGACTGTGGTGTTGTTGATTAGAATCAATACTGTATGAAGCTGTATGACCATGGTATGGCAGTTCTATATATATCCACCTGACCTAATTATCCAAATATATAGTTCCTCACTTGCACTCTACCCTTCCCTATGTATCTAGGTCATGGTCACCAGCGACGAGCTCCAGGTATGGTACGGGTCGGTTCAGCCGAGTCTCTCATTGGTCACTCCTCGAAACCTAACATTCCCCTTCTACAGCTGCATGGAAACACAGGGCGTATGTATCTACTGTAGATATGTTATGATCTATAAAGATGTTACCTTAAGATACACCTAACTTTGTTTACTGGTATACACGTGTTATAGTGTAAATCTATAGAACTTACATGTAAGCTAATACATGTACACAATTTTATTGTAACTTTGTGTAAAGTATACTTCGTGTGACTTAATATCCACTTCCTCCATATCTAGCCTGATCATTTTGGATTAACGTAAAAGTATGTCATATTGTAGCGATTAACATATTTTATCGATTTTCGCACTTAATAGGCATTCCGATACATTATGATTGCGCAAATTAAGGTTGTGTTTTGCTTTCTAGAGCAGTATTGTAAGTGCGCCAGTTCATTGTTGCGTTTATCAGTTAAAGTTCCATTTTGCGCTAAAATTTGATTGTACCAAAATAAATATATTCACAGTAATAGTGCATAACTCATATAAATTTAAAGTTGAAAGTTTTACTGACAGGGAGTATTAAATAATCTACTTCAATTAAAATATTCTTCATATTATACACTCCGTGAATCTACTGTATATAGAGTACCTGTGATATCTTTTTCATAGTCACAAATCTTCAAGTTGTATTCTTGATTTCATGAATTGATATGACTGATAAAAAAGCATATTGCATGTGGAATGATTTGTGCAAACAGATATTTTGTTTTGATATTTAATAGTCTGGAAAGATCAAATTTTCAATGCATGAAGAAAACACATGACAAAAGACTTTCTATGCCTTTAACAAATTTTAAAATTTGATTCCTTGATTAGAGGTGTATAGTGTCTTCTGTATGTATTGAAGTAAAATAATATCCAAATTTCAAAATCTGTTTTACAAAGGATATGATATTTGAGAGAATTTGTCAAACACATTTTAAATGTCCATATACACACCATTCTACCAATGCAGTGGCTAAAACAAAATTAAGTAAATTGCCCACTCTACAGAAATCACTTTTTGAATATTTCAAGAAACTAGAGTTTATAAATGTTTAGTGGCAGTAAGAGACCATCATTAAAAACTGTGATGTTACAACACTACTGTGTATTATCTTGTATATAAAAATTCAGATTTTCAAACTTTGTTTCCATCATTCAAACATTTTTTTAAAATAAATTGATGACTTTTGTCCTGTAGCTGCTCAGAAAGCAACATCCAGCTCTAATTTAAAGCGGTGCAGCTCCCTGGAGAATCTGACCATGACTGGGCCTGGTGACCACGACGATAGCGGGGAGATTGCCGACAGTGACGAGGATGATCCTAGTCAAGAGGAAGATACCCCCGTAGTTCCTCGATCGATGATGGCCAGGGGACGGGGAACGAACGACAGCTTTAGGGCCGCAGTGGACCGGTCCTACGATCCCGTGGAACATTCCACTATGGAAACTCGTAAGTTTTAAGATGGTGCAAGGGCAATCGTAATGAAAAGTTGTAAGTGCGCATACTAGGATGATCAACATAGAAATTCACAAATTTTTAAACAATATTAGCAAAATCACAAATCTGGTAAATTTAGAAAATTACATGAAAACAATAAAGATTAAAGAGATCAAATCTTACAAAAATTGTACACATGGGTATAAAAGATTCAGAATTGTATAGAAAACAGAAACCTGACCACATATGAAACAGGCTTACATTAGGGTATATTATCTCCTTGTAATTTTCTCATATATTGACTTACCATTTCTTTTACTTGGCTATTGTATAGAGGGGATAAATCATTATGACATCTGGTTTACTTACATATGTATGGTAGAGGTAGATTTGTGACAGTTGATATAAGATAGTGGTGTGATAGACTTTATAGCCCTGTATACATGTTTAGCTGTAGATAGTATTTGTCGCTCTAATGGTGTAGGATTACGTGATCCGGGGTTTGCATTGCTCTGCTGGTATAGAAATTAGGTCACGGGGATATTTTTGCCCAGTAGAACTCTCTGTCAACAATTAGCCTTTTCTGTCCTTTATTTTGCTGTGAACAAATAGGGACATGTTAACCCATTCACCGCTGAACACTCATTTAAACTCTTCCAGTTCAAAGGATGGAAGAATTTATTATTACATTTCAGGGGTGAATGAGTTAAGAAAAGTGTTGCTTTATAAATCAAATGTTTACTCAAATAAAAGAATGTACAGTTCTGGTACTTACTTCCCCATGAAATAAGATCTTGTATGCACAAAAAAAATGTGTATTAATTTCTTCAAAGGTGATATAAATAAAGAAGTTTGAGAGAGATGTTTACACAGATATGCATGGGTACTTTTTTTTCATGCAAACAAAATTAGATATCAACCTGGTTTGACCTTCTGTTGACCCTCACTGACCTTTAGATATGACCTTATCATTTACATATTTTGGGTAATTTGGACGCATGTCAATTTGGTATCTGGGCATCATGTCTTCCATGTTACAAAACCTCTTCATTTGTGTATGTATGTTCGATTTTTAAAAAAATTTGTTTATTTTATTTTTTTCACATTATTTAACTCATTCAACCCTGAAATTTCATAATGGACTATTCCAACCTTTAGATTGTAAGAGTTCAAATGTGTCTTCAGGGGTGAATGGGTTAAGTTAAACATTTGTATTTTTAGATGTGTGTGTAATTTTGACCCTCCTAATTAACATGCCAATTGTACTATATATAAACTGTTTATATATATCTCTATATATAAAGCTCTACTGATTGAGGGTACATTTGGGGTTAACAACATTTAACCATGTCACTGCTTATTTCTGTTAACTGTGATATTTATTTTTATATTTACAAGCTCAATTTAAAACTTATACCATGATATCTCGCTAACTTACTGACTTGTTCATAAGTTTTTTTAAGTCAGTTTGTACACACACAAAAATTGGTAAACTTCTTTTACTTCAAGTATTGAATACATTAGATATTTATTGGTTAGTTTAGACCTGAAGTTTAATTCCAAGTCTTCGCTTGCTTTTATTTTTCGTACCGCTGATGTTTTGCTGTTGGAAAGGAATTAAGTTCAGCTTTTTCAACTGTTGTGCAAAAGTGTAAAAAAAAATAAAATCTGTAATGACCAAAATCGAGTAAAAATGCACCTGTTCAGATTTATCTTGTCAAGTTAAGATACAGGAGTACAAAAGTTTGCACTCAGTCACATAAAGAGAAGTGACTAGTTTGAAAATGTTTCCAGAAATAAGCACTATTATATTTATATTTATATAATTAAGTAAATGTACTTGTATTATATACTACATGTTTTAGTGAAGTACTCTTTGCAGTATCAAAGTGATAGTGCCACAGGCTTTGTTAAAACCCTTACTTACGTACAATTTTTACAATTTGAAATTCCTGTATTAAGTAAAAATGTTTTGAATTTTTCTTTGGTATATGAATCAGAAATGCAAGTTCGTAGTGCATATCTCTTACCCCAGATTGTGCTATATATAGATTCCCAATATATCTACATTATAATAAATCTGTCTTCATATGAACGGTACTGAAATTAAACCTGGAAGCTGGAATATTTTCATTGCCACCATAACATCAAAATCTATTGGTTAACGGTAGTAATAATTTAATCTTGTTTGAAACAAGCATTTTTATTGGCTTAAAAAAATATGTTATCAGCCCATAACATAAAAAGTGACGTCGCTGTTTATAACGTCGCTTTTGATTGGCTGATGCAGCAGCGTAATGATTTGTAAGAGAAAAGAGTCCATTAATAAAGTTGATTTTCGAAAGGTATAGATTAAATTATAAATATTAACTTAATATAAAAAAAAGATTCAAGTTAATACTTAATCAAAACATGTTTAAAACCTTTTAAAGTGATTGAAATCAGTTTTGAGTGCAAGCATGGAGCAAGGTCATTTTCATTCAAGGATGAATTTTCAGGCAAATTTATTTATAAAAACTATACTGAATTTGCAGGTAAATTACTCATATTAAATGTCAACTCATTCACCCCTGAAAATACATAATTAACTCTTCCAACCATTGAATTTGAAGAGTTCAAATGTGCCATCACGGGTGAAGGAGTTACTGCTATATTAACTATACAATATTTTAATATATGCTTTATGAAGCATATCTAGAAAAGACCAAAGAAAAACAGAGGCGTCATTGGATAAATTTACGTAACTCAGCTATTTGTAGAAAAGTTAGTCGAGAGGTACCATTAGTCAGGGGTTACATTGATGGGTTGGATACTGTGAACATTATGTGTGTTATATATGTACTACCTAGCCACTAGATACCATCAGTCAGGGGTTACATAGATGGGTTGGATACTGTGAACATTATGTGTGTTATATATGTACTACCTAGCCATTAGATACCATCAGTCAGGGGTTACGTAGATGGGTTGGATACTGTGAACATTATGTGTGTTATATGTACTACCTAGCCACTAGATACCATCAGTCAGGGGTTACGTAGATGGGTTGGATACTGTGAACATTATGTGTGTTATATGTACTACCTAGCCACTAGATACCATCAGTCAGGGGTTACGTAGATGGGTTGGATACTGTGAACATTATGTGTGTTATATATGTACTACCTAGCCACTAGATACAATCAGTCAGGGGTTACATAGATGGGTTGGATACTGTGAACATTATGTGTGTTATATATGTACTACCTAGCCACTAGTTACCATCAGTCAGGGGTTACATAGATGGGTTGGATACTGTGAACATTATGCGTGTTATTTAATGTACTACCTAGCCACTAGATACCATCAGTCAGGGGTTACATAGATGGGTTGGATACGGTGAACATTATGTGTGTTATATATGTACTACCTATCCACTAGATACCATCCATCAGGGGTTACATAGATGGGTTGGATACTGTGAACATTATGTGTGTTATATATGTACTACCTAGCCACTAGATACCATCCATCAGGGGTTACATAGATGGGTTGGATACTGTGAACATTATGTGTGTTATATATGTACTACCTAGCCACTAGATACCATCCATCAGGGGTTACATGGATGGGTTGGATACTGTGAACATTATGTGTGTTATATATGTCTACCTAGCCACTAGATACCATCCATCAGGGGTTACATAGATGGGTTGGATACTGTGAACATTATGTGTGTTATATATGTACTACCTAGCCACTAGATACCATCAGTCAGGGGTTACATGGATGGGTTGGATACTGTGAACATTATGTGTGTTATATATGTACTACCTAGCCACTAGATACCATCAGTCAGGGGTTGCGTAGATGGGTTGGATACTGTGAACATTATGTGTGTTAAAAATATGTACTACCTAGCCACTAGATACCATCAGTCAGGGGTTACGTAGATGGGTTGGATACTGTGAACATTATGTGTGTTATATATGTCTACCTAGCCACTAGATACCATCCATCAGGGGTTACATAGATAGGTTGGATACTGTGAACATTATGTGTGTAATATATGTACTACCTAGCCACTAGATACCATCAGTCAGGGGTTACGTAGATGGGTTGGATACTGTGAACATTATGTGTGTTATATATGTGCTACCTAGCCACTAGATACCATCAGTCAGGGGTTACATAGATGGGTTGGATACGGTGAACATTATGTGTGTTATATATGTGCTACCTAGCCACTAGATACCATCAGTCAGGGGTTACATAGATGGGTTGGATACTGTGAACATTATGTGTGTTATATATGTACTACCTAGTCACTAGATACCATCAGTCAGGGGTTACGTAGATGGGTTGGATACTGTGAACATTATGTGTGTTATATATGTACTACCTAGCCACTAGATACCATCAGTCAGGGGTTACATAGATGGGTTGGATACTGTGAACATTATGTGTGTTATATATGTACTACCTAGCCACTAGATACCATCAGTCAGGGGTTACATAGATGGGTTGGATACGGTGAACATTATGTGTGTTATATATGTACTACCTAGCCACTAGATACCATCAGTCAGGGGTTACGTAGATGGGTTGGATACTGTGAACATTATGTGTGTTATATATGTACTACCTAGCCACTAGATACCATCAGTCAGGGGTTACATAGATGGGTTGGATACTGTGAACATTATGTGTGTTATATATGTACTACCTAGCCACTAGATACCATCAGTCAGGGGTTACATAGATGGGTTAGATACCGTGAACATTATGTGTGTTATATATGTACTACCTAGCCATACCACTGATCCTGTTGTTTTGTAATTGTCTTTGACCACCACGCAGGGGAAGGTATGTATAGAAATAGTGAAGGCGAGCGAGAGGACGGCGGACACAAACATCTGTCTCTACAAGGCAGTATGGGGTTCACATATTCGGGATATGGTACTCTACATTATAACCTACAGTTCTGCACGGCATCTGTCTGTCTGGCGGTGTATGTTGTAATGTGTCCATCTGTCCATCCATCTGTCCGTCCATACGTGTTAAAAATCGGACACACTGCTTTTGGACCAGAGTCTATATTGTAACGATGGCAGCGTCTTGTTACAAATAATCGGCGCTGAAGTTGAAGTCCATGTCATGTTTGAATATCTGGATCTGAAAAAAACAAAAGTGAAATTTGAACTTTTATTTAAACCACAGCATTCATTTGAAATATATGTGATAAATAAACTTCATCATGGCTTGGAGAACAAATTTTTTTTCCATATTTTCAAAGTCATTCATTGGTTAATATATTTCACATATTTAATAGCTGTGATATGATTGGATGACCCGCAGTGGTCGAGAGATCAGATCCATCCTGAAAAACATGACATGGGCGTCTGGTCAGATTGGATGTATACTGACAACAAGTTATGGTTGTTGACTTGTGCAAGTCTATAATGTACGGTACAGTAGATATCGGACTGTATATCAGGTTGTACTCGATACTATAGGGTGTACAAGTCAACATTTAACTGGCACAATAGAATTCTCTCATGCAAGTAGAAAATCTAACACAATTTTTTTCATATTTTGAAATTGATTTTTCTGTTGAGTAAGTTAAACTAATTCTAACACAAATTAAAACAAAAATGTTGCTGTTTTTTTAAAGAATGAAACTTTCTGACAATTCTAACACCAAACATTTTTTTTTCTTTTCATGAATGAAATTTTTCTGACCTGTTTGTTTTGAATTTAATCTAATGAGAGAAGTAATTTTGATATTCTCTATAATACGGTATTTAACACGGAATGACATGCTTGATGTTGTGCCATTTATTTCACATGTTGATGAGAAATGCAAGATTGAAGATATCAAACAGTATTGCAATATAATTTATTGTAATTCATACAGTATAGCCAAGAAGCTTACCTACATATCTCTTACATGTAGTTGTGGACATAATTCATGCATTTATATATCGTAGCTAGTACATCGCAGAACTATTAATCACTTTTGATTTAGTATGATAACTTTAATGGGTTCATTATATACAGGTTTGAAAAAATAGAAATTGAACAATATTTTGGAAAAAAAATTTTTGTTAGTATTACAGATATGTATTTAAATGACATAATAAAAAAAAAAGTGAAAATGTTGAAATTTAATGTGATTGTTCATGATTTGTTCGACATCTTGTTTGATTAAGCAGATATTGTTGAAACCGTTCAATTAAATATAATTATCAAAAATACATAATATAATAAAATTCAAACTTCAGAAAGAAAAATAAATCTCATAAAAAAACTGAAGTGTTAGGTCATCTTGGACAATAAATGAATTAAATGAAATACATAGTTAGCATTTTCAGTGTGGTATAATACATTTTGTATTTGGCACAATAGCATAACCAGTTTATAAAGAATATATTATTTAGATCAATTTATTCTTTGCTTTCTTGTATTCATTTTATTTATCAGTATAAATAATAGATATTTATCTTGCATTTTATTCTGTGAAAATAGACTAATAACTTGTTTTCAGTATTGTTATTCAAATTGAAATGCACATCAATGATGAAAATGTAAAATAAATATGATTTGATAATGGGGTCAATAGCAATTATACTGATTAAGGGTAACGGTCGATTTGGTCCGGATGCTGAGAGACTTAATTTCACTGAAGATGCTGAATGAGATGTTGTTGATGTAGAGGCCTGCATGATCTTTGTTGTGTCAGACAGTTTTTCCCGGCACCAGATTCACGGACAAAATCCTCTAGTACCATAGACGCACACAATTCTTCCTCTGTAATGATTTTAGATATTACGGGAAATTCTTCTTCAAAATTTAGGGATTTTAAGTGTTTCTTTGAAACCAAACAGTGGGCCTGAAAGATTTATTTTACTTTGAGGGATTTCAGATGCTAAAGGAGAAAAGAGTTGCAGAAAAAGTATTCTGATATTATTTTCAGGAGTTTTGAGTATTTTGAGAAATATGCAGAATATTAAATTTTATGTATTTTTTCTTTAAGTTAAACCTATAACATCATATTCACATTTATCTCTGAACTTCTGTATTTTTTTCATAACACAAAATATTATATATTTCAAAAATAACAACCTCAAACAAATATTGTAACTTACACTTCATACAATTTGTAATACACTGTATATATTTATTAATTCTCTCAACCTTTACTTAATAAAAAAGTCCATTTTGGTGGTTGGTATTCTCAAATTGCTACAGAAGGCTTTAAGTATATACTCAAGGAAGAATTATTATAAAGGGAGATAACTTTGATTTATTCATTTAGGACCAATGCATGTATTAGCTGGTAATGGGCTAATTTTGACAGCCAAATTAATTGTGACGTCCTTCCTCGTACAATTCCTCTAATCTGAAATCATCAGTTTTTCAATCAACCAATTTTGTGCATGTTTTGGATAATTTACTCATTCACCCCTGAAGACACATTTGAACTCTTCCAATTCAAAGGATGGAATAGTTCAATATGATATTTCAGGTGTGAATGAGATCAATGATTTTAGATTCTGATTTGCATGATTCAACACTTAATGTCAACTCATCGACCCCTCAAGACACATTTGTACTCTTCCAATGCAAAGGTTGGAATAGCTCATTGTAATATTTTTGGGGCAAATGAGTTTGATAATTTTGTGTATGAAATGTTGCCTATCCTGTTGTGTTGTGATAACTACTGTAAATAACACATGCTGTAGACAACTTTTATAATTTTGCATGTTTCTGTTGTGTTAAAGTTTGATTTTAAACTTAATTTTCGACATTGAGATAATTACGGGTTTAATTCTGCATGTTATATCTATAGTGTTAACAAAACCAGTGTTGTTTTATCTCGTATCCTCAATATTTAATTAACTCATATATTTTTGGAGAAAAGAAAGTTGTGATTCTTTAAAGAGTGTTTTGAAAGTGTAAGAAATTAAATTTCAAAATGTAGTTATTTCGTAAAAAAAGAAAATAATCTCAAATAATTCTTAAGTGAAATACAGAAATTGATCTTACAGCATGGAAACTTTCATAAACCTATAGAAATTTAACTTATATATATTTTCTTCATTATCGTATTCTGCGTTAACCTTAAGAATACACGATTACTCCAGCTTCTTGAAAATATTGTATTAAAGCACCCTAATAGGGAAACACTATGACATTTTTCAACCTATTGTCAATAGAAAACAGAATGTGATTGCTGAAGCATTTGTCGGAGTGCTGTACTCAGAACCGTAAATTTGATGTGTGCTGCATTGTTTTTCCAGTTGAGGAGGAAAGTAGTGGCGAGATTTCGGGCCGAACAAACTCAGCACGTTCGTCAGTCAGCAGTGAGGCTACAAGTGACGACAAAAAAGGCGGCAGACGGAAAAACAAAGATAAAAAGGGCGGGAATATCTTCAAGGGTATTTTCAAGTAAGGACACCATTGTTTGTAACTTAAAATCTGAAAGCTAGAAAATTGAAATACAATCCTCTTTATATCATGTTGCATTTGTCAGACAAAAACATGATATTAACAAGAATGTGACATTAAGAGAAACATGTTTTTCAACTAAATCTAGTGCATTTCCAATCTCCATAACTAAAAGTAAGCTATTCAATGTACATATGAAGATGTTTCAATATAAATAGATAACATTATTTCAATTAAAAAGCATTTTTGGGGTTATTTTTTATTTTCTATGCAACATTTTGTACAAGTTGTATCTGAAATCAATGGAAAGGACATCATTTTCTGGATATTTAATGTGATTGGTTAAAAAAACATGATATTAAGAGGAATTCACCTCAAAATACATGTTATTAACCAAATAAAATTACATAGATTATAAAGAGAGAGAAATGGTGCTTGTGAAAAACATGATATAAAGAGGAATGTGATATTAACAGGAGTGATATTAAGTGGAGTCCACTGTTTAATTATCATGATGTAGGAATTGTACTTCATTGTAATGTGCACCATTGGCACCACTCGATAGAAGGTTGATATACACTTGTATAAAATTAGATGTCTGTTCCTGATATTGAAATAAGATATAGCAATTGTTGTATGGTTGCAGACTCGGCCGAAACAAAAAGTCTGCCGAGGAAAACACAAAGAGAGAGGTAGACAAGCAAGAGGAAGAAGCAGAGCGCCATTTTATCTCTCGGGACATGGGCAACAACCGGCATCGTGAAATGGATGGGTAGTGTATCTTAAATATTCATTAACCGGGAATAAAACTACGGAATCCAGATGTTGATGCTCCATCCTCTTTGTTTATTAAATATTCATTGATACAATACTGTCATCTTTCTTCTTTAAAGAGATTACAAAGAAAGTTTGTTTTAAATAATAACATTTCTTGATCATTATTAGAAAAGTGCAAACAAATATTGGGAGGAAATAAAAATGCAATTATGTTTAAAAATGTAGCACTTTCAGGGGAGAATTGAACTTTTTTGGCAACTCGCAGTTTGTGGTGAGTGGGTTAAATTTTAACTCCCCATAGTAGAAACTTGCTCGCAATTTTGGTTTGGATAATGAAAGCACTATGATACATTGCATTCTGAATCAGTCTAATATATATATTAAGACAATGCAAGTGTCAACAAGGCATTGCACTATTTGTGCGTAGTGTGGTTGTGTTAAAGCGATTCTGTTATTTTGTTAAAACAATTCATTTGATATTTTCGATGGTGTTTTCCAACATGTGTACATACATGTGTAATTGGAATAATATAAACCTTTCAACAAGTTACCCACTCGCCGAAAAATGCAAGTACAATAATTTTCTAGTAGCTATTTCAGAAATCAACTTGCTTTTGGCGAGTACACGAGTGTTATATTCATACCCGGACTTTGTAGCATCAGGTGGGGTGGGGGAGGGATTGGCATTGCAGGAAGAAAACCTCAACGATCTAGTGTATCTGAATCTATTTCTGTGCTATGATAATAGCCCTTAATTAGTAGGCATTACAACAGGCTAACTGTGTCGTCCATTCTAAAACACAATATTTCTTGCTTGTTTATTTTCTGTGTAGAAATTGTTTTATTGTCAATATTTTCCCTAGTGTTTATTGAAGAATATTTATCTGTTGTACAGCAATATGGGTCAGCGTTGGACCTCGGTACCGGACACACACCAGTCCTACCCTGTGTCACTCCCCCAACAACCCTCCTCCACCTCCCTAGACAGCGACAACCACATCGCCCGGGGCTCAACCCCTAGCAACATGTCGCGTGCAGAATGGATCCAGCACCTACGCGCCGAACACCAGCGCAAACACAAGGAGCGTCAGGGGCGATACCCACTCGACGATCGTGAGGAGGGTTACGAGCGAGAAATCCAGGAAACAGAGGAACAACAGGTACATCCCATGTACAGGCAATACAGACCCAACTCAGTAAGGACCATATAGTAGTGTAGTAGGCTCCACAGTGGTGGAGGTGGTGTTTGTGTTTTTGTGGTGGCGTGGTGTTTGGGTGGTGTTTGTGGTGGAGGTAGTGGCATGGTGTTTTTGTGGTGGTGTGGTGTTTGTGTGGTGGTGTGATGTTTGTGTGGTGGTGTTTGTGTTTGGGTGGTGGGGTGGTGTGTGGTTGGTAATGTGATGTTTGTGTGGTGATGTTTGGGTGGTGGTGTTTGTGTTTGGGTGGTGTGTGGTTCGTGGTGTGATGTTTGTGTGTTTGTGTTTGGGTGGTGGGGTGGTGTGGTGTTTGGGTGGTGGTGTGATGTTTGTGTGGTGGTGTGTGTTTTAGTGTTGGGATGGTGGGGTGGTGTGTGGTTGATGGTGTGATGTTTGTGTGGTGGTGTTTGTGTTTGGGTGGTGGTGTAGTGTTATGGTGTTGGGGTGGTGTAACGTTTGGTAGGTGGTCACCATGTTTGAGATGTAATCACAGTGTTGAGTAGGTTGTTTGATTTTGTCGAGATAAGGCTGTATGGTGATGGTGTGGTGATATTCGGGTGGTGGTTGTGTTTTGAAATGAAATTGTGGTGTTGAGTACGTTGTTGTGTGATGTTGAAATGAGATTATGTAATGCGATGGTGTTAGTGATAATGTCTATTGTGTCCGCAGTGGCCGAGTGGTTTAAGTGTCCCGACATTCTACCACTAGCCCTCCACCTCTGGGTTGTAAGTTTAAATCCCATGTGGGGCATTTGCCAACTACTGACCATAGATCTGTGGTTTTTTCTTCCGGTACTCTGGTTTTCTTCCACCTCCAAAACCTGGTACGTCCTTAAATGACCCTGGCTGTTAATAGGATGTAAAACAAAATCAACCAAAGTGTCCATTGTCAGGGAAGTAACGTGTTACCAATGTTGTCAGATCCATACTATCCCATTGCATTCTTGATTTATTTTTAACAGATTTTATCAGGTGTGCTAGCTTTAGTGTTGCACCATTTTTTCAGAATCTGTAACGAAAATTGGAAATTTTAAAGTAAATGCAGTGCTGTAATTATTTTCTTCAAGAGCATATAAGATTTAGTCGTAAGGAGAGAATTGCAAGAATTGGTCAGATGGAAAATGTACAACCCTCATTATACAGCCTCAAAATGGTCTATATTATGTTGTTTATCATGTCTTGTAAACTGTGTCGTTATTGTCTTTATAGATCTAGTGTAGGGGCAACAACAGGTTTGTCTTCAGTTTTCGTTAAAAGGATATGCTAATACTTTTTACCTTTTTTCATCTCTTTAATTTTGTTACACATTTTTGATGTCAATATAATTATAGATGAAAACTGAATGGGAAGATCAGCAAATATACCTCAAATTATATTAATATATACATTTCAGAAATGTTTACTTTGCACATTTGTTGATATTATTCCTAACATTTTAGATTAATATGAATGTTAAACGATATTTTTACATTTTTTCGTTTGCCTATTTTAGTTAACATTGCTTGTGAAGTTAACTTTACATTGGTTTGTTTCTATCCACATTTACCATTCATCCCTGAACTTCCATAGTAGACTATCAAACCTTTGAGTAAGAAGTAGTTCAACAGAATCTTTAGGTGTGAATGGGTTCATTCATTGTAAACAGATAAAATAAAATAAAGTAAATGAATCACAATATGGAGAAAAAGTCTTTAATTTTAATTTATGTACACTAAAATTTTTATTTTTAAAATTGTTAACATTTTTAATCAAATTTTTACTTTTTTCTGTAGGTGTATTTTTACACACTAACCAAGTCGTTAAGATATATAGCTGTCAATCAAGTTCTGTGTATAATTATTCATTTTAAATATTTTTATGATGTCATAGGCAATTTAAAATAAATCTTAGCATTTGTGTAATATTCACTAAGGTCCTGTCTCCCTCAGCCTTTGCACAAGATACACTTGCCTCCATCTCTAGATAAATGAATTATATTCAGAAAAATCTTTGCATGTTAATCTTAATGTGCATGTTACTCAAAATAATATTGATTATTTTGGTGTCCTATTCTAAGTAGTATCCAAAATGCACCTCGTCATCTCTTAAGGGGCTGGTAAAGCCAGTCAACCCTGGAATTACAGAGGTGACCATTTACTAAACTACTAGTGATTGAGTAAATCCTTCACTTGATGACTTATTATTATTTTGTCCTTAATTGTAAGTAATTGTAAACAAAATATTTTCCTTGTGATTTAAATACCTTTCTCTCTCACTCTGGAAAGATATGCATTTATATCCATATTTTTCCCCCGTTGTGAGATTTATAGAATTGCTGACACTACTATCAAGAAAAACATACAGAATCATACTTGCTGATCATCAATGACTTGTTTACTTCATTTACCAATGATTTATTATATTGTTTGATTTTCAGAGGCTGGCATCTGATGGATACATGTATGAAGATCAGCCAAGGTCAACACCAAGTGAAGGTTATATGTATGAAGGTCAAGGTCATCCGAGGTCAAGGCCAAGTTCTAGACAACAGTATGAAAGGTATGATTTTGAGGTGTACAATGTGTTTTATTGAAAAGAAAGTTTCTAATGATGAAGAATGTCATACTGTTAGGTATATATTTATAAGGCCACCTACATGTACTTGACCATGAGGGTTCTCAACTTTCCACCCACATTAAGATCCTTAAAATTCTCACTTCTGGGCCAACAAGGGTGATCAACATAGGTTGATTTACTTAAAAATTACTAATTTTGGTGCTCTCAAATTTTTGTGCAAAACCAAATTTAAATGGATAAATGCAATGATGAATCGACAATCTCATAATACTTGCTGTAGAAAGCAATATACAAAAAACTGTCATTTATGCAATGGTAATTTAGAGAAATGCTTTATGCACAAAAATCACTGAAATGTGAATAGAACTCAAAAGGGTGTGTTTATAGAGACTAAATTGTTGTAAAGTAAAATAAAGTTCATGTGTTGTCAAAACTAGAGGTAGATTTATCTAGCTTAATTATTCACCCCAGAAATTTCATAATGAATTATTCCAACATTTGAATAGGAAGAGTTCAAATGTGTCTTTAGGGATTAACAAGTTATAACAGAGTAAATGTTATTGTATAAATGTTTCTGTGGATGTTTACAGTAAATATACTAACAATGTTGATGTTTTATTGACAGGCCACCACCTCAGCCCCACAGCTACACCGACTACATGTATCAGAGTGCTCCTCCAAATATCGCATACCAGCCCCCGGCTCCCTGGCCCCACCCCAGCCGAGAGGACCCACACCTCCAGCATGATTACCCCCATGTCCGTCAGAACAGTGACTCCTACGCCGACCGAGAACAGTTCCCGCAGCGACCCTTATCTCGTAGTCATACCCCTATAGAACAATGGCGGGACAACCACCTCAGTTATCATCGGAAACCGTTATACACATCGGCCGAAGTACACCCCAGAGACAATAGCTATGGTTACAACGATGCAGTTTATACCTATAGAGAACCTGTGTATCCGCCAGTGGCAGGCAAAAGACAAGTACATACGATAACACAGCCAGGGTCAGCTAAAGTATGACCCTCAGTGGCCCTGGAAAGGGTTGTCCACTGATGTATAAAGCACAACAAGGGTCGGCCAAAGTATGACCCTCAGTGGCCCTGGAAAGGGTTGTCCACTGATATATGGGGCACAACAAGGGTCGGCCAAAGTATGGCTCTTGGTGGCCAGTGAATGGGTTGTCTGCTCATAAATAGGGCACTTACAGTGTCGTAAATAGGGCCGAAGTTTCATGCAAACCAAGTGCTTTCTGCTATCGTTGAGTCGCTAAGTAAGTGAGCAACAACCGTACAGAATTTGACCTAAGTTTAATCATGTCGACCAACTGTGTTCTTCTCCTCTATTGCCAAGTATCTGTGCACCAATATGTACAAGATTGGGATCAAGTTTCGTCACATTATGCGTCTTCTCCACATTTGATCATCTCAGCATTCGCCAAATATGTGACGCCATTACTTGTGGTCAGATTTAGCAGTAGCCTCCCCTGTAACATGCCTTTGTGATTATGCAGTGTGTGTATCTGTTTAAATGAGTGTTACGATGTTCTCACGTATAGATGGGTAACTGTAATTTAGTGGATGTTTTTCACCACTTAAATGCTGTAGGACAGATTTTCATTTTCGTTCAAGTAAAAACATTATGAAAAATCCAACACTGATGCCATAAATGCTGCAAATCTGAAATGAACTATAATGGGCTGAAGCCATACATATATTACATCAATATGTTCACCAATTCCTCCCAAAATCATATTTTAACCGGACCATTTCAAAGACTGGTCAGGGCCAGTTCATGTTTAAGGATCAATAATGTGCCACAGTATAATGCCACAAAGGTGTGTTTAAGATATGCCACGATCACCAAAGTTTTCTGTGCAGAATATTTATAGAGTCAACATTTTACGAATAAGAGTTTACCATGATCACCAAGGTAACCATACCGTAAATATTGCAGCATGATTGAGATTTCAGTTTTAATATTTAGACCACAGTGCTTCTATGGGGTAATATGTACTGCACTTGAGCAGTGTTCATGTTGTGAGACAAATTTTTAAGGCCATCACACAGTGAAATTGCATTTCTATCATACTATAGAAAATGACATTTGTGCAAATCATGGTTCTGAAAATTCATTGGGATCAGTTAATTCTCAGATATGACCTTTATTCAGAGTATTAATGTCTCATATTAGTTTCAAAAGACAGCAGTTTATAAAGGAATCCTATGAAATGCAATATATATCGGGTAATTTTATTATTTCTTTTGTTTGGTGTGTTTGGTCCATGTATGTAAAGAAAAACCAGTGTCTTTCAGTTGTACACTTTGTAAATGTATTTTTTGTGTTTGATGAGATAGAACACAGAAATGTTGTGCTGTACATAGAATATGGTAGCATAGTGATATGGTAGTATAGTGATAAAGTAGGTACTCGTATATTACCTGTGCACATATTCTCAAATTCTGTCATTGTATACTGCACTGTTGTTTGGTTACCATGCATGGTTACTTCCCTTGTCATGTCTCACAGGACCAGCGTATCTGGTCTTGTGGTAAATGTAAATTCAATGTTTTTTTGTGTCTTTAGTTTTAAACAACATTAACTTAAAATATTTCAATCAATGTATATTATATAAGTTAGGGTAGAGCTTCGTTAAAACTATTTATAAATCAATTAACAATGGAATAAGGTCTACATATTATATATGTATGTCAGGTACAAAATTTGATAAGGTTGTGTGTGCATATAAAAGTGATAATATTCAATTTATGGGTCCAGTGCATGATCAGAATAGCAAGTTATCCAGTTTCTCAACTATCATTATGTAATCTTTCCACGAGATTTTCAAACTTAACAGCATTTCGGTATTTTTTTGCTGTTGGTGCCTCCTCTGTGTTGAAACAGAATTTTGGTGGTATTTTCTATGATTTTCAACAGAATTCTATAGTAAATTAAAGGTGAACTCTCATTGAGGGAAAGTTGTGAAAGGGAGATAATTTCGCATCTATAATGTTCAAGTTAGGATATATCCTTATCTGACATGTGTACAAATGATGTCTTAATCAGGGAAAGTTCCTGTTTATGTAGTATTTAAGTTCAGCAACTGTTCTGTGGTGATTTATGTATATAAATTATATTAATGTTACAAGGTGCTATAATTGTTTGCTCCACTAGTGTAATGTGAGTTTGATCAGTAAGTTACGCTCACATGTTTATTTGTTTCGCTAGCTACATACCACTTTCACTAGCTACATACCACGTACTTTCACTAGCTACATACCACTTTCTCAAGCTACATACCACATACTTTCGCTAGATACATACCACTTTCGCTAGATACATACCACTTTTGCTAGCTACATACCACTTTCACTCGCTACATACCACTTTCACTCGCTACATAGCACTAAATAGATGATTAATGAAAAGAAATTCAAGAAAAGCGGTTCTATGATCATTTCTCAATTTCTATTAATCAACTCATTCACCCCTGAAATTTCAAAATGAACCATTCCAACCTTTGAATTGGAAGAGCTCAATAGTACCTTCAGGAGTGTATGAGTTAAACAAGTTTAAACTTTTGTCAAAATTGTTTACTAGGAATTTTAAATGAAGTTAAATTAAGTTGGTGAAGTTAAACTTTTTTCCCCCCATGAAAATGCATTTGAACACTCCCGATTCAAAGGTTGCGAAAGTTCAGAGGTGAATGAGCTGAAAGAGTTCATTGACATTGTGTTATTAAGTATGATCAGTTGTTTTGAGGTATAATCTTTATTCAGTATTATTCAGTACACCTCTCCACATAGAACAAAAATTTAAGTGCCAGTAAATATTTTGAAATGATGAGATTTCGTCAGTCAAAAATCATGGTTATGAATTTTATTTTTATTTGACGGGAAATTCTGTTCAATATATTTCACTTTTTGACATGGTTGTGAAAATTATATTATTTTAAATTATCATGTTTTATCCATTTTTGTCTTCTTAGCTTTGTGAAATATGTTTTATTCAAACAAAAATGAAATTAATACAATATATGATTATGTGTGTGTTTCAGAATTAAATAGTATGTCCTTCCTTTAATTTATAAGCCATAATATGAATTCAATGAAATCCCATTGTTTATTGATAGACTATATAAATAAACCCTTACACCTCTTAAGTCACATTTAAACATAGCCATATCAAATACTGGACTACAGCTAGTCCAGATTAAAAAGTAGGGATGTGTATAATATAAGCTGACTGCATGCCTGTACACCTTAACATAGACAGATCTATATGTTTAAGATAAATCATAATTACTCTTTTGAAACTCAAGAAATATAAGATACAGAAGGGCAGAGTTGATAAGAGAACATATCGCCTTACCCACAGGGCTCAGTTTCGGGATTTTAAACGATACATGGCATACATCCTTTCAATTTAAAATTTAATACAGTGAACTCCGCTTAATATCACTCCTGTTAATATCACATTCCTCTTTATATCATGTTTTTCCCAAGCACCAATTTTCTCTCTATATAATGTATGTAATTTTATTTGGTTAATATCATGTATTTGAGGTGAATTCCTCTTAATATCATCTTTTTTTAACCAATCGCATAAAATATTCAGAAAATGATGTCATTTCTTTTGATTTTAGATCCAACTTGTACAAAATGTTGCATAGAAAAAACAAAACCCCCAAAATGATTTTTAATTGAAATATTGTTACCTATATACTGAAACGTCTTTATATGTACATTGAATATCTTACTTTTAGTTATGGAGATTGGAAATGTACTAGATTTAGTGGAAAACACATGTTTCTGTTAATATCACATTCCTATTAATATCATGTTTTTGTCTGACTAATGCAACATGATATAAAGAGGAGTGCACTGTACCTCGATACCCCCAATTTTTATAAGGTTTAAGAATGTGTATAAACAGCAGATACAAATCGTTTATATTATTTACTGGTGTGCATGCCTTTATTATAAAGTGAAGTAGAAAGGATTTACGCCATATATCACTCAAAATCATTATTGACTCATTAGTGTTTGACACCTTCTTCAAAATTTATATTTCAACATGATTGTAATTAATGAAAAATGTAACTTCAATTATTCTTAATACTCAGACATGAACTTTAAATATTTTTATTTTATATATCTCCAAAAATGCTTGAAGAGGTCAGATGTAAATTTTATATATGAATAAGATATTTAACAGAGTAAGAAAGAAAAAAGTTTTTTGACGGATAAAGTTCATTTCAGGTGCAAAGGATTCATGTGTTACCTCCTTTTACAGCGTAAGAGTTTATGAAATAAGAAATTAACATATATTGCCATTTTTTTCGAAGATAAAGACAATAAGATGTGTTTGTCACAGTCAGGGTACTTTTTGACGTGTGGTATGTTATGTTGTACTTGTAAACACTATTGTCTGACAATACCTACAAAGATCTTTTAAAATCTTTAAAAATAAAAACAAATTTTGAAAGCTTTAAATAAATAGTCAAAAATGCTGCAACAGGCCTATAAATCTTTGAACATATCCAAATTTGCTCTTACTTGCTTTTGAGAAGTTATATGTTTCGCTATGAAGGAAAGACACTGGTACCGAATGTTGTGCATTAATTAAGATGATAATAATATTGTAAGATATTTTGACCTAGACATTGTAAGACATCCACAGGAATAATGTTAAACATTTTACTAACATATCTATATGTACATATATATATATATATGTTACCAGGAATATATGGAGACCATAATATATATATTTACAATATGCATGTTTAATATTGTAATTTCAACAGTGCTAGAAATGATGTTGGCCAAAGAATTTGCCTTTCTCCTGTTCATAACATTCCATGCATTGAGCTGTACTCTTTTTCTGTTGTAATTTTTTCTTCAGTCTTTGATCCAATTATGTAGTGCACATAATCTAGTTATTTTCACAAGTTATTTTCTACTTTCACTTTAAAATTTGCCTGGAGTGCTGTGATGAGATGCATCAATAAATTCAATTTAAATTACTCGACTTTGTGAAGCCACAAAATTATGTGTAACAGTTCAGTTATCTCCCTTTAGTCATCCCTGAAGACACTTGAACTCTTCCAATTAAAAAGTTGGATTAGTTCTTTATGAAATGTCAGGGATGAATATAAATTTAAGTAACCATAACAGAAAATCAAGCAAAAGAGTTAGAAACAGCTTAGGTTAGATAATCATGTTTTTATAAAAACAATTTTTTACAAGTCTTCCATTAGTTTAGTTAACAGAAGTGCGTTTGGTTGTGATATTTTTTTCTTCGCTGATGAAATGATAAGTTCGTGGACATATATAGAAATTTTAGAATCAATTTTTATTGAAGTTGTCCGAGAAATGGAGTAATTTTGGTGAAGATTATGTTTATTGTGCAATAGGGAAAAAAGAAAGGAAATGGAGAAAAAACTTCTCTTACAATGAAGACCACATATTGAAAGTCTTAGATATTGAAATGGCTTAAGTGATGCTGAATTTAAATTTTAAAAAAAAGTTATGAATTTTAAATTCTTTGACAGATTCGTATTTTAGAGCCAGTGACTAATTTTTTTTTTTTTTTTGAAAATGTAACTTGTAATAGTAAAGTTATGAAAAAAAAAGTACAAAACTTGTTAATAACCTAAATTCTTTGGCCAGTAGGTAGAGAAGTACTTGGTAATATATATACATTGATCAATATTTTTATGTATACATTTTAGTTTAAAGAGAAAGAAGTAGGGAAATACAAAATGTTATGTATTAAGACTTGATGAAATGTTTAAGAATATATCTATTCAGTTCTATTTCTACAAGCTTTGAAATGAACCAAGTTTTTCACCCCTGATATTTCATAATGAACTATTCCAACCTTTGAATAGGAACAGTTCAAATCTGTCTTCAGTGGTGGATGAGTTAAGTTTGCATGTTTTGATACTTGTACTTTGTAGATAAAGATTATGAATACATTCTACTACTGGAACAAAGCTTTTCATATATAATTTCATTGTTGGATACCCAGGTTTGATTGCACTAAGCTACACTACACTTATCATGATAAGTATAGCGCAGAGCACCTTGCAATCAAATGTGGGTATCCAACGATGATATATTATTATTCAAAGACCATATTTTTGATTTTGAAAAATCTGTTGTGACCAACTATCACTTGTGCCTTTTGTCGACACCTTGTCCACTGAATAATGCAAACTCAGTACACGTCCAGTTTCTAATTCTTTTTAAACAATGATAATTTTCATGCTTGTTAAAATAAATTTAAGTTGCAAGAATGCTCTCAAAGAGCGTTTTTCTTTACTTTTACTTGTGATCTGTACGTTTTTAACTGATTCACCCCTGAACTTGCCTAATGAACTATTCCAAACTTTGAATTGGATGAGTTCAAAAGTGTCCTCAGGGGTGAACAGGTTAAATGTATATATTTTAAAAGTGATTGTTTTTACCTTTGTAAGCCTATCTAGAGTAAAGCTGTTGTATTGTTAGCGGTTGTGAATTAATTGATCAGTTGTGTTGCTTCTATAGTTGGTAGAAGTTTATTTCAAGTTCTTGTTCTCAAAGCATTCTTGACTATCCAGTTCTTGTTGTTGTTCAATGTTTCAAAGAAATATTCATCTTCGTATTTATCCTTTTATAAAATTGAGTTATATATCTAGTAAGTCACTAGTCATTATAAGCATCATAAGGAGTCCAGTTTCGGTCCGCTATCACTGTGTAAAGTCGCAAGTCTGCCTGGCTGTAGCTTGTTACAAAATGGATGTTAAACCAGACCAAATCTGTTGTACTATATGTTAACTTGTACTAGAACCTATAGTCTCTGCTCATCTAAAAAAACATGTATTTAATTCACAGAAAACAGGCTTCTGCGAAATTTCAGGGTAACATTGCTGAAAAAATATTGTCTGGACATAAATATAAATACTTTATTATGTATCCAAAATATTGTGTATGCAGATTTATAGGAAACCAAGTTTTTATTAAGTCCTCAATTTGGTTTATGCAGTACCAGTAGGTTAGATTATGTACTAGAAATTCCTACATTAGACCTTTCAGCATACAGAACGTAGTCTGTTACTATTCAGTTCTCAAATAGATCATCAGTCACTGTGCAAAACGTTCATGTAGTAGATTAAAGTTTCAAAAGGACCCATCAACTTGTATTGTCATTCACCTCTGAAATTTCATATTGAAACATTCCAAATATTGAATTGAAAGAGTTCAAATGTGTTTTGAGGGGTGAATGATTTCAAGATCAATATAGCAATCTAAAATTTTAGCTGAAAGTAATTAGGCATTCTTGCAAAACAGTTATCAAGTAGATGGTTCAATATGCTAAAAATGTATGTTGTAGACGATTCAGCACGCAGTTTACTAGTTCTTAGTAGATCAATTGTCCCACAAACAAGTTCCTGTAGTAGATCAAGCTTCATCAATTATAGAACCTACTTCATATTAAAGGCCCAATATACGGAACTTCAGAAATTTTTTTGTGATTCTGAAAAAATATGAAAAAAATCCAGTTTATAACCATGCAAAAATAAGTCTAAAACGAAGTAAACCTGAGCGGTAACTAACAAGAAACTCTTGACAGAAAAATACAAAGAATTGAAAATAATTCAGGTGGGGCCCACTTCAACAACAAGCCAAAGTTAGAAGACAGTTCAAAATGAACGCATGTTTACAAATACCGCGTTTCAACTGCTGCTGTTCCTGTAACCAGGTAGGAATTAATCTTTGATAGTGCTGATATCAGTTAATCTTAACTAAATCGATGAATATGAAAAAAGTTATTATACTTTATTTTTGCCCAAAGTTTTGCTGAATGTTACGTATATTGGACCTTTAAAAGCTATTAATATTCTCTAAACTGCCAAGAACATTTACTTCAATGAAAACATGTCATGTGATATATAACTCCCATAGCTTGCAATCAAATCTTATTCTGTAGGTTTATGAAATAGGGACCAATATTTTCATCACTTAATCCCCCCCCCCCCCCCCCCCTGCAAGTTTGAAAATCCCAAAGGAGCTTAATACCTTCCATTACAACAATTGTATTTACTAGAGGTTTTTAACATTGCAGTTTTACATTCTGATGCCATTTTAATCTTAATTAACACAGTAAAAGAATTATATACATCGTCAGTCTATCTTACTACCTTTAACTCTGGGTTTTCTCTGTCCTAGAAGCCCTGATGTTTGACTTTTAAAAGTATGATGCCGACCACATGTTTGGACTACAGAGTTGTGTCGTTGTGACTCATTTTATATTTTTGTATAGCAATATGGAAGTTGGAATAAACTTCAGTTACAAACTTAATGATGTGTTTGTTATTTATGATATGATAAAGGCAAAGCCCCCAAAGAGCTAGCTTTATAGTTATAATGGTTCAGAATGTGATAAAATGTCCATAAGTCGAAAAAAACAGCTTCTGAAGCAACAACAGAGATAAATGCAACAGAAATCAACTGAAAGGTATTCCGGTTATTTTGTACCTTCTGGAAATAACAGATGAAGGCCATGTGTGACGCAAGGTAATTGTGTGATGTAACATAATTGTGTGACATATTTCCGGTTTCCCCACTGGAAGGCTACTTTCGGACGAAAAAATTCAAAGACAATGGGTAGTAAGCAAGGGGAAACAACTCTGTTTTTGCACACGTGTTACCAATCAAGAGCTTGCTCAGGCGCCTTTAGCACCCAAGAGCTACGCTGTTATGACCCGGTATAAGATGTGATCTCGTGTTATCTTACATATCTTTGAAACATCAGACTAACCAGACATGGAAATGCAGTCAAACTTCATTATTTTGGAACATGTATCAAACTTCAAGACCCCGTTTAATTCAAAGTTTTTGTCAGCTATGTCAAATTTTACAAATATGGAAACATGCTTTCCTCCAATAAACGAAGACCTCGTCAATTTCGAGATGACAAGGTTTGGTTATGTCTTTATAATTTCTACAGTAGATAATTGTACTGTATCTGAAGAGCATGGCGACTGATAAAGGGCCTGGCATATTTAATGCCTAAAGCATTTTAAAATTACATCGAGGTGTATTTTGTAGATGAATTAAATTATTCAAAAAATATATATATATTAGTATGGTTTGTACAATTGAAATTTGTGGTAAACTTCCACAGCAATCTATTTATAATCATAAACGATTTGCAAACAGTTACCATGGTTGATAACAGTGGACCCACGATAATCCAGAAATCTCTAAATCCGGAAGTATATGCAAGGAATAGGTTTCCATTATGTTATTTGTACTCGGCAGTCCGGAAAACTCGTAATCCAGACGGTTTGGACCAGAAACGAAGGTGTTCGGATTATCGAGGGTCCACTGTATTGCACAAAGATAAAGAGCTTGTACACCTGGCTGCTGAATCAGAATGTTGGGGAAAATTTTAATATCGGTACTTCAAATAGTCACAGTCATTGGTTTTGATATACTGCAAGTACTTTGATTCAATACGAAACCCTAAATATTAAATTGTCTTTCATATGGATCAGCAAGACGAAATATATCACAACACTATGGCAAAATGCATGGGTGTATTGGTTCGTGAAAGGCAGCATCTGCAAAATGCTATCAAAATATAGGTCCTTGGGGCATCTGGAGACCCAGGAATGTGCTGTACTCTTTAATTTCTGTACCGATGATCTTCGGAAGTTTACCTGCCGACCCAGGTATAAAACAAAAACAAACCTTTTTTTGAAACGGCCACATCAGTTTCTTTTTAATGCATACAACAACAGATTTTAATAGTACACCATTCATGATTTTTTGTTCTATAAATAAGTGATTAATCGATTGCATAAATTAATTAGTAATTGCTATCTGACAACATGTAGAATGAACAACAAAAAAGATTTATCCTGATGTGTTAAAAGATGAAAAAACATGACATCGTCGAAAAACATTTAAAAACAAACCAAAGATGGATTATGATCATGAAATACGTTCCGAATACTAATAAAACATGCCACACGCTAGATTTTACAAGTTTTCCAAATTGATAGCTGGCATTCATTAACTTGAATCAATGAACAAATTATAAAATTACAGTCCAAAGACACAAAAAAAAAATAATACTGGTGAATGCACCATGCAGGATCTGACGTGTTATTCTCTGAATTGATAAATGAATAAATGAGAAAATACTGAACAGATACAACGTAAAAATGAATTCCTTCTCATTATAGACCCCAGAGTTACTCCAATCATCAAACTTGGACATGGAATTGATACAAACAATTGCAAAAATATTAAAGGAAAGAAATGAAAATAATTGTATAAATAATACTTACAACCTACTTATCAAGTTAAAAATTTAGTGTGCTTGGTCATGGAATCGTACTCGTCACAATGGTGAAATGATATTTGAACATCAAAGTTAAAATCTCTGTAAAAGTACACAACATCTCTGAACCCATTATAGATTATCTCCCCTTGTAAATTGAAGAGAATGTCAAAAGGGTGAGCATTATCAATATCATAACAACCGCAGTTAAATAATTTTGTTCCAAGTTATTTCTACAATTTTCCTTCAAACAATAAACTGATTTACTTATCACACCAAATACTGTATATACTCAAAAGAATTGCAAGCAGTCATATAAATTTCCCCTTCACATGTAAAACCGATCATCAGTTTAACTTCCCAGGGGCTATGCTCACCTACACTCCCTTCACCCCTTCATTCCAAAGGTGTAGAGAGCTTAGTTGAGCCTAACCCCTGAAGTATAGAGGATGACATTCATTTCGCCTTTTACATATAGTTATTATAGAAGGTATCTGGCATATTAACATTCAGTCATGATAAATTCACTTTCATTACAAGGTGAAAAAGGCAAAAAAAAAGTACAACTGAAGCAAAATCTTTCTGGTATACAGTATCCAAACTTTTACAAAGTCTAAACAATTTATTACAAATCATAAATAATCAATTTTGAGCAATTTCCTATAATCATGATAAGTTTGTTCTCTGAACCACACGTCCAGGCCTCCATCTTGTAAGATCTGTCTGTTGTTAAGGACGTTGAATAGAAGTTTCATAATCCTAGGATTTCTGCAAAATATTGAAATAAATGCAAGTTTAGTTTTCAAATGAACAGGAATTTAACATACAGAGAAAAAAACACTTATTCGAATCCCACTCGTTTGATTGGTCCTGGCCAACTTTGTACATAATCAACCAACTTCAGATTACTTGAATAGCATGCATTTCTTGAACTATTGATCAGGTCCCCACGAGTTCGAGTAAGTGGGGTTTTACTGTATGTAATAAACAACTCTTCCATACTTGAGCACAAGAATGTTTTACATCAAAGTTCTTACGAATTTGTCAATTCACAATTAAATTATAACGTCATTCTCAAATTGCACCAAAATCAAGAGTTTTTACCAAAAAAAAACATAAATATATATCGTTGAAGGCAAGAAAACAGAGTACTAACCTTTAACCTTTGAGTTTTTCTACTTTTGCAACATACTGCGCCTTTGCATCATCCTGTGACACTCCTGTACGATAAATCAAAGATACATAAAGGTACCAGATATAAAGTCAAAGACCACCTTATAACATACAATATACCGGATGTTAAAATACTTAAGGATTAAATTGAATCTATTTTTTATGTTATGGAGGTATAACACAAAAAACTGGAGTGTACTCTAAATAAACCGTGGAGCGGTTTATGATGAGAGTACACTCCAGTTTTTTGTGTTATAACCCAATAACATAAAAAATAGATTCAAGTTAATCCTTATAATTTAATCTACACCCTGCGAAAATTAACTTTATTGATGGATTCCTTTTCTCTTACAAATTAATACGCTGCAGCATCAACCAATCAAAAGCGATGTTATAAACAGCGACGTCGATTTTTACGTTATGGGCTGATAACATAACTTTTTAAACCAATGAAAATGCTTAATAAATTATTTCTGTATAACCTGTCTAAACCGAAAGTCATCAGAACAAAGCGTTTTGGCTGGTATACACAGCTGTTTGGTTAGTTAGTAGAGGTGGCATTTAAGTTGGAGGGAAAAGCAAGGACTAAAGGGTAGGACCAGGAAAATAGGTTTCGGATAAGACAGGTTAAACTGTACTAAACAGCAATAGATTCCTGCATGTACAAGAAAACAAATTTAAAGAAGACAATTATTATTACAGTCAAAATCAAACATGGCTGCTTGTTGGCCATTTTGTTCTCTGATGAGTCCTAAAATCAGAATCGCATAAGGCACCAAGAGAAACCTATACACATGAGAGATCGATTAATAAAGACAAATTCAGTACACTCAAGAATCAGTGATATCAAACGTTCATTGTCTAATCCGAGATTGCCACCTGTCAGCCATTTAGTTTTCTGATCAATCCCAAAATCAAAAAGACACAACTAGGGACCAAGGCAAATCTGCCAGAAGTTACAGAAATTGAAGATCCACTCAGTACTCCCTAGTACTAGTGATAACAAGAATTATTTTAGGACTGATGATGAAAGATGGCATACCAAGAATCAAGGTCTGGGCGAGTTCTGAACAGCCCACCATCTGATGATGGTAATAAGCTAAAAAAATACCTTTCTTCCCGTTCCATGCATCCCATTTTGCTTTTCCTTTTAGATCAAACATACCAGGTCTTTCTGAAAATGGAAAAAATATAAACAGTGGACTCCACTAAATATCACTCCTGTTAATATCACATTCCTCTGTATATCATGTTTTTCCCAAGCACCATTTTCTCTATATAATCTATGTAATTTTATTTGGTTAATATTGTGTATTTTGAGGTGAATTCCTCTTAATATCATGTTTTTTAACCAATCACATAAAATATCCACAAAATGATGTCATTTCCATTGATTTCAGATACAATTTGTACAAAATGTTGCATAGAAAATAAAAAATAACCCCAAAAAATATTTTTAATTGAATGGTGTTATCTATATATTGAAACATCTTCATATGTTCATTGAATAGCTTACTTTTATTTATGGAGATTGGAAATGCATTAGATTTAGTGGAAAAATATGTTTCTCTTAATGTCACATTCCTGTTAATATCATGTTTTTGTCTGACAAATGCAACATGATATAAAGAGGAGTGCGCTACATGTACAGTACTGTACATGTAAAAAAAAAGATGTTTGCATTTCTTTTATGTAGACCTGGGAAAGACAACAGTTGTCAGTATGTAGTCCTAAGGGTTCTAACTCTCTGATTCACTAAGTATTGAGACAGCTAGCGGCCCAATTTTTTTCAACTAACCGACACATTTAATCAAAGAGGGTGTATACTAACTAATCGCCAACTATTTCTCAGAAATAAACAGATTCCAGACATCAGTTTTAAAATCGCTGCCGTCTAATGTCACATGATCCAAAAAAAGATAGTTAAGAAAGAAACACTTGCAACGCGCGACCATTTTCCAAACAGTTGTCTGGAATCTGTGGGTTTTTTTCAGAAATGAGTGGCAACAGTTAATAATTAACAACCTTCTAGTGACTTGATTAGTAGAAAAGTATTTGTTTTTTACATCGATACTTAATTTTCACATGTAAAAAATGTTGCATATTATAAATCACAGCGACCTGTCTACGGTCGCTAAACTTTCATATATTTATGAGGGGGGGTTCTGACTCTAGCCATCCCAATATTTAGCGGATCCCTTCAGACTAATTATGTGTGATACCTACCTGTGTTACAATCTCCCACCATCCCTTGCTTGTACAAGGCGTATAGCTCTAATAAATCAGCGTCTGATGGCCGGCTGGGCAATTTCTTGGCATCTTCTGCAGCTTTTTCAAATGCCTACAAAAATTGTAAAAAAATCTTTTGATTAATAAATGTATATAAAATGGTACTGAAATCTATGTACAATCTGAGAATCTCCAATTAATTAAGAAGTGCACAATGCATTATAACACCTTTACTTGTCAGTGATCACTTAAGAAATTATAAAACCTTCACTTTTCTGTGACTTTAGAAATTAAAACACCTTTACTTGTCATGATCAGTGACTTTAGAAATTAAAACACCTTCACTATTCTGTGACTTGATGAGTTTCCAATACATTTGGTGCTTTGTTTATACACTAATTATAAAGGAACCTTTTTTATGTAATAAACATTCAAATTCCTTGTTATATAATATAATGAATATCATTAGTCACAATTTGGTATTAATTTTCATGTTGAATAAAAATGAATTTGATTGAAATGGAATTTACACAACTGAAAACTATTAAACTGGCTTGCTCACCAGTAAATATTTCTATCCCAGGATAGTTTGTAGATAAATGCAACATGACAGAACTAATTAGTATTCAGTAATTAAGTATCAATTCACTATGTTACAAACATCCCTACAGGGCTTTTTCTGGGTAAATTGGGAAAAGGCCCCTGAGTGAAATTGGGAAAAATTAACGACGAATTGGCAAATAATTATAATACAATGTAATTTAATCAGATAAAAGCAATAAAATGACAATATTTCTTTTCAAATAGCTTCTTTTTTAACTGATGCAGATGTTCAGTTTTATAAAGTAGATCTAACATCAGATTGGGAAAAAGTCCTTTAATTGGGAAAAATGAAGCCTAAATCTCATTGGGAATGGGGCCAAATTTCGGCCCCTGAGAGACTCCAGAAAAAGCCCTGCCCTACCCTTACACATATAATATTACCTTTCTGATATATATAGTAACCCTTTCAAAGGCAAACAATCATTTTAATGCATTTATGCAATTTAATATTTTCTTTCAGCATCAATTTACCAAGTATACTCTTAAGACTTGTAATCAAGTCACTTACAATAAAAGAAATATGTAATTATGCATATATGTATAAGAAAAGAAAAGAAAGACAAATTGACCTTCTTTATAACAATCACCCCTGAAGAAATATATGAACTTTTCCAATTTAAGGTTGGAATAGTTTATTACAAAATTTCGGGGGGTAAATGAGTTAACGACATTACAGAAGAAATTGATTAATTCATATATATATGGCACTGGCAGACAACATATATAATACCTGGTACTAACTTTCTGAAAACTTCCACGGAGAAATTTTACATGCTCAGAATAAAAATAGAATAGGATCAACATTTAGATCACTGGTTGAAAATGTGAAATTTTACAGTTCAAAGTCCAGAGTCCTCCCTCCAAAAAAAGGAAGTGTTGGCAAGCAGGGTAAAATATATGTACATGTACACTTTATTTATACATGTATATTAAAAATTTCCCCTGGCTTAGACATGTATACCATATATGGTGTCAAGGCCAGAAGAAACTCTGGCTATATATATATTTGAATTTTATTTCACAATTCTAAAATCAAATTTAAATACATGTTTATCTACTTCTAAAGGTTGAACTTATTTTCCTAAAATACTTCTTAAAAACCGATACCAATGCTATCATGATACAACACTTTAAACCAAACTTTAGAGAATCTGAATTTGACTTCAGTTAATTAAATATGATAAGACTGAATAAACTTAGACTGTTTTTTCTCACACTCACGTCTTCATGGAAATGAGTGAAATGTTTAAATATTTGTTGAATATGTTTGATCAAGTGATGTCGGTATCTGTTTTTGGATTACATGACACAGGTTTGTCTGATCATTGTGACTCACGGCTGCCAACACTCGTCTAGTCACCGTGGGTAAACATGTACACTTGACACCCGTTCAAGGTCCTGGGGTCAATATGTAGCACACGTCGAGACCTATTACTGTCATATACTTGAATTCTCTTCCTAATTTGGAGGGTTACTCTCGACTTTGGACCCTAAAACTGAGCATTTTCATTCATGGAAGTGACCAAGTTCTGATTTTATCGGAAAAAAAAACCCTGTGCGTTTTACAAATATATCCCCCCACCCCACTCCAAGAGTGTACATTTGTACATACACACACACTTATATAATCTATATCATGTAGTTTATTCATGATTTTAATTTAACTCTGCACATTCATGAATTTTTTTTTTTAAATTGGCAAATATGCAAACAACTAAAATATTGTGGACATATTGATGATATAGGGAAAAGGCAAAAATTAAATAATGTGCGTTACATGTATATATTTATACTGGCAATAGTAATGCTCAGACCTGAACTAATCAAATAAAAAGTGCAGCTACATTCAAAATAATTTGGAATTACTTGACCAGCAGTAATAGATCTATAGTAGTATAATAGGAAGAGGAAAAATGATTTAGATATAAGCGCTGTCACTTGGAAACGAACCAACAACTCGATCGCCAGCGCAATGCTCTACCGCACGCTGAACTAAAGAGAAATTCTCTATAGCTTCGTTTGTATTAGGTTTATTTTAGTGACAGGGTAGTGAGGGTACGTAGCTTTGATCATTAATCTGTTGTCCTAGAGATTGGGACGTCCTCGATCCAAACCTTGGCTTGGCTATTACACTATAAGTTAGGCCTATCCAATTGTTAAGAGTAGTCTGACTGGAATTCCTTATGGGCCCAGCCAGTCTCTGAACTCAAGATGGTTACTTCAAATTATAATTAAATATGTAACAATTTACAACCCCGTTTTGGTATAATCCTTGTCTTGAGCATTCACCACCCTTGGGTTGAAATACGGGATCAAGGGTGCCTGTGACTTAAACAAAGGTCGGCAAACTTACAGTAATATATATACACGCGTACAAGTGTGTCTATAATTGACCTGTGGTTGAACCTTGGGATTGACACAGCCAGGCAACAAAATGACTAGTGCAAGTCTAATTGTGAACTACAAGCTTATTGTGTTCGGTGTCGCATGGGCATACAGGAAATGTGTACACTATTTGTTCAAAAAAAAAAATCCCTATTTTTTGTTAAATTTCTGCTAATTAACAGTCCAGATCTCTACAAAAAAAAAGCACACACATAACTTTCCGATTCCTAGACTACAGATTATGTTGTGGGTTCAAATCGGAAAAGTTTATCCTGAATACAATATCAGTCACATGAACATGTGGCCGCCAGTTGTCTTATTTGTTAACTTCATTGCAAATCAACCAAACTATGCCTCCCCGATGATAAATAGGCCTATATACATTGTATATGTCTAGCATCTGATCAACGGACGGTTCCCCCAAGCAAGGTAATTTACCACCACGCGTTTGCTGGCGATGCGAGACTTTCATAAATGCAAAAAGCGCAGTTGATGTTTTTTTTAGTAAATATATAATCTAAGTACAAAGTTCAGAGTGTGTACTTACATCAGCCATGATTACAGGTTTTACTGTTCGTTTCAGTGCACAGGTAGGAGATTGCTACGGTCCACGCCTTCCTCACGCTACAAATGATATCACCACGGGTAGCGCCCCCTAGTAGTATACGACGCGAGTAAGATGAGGCCAAACAGGGGTAATCATATAATTTACTATAAAATCACTTTCTTTGTAGTTGCCGTCAACAATAATCGGGATAGTTTGAATTTGACAATTGAAAGATTTAATAGTCTTTGAGTATGCACACCCATCCGACAACGTCATCACAGTTCTGTCCAAACATGAGCCTTACATACTTGACAAGGAACTTATTATCATAAAACGATATCAGCAGGTAATGAAAGTTGAAATATTTGGCTAAGTGATTCCCCCCCTGGCAGTATGTCTCACTTTCTCTAATGATATGAATTGATATAATCATGGACGTATACATGACACGTTTACGTCCCTGATATAATATGCAGTTGAACAAAGAAAATGGAGGCTTTCTACGCTGTGTTCACTCACATAACTTACATGTAAATAATACTAATAATTAACTGAAACTCGGTGATATAACATAAATGATGTCTAGATCTACATGTGAATTATGTAAATTCAGAGACGTATATTTATTATATTTCGTATATTGTTTTATATACGTCTCTGGTAAATTAAAGCAATTTACAAATGAAGATAATTTCCGAGTTAAATCGAAAGGTCAACCGGTCAAGAGTCGTTGAAAACTAAATTAGCATAATGGCATATATATAACACGTCTGAGTCTCTGAACAATCGCAACATAGAGATATTTATTTAGGAAATAATTCTAGAAAAGAAAAAAAATACAATATACCAATCTAATTAATTGAAGTCTTTACATATTTTGTACCACAAAAACAAAACACAATAAACAAAAATATGTTTAAATGTTATATTTTGGCAGTTCTAGGAAAGTCATTATATTACAATAAGTAAATTACTAAAACAAACTGCTGTAAATATGAAAAATGTGTTGGTTTTTTTTTATCTGGATATTGTACAAAAATAACTTCCATACTTTTAAGTAATATTAAAACTTTTCAATGCCAGTATAAGTAAATACTAGCCAGTTTGTGTCAGTAGTCATATCACTGTCCTTGACAATACAATGCTGATAGCAAATGTAATTGTCTGCATTTAATTAAAATCACTCACACTGGTTGTAAATGTCAACTAAACTAAATAAACCAAACCAAAAAATAAATAAACCAAACTGCCATGTAGGCACAGGCCCGTGCTTGTACATCATTTTTCCAACGGTACATATACATGAATGTGTATTGAAGTCGAGAAATTTCGTAATTCGGCTAAAATTTTAAAACTCCACTGTTATTTTTACTCTTTTTAATCGACTCGTCAGATAAACTGACAAGGCTGCAGGAAAATTGTTAATCATATAATCATATGCCACATCGGGTTTTATCATATAACTGGCCCACCCCGTCATGTGATACGACCATGTCATGAATATGGTATCATCGGCGTGGCAAGTATGGATTTTTTTTTCAATTAACCAATACCTTTACGGTACCGTCTTCTTTCTGCACTAATAGAGTGTTTAGGAAGGGCATTGTTCCGTTGATTTCTTTATCGCATGTAAATTTGATGTTGTTAGTAGTACAGTATATATGGTGTTGATGTGTGTGGCTAATTCTTTCTGTGGCCCGTTCTTAAATTGATTATCTCAAGTATGTCGTCAACATATCGTTTCTACATTTCTTTACATAGAGCATACACGTACTTTCCAACTCGAAGAAAATGTTTACAAAGAAGCGAGATTTCTAACTACAGCTTTACCCTAGTCGAAAGCGGCAAAATCATATTACATTATGCCACAGACTTAGATTAATCTAAGTCCGTGATTATACTTATTGACGGAGATGTGTATGTCACACAGATGACTTTTATGTCTTCGTTATTACTTACTGACGAGTAAATGACTTAGAAACGTATGGATATTGATTTTGTTTTCACGACATCATTGAAGTAAAACATATCATCGTAGTTTATTTTCACATTAATGATTTGAATATGATACCGACCAAATGGCATCATTTAAAATCAATACTAATAAACGCTCAGAGGGGTTGCACATTAAAATACATTGTACCTCCAGCAGGGGCTGCAGTCGATGATTAGTACATCAGTACATTATACATGTACAGTGTATTATATTTATAGATTTAGTTAAGATTAACTGATATCAGCAATATTCAAGATGAAATCTTACGCGGTTACCGGTACAGCAACAGTTAAAACACGCTGTTTGTAAACACGCGTCCATTTCGAACCGTCTTCTACCTTCGGTTTGTTGTTGAAGTGGGCCCCACCTGAATTATTTTCAATTCTTTGGATTTTTTTGTCAAGAGTTTCTTGTTAGTTACCGCTCAGGTTTACTTAGTTTTAGGCTTATTTTTGTATGTTTATCAGCTGGAAATTTTTCAGAAATTTTCAAAATCACGAAAATTTCCCTGAAGTTACGTATATATATTGGGCCTTTAATCAAATGGTATAGGGTCACTATTTACCTGCCCAACCACGTGGGTTTTCTCCCACAATAACATCCTGCGCTAACATCCGGGCCCACGTTAGTGATTAATATTAATATAAATTGGATAACTTGTTTCATAATTGTTGTAAAATAAATAAATTTTATTTTTAATTAATAAAATAGGCGATCATTTAACAGAATGGCTAAAGTCTGAGTTCAATCACAGATGCTTGAATTTCTGTCAGTATATATAAAAAAACAAATGTTTATATATATGGAGCCGCGGCCCATTACAGAATGTAATGCCGTTACATTACTGTAATGGGATGTTCATTTCACACATTTATTTTTATTATTTACTGACAGAAACTCAAGCAACTGTGGTTCATTATGTTCAACGTTCTATTAATAGATAAGGTTAATATATAAGACGCGTCCACACATGTGCCGCGTGAGTCAGTAATGAAGAAGGGTTTTGACATATATGTGTCATTGGTTACATATCTATCTGGAGAACGTTAACTAAGCCTTTAACTTTCAAGAATAAAGTTTTTAAAAAGAATCTGTATTTGCATTATCATTGGTTTGTTCACAACCCAAAGTAAGGATTTAACATTGCGCAATCCATATATTTGATAGAACAAAAAGAAACCATGCTCAACGAATTTTTGGCGCTGTAGAGAATTTAAATTGCACAACACAAGATTATTACCTTGATGATTACGGCCAGATGAACAGTACAGAAGATGGTAAATAACTGTTTTTTAAACGGACTACACACTTTCATCGTAACCTAGAATGAAGCATCAATTTGACCTTTCCAACTGAATTATAATGATGCGATTATTCTGTTTAAAAGTCTTTATGATTAGTGCTATACTGTATCTTATTGAAAACCATACTTAATGTACACATGTTGGCATCCCATCCAGTCACTTTAACAAAGTGACATAATTAAACTTGTTTGGAACAGAGACGTAAAATGTATAAAGCCATGGTTTTATGCGTCTGTGTTACGCCGGTCGAAACACCGATGTAATTCGGTGTGTGTATCGGCGTTAAACTCGTAAGCAAGCAAGCAAGCGTCTGTGTTTGGAACAAGCATTTCCATTGGCTATTATGTTATCAGCCCAAACGTAAAAAAAATAACGTCGCCGTTTATAACGTTGCTTTTGATTGGCTGTTGCAGCAGAGTAATAATTTGTAAGAAGAAAACAAAACTACATCGATAAAGTGAATTTTCGTAAGGTATTGATTAAATTATAAGGATTGACTTGAATCTATTTTTTCTGTAATGGGGTTATAACACAAAAAACGGAGTTTATTTAGAGTATACTCCGGCTTCCATAACAAATAGTACATCCTTTCTGGGAGTAGGAGATATTTATACAGGTTAGTTTGCACGTAAGGACAGAGAGACGGGACCAGGGGTTAGGAAGGGCTACAGGCCAGGGCGTGTCAAGATACAGGAGCTTTTTGATTTGACGAAAATTAATGTCCATGTCTTGGAAGTAATCAAGCTAACTGTAATAGGGTCATTTTTAATGTCATTTGTCCGTTTATAAAGTAACCGTATCGCGTTGCGCGACATTTGACCGTTGCGTCATGTACTGTGAGTCTACCTTATATGTATATGTAATGTCCAGTTTACCTATGTGACGTAATCATTATATGTGTCCATGTGGTGTCTTTTGTGGTCACTTTGTTAGGGTTTGGCGGGGAAATAAACGTAGCCATTGTCTACGGACGGAGAAAATATTCTGTAGCCGTCAAGACCATTTTTAGTATTTACAATTGTCCTGGATATTCCAGATGATATTCAATAGACCCTTGACCCATTGTTAGGGGTCGTTAACTACGTTAACGTTAACAAACCAAAATAAACAACAACTGGAACTGACATGATGTGTTTGCCCTCATTTTTACATAACTGTTTTGTGATATTGACTATAACAAATATCCGAGACACAACGCGTTGTACTGCAAGTTCGTACATTATATTACTGTACGCTGATATAATATTGTATCACTTCAACATGTACTTGTGACGACAACCGGTCAATCAGCCATTCCCGTTCCAAGCTGAACGTCTTGCTGGTAATGATAACTATCATTTCAAAGACTTTGGGACAGAACGTCTTTCCAAGGTGGGAGACCAGTCAATATTTAAATCAAAAGTGAAATATTGTTATATAATTTAATCTTGTTTGAAACAAGCATTTTCATTGGCTCAAAAAACATGTTATCAGCCCATAACGTAAAAAATGACGTCGCCATTTATAACGTCGCTTTTGATTGGCTGATGCAGCAGCGTAATGATTTGTAAGAAAAAAGAGTCCATCAATAAAGTTAATTATTGCAGGGTATAGATCAAATTATAAGTATTAACTTGAATCTATTTTTATGTGATGGGATTATAACACAAAAAACTGGAGTGTACTCTCATCATAAACCGCTTCGCGGAAGTTATAATTAACTTCATACGATGTTTTGTTATTTTTCAACTACATGTATGTATGGGTTTTGATACAATTAAAATCCTCAAAATGCAATATTTTTGCAGTCTCACTTGTTTTAAGTATACAATTCAACAATATATTTCTTTCTTATATTTTTGACAGTGGATCAGTGTATTAATTCCATTCAAATGTACAAATGAAAGAATAACAACTTTTATTCATTTTTGAACATTATAAAAAATAGACCCCTCCCTTGACACCTCCCTGCAACTTCCAGGACTTTGGTATTTTTGAAATAAAAATGCAAATGTCACCGATAAGTGGACTTTCTAAAGGAAATTGCATCAAATGTGTTCATTTTTGTTGGTTAATGGCTTAATATGTACAAAGTTTGTAACAAAGCTTTTAGATGGCGGTGTATGTTGGCTTTGTCCATCGATTCGGAGAAAAGTCTTTCTCTAGCCATCAGTGGTGCATGTACCGCTCCCCTGTTCTCGTCTTCATGGACCTAGTGTAGCTCCAGAACTCCAGTTTTTTTTTATTGGCTTCCCATCATTCTTACCAACCGCAATAAGTTATTTCTCCACATATTTCCTGTACGCTAAATACGTATAACCCTCTGCAGTCCTGCGTAAGTTTGATGTACATTTCTCTCATTCAAACATAGTTTAGTGATTATAACAACCAAACGGATGAGACATAAGTTCTCACAACTTACTATATATTGACTTTCTCCATGGAAACATTTGTTTATTTTGCTATGTATTCTTTGTATTTCCAACTTTTTTCAAAGAATTTTCCTGATATTATATTTAAGAATCATGTTTGATGAGATTTTGTATACGTATAGAGATTTTTTTCCAGCTTCAACTCATAATATTTGCACGGTTTTCCGTTGTATATGACCAAAAAGTCATAATTTATTTACAACATCCATTTTTGGACGCCATTTTGACGTCATTTTGGTAACGTTATATCGAAAAATGTCATCACATGGAAATTATCAGTGTTGACAATTCTGTGTTGTTCCATAAAAACATGACGGAAAAGTCAACGAATATCATGAGAAGATATTATGGATCAATTTCTCTGTACAAAATGACTAAATATTGTCAAAATCCACCCATAAAGTCAGGAAAAATCATTTAAAAGGTTTGGAAAAACAAAGAATATATTACAAAATGAAAAAAAGGTTTCCATACTTTTGGCACGGTACTGTAATACTCCATAGTGCAAATAGCGAAAGTGTTTAAATCATCTTGGTATAATATCCTTGTGGAACATTATGAAAATATTAGATATAAAGTGCCTGACCAGTGAGAGTAATATCACGTTTATCTCCCCTTCCCACAAAATTTAGAAAAACTGTCAAAAAGATTTCAATGGCCGCCAAGTAGCTTCATACGAAAATGCTAAATCTAAATGAAGTGGTTTTTGAATGAATTATTTCCAATATGAGGCGATGTTTATTACATATGTAATTTACATAATTCCGGTACATAAAACAAAATATAGGGACGGTTTTTCGTTATCTTGATAGAAACAATTAAAAAAATATAAGGATTGATCTATAACTCGGAGTACAAACAGCTAAGTGTTTTAGATACATCTTTATTGTTCCTGTTAAACAATATTATATAAAATACAGACGTATGGCAAATGAAAGTAAAAGTAAGTTTATTTTCACTATAGCCCCTAAAATAAAAAAACACAACCAAACAAACAAACAAATAACAGACGGTTCAATGTTCGTTACTATCTTAAAGGCCCAATATACGTAACTTCAGGACATTTTTCTTGATTCTGAAAAATTAAGGAGACAAATCCAGTTGATAACCATGCAAACATTAGCCTAAAATGAAGTAAACTGAGTGGTAACTAACAAGAAACTTTTGACAGAAAAATCCAAAGAATTGAAAATAATTCCGGTGGGGCCCACTTCAACAACAAGCCGAAGTTAGAAGACATTTCAAAATAGACGCATGTTTACAAATACCGAGTTTCAACTGCTGTTGTACCGGTTACCGCGTAACAATTCATCTTGAATATTGCTGATATCAGTTAATCTTAACTAAATCTATTGATATAAAAAGTTATTAGGCTTGATTTTCGCTTCAAGTTTTGCCGAAAGTTACGTATATTGGGCCTTTAATGAGAATTCTTGTCTACGGAAGGGTGAGTATACTTAAGTTGTAATAAAGCATGGCAAAAAGTGAACTTGTTTTGCATAACTTATGTTATACATAAAACAGGGTAGCAGACATGGGTACTTTTTAAGTAAGTTTGATCTGAATAATACAGAATATGATTCCGAATCGTATAAAAAAACTCCGACAATCTGATTAAAATACAGATCCATACTATTCCGAATACAAACATTTCTGTTCTATCATTTTGACAAAATACGAAAGTATGTAAAAAGTGAAGACTGACCAGCACGAGTTATATCATTTTTATAGCCCTATCTTTGTATATATTACAAATGTTACTTGTTGAACAAGAATACTTTTCACATCCAAAGCATTTAACTAGTACAAGTATATCAGTTCTAAGTGTTGTTTCACTATGTAGGGATATCATTTTTAACATCCATATTTCTGGCTTTTTATTGAATCAAAGAGAAACTTTCACCACACATTTCTTTAATTTATACTGTCGAAATTCAATGCATTTTAATTTTTAAAGATGTTCTTTCCGTGTGGCGACAATATCTATTGTACGCATAGGGATGAATGGTAAAATCGGTTATTGAACCCTGATAAATGTCCCTTAAATTAACGATATCAAAGAATTAGAAAACGTCTTTGGTAAATAATCAATTCTAAAAATATGTTTGTTTAAAAAAATAACCGAATTACTTCATTTGATAGACAAAGATTATGCCTTCATAGTCTCGGAGATAGCCAGGAAAAATCTCCTTTCTGATATTTTTCCATCTCCCTTCATTTTCTATTGTGTCCATCAAGGCTTCGAAGCGCCCGTTATACTCCTCGACCGTATTTAGGTGAAATGGGCTCGTCACCATGACAAAGTAACCACCTACAACAGCAAAATCGTGTGTAGTTAGTAACTAACAAAAATTGGCATTGAGATAAGAGGTCCAATGATCCTGCTTCGCTTACATGGTATACATCTAACACGCATTACTCAGTATTGTAGCCCCAGTGGTAAAACCCAAAGGGATAACCGTAACTGATTGATTTATGCGGACCATCTAGGCAAGACAACGCCAGATCCATCTGTAAATATAGACTAATTTAGGTGAGAAATATACACAATCCAATTAATTATTGAAAAAAAGTCCTTCCACCGTTTTGGCATTATTTTGCTGGTAGACATTAAGTCTTCAATTAAAATCCTCTAAATGCTTCAAGGAATAAATGGATTTTAAATATATTTGTGGTATTATTTTTCTGATACACATCAATTAATACTTCAATAAATACCATCTTAATACTTCCAGGAATTAATGGAATTTTATAAATGGATATTTGATATATTTTTAGTACATTACCTGGTTTGACCAGACGTACGACTTCCCGCAGACAGCCACAAGGTAGGTGCATGTTTGTACAACCTCCACATATCACGAGGGCATCATAGGTATCTATTAGACGTAAAAGTAGAAGGCTATGTGTGGTTTGTTAAGGTTTGTACTTACGCCGACTCGATTGGGAAAGCCATACACACGTTCTAATCAAATTTTTATACAAAACAGATCAAAATTTACGTTGTTGTCCTTAGTCCCTTCTTTACTTCTTTTGCTATTCCCCTCTCTGTAAATCTAGTTCTGTTTTACTATAGAAATTATATATCAATATATTTAGGCTATTTCGTGACATATCAACTCTGTAAATATGAATGTATTTGTGAAGGAAAGGACGTCAGTAAGTTGAAATAACTTTTGTCCAATCCATTTGTGTTATGTTACAATAAAATTGATTTAAACTAATTAGACGTAAAATGTACCTTAGGAAATTAATATATAGAGTTACAAGGGTTATCGGCATCACTCCTATACATATATTTTCTTAATTATCAATATAATTGTGAAACTTTACAATCCCATCTGCATCGGTGCGCTTTCATAACGTTTAAATGTCTTGGAAACATATTCGAACTTCGTAACTTCTCAATGTCGGCGGCATCTTTGGAAACCCACATGATTCAAAGACTGTACTTACGTTTTTTCCTGTGGGCTAGAACATACGGCAAATCTCGTTTTCGTACAAAAATAGTTGCCAATCATACTTTTTCATTTCAAACATTTTATTGACATGCATCAATGGGATTAGATAGGAGGCTGATAGCCTATAAAGTCTTCTCCCTGACAAAAACCAAAATCATACTGTTTCTTCCATCGTGACTACACAATACAATACAACATACGGCAAATTTCGTTTTCGTAAAAAAAAAAGCGTCGCCAATCATATTGTTTCTTCCATCGTGACTACACAATACGATACAAACCAACATGGCGGTGGTATCACCTGCCAAGAACACCTATAGATTGTGTTTGAAAACATTAAGGACAATAAGTCCTACTGGACATCGATATCGAGTAATGTCTACAGAAATATACCAAGGTAAAATGATCTAACCGAGTGTCACGAAAACGACAATGCTGATTGGTCGAAATCTCCGAAAAGACTTCTATTCGGGAGAACCGTTCTCAAGTTTCAAGCCAACGGGGCACGTGTAAACGTATGTGCAGTGTCACATGGTTTCCGACGATATGTTGGCGAGACCGTGGAAAAACTTCGAATTATCCGAGTACTAAGTATTAGAACTAGAGTTAAGCTAATTGGAATAGTTAATATGAATTTTGAATGGAACCGACGAAACACTTCGAGTTAAACTTCCAGCTATGCGAGTTCGACTCGTCGAGATAACGATCATAAGCTTTACAATACATAATGCTGCTTGAAACCCACTGATGAATTGTTCTTAAACTCACCTGGTGCGATATCAAGTTCTTTCTCATCAAAATACGAGCAGATCATATTTTGGTAGACACCCTTTGCCTTTGCTTTATCCAACATTCCTTGGGACGGGTCTAACGCATCAACTCTGACAAACCCATGCTTAGCCAGCTTAAATGCCAAATAAATGCAGGTGTTAATAACAAATGGTTCACAACAAAACATATAATGAGATACATGTATGTTTGTCAATAAGAAATGGGGGGTCAAGGCTACTACAATCGGTCCTCTAAGACATTTTAAGATACTGAATAGACAAAGAAAACTTAACCCAATTATGTAATCATACAGGATGAACAAGTTTGGTTTTATTTTATTTAACCTCCTAGTTACAGCTTATGTCAACAAAGGACATGTCTCTTGTGTTACGTCGGCGTGCGTATATGTATACAGGTTTTTTTGGTGTACTTGCCTCCCTGTGATAGGGAGGAACTTTTTCTGAAGTACAATGCCGTACATTAATCAAACCTCCTTATCACATCTAAGGCCATTTAAGGACCCATCTCCCGGTGTGTTATGTATGTATATATGTATACAGGGTATGTTGGTGTACTTGTCTCCCTGTGATAGCGAGGGTCAGACGCTCAAATACATTGCCGAACGTTTACTAAGTCTAAGGTAATTGAAGGACATGTCCCCTGGTGTTACATATGGTTGCATGTATATATGTATGCAACAGGATATGTTGGTGTACTTGCTTGTCTGTGATAACAAGAGTACTATACCGAAGGCACCAGCACAGCAGTTCGCACAGTCACATTATTCTGAGAATGAGTGGAGAGAGAAGTTGTTGCATTAACAATAACTATGTTCAAGGACTTCCGTATGTCCCGACCTGGGGATAGAACCATCGCCCTCCTCATCTGGGCAATGATATAGGAGACATATCAGGGGAAATGAGGATTGGTGCTTAGGGAGACATATCAGGAGGACATGAGATTTGGTGCTTAGGGAGACATATCAGGAGGACATGAGATTTGGTGTTTAGGGAGACATATCAGGGGAATGAGGATTGGTGCTTAGGGAGACATATCAGGGGAAATGAGGATTAGTGCTTAGGGAGACATATCAGGGGGAATGAGGATGGGTGCTTAGGGAGACTTATCAGGGGGACATGAGGATGGATGCTTAGGGAGACATATCAGGGGAAATGAGGATTAGTGCTTAGGGAGACATATCAGGGGAAATGAGGATTGGTGCTTAGGGAGACATATCAGGGGAAATGAGGATTGGTGTTTAGGGAGACATATCAGGGGGGAATGAGGATGGGTGCTTAGGGAGACATATCAGGAGGAAATGAGGATGGGTGCTTATTGAGACATATCAGGGGAAATGAGGATGAGTTCTTAGGGAGACATATCAGGGGAAATGAGGATGGGTGCTTATTGAGACATATCAGGGGAAATGAGGATTAGTGCTTAGGGAGACATATCAGGGGAAATGAGGATTGGTGCTAAGGGAGACAGACTTTAACAGTGAAGAATGGAAATGAAAAAGAGTCAAATGTTTAGCATGGGTCATACAGAATGTTCATATCAAATTTCAAGCTCTGTTTCTCACTATTCAATATGCAATGTTTTGGTCCAAACTTGCAGGAATAGGGAATTAATCGATGATCTCTATCTTTAAAAATTATTGTGATGTTGTTTTTTTTTATCTTTTTAATTATACATAAATCTGAAAAAATGGCATGTTTACAGCAAGTATGAAGTCAAAACACTTTTAAAGCGTTTGTGAGCTAATTCCAGCACTGACCCCAATTCAAACTCTTTATAAGCACTGACCCCAATTCAAGCATTTTTCAAGCACTGACCCAATTCAAGCACTTTTCAAGCACTGACCCCAATTCTAGCACTTTTCAAGCACTGACCCAAGTTCAAGCACTTTTCAAGCACTGACCCCAATTCAAGCATTTTTCAAGCACTGACCAAAATTCAAGCACTTTTCATCTGCTGTATGAACTATGTAATAGTATCCAATAAAGTTACGTATCGCTAATGTCTTCTTAGTGACCAAGATTTACATGGCAGTTTTCGTCGAGGAAGCAAAAGACCTTTACTCTTCCCGAACATCTGGTCAGAGTCGCTTTTGATTTTTCAAACGTCTCCGATGAAATAAATCTTTCTTATATAATACAATGACATGTATTGATATTTGGTGAAAATAAATTAAAAATAGTATAATTTGGAATATAACAGATGGAATACCTCTTCGCCGACTAAACCCGTCCCTGCAGCCACATCCAGGATGTGCACCTTCTCCCGTTCGGAATTCCCAGGGTATAATCCGGTAATTTCACTTGCCACCTTAGCCGGGCCACAATATCCGTCATTGGTTAAGTCCTTTAAATAGAAACAATATAAAATTATTGTCAATACAGGCAATTCTAGATCTCTGTTTTATTCTGTTGAACGGTGCCTCATCAGCAGCTGAGGACGTAGAAATACTTAGTTATAATAACATAATTTAATCTTGTTTAAAACAAGCATTTTCATTGGTTTAAAAGATTATGTTATCAGCCCATAACGTAAAAATTGACGTCGCTGTTTATAACGTCGCTTTTGATTGGCTGATGCAGCAGCGTAATGATTTGTAAGAGAAAAGAGTCCATCAATAAAGAGAATTTTGGCAGGGTATAGATTAAATTATAAGTATTAACTTGAATCTATTTTTATGTTATTGGGTTATAACACAAAAAAAAAACCGGAGTGTACTCTCATCATAAACAGCTTCGCGGTTTATTTAGAGTACACTCCTGTTTTTTGTGTTATACCCCCATAACATAAAAAATAGATTCAAGTTAATCCTTAATTAATTGTAGAATACATGTATTTGTATATTTGATACAGAACCCATTGCCTTCCTAACTTGGGCGAACGCTTAATCGTAAGCCCCATTGACGCAATCTGATTAATTCTCACTCAGTTTTACAAGGACCTGACAGCATCCCCAAAGAGGTCAAGTTCTGGTGACCTTTGTCGCCTCTCTAATTGATGGCGTTTGACGCTGTCATCTGCGGCAAGTCATTTCATCACAGCACTGGACATTAACTTGTTGTGACGAAATGACTTAAAGCACAGATAGGATTATGCAAACCTTTTCGCTCTCAAACTTTTAATGCAAAAGGTCGCAAAAACGTGACCCCTATGAGATGTTGCAGATCTTGATGCAGCAGAGGGAAGTTTACGGAACGGGTCGGAGCGGAGATCAGGATATGATATTAAACCGATCGACGGATCCATGACTTTGATTTGCTTATTTTTAACGTCAAACTTACAGGTAAGCTAATTTAGGCTTGAAAAGATCGCCAGGAATTCCAACTTTTAAATGTATGTGCCTACACAATACTATACAATTTATAAACATATACACATGGATATATGTACTGCAGTAGGTATAGTGATGGCGGAAATAGAGCCCTGATGCACGTCTTGGACCAATGGGAGGCTCCGGGACTTATGTATTGATATTGTTTAATTGCTTGACTTGCAGTCGCTGGTTGTGTTATATCCTAATACACCCAGCGACTGTAGGTCAGGCAGTATCGATGTGAAGGTCTTTGAGCGTCCCTGTGCTCCGACACTGATCAGCTGCTGACTTGTGTCGTCCAGGCAGGAATATACGTACAGGTCTGAATTGAGCCTAACATTAGTGTTTTACTTGTATGTACAGGTATTGTAAATTATGAAATTCTGCATTGTGTTTACTAACGACAGACATACCAAGGTTGATACATGATACAAATAATAATAGTCTTGACGTAAGTTTGCTTTTAATTCTTCAGTTTTTATTTTTGTAACAGAAGATCTAGAATACATTATAAATATTTCTTAAGTGATCACGAACGTAAGCTCTCTCCCTTGCTCTCTCTAGTTGTGCTTACTTAATGCTGAACATTATGATAAACATTAAATATTTAACACAAAAGTTTTAACCACTTGAACTACATTTTGGGTATAGTATTAACTATTTCCTATAATTCTTCATGATTTAACTAAATTTATGATATATTTCATAATTTAGACCAATTATAACTTTACAGAGATTCACATATTGTGATTGGTCTCTATAGAGTAAGACTCAATAATCCAAAATGGAAGAGTATTATGCCTTTATATGTTTTGTGTTGTTGTTATTGTTGAGCTTTATGTGTCAATTGTCTGTGTGGGAGGTTATTTACTTACATACTATACATAACAGTAACAGGAAATGGGGTAATGTGCAGGATCACCCAAGGGTGTGCTTTTGCAGTCTGTGGATAATTGATCATGGCTAATTTTGAAATAATGTCTTTAAATGTCAGGGGGTTGTATTCCTATAAAACAAAAAGAGTTGATTTATTTAATTGGATAAAAGCAAAGAAAAAAACAGTTGTATTTTTGCAAGAAACACATAGTTGTAAAGAAATTGAAACACAGTGGGAAGATGAATGGGGGAGTAAAGGTATTTTTAGTCATGGAAGTACATCGAGTGCAGGCGTAGCAATTTTTTTTGGAAATGAAGTGGATATTGAGATACATAGTAAAATTATAGATTCAGAAGGAAGATACATTATATTAGATATTTCACTTAATGGAACCAGGCTTACTTTAATAAATTTGTATGGACCAAATGATGACAAGCCAGATTTCTTTGAAATTATTTACAGTAGAATGAGATTAATTCCAAATACTAAAATAATTATGGGAGGGGACTGGAATTTGGTACAGGACATAGATAAAGATACTTATAATATTGTGCACGAGAGTCATAGACTAGCTAGAGTATTTATTGATAAGAGTATGGAAGAATTTGAATTATGTGATGTGTGGAGGCTCCACAATCCTGAGAAAAAAAATGTATACATGGCGAAGGAAAAACCCAATCAAACAAAGTCGATTAGATTATTTCTTAGTCTCACAAGATATACTTAACATTGTTTCTAGCTCTAGTATCACACCTGGTTATAAAACGGACCATTCCTGTATATCTCTATCATGCATAAACAAAGAAAATATGAGAGGAAAGGGGTATTGGAAATTTAATGCAAGCTTATTGAATGATGAGAAATGGGTAGATTTAGCAAACCAGTGTATTAGGGACACAATTGAAGAGTACTTGATAGATGGGAATTTTGATACATTAGATAATATACACTTAAGGGTTAATGACCAAATGATGTTTGAAATAATTAAAATGAAGATCAGAAGTTTAGCAATCGAATACTCAATAAAACAATCTAAAGAAAAGAAAAAAAAAGAGCAAATGATCACAGAGAAAATACAAAACATTGAGAATTTAATGAATAATCTACCAACTAACCAGCTGTATGAATCATTAGAAAAGGAAAACAGGGCATTATCTAACATAAGAAAAGAAAAGACTGAGGGAATTATCATTAGATCAAAGGTTGCATGGCATGAGAAAGGGGAAAAAAGTTCAGATTTTTTTTGTAATCTTGAAAAACAAAATTACTCAAATAAAACTATAACCGAGCTGATAGATGAAAATGGAAAACAATTGACAGATAAATCAGAGATATTAGAAGAAGAAAGACAGTTTTTTAAAACTCTATACACTAGTAAAATGGCATGCAATGATGACTCGCCTCTATTTAATCATGGGAAACATTTAAACCAGGTAGAAAAAGAAAGTTGTGAAGGTCTAATTACAGTAGTTGAATGTGGGAAAGCACTAGCCAATATGAAAAATGGAAAAAGTCCAGGATCAGATGGGTTTACAAGTGAGTTTTACAAATTCTTTTGGAAAGATTTGAAATATTTTGTATGTAAATCTATAAATTATGCATATAATCATGGCTCATTATCAGACTTTCAGAACCAAGGCATTATAACATGTATTCCAAAAGAGTCTAAAGATAGAAGATTTATACAAAACTGGAGACCTTTAACATTACTCAATACTGACTATAAAATTGCCTCTTCTGCAATAGCAAACCGATCTAAAAATGTACTACCCTCAATTATAAATGATACACAGAAAGGCTTTATGAGAAATAGATTTATTTGTGAAAATACAAGATTAGTATATGATATAATGCATGAATTGGAAGAAAAAAACATGTCTGGCTTATTACTCCTTGTTGACTTTGAAAAGGCTTTCGACTCTATAGAATGGACTTTTATTCATAGATCTTTAAAATCTTTCAATTTTGGCGAATCTTTAATAAAGTGGATACAAATTTTATATCATAATGCAAAAAGCCGAATTATTAACAATGGATATTTTTCTTCCTTTTTTGATGTACAACGTGGATGTAGACAAGGGGATCCCATTTCACCATATCTGTTCCTAATAGGTGTTGAAATTTTAGCAATACAACTGAAAAAAAATGAAAATATAAAAGGTGTTCATATAAACAATAGAGAATATTTGCTTGGTCAATATGCAGATGATGCTTTTCTATTCTTGGATGGTTCTTCAAAGTCACTATCAAATACTATAACTGAGTTCAATATATTTTCTACAGTATCTGGACTTAAATTAAACATAAATAAGTGTCGATTGATATGGATTGGAAACAAGAAATATTCTGAAGAAATTTTATGTCCTGAACATAAATTTGACTGGTCTGCAAAACATTTCAAACTTCTTGGCATAGAATTTTCTTTGGAGTTATCTGAAATCATTGAATTAAATTTTAAAGAAAAGTTATCAAAAATAAAGAAATTGCTCGGAATGTGGTCTAAACGAAATTTGACTCTCTTAGGAAAAATCACGGTGGTTAAAACACTTGCATTACCTCTTATTACACATTTGCTGTATTCACTTCCAAACCCAGGTAAAAAATTGCTTAGTGATATTAATTCAGTTTTTTTAGATTCATATGGGGATACAAACCAGACAAAATTAAACGAGACACAATGATTCTTGAATATGGAGAAGGGGGTTTAAAAATGATACACATTGAAAGTTTTATGAAATATCTGAAAATTAAGTGGGTGAAGAGGTTATGTAATGAACATGGGGACTGGCAAAGTTTAGCAAAATCAAACTTTAGTAAATTTGGTGGGGAAAGAGTATGGAATCTGAAAAAAGCAAAACTGGAGGAAATAGCGAAAAATATAAATAATGCTTTCTGGAAAGATGTTGTTTTATCATGGAAAGAGTATAAAGATAATGATAATGAAATATCCAGTTTTCTTAGTGATGATATTTTGAATTATATACCAGTTTCAAGTTTCAAACAGTTTATTAAATTCCAAAGGAATGGGGTGAAGATGGTTAAGGACTTGTTAGATAATAATTATCAGTTTATATCGTTCAATGAAATTAATACTAGATGTGAGAAATTGAATTTTTTACAATACTTTGCACTTATAAACAACATCCCAAGAGAAAATTTAAATATGATTCGACAACAACCATTATTGAACAATCAACCAGAAAATAATAATCTTTTAAGAAGACTTTGTCAAACTAAGGATCTAAGGTATGTTTATAAGGGAATAGTTGCCAACTACAAACATTTTCCAGTTGAAAGGCAGGAAAAATGGAACAGAAAATTAAATACAAATTTAAATGATGATATAGGTTGGGAAAAAATTTATTCAACAAGCTTTCTGGTGACAAGTGACTCAAAATTTCAAAATCTACAATTTAAGATTCTTCATAGAATATTAACAACAAATAGTTTTCTTTACAAAATTAATGTGAAGGATGATGATTTATGTACTTTTTGTAGGGATTCACCTGAAACAATAGAACACTTATTTTTTGATTGTGTGAAAATAAATAAATTATGGAAGGATTTAATAGCATGGATGAATGACCTAAATAACAACAACTTAATTATTGATGAAATTAATATCATGGATGTGCTATTTCATTGTGAAAAGGGTCCTCCTATTATAAACTGCCTAATACTAATTATTAAATATTATATCTATATATGTCGGTTTAAAAACACTCAACCATCCTTCAACGGTAGCAAAAGTCGAATTATGCAACAACAACACATTGAAAAATGTATGTGTATAACAAATAATACATTGGACATATTTAACCAAAAATGGTCCCTCTTTGACATTTGAAGAAACTTTGGAAAATATGGGTAATTATAAACTCCTTAACAACCCTGAAATGATAGAAAATAATGAAAAGAAATTGTTAGTATGTAAGTAAATCACAAGTGTACATGTGTATTGTATGCCTGGCTGATCATATGTGTACATGTTTTTGTTTTTGATGACTATTAAACTATTTTTCAGTTGTATGTAGAAATTATGTGGTATGTATTGTAACAGAATAAATAGATATGTGTCAACAATTGTTAATGCCTTATCATGAATATTGTATGCAATGTGTATACTGTCAGGCATACAAGGGTGTGTGTTATGTACTTGTGTACAATGTACATGTACCAGTTGGTACCAGTGTGTGAGTGTATGTGTGTACAGTTATGTGTAGTATGTTTGACTCCTGTAATAGTTTTTTGTTATTTCAAATTAAAGAAACATAATACACTATATGTAGTTTAATTTCACACCATGACTGTACATTGTGTTGTGTTGTCTACAATGTTGTGTTATCTATATGTGTTAAGGTTTAGATTGATAAATATATTTTATTTCTCCAGCTTTGTTTCTTCAATAATTCGATAATGTCATTACTTGTACAAGATGTCAGAACAAAGGTTTACTTGTGTCGGTCAAATTTCATCATTCAATCTCTGAATATCCTTAACAATCAGTATTGCTTTTCATGACAGAAGGTCAAAGATCAAGGTCACTATTATTATTAAAAAAAATATAAGTAATGACTGACACAATTTTTTCATTCGATAGATTGAGTTTTCTTAACAAACTTTATTATCAATTCTAGTTAATCTAAAAAAAAAAAAAAAAATGAAAAATGCCTGACTTAAATAAATTTATATATATTTTTTATTATTGGAATGAAAGAGAATGAAAGAATAAATGATTTGAAGTTTGAGAGAAGAAATGCAAGAGGAAGAGTGAATGAAGGGAAAGAGGCCTCCTGTGTGGGGTTACATGTTGTAAGAGGGATGATCCCAGGGCACCCCAACCCTGGCATCCTTCCAAAAAAAAAAAAGCTGGGGAATTAAAACAATTAAAACATTTTTCTGAACCTGAAAAAAAAGGCTAATTTAAGGACGTGTCTTCACATGTGCATGCACGTGTGTTTGTGTCCGGCAGCGGCGTAGCTAGGGTTGTTTTGAAGTGTACGCAGATGTGATGCCGAAGACAGCACCCGAAGCGCTGGGAGGGGATATGTACGGGAGGGGGATACGTCCACCTCCCGGAAGCGGGTTCTGGGGGTTTCTCCCCGAGAAAACAAAATTGATTTCCTAAAGGTCTTTGGAGCATTTTAACGTGTTCTAGTGCCAATCATATTTACTTGAGTTTCTATCAGTAAATAATAAATATGTGTAAAATGAGCCTCACATTACAGTAATTCTGTAATTGGCCGCGGCTCCATATATATAAACATTTTTTTTATATACCGACAGAAACTCAAACGACTGTGTGCCAATTTTCAGATATAATGAATTAAAGAATAAATACGCTCATTTTCTTGTACAAAAGTCTCATTTGTTTTTATTAAAAATGTGTTTTTAATGGTTTTATTTATGAAAATTATGTGTACGCAACTGCGTACCAGAGTATAGAAAGCCACGCCCCTGTCCGGAGAAAGGTCATGTTTGTTCAAGTGCCCCCTTGTGGCGGCATGGTTTTGATAAAATACTGTGTTGAAGTCATCCAGCGAACTAGGTCACCCGGTCACATTATACGGACAACGCGTGAACCAGTACTTAGACATGTCCTGGTTTTGAGACAGAGCCCATCGCCTTCCATCATTAATTCAATAAAAAAAAAAATATTTTTCTATTTCAATCATCGTCGCCACACATTACTTACTGGACACTCGATAAATTGACATTATATCACATATAAACTTTACTGTGTACGATACAGAAGTTGGCCACCAATTGTGTACTTGTATACTCTGCTGGTGAATGTTTTTGTTCCCGAGGTTTGCTGGAGCCTCCATAGCTACAGTTAATCTTATTTGAGTAGTGGCACGGTACATAATATACATATTTTCGTAGTACACGATTTGAAATTATACAGAACAAGTTTAATGTTACTTCAAAATTCACAAATTAAAGGGTTTACGCACCTGACCCTTCTGCTTCTACATTAGTTTAGAAATTTTGGATTCCTACCTTTTGGCCCCTAGCATCACTGAAGAGTCCTAGGAGGACGAAACAGTTGTATGATGCAGTTTTATTCATTTTTTTTGGCATACTGTATCTATTACTAAATTTAAGAGGTGCAGTATATGTGTGTCTTACGTCATCTTTATAAAAAAAACGTTACAACCAAAAGTAGATAACAGCAAGGCAAGTGTCCTCTTACAGGTTCAACGATAAGCGACTGATGTCAAACACACATGTTTAACTTCCATGAAGGTACGTCCTTTAAGGTCTTTATGGCGAAAAAATAAAACCAAATCAAACTCGTCTTTAAACAAAGTCATGTCTCTTTATTCAACAACCTTGACATTTAGCCGAGCCGTAGTTGCTTGAATTTCTGTCAGTATATAAAAAAGTTTATATATATGGAGCCGCGGCCCATTACAGAATGTAATTACTGTAATTGGAGGCTCATTTCACACATATATTTATTATTTACTGACAGAAACTCAATCAACTGAGTTGGAGCATTGAAAGATCGAAATACGTAACACCGGTATTTGCGTGATTGTACATTTACTGAATAATAATCCATTATACATGAGATGATGACATGAACAAAACGTTCGAAAACGATTAATTGATTGTTTGTTTGTCGTTAAATTGGTTTTAATTGGTTTAACGCCCTATTAAAAGCTAGGCCATTTAGAGTGGTCGAATGGTGCACTGGATAGCGCACTTGTCTTTCACCAAGGCGGCCATGGTTCGATTACCCGACCGGACGTTAAAAGGTATGGGATCACCTACCCGACCACTAGGGGTTTCTCCGGGTAATCCGGTTTCCTCCTACAGTAAGACCCTTTGCACGCAAACATCCGGGTCAACAAGAGTGATTAATATAAATTGTATAACTTAAGCTTGTTTCATAATTGCTGTAAAATAAATACACTTTATATAAGGCTATTTAAGGCCCAATATACGTAACTTCAGGGAAATTTTCGTGATTCTGAAAAATTCTGAAAAAAAAATCCAGTTGAAAACCATGCAAAAATTAGCCTAAAACGAAGTAAACCTGAGCGGTAACTAACAAGAAACTCTGGGGAAAAAATCCAAAGAACTGAAAATAATTCAGGTGGGGCCCACTTCAATAACAAACCGAGGATAGAAGACGGTTCGAAATGGACGCGTGTTTACAACAGCGTGTTTCAACTGCTGTTGTATCGGTAACCGCGAAAGAATTCATCTTGAATATTGCTGATATTAGTTAATCTTAGCTAAATCTATAAATATAATAAGTTATTAGGCTTGATTTTTGCTTCAAGTTTTGTCGAAAGTTACGTGTATTGGGCCTTTAATGACGGCATCCCGATGTATGCAATATGAGTACATTTTGCGTGTGTATTTCGCAGGATGTGGTTTGTTCGTGTAAAGTTCTTCGCGAACCGACAGTACGGATCTAATACCGACATCATGGTGCGGCCACCCTGAAGTATACTACAAAAGGCCCCGGACAGAACAGCCGAGCCGGTTAAATTAAGGTGACCACAGTCCACTCCCATAATGCTGAACCTCAAACTGAGAGTAGTAGCTACAATGTACCATTGCTAGAGACTCCGGCACATGGGTACAGAACCCATAGCCTACCTCACGGGGGCTAATGCTCAACTAAAGGCCAAATGTGAGGTAGTGTCAAGAGAGACACTAGGAAGGGAGTGTTGTTAAGAAAGATATCATAAGATCCTAAATTTAGTCGCCTCTTACGACCAAGCAATGGGGACAGCGGCAGGTATAATTATTACGCCCTTGCAGCAAGGCAGGTTTGTTCGTGGTTAAAAGTCCTTTCACATGACAGGGTCATATGAGGACGGTTACAGAGAAGAAACATCGCCCAGAACAAAAAGTATGCAGTAAGGATCGACGCCAGGTAAATAAAAAACGACAAAGTCCCAAATTGTCGTAAACGCCACGTACACGTACCTGATCGTAAAGTTCACTCCAGGAGTCGTAGAATTGTATTTTGTCCTCCCGGTTATCGACTTTGGCGTACGCCTGTGAAAACCTCGTCTCTCTGTTCATTGTATACCTACGGAGACACTGCCTGTAATAGAGAGTAAATGAAGAATTGAAGAATACAGGAATGGTAGAAAACGACAAACACCTGTCGCGTTGTCCATGTCGGGTTGTCCATGCCGCGTTGTGGACAACGCGTACAGTTTGGTATCTTCCTAGGATCTGCATGTTTTTACTTGCCTCCTTGTTTACTTGTCCTTGCGATAGCAGTTCAGTCAAAACGTTCAGTCAAAATATTATGCAACTCAAGGTTGTGCCTTCATCCCTGTTATCATGCCACTCACGGAAATACTATGCCAAAGCCACCAAGCACATGTGTACTGTGGTCCCAGCCGGTCATATGATACTGACAACGTACCGTAAATGCTTAAAACAACTTCCATTTTACTACTTCGGTATGACGTGAACTTGGAACAGAACCAAATACTTTTAATAAAATTAAGCTATTTCAAAGCTAGTCACTAGGGGATATTTCTAGACCTCCTGGTCCAACTTTGTCTTTTGTCTAATAAACAGCAAGTTTACAGTTAGTGTTGCATGTAACACACGTCCCCTGCCGTTAATTTAATTTTCTAAGTAACATTGATTCCTTGATAGCAATGAACAGATATGTTATTTTAACAATAATTTCTTAACCGTTTTATGAGGCTGAGCGTGAATGAAAATGTGGTGACTTTTAGACCCAAAACTCAATCCAACTTTTTAATACCCGATAAGGTAACATTTTATAAAGTTACAACCAAATTAATCAATCGTTTCTGAAGTTACCATCAGGAAATTCAAATTTGATGAAAAAATATCTATTTTTAGCAACAGTTGACCTGACCCCAAGATCAATACTACTCTGCACATGTTCATATGCTAACATTGTATGAAGTTTCAACAACATCCATCAATCCTTTCTAAAGTTATCACATAGAAACAAAACAATTGACGAAAAAATGTCTAGCTTTAGCAACATTGACATTCGGAGTTGACCTTTCGACCCTAAACTCAATCCCACACTATATTACCTCAGAAGTTAACATAGTATGACGTTTCACCGTCCTTCGTATTCGTAGTTTGTAACTCAGAAATGAGTTTGATACGTTATCCTTCAAAGACATTGGGGTTTTGTTTTGTACATGCGCATTAAAGCTCAATTATATCTCTTGGACACAATGGTCGCCTTACAAATTTACTATGCATACATTCTTCATTAAAGGCCCAATATACGTAACTTTCGACAAAACTTGAAGCGAAAATCAAGCCTAATAACTTTTAATATTTATAGATTTAGTTAAGATTAACTGATATAAGCAATATCCAAGATAAATTCCTTCGCGGTTACCGGTACATCAGCAGTTGAAACACGCTATTTGTAAACACGCGTCCATTTCGAACCGTCTTCTACCTTAATTAAGCTTCGGTTTGTTGTTGAAGTGGGCCCCACCTGAATACTTTTCAATTCTTTGGATTTTTTTGTCAAGAGTTTCTAGTTAGTTACCGCTCAGGTTTACTTCGTTTTAGACTTATTTTTGCATGGTTATCAACTGGATTTTTTTTCAGAATTATTCAGGATCACGAAAAATTCCCTGAAGTTACGTATATTGGGCCTTTAAACATATTCAACTATATTAAGGCTCAGCTATCTCTTGAATACATGGTTTGGCTCTGTTTTAGGACGTTCGTCATGCACTATTTCCACAAAAATGAAGTTACGTAAGTTTGATAGTGGGCCATGTAAAAGTTTTAAATGAGCTGTACACGCACGTAACGCGTAGTACGAGGTCAATGACCGATATTGTACAGATATGTCTGGGGTATATATATATATATACGCCAACAAACTTATATACTTTCATAATTACAAACCTAGTTAAGTTTTTCTGCATAAATACTGCATAGTTGTTTAATTTCACGTAGAGAAAATTCCGCGTTATTCTTATAGGGACTTATTCGCGGGTATACAATATCGCGTTTTTCTTATGTGGACTTATTCGCGGGTATATGTTCGATGTTTCAAAATCTTGAAGGAACATAACAGTGACAAGCAGTGAATAGTTTTTGTTCTGAAGCGTGAACGACGCCATATTTGAACAAATATCAATATGCCGAGCCTTTTTTCATTGCGTATACGGTAATTTATTCGCAGTCAGAGTTTACTAAGCTCAAGAAGGAAGAGGTGTAAATATAATACGATGAACGCAGCAAACTATGAAATACTGTACTTCATGCTTACCTGAAATTAAATATGATCTCATTCACATTATCTACCAATATGGTTGTTCAAATTTAGTTACAGATCATTACCATTAGAAAGCAATGCCTAATATATATTTTGTTGTTCAGAGTGGCATAGTTTATAATATAACTACAAATGTAAATGTTCAGATAGTTTAATCATAATACATTGTTATCAGAAACAGGAAGAGTAAATATTCAAGTAATGTTTAATGTCATCTATGTATTGTCATGCGTGGTAATATCAAATGATCACAAAAATGTCGTACAACACGTTTTTACTGTTGTAAGCATGTCAAACGACAGTTAAAGCCATTTGTTTTTCATCCCATGGAGTCCCTTGCCCGACCGCGTGGGTTTTCTCCGAGTAATCCGGTTTCCTCCCACTATAAAACCCCTCACGCACTAAAATCCGAGCCAACAACAGTAATTTGTATCAGTTGGATTACAGTTGCTTGAGTGTCTGTCAGTAAATAATTAATATATATATATGTGTGAAATGAGCCTCCCATTACACATTCTATAATGAACCGCGACTCCATTTAATATCATATAAACATTTTTATATACTAACAGAAACTCAAGCGACTGTGGTTGGATAAGTTGTTTTCTTTCTTACTGTTGTCAAATAAATACATTGTAAACACTATGATTACAAATCACAATATAGATAGACGGATACACATGTATTGTGGTACTTTTAGGACATGCATGATAATATTTTCTGCCTTATTAAGTTGAGCTCTCCACTTCTTATCTCGAACGCTCTACATAATTTCTCGACCGCTCGACATAATTCCTAGAGCGCGATCGACATTATCAAGGTAGAAAATAATAATTACTATGCTTGTCCTAATTTCTAAATGTATCACCGTTTATCAGAATAATTACGAGAAAAAAGAAACCGCTTCTTTATTTTTCAAATTATACTATGAAGCAAATGAGAAGCATTGTATTAAATTGACATCAGCAAAAAAAAGCCCAGTATAACGATTAAACAGAAAACGACTAAGAGTTCCTTGTTTATTCCATATAAAAATAGAATTAAGTGTACTGATATATGTTAAACATTACTTGCCTGTAGATGTGACGTAATCTTGCGTCAATTTCAATGAAGTTTGTGATATGTACATCGTCCTGTCACCTACACCGATTGCTGAAATGCTTATCCGCCGCGCCCATGACGCGTTTGGGTAAGGTTAAAAGTACGAGTCACCTTACTAATCTCGGCTGGAGGGAAATTCCCTTTGGTGAAGCGGTAGGGTGTCCGTCTAAAGAGCGAATGATCGGTATTCCGAATCCCTGTGGGACAGATTTGGTTTTTCATTTCTCTACATCTTACATAAACATTGTATATTAAATCAAGATACAGTAAGAATCTCTAAGTTAATTTTACAGAAATGAATATGAAATCAACACCTAAAGTAATCCAACAGAAATTGAAATTTAATTGGTCGAATGAAAATCTAAATCACAAATAAGAACTTGAAAAGTAAAATGTGAAGAAAGAACACAGGTAGAGATGTTTAATGTAGGTAGAGGTGTTTCATGCATAGGTAAAGGGGTTTCATGTATAAGGAGAAGGGTTTCATGTATAGGTAGAGGGGTTTCTTGTAAGGGAGAGGGGTTTCATGTATAGGTTGAGGGGTTTCATGCATAGGTAGAGGGGTTTTATGTATAGGTAGAGGCGTTTCATGTATAGGTAGAAGGGTTTCATGTATAGGTAGAGGGGTTCTATGTATAGGTAGAAGGGTTTTATGTATAGAAATTGGTTATATAAAAGAAGAGGTTTATATATATATAGATGGATTAAATATAGGTAGAGAGATTATATATAGGTAGAGGGGCTATATATAGGTAGAAGGTTATATATAGGTAGAGGGGTTTTATATAGGTAGAGGGGTAATACATATGTAGAGGGTTTATATATAGGTAGAGGGGTAATACATATTTAGAGGGTTTATATATAGGTAGAGGCTTATATATAGGTAGAGGGTTATATATAGGTAGAGGGTTATATAAAGGTAGAGGGTTATATATAGGTAGAGTGGTTTTATATAGGTAGAGGGGTTTTATATAGGTAGAGGGCTTATATATAGGTAGAGGGGTTTTATATAGGTAGAGGGGCTATATATAGGTAGAAGGTTATATATAGGTAGAGGGGTTTTATATAGGTAAAGGGGTAATACATATGTAGAGGGTTTATATATAGGTAGAGGGTTTATATATAGGTAGAGGGTTATATATAGGTAGAGGGCTATATATAGGTAGAGGGTTATATAAAGGTAGAGGGGTTATATATAGGTAGATGGGTTATATAAAGGTAGAGGGTTATATATAGGTCGAGGGTTTTATATAGGTAGAGGGGTAATACATATGTAGAGGGTTTATATATAGGTAGAGGGTTATATATAGGTAGAGGGTTATATATAGGTAGAGGGGTTATATATAGGTAGAGGGGTAATACATATGTAGAGGGTTTATAAATAGGTAGAGGGTAATATATAGGTAGAGGGTAATATAAAGGTAAAGGGTTATATATAGGTAGAGGGATTTTATATAGGTAGAGGGGTTTTATATAGGTAGAGGGGTTATATATAGGTAGATGATTTATATATAGGAAGAGGGTTATATATAGATATAGGGTTATATATAGATAGAGGGTTATATATAGGTCGAGGGTTATATATATGGTAGAGAGTTATATATAGGTAAAGGGAATATAAGTAGTTAAAGGGGTTACATGTAGTAGAGAGGTTTTTATAGGTAGAGGGGTTTTATATAGGTAGAGGGGTTATATATAGGTAGAGGGTTATATATATGTAGATGGGTTATATATAGGTAGAGGGTTTATATATAGGAAGGGGGTTATATATAGGTAGAGGGGTTTTGTATAGGAAGAGGGTTATATGTAGGTAGAGGGTTTATATATAGGTTGAGGGGTTTTATGTAAGTAAGCAGTCTTATATAGTTAGAGGGGTTATATAAAGGTAGAGGGTTTATATATAGGTAGAGGGGTTATATATAGGTAGAGGGGTAATATATAGGTAGAGGGTTTATATATAGGTAGAGGTTTATATATAGGTAGATGGTAATATATAGGTAGAGGGATTATATATAGGTAAAGGGTTATATATATGTAGAGGGGTTTTATATAGGTAGAGGGTTATATATAGGTAGATGGGTTATATACAGGTAGAGGGGTTATATATAGGTAGATGGGCTATATATAGGTAGAAGGTTATATATAGGTATAGGGGTTTTATATAGGTAGAGGGGTTATATATTGATAGAGGGGTTTTATATAGGTAGAGGATTTATATCGGAAGAGGGTTATATATAGGTAAAGAGTTATATGTAGGTAGAGGGTTTATATATAGGTTGAGGGGTTTTATATAGGTAGAGTGTTATATATAGGTAGAGGGATTATATAAACGTAGATGGCCTATATATAGGTAGAGGGGTTATATATAGGTAGAGGGTTATATATAGGTAAAGGGGTTATATATAGGTAGAGGGGTTATATATAGGTAAAGGGTTATATATAGGTAGAGCGGTTTTATATAGGTAGCGGGTTATATATAGGTAGATGGGTTATATATAGGTAGATGGGTTGTATATAGGTAGAGGGGTTATATATAGGTAGAGGGTTTATATATAGGTAGAGGGGCTATATATAGGTAGATGGGTAATACGTATGTAGAGGGTGTATATATAGGTAGAGGGTGTATATATAGGTAGAGGGTTATATATAGGTAGAGGGGTTTTATATATGTAGAGGGGTTTTATATAGGTAGAGGGGTTTTATATAGGTAGAGGGGTTATATATAGGTAGAGAGGTTATATAAAGGTAGAGGGGTTATATAAAGGTAAAGGGTTTATATAAAGGTAGAGGGGTTATATATAGGTAGAGGGGTTATATATAGGTAGAGGGGTTGTATATAGGTAGAGGGTTTATATATAGGTAGAGGGGTTTTATATAGGTAGAGGGGTTTTATATAGGTAGAGGGGTTATATATAGGTAGAGGGGTTTTATATAGGTAGAGGGGTTTTATATAGGTAGAGGGGTTATATATAGGTAGAGGGGTTTTATATAGGTAGAGGGGCTATATATAGGTAGAAGGTTATATATAGGTAGAGGGGTTTTATATAGGTAAAGGGGTAATACATATGTAGAGGGTTTATATATAGGTAGAGGGTTTATATATAGGTAGAGGGTTATATAAAGGTAGAGGGGTTATATATAGGTAGATGGGTTATATAAAGGTAGAGGGTTATATATAGGTAGAGGGTTATATATAGGTCGAGGGGTAATACATATGTAGAGGGTTTATATATAGGTAGAGGGTTATATATAGGTAGAGGGTTATATATAGGTAGAGGGGTTATATATAGGTAGAGGGGTAATACATATGTAGAGGGTTTATATATAGGTAGAGGGTTATATATATGTAGAGGGCTATATATAGGTAGAGGGTTATATAAAGGTAGAGGGGTTATATATAGGTAGATGGGTTATATAAAGGTAGAGGGTTATATATAGGTAGAGGGTTATATATAGGTCGAGGGGTAATACATATGTAGAGGGTTTATATATAGGTAGAGGGTTATATATAGGTAGAGGGTTATATATAGGTAGAGGGGTTATATATAGGTAGAGGGGTAATACATATGTAGAGGGTTTATAAATAGGTAGAGGGTTATATATAGGTAGAGGTTAATATAAAGGTAAAGGGTTATATATAGGTAGAGGGATTTTATATAGGTAGAGGGGTTTTATATAGGTAGAGGGGTTATATATAGGTAGAAGGGGTTTTATATAGGTAGAGGATTTATATATAGGAAGAGGGTTATATATAGGTAGAGGGTTATATATAGATAGAGGGTTATATATAGGTCGAGGGTTATATATATGGTAGAAGGTTTATATATAGGTAGAGAGTTATATATAGGTAAAGGGAATATAAATAGTTAAAGGGGTTACATGTAGTAGAGAGGTTTTTATAGGTAGAGGGGTTTTATATAGGTAGAGGGGTTATATATAGGTAGAGGGTTATATATATGTAGATGGGATATATATATGTAGAGGGTGTATGTATAGGTAGAGGTTTTATATATAGGAAGGGGGTTATATATAGGTAGAGGGGTTTTGTATAGGAAGAGGGTTATATATAGGTAGAGGGTTTTTGTATAGGTAGAGGGTTATATGTAGGTAGAGGGTTTATATATAGGTTGAGGGGTTTTATGTAAGTAAAGCAGTCTTATATAGTTAGAGGGGTTATATAAAGGTAGAGGGTTTATATATAGGTAGAGGGTTATATATAGGTAGATGGTAATATATAGGTAGAGGGATTATATATAGGTAAAGGGTTATATATAGGTAGAGGGGTTTTATATAGGTAGAGGGTTATATATAGGTAGATGGGTTATATACAGGTAGAAGGGTTATATATAGGTAGAGGGGCTATATATAGGTAGAAGGTTATATATAGGTATAGGGGTTTTATATAGGTAGAGGGGTTATATATTGGTAGAGGGGTTTTATATAGGTAGAGGATTTATATCGGAAGAGGGTTATATATAGGTAAAGAGTTATATGTAGGTAGAGGGTTTATATATAGGTTGAGGGGTTTTATATAGGTAGAGGGTTATATATAGGTAGAGGGATTATATAAACGTAGATGGCCTATATATAGGTAGAGGGGTTATATATAGGTAGAGGGTTATATATAGGTAAAGGGGTTATATATAGGTAGAGGGGTTATATATAGGTAAAGGGTTATATATAGGTAGAGTGGTTTTATATAGGTAGCGGGTTATATATAGGTAGATGGGTTATATATAGGTAGATGGGTTGTATATAGGTAGAGGGGTTATATAAAGGTAGAGGGTTTATATATAGGTAGAGGGGCTATATATAGGTAGATGGGTAATACGTATGTAGAGGGTGTATATATAGGTAGAGGGTGTATATATAGGTAGAGGGTTATATATAGGTAGAGGGGTTTTATATATGCAGGGGGGTTTTATATAGGTAGAGGGGTTTTATATAGGTAGAGGGGTTATATATAGGTAGAGAGGTTATATAAAGGAAGAGGGGTTATATAAAGGTAAAGGGTTTATATAAAGGTAGAGGGGTTATATATAGGTAGAGGGGTTATATATAGGTAGAGGGGTAATACGTATGTAGAGGGTGTATATATAGGTAGAGGGTGTATATATAGGTAGAGGGGTTGTATATAGGTAGAGGGTTTATATATAGGTAGAGGGGTTTTATATAGGTAGAGGGGTTTTATATAGGTAGAGGGGTTATATATAGGTAGAGGAGTTTTATATAGGTAGAGGGGTTTTATATAAGTAGAGGGGTTATATATAGGTAGAGGGGTTTTATATAGGTAGAGGGGCTATATATAGGTAGAAGGTTATATATAGGTAGAGGGGTTTTATATAGGTAAAGGGGTAATACATATGTAGAGGGTTTATATATAGGTAGAGGGTTTATATATAGGTAGAGGGTTATATATAGGTAGAGGGCTATATATAGGTAGAGGGTTATATAAAGGTAGAGGGGTTATATATAGGTAGATGGGTTATATAAAGGTAGAGGGTTATATATAGGTAGAGGGTTTTATATAGGTAGAGGGGTAATACATATGTAGAGGGTTTATATATAGGTAGAGGGTTATATATAGGTAGAGGGTTATATATAGGTAGAGGGGTTATATATAGGTAGAGGGGTAATACATATGTAGAGGGTTTATAAATAGGTAGAGGGTAATATATAGGTAGAGGGTAATATAAAGGTAAAGGGTTATATATAGGTAGAGGGATTTTATATAGGTAGAGGGGTTTTATATAGGTAGAGGGGTTATATATAGGTAGATGATTTATATATAGGAAGAGGGTTATATATAGATATAGGGTTATATATAGATAGAGGGTTATATATAGGTCGAGGGTTATATATATGGTAGAGAGTTATATATAGGTAAAGGGAATATAAGTAGTTAAAGGGGTTACATGTAGTAGAGAGGTTTTTATAGGTAGAGGGGTTTTATATAGGTAGAGGGGTTATATATAGGTAGAGGGTTATATATATGTAGATGGGTTATATATAGGTAGAGGGTTTATATATAGGAAGGGGGTTATATATAGGTAGAGGGGTTTTGTATAGGAAGAGGGTTATATGTAGGTAGAGGGTTTATATATAGGTTGAGGGGTTTTATGTAAGTAAGCAGTCTTATATAGTTAGAGGGGTTATATAAAGGTAGAGGGTTTATATATAGGTAGAGGGGTTATATATTGGTAGAGGGGTAATATATAGGTAGAGGGTTTATATATAGGTAGAGGTTTATATATAGGTAGATGGTAATATATAGGTAGAGGGATTATATATAGGTAAAGGGTTATATATATGTAGAGGGGTTTTATATAGGTAGAGGGTTATATATAGGTAGATGGGTTATATACAGGTAGAGGGGTTATATATAGGTAGATGGGCTATATATAGGTAGAAGGTTATATATAGGTATAGGGGTTTTATATAGGTAGAGGGGTTATATATTGATAGAGGGGTTTTATATAGGTAGAGGATTTATATCGGAAGAGGGTTATATATAGGTAAAGAGTTATATGTAGGTAGAGGGTTTATATATAGGTTGAGGGGTTTTATATAGGTAGAGTGTTATATATAGGTAGAGGGATTATATAAACGTAGATGGCCTATATATAGGTAGAGGGGTTATATATAGGTAGAGGGTTATATATAGGTAAAGGGGTTATATATAGGTAGAGGGGTTATATATAGGTAAAGGGTTATATATAGGTAGAGCGGTTTTATACAGGTAGCGGGTTATATATAGGTAGATGGGTTATATATAGGTAGATGGGTTGTATATAGGTAGAGGGGTTATATATAGGTAGAGGGTTTATATATAGGTAGAGGGGCTATATATAGGTAGATGGGTAATACGTATGTAGAGGGTGTATATATAGGTAGAGGGTGTATATATAGGTAGAGGGTTATATATAGGTAGAGGGGTTTTATATATGTAGAGGGGTTTTATATAGGTAGAGGGGTTTTATATAGGTAGAGGGGTTATATATAGGTAGAGAGGTTATATAAAGGTAGAGGGGTTATATAAAGGTAAAGGGTTTATATAAAGGTAGAGGGGTTATATATAGGTAGAGGGGTTATATATAGGTAGAGGGGTTGTATATAGGTAGAGGGTTTATATATAGGTAGAGGGGTTTTATATAGGTAGAGGGGTTTTATATAGGTAGAGGGGTTATATATAGGTAGAGGGGTTTTATATAGGTAGAGGGGTTTTATATAGGTAGAGGGGTTATATATAGGTAGAGGGGTTTTATATAGGTAGAGGGGCTATATATAGGTAGAAGGTTATATATAGGTAGAGGGGTTTTATATAGGTAAAGGGGTAATACATATGTAGAGGGTTTATATATAGGTAGAGGGTTTATATATAGGTAGAGGGTTATATATATGTAGAGGGCTATATATAGGTAGAGGGTTATATAAAGGTAGAGGGGTTATATATAGGTAGATGGGTTATATAAAGGTAGAGGGTTATATATAGGTAGAGGGTTATATATAGGTCGAGGGGTAATACATATGTAGAGGGTTTATATATAGGTAGAGGGTTATATATAGGTAGAGGGTTATATATAGGTAGAGGGGTTATATATAGGTAGAGGGGTAATAAATATGTAGAGGGTTTATAAATAGGTAGAGGGTTATATATAGGTAGAGGGTAATATAAAGGTAAAGGGTTATATATAGGTAGAGGGATTTTATATAGGTAGAGGGGTTTTATATAGGTAGAGGGGTTATATATAGGTAGAAGGGGTTTTATATAGGTAGAGGATTTATATATAGGAAGAGGGTTATATATAGGTAGAGGGTTATATATAGATAGAGGGTTATATATAGGTCGAGGGTTATATATATGGTAGAAGGTTTATATATAGGTAGAGGGTTATATATAGGTAGAGAGTTATATATAGGTAAAGGGAATATAAATAGTTAAAGGGGTTACATGTAGTAGAGAGGTTTTTATAGGTAGAGGGGTTTTATATAGGTAGAGGGGTTATATATAGGTAGAGGGTTATATATATGTAGATGGGATATATATATGTAGAGGGTGTATGTATAGGTAGAGGTTTTATATATAGGAAGGGGGTTATATATAGGTAGAGGGGTTTTGTATAGGAAGAGGGTTATATATAGGTAGAGGGTTTTTGTATAGGTAGAGGGTTATATGTAGGTAGAGGGTTTATATATAGGTTGAGGGGTTTTATGTAAGTAAAGCAGTCTTATATAGTTAGAGGGGTTATATAAAGGTAGAGGGTTTATATATAGGTAGAGGGTTATATATAGGTAGATGGTAATATATAGGTAGAGGGATTATATATAGGTAAAGGGTTATATATAGGTAGAGGGTTATTATATAGGTAGAGGGTTATATATAGGTAGATGGGTTATATACAGGTAGAAGGGTTATATATAGGTAGAGGGGCTATATATAGGTAGAAGGTTATATATAGGTATAGGGGTTTTATATAGGTAGAGGGGTTATATATTGGTAGAGGGGTTTTATAGGTAGAGGATTTATATCGGAAGAGGGTTATATATAGGTAAAGAGTTATATGTAGGTAGAGGGTTTATATATAGGTTGAGGGGTTTTATATAGGTAGAGGGTTATATATAGGTAGAGGGATTATATAAACGTAGATGGCCTATATATAGGTAGAGGGGTTATATATAGGTAGAGGGTTATATATAGGTAAAGGGGTTATATATAGGTAGAGGGGTTATATATAGGTAAAGGGTTATATATAGGTAGAGTGGTTTTATATAGGTAGCGGGTTATATATAGGTAGATGGGTTATATATAGGTAGATGGGTTGTATATAGGTAGAGGGGTTATATAAAGGTAGAGGGTTTATATATAGGTAGAGGGGCTATATATAGGTAGATGGGTAATACGTATGTAGAGGGTGTATATATAGGTAGAGGGTGTATATATAGGTAGAGGGTTATATATAGGTAGAGGGGTTTTATATATGTAGGGGGGTTTTATATAGGTAGAGGGGTTTTATATAGGTAGAGGGGTTATATATAGGTAGAGAGGTTATATAAAGGAAGAGGGGTTATATAAAGGTAAAGGGTTTATATAAAGGTAGAGGGGTTATATATAGGTAGAGGGGTTATATATAGGTAGAGGGGTAATACGTATGTAGAGGGTGTATATATAGGTAGAGGGTGTATATATAGGTAGAGGGGTTGTATATAGGTAGAGGGTTTATATATAGGTAGAGGGGTTTTATATAGGTAGAGGGGTTTTATATAGGTAGAGGGGTTATATATAGGTAGAGGGGTTTTATATAGGTAGAGGGGTTTTATATAAGTAGAGGGGTTATATATAGGTAGAGGGGTTTTATATAGGTAGAGGGGCTATATATAGGTAGAAGGTTATATATAGGTAGAGGGGTTTTATATAGGTAAAGGGGTAATACATATGTAGAGGGTTTATATATAGGTAGAGGGTTTATATATAGGTAGAGGGTTATATATAGGTAGAGGGCTATATATAGGTAGAGGGTTATATAAAGGTAGAGGGGTTATATATAGGTAAATGGGTTATATAAAGGTAGAGGGTTATATATAGGTAGAGGGTTTTAAATAGGTAGAGGGGTAATACATATGTAGAGGGTTTATATATAGGTAGAGGGTTATATATAGGTAGAGGGTTATATATAGGTAGAGGGTTATATATAGGTAGAGGGTTATATATAGGTAGAGAGGTTATATATAGGTAGAGGGGTAATACATATGTAGAGGGTTTATAAATAGGTAGAGGGTTATATATAGGTAGAGGGTAATATAAAGGTAAAGGGTTATATATAGGTAGAGGGATTTTATATAGGTAGAGGGGTTTTATATAGGTAGAGGGGTTATATATAGGTAGAGGGGTTTTATATAGGTAGAGGATTTATATATAGGAAGAGGGTTATATATAGGTAGAGGGTTATATATAGATAGAGGGTTATATATAGGTCGAGGGTTATATATATGGTAGAAGGTTTATATATAGGTAGAGGGTTATATATAGGTATAGAGTTATATATAGGTAAAGGGAATATAAATAGTTAAAGGGGTTACATGTAGTAGAGAGGTTTTTATAGGTAGAGGGGTTTTATATAGGTAGAGGGGTTATATATAGGTAGAGGGTTATATATATGTAGATGGGTTATATATAGGAAGGGGGTTATATATAGGTAGAGGGGTTTTGTATAGGAAGAGGGTTATATATAGGTAGAAGGTTATATATAGGTAGAGGGGTTTTGTATAGGAAGAGGGTTATATATAGGTAGAGGGTTTTTGTATAGGTAGAGGGTTATATGTAGGTAGAGGGTTTATATATAGGTTGAGGGGTTTTATGTAAGTAAAGCAGTCTTATATAGTTAGAGGGGTTATATAAAGGTAGATGGTTTATATATAGGTAGAGGGGTTATATATAGGTAGAGGGGTAATATATAAGTAGAGGGTTTATATATAGGTAGAGGGTTATATATAGGCAGATGGTAATATATAGGTAGAGGGATTATATATAGGTAAAGGGTTATATATAGGTAGAGGGGTTTTATATAGGTAGAGGGTTATATATAGGTAGATGGGTTATATACAGGTAGAGGGGTTATATATAGGTAGAGGGGCTATATATAGGTAGAAGGTTATATATAGGTAGAGGGGTTTTATATAGGTAGAGGGGTTATATATTGGTAGAGGGGTTTTATATAGGTAGAGGATTTATATCGGAAGAGGGTTATATATAGGTAAAGAGTTATATGTAGGTAGAGGGTTTATATATAGGTTGAGGGGTTTTATATAGGTAGAGGGTTATATATAGGTAGAGGGATTATATAAACGTAGATGGCCTATATATAGGTAGAGGGGTTATATATAGGTAGAGGGTTATATATAGGTAAAGGGGTTATATATAGGTAGAGGGGTTATATATAGGTTAAGGGTTATATATAGGTAGAGTGGTTTTATATAGGTAGCGGGTTATATATAGGTAGATGGGTTATATATCGGTAGATGGGTTGTATATAGGTAGAGGGGTTATATATAGGTAGAGGGTTTATATATAGGTAGATGGGTTATATATAGGTAGTGGGGTAATACGTATGTAGAGGGTGTATATATAGGTAGAGGGTTATATATAGTTAGAGAGTTATATATAGGTAGAGGGGTTTTATATAGGTAGAGGGGTTTTATATAGGTAGAGGGGTTTTATATAGGTAGAGGGGTTTTATATAGGTAGAGGGGTTATATATAGGTAGAGGGGTTATATAAAGGTAGAGGGTTTATATAAAGGTAGAGGGGTTATATATAGGTAGAGGGGTTATATATAGGTAGAGGGGTTATATATAGGTAGAGGGGTTTTATATAGGTAGAGGGGTTGTATATAGGTAAAGGGAATATAAGTAGTTACATGTAGAAGATTTGTATATATATTTCACTGCACAACTATATAATATACACTGTAACATAAAAACTCTACAATAAAAAATAACTTTCTTCAGTGAAAACTTTTTTTTTCTTACGTGAAAAAAAGATAAGATATATAACTTACCTTCACATATAACGTTACTTTGGTCTGTTGTCAACTAAACACGTGTTTTGTAAAGACGTCCGATCTCTGCGCGTCCCTTGCTGAAATGCTTGTCCACGTGCTCCTGGGGTGTATAACTCCGATTATATAATATGTGAAGTCATGCATGAAATACGGTCTAGGGACAATCGCGTTTACCGAGACCGACTACGGAATTCTTGCAATAAAAAAAAACATAGCTGTGCTAATTTAACTGAAATTGTACAAACAGCACAACGCATTTTCCGAGTTATCCAATGTACAATGCTATTATATTTGTATTATGGTCACTATAGAGAAAATGCATGACCCAGGTATTCATTTTCGTCAGCGACATAGTTTCGGTCTTTACATTGTAACAAGAGATAGAAAATGCACAGCCTGGCAGGGGTTTGAACCCAGGACCTTCTAACTCTAGACGAACGCTCAACCTATTGAGCTACATGTATCTGGTCGGCGACGATCGACCCGGTCTAGATCCGCTACAATATAATGTAAGGGACTTACGAGAATATGTTAGGGTACTTTCTGATAATGATAGAACAGATCTGGTACCGATTTTAATACTGTTGCATCTATCTGAACTAAAAACTTTAATACCACGAGGAAGAAGGCTTCATTAGATATCTAGTTCGAAGTATGCATATAATGTATAATCACGCCTTAAAGCCTTACCTGTGTATATGTAAATGTATGAAACTGTGCGTGACAGAACGGAAAGGTGACGATGCGGTGAATATAGCATTCTGTCGAATTCTGAACCATTTTTTAGCGCTAAAACAACGAGTAATTTTTGCGTCTATTACTGCCACTATTCTGTGACCTTTGACCCATGTCATTTTCCCCCTCCCGCTCCGGAAAAGCTTGAATACCAATCGCATGATATCTGAACTATTTGAAAGCCTAAACCTAACAGGAAATTATGTTCCAATGGTATTGTTAATAATTATGATGACTTTAATAATCTATATGCGATTTGTAACAAAAAATCAGTTTTCACTCCCACGGCTCATTTAAATATTACGTCTCTGTTTCTGGGTGACCCCTCGGTGTATACATACATTCGTGCTATACCTCTCTGTGCTTCACACTCGTATACGGATCGCGGAATGTACTGGCATGGTGTACTTTGCTGTTAAACTTTGATGATACAATCGCGTCATAGCCAAATACCCTGATTTTGATTTCAATGTTATATTAACTTATACATGTGCGTAAATCAAAATACTTGACCAATTTGTCGGTCGGAAGTATGAATTCGTAATTACAGTGAAAATCTGCCCTCTGGATATGATAATGTTATTTACGAGTTTTAATATTGTACTAAGTATACAATTTTTAATGAGACATTATCACCGGCATAATGTACATATGAAGTGGCAAAACACTTGATTTATTGAAAACAACACTTCTACTTTTCTATGGCGAGCAAAAGCTCGTGGTTTTATAATTACGTTCTCTGTGCTTCACACATCACTATACACTGTTGTAGGGACATATACGTCCCTGACTATAGGTTCACATTTTTGTTTTAACGAAACTTAACCAGAACCTGTATAGTGTACATAGCAATTGACTCAATATAAGTTATTTTGTAGAAATAACACTTATATTATTTCTCTTGTGTGCAAAAACCTTTATGGTGTAAATTCCCGTAATTATGTGCAGCCCTATATAGGTCACGGCCAACATACATGTAATGTTCCCTGCTATGTATATGAACTTGATAATTGATAATTATTAGGCCTAGAGATGTAAGTAAGGGATGGATCTTTCTCAGTTTCCATATGTAGTTTCACTTCCGTGCCTAGTTGTGCCAGTTGAGAGAATTTGAGATTGATCAGATAAACAAAATGTCTGACAGGCCGCCATCCTGAATTTTGACATTTAAAGTTGTTATAGCTTTTTTTCTCTCGAGAGGAAGGTACCTGTATAAATGGATCTTTCTCAAATTTCATATGTGGGTTCCTTTTTGTCCTTTTAGTTGTGCTATTTTGCTTTTAGGGCCGATCAGAAAAAACAAAATAGCCGACCGACGGCCATCTTGGAATTTTAGCTCATAGGCTACCATCTTTCAATTAATTATTTCTTTCTTAAAAGAAACAAGAGGCCCAGAGGGCCTGTATCGCTCACCTGGATAAATTGGTATCAAGGTAATTATGATAAAATATTTCTAAAAAAAAGATGCTATGGGCAGAGACAGACACCAAGAATTATCCTTGAAGTATATCTGTATAAATTACAGATAGGTTAATGGGTGTGTATCTCAACTCACTGTTTTCAAGCTCAACTGAGAATCAATGATAATATCATGATTGTGTTTGTTTCTGTATAGTTTTGAGGTGGAATGTCTGTAAGGGCGTGGCAGACCCTTGGGTCGAATCTAAAATCATATTTGCGATGTTCTCTTAATGCTAAGCAATCGTATATGTAATTTGGGTCGGGGATCTCAACCGTTTAAAAGTAATATCAATATTGCCAAATTGTCCCCTTTTGGCCCCGCCCCTCAGGCCCCTGGGGGCCAGCCCCATCATTTGTATACATTTGAATACCAGCCACCTAGGGATCCTACCACTAAAATATGAATGTTTCACATTGCTTAGATCCAGAGAAGAAGTCGTTAATATGAATATAGCTAAATTGACCCCTTTTGGCCACGCCCCTCAGGCCCCTGGGGGGTCAGTCCCATCATTTGTATAAATTTGAGTCCCAGCCACCTAGGGATGCTTCCTACCAGAGTTGAAAAATTCTAATCAGTGGTTAAGAAGAAGTCGATTGTTGACAGACGGACGGACGGACGGACGGACGGACGGACGACGGACGCTGGACACCGGACGCCGGACGCCGGACAACACGGTATGGCTTAAGCTCATCTTGTCCTATGGACCAGTTGAGCTAAAAAGGGAAAATATCCCACTTTTTAAGAACAAAGAAAGATTTCTATGGTGGGCACCAAGATCTTTTTGGGATCTATTGTTTAATGTTCATACAGAAATGTTGTTTTTACTTTTAATGTGTTCTGATGCACGGGAGATCCTTTATCAGATGTCTTAAATGTATATGGCATATGATTTATATAAGTTAATGGTTTTCTACATACGAAATCATATCTTTTATGCGATATGATATAGAATGAAATAGAACGAACTGTTTAAATTGCTACATTTCATCCGTTTTCATTTGTAACATGCAAGACAATAGTGTGCTTCCACCGGGAATCGAACCCTCGATCTCCAAGTTCCTAGTCGGACGCTCTACCAAAAAGCTAACGGGAAATTCCCTCTAGCTCGAAGCTAGAAGGCGACCTAAATCCTATGTACAATTAAAATCTTGCAAACTTTTATTACCTTACAATAACATACATTTTATTATTGAAACAAACCAGAATATGTCTCTGCCAATGCTCCCGTAATTAATCGTCATCTTGCATTTCGATCTGGATATCGGGTGTGATTTTTTGCTTTGTTTTATTTTGTGTCTAACACACTAATACCGTTTATTTCAGTATATTTCAGTATATATATTAAAATAAACACATTCGCTTCCCTGTAAATGGATCAATATTCATTTGTAATAAAAATTGATATTTTATTTAAATTGTTAAAGCACTGCACTAAATTGTAAATGTACGTAGCTTGAAATACACCTCGTCAATCTAAACAACTTGCATGTTTGGGGTTTACTCTAAATACTTACTTATCCCTATTCTGATACTTTCTGATATCGAAAATTAGTAACCCATACAACAAAAACACTTCAATAGCTGTCGAAATATACATACTATTGTTTGAAGTTTTAGCGTTTCAGTCTTTTCAGTACTTTGATTATATCATTTTGGTCCATATTTTAGCCATTGTGTATAGCTTCGGTATTCTTAACGAAGTGGGTCTGACATGAGCTTTAACTTTAAGACCGCGATCCAATGACAGCGAAATTAAGGCCAGCACTTCCAGGGACGTCAAAACTCATTTACAATGCAAAAGTGGCCCGATAGCCAACGAAAACTTTGAGACATGGACATTTTGCGTGTTTTTGGATGAAATCGAAATAATTTCCGCAGAAGGAGAATACATTTGACGCACATTAAGGAGGTTTTTGAAATAAAAATAATCCATCTTTCCAACGGTACCAAGTGTTTTTTTCGTATGGTCGGGCATTACATTATCGACAACACGGAGTTTCTGGCGCATTTGTCATCTTGTATTTTCAACGGGTGTCGTCTGCCTATATGCACACAACAAGAAACGTTCTGATCAAGAAAAATAGACTTTGCGTTTCAAACGGGTAATTTTATCAAAATTGAATATGTACTTCCGTAAAATCAAGTATTTACTTAAGTCCATTTTATATACGTCTTTAAAACCTTACCTGCAGCGTTCAGAGCCTCAGTCAAATTTGCAACGCTTAGTGAACATTGTGCCAGATGTCCCGAATCTGATCATGTGATTTTAAGCGACATATCACAACGAGGCAAAATTGATTTTACAATTGAAGTAGCACAAATTAATTGCTGTGTTATGAATAAAACGCTATGATAGGGCATATTTTAGAATTTATTAAATGGATAATATTGTGGATTTTTTTTTACACCAGACCCAGTGAAGTGCTGTGGTATACAATTTCCATATTTGAATGAATGTAAAGCATTGTACAGTTAAGGAACAAGATAGGCTATGGAACAAATTATGCTGAGAAATTTTGTTCATAGCAGTGCTGTGTGATATATGAGATGATTGATTATCCCGTCAATTTCCGGATGTTCAAGGTGCCTTAACTAGAAATGTGATTTTAATGCAAGAAATGAAGGTGGGGTCTTTTTTTTCGACCTGGAAAACTTTCGACCCCTTAGCCGTTATGACAATTGAGGGGGGGGGGGCATTTTTATCGAAAATTCATCAACCACACCACACCCCATCCCCCAACACCCCCACCCCCAAATGTGTTAATATTTACTCTGGACACCCCAATGTAGGTCCAATGGTCGGCCGTTTTTCTATCGGGTATGCTTTTGCCGACTGCGACCTCGAGGTTACACGGCGCCCGTCAAAAAGTATCTCGCTATGTCAGACCTCTAACATAAATAACATTAAAATGTACGTCCACCAGTTCACACAGGGACCTGAGAATTTGGGGGGTTTAGATCAATTTCGATAAAAATGTCCCCTCAATGGTCATAAAGGCTAAAGGGTCGAAAGCTTTCTAGGTCAAAAAAAAAAGACCACACCTTCATTTCTATAATAGCCTTTATGAATCAATATTGAAGGGACCTTTCTATCGGAAATTGTTCTTAACCCACAAAACTGAAAAATTACTAGATAAACAATTAACATCCTCGTTTAGGTCCAAAACTAGCTGCAACAAATTTTCAGGTCCCTGTGCACCGGTCAACTTCGGGCGCACGTACCTTACCTTAGCAAGCTGCCGAAAACTTTGAGACACGGACATTTTGCATGCTTTTGGGGGAAATGGATATTATTTCTGCGGAAGGAGGATACATTTGACTTGCATTTAGGAGGTTTATATAATCAAAATTATCCATCTTTCCAACGGTACCAAGCGTTTTTTCGTACCTCATCTAGAAATGTGATTTTTGATGCAAGAAAGGTAAGTGGGGGCGATTTTTCGACCTGGAAAGCTTTCCACTCTTTACCTTTTATGACCATTGAGGGGGCATTTTTATCGAAAATTGATCTTGACCCCCCCCCCCCTCCAAATGTGTAAAATTTAATCTAAACATGCTATTTTAGGTCCAAAACTAGGGGTAACAATTCTCAGGTCCTGTGTTGTATCATCCTCGATATCCAGGGGTTACGATCACCTATGTAATCTACACCCCTGGAATATATCATGGCAAAATTGAAAGCTCCCGGGTCTGCCACCTAGCGGTCGGTTTGCGTTGTGTCCCTTTGAATCACGTAATCACCGACCAATCAAAATTGCGTGTAACAAAACGGCTTCTGCAATGAATGTAAACAAGGAATAACATCTCATTCGGTTGATCTATGGAAATTTCAAGCTTGATCAAATTATACAGCATCAGGAAACGGCGATCGACGCACTGAGTCCTTACCGTAAATGTGTCGCTGAAGATTGTTCTTCTCTGTTTAACTGGAAAAGATCCATGACACAGTCGACACTGTGCCATGTTTGTTTACATTTTTTCTGTCCCATATGAAGAGCGCGTGATCAAATGTAAGGTGCGCTCTGATTGGACGCAGCCAGACCTAGCTGCATCCAATGAAAATTCTCGTCGCGGGATTTACAAAATGTGGTCTATATATGCCAAGGGTGAAGATGAGTGTGCGGATCGTAACCCTTGGCTAGCGAAGATGGTGTTGTATATAAGCTACTCTGTATGTGGACGGCCGTCCGCACGATGATGTACAACAGCAACGCGACTCTGCTGTCTGGAACGTGAATGTTGTTATCTGTGAATGTTGTTGGCGCCCAGATTGCATTCATACTGAAAATAAATGCAATCTGACGTTCATTGGTCATATTTGCATTCCAGATATTTCGTAATACATAAACATGTCATATTTTCCTAAATAAAGAGACATTGGAATCTTCTTATTGAAGCCTGGTTAGGACGGGCATGCCGAGGTCAGTATCGATTTTAATATTAATTATAAAGTTCAAAAAGCAGTGCTCCTGTATGATCTTCTACTACATATAATACAACACGTGGAAGCCAAGTTTTAAATGTACATATGCGTGCTCACTCATGCGATAAAACACTGTTGTGTATACGGAAATCACTGTAAGTGTGTTTTAATAAACAAATCGAGAAATTACATATATTAAGCTACATTTATTGTTTATGTTAATAATGAAAGTGATTATAAGTCAGAAACCAATCGAATATCCTCTTTTACATACTATGCATATGAATCCCTAAACTATGGAAAAGCTATAATTTGATTTAATATGAATATCCTCCGTTGGTTTTCGGCTGGAATCTTCAATTTCAACAGGACAAAATCATTTATTTCTGATAACCTCTTGCCCCAGTATCTCCTTGGTATCCCGGTTATATAAGTCTCCATCGCTCTTTCTCTTCCGTGGTACATGTAGTTTCCGTTTCATTTCGATACCACTTCCTTTCCGAATCGGTAGAACGCAGGGCTTTTCCTTCTTCGATAACGCACTTTTGGCTGGAATCTTCAATTTCAATAGGACAAATCTCATTTATTTCTTATAACCTCTTGACCCAGTATGTCCTTGGTATCCCGGTTATATAAGTCTCCATCGCTCTTTCCATTCCGTGGTACATGTAGTTTCCGTTTCATTCCGATACCACTTCCTTTCCGATCGGTAAAACGCGAGGGGTTTTCCTTCTTCGATAACGCGCTTTCTTGCAGAGAATGTTCTCTGCAACGCCGCTTCAACATGTGTAACTTGAGTAATTACCTGGTCTTCGATATTTTTTTTTTCACCAGCATTAGGGTTAAGAAAAATAAAATATGGTTTACCATTATCTCTCCGTGGGTTTCCCCCTTCCATTATCATTCGATACTATGATCTACCACAGGGACCTGAGAATTTGTTACAGCTAGTTTTGGACCTAAAATAGGGTGTTTAGCTTTTATGACTACTGAGGGGGCATTTTTATCGAAAATTGATCTTAACCCCCCAAATGTGTAAAATTACGCTAAACACCCTATTTTAGGTCCAAAACTAGCTCTAACAAATTCTCAGGTCCTGTGTGATCTACAATGTTCTGGATTAGAAAGGTATACCGGCCTAATCATTTTGATCACGTCCTGTCCTTCTCCGCTCTAACGTTTTATTCGCATGATTGATATGGATATGAGCCTGGCATTTCACCAGGAACATAAAACAACAACAACAACAACAATAGAGTTATGTATGTATTCAGGAGGGGTGGTCTTTTGCTGTCATTGGATGGCTAAATTAAAGGAAGACCGCCATCCAATGACAGCGTAAGGCCTCCGCGTGCAGTGACGTCAAAACTGAATGAATATGTAAAACTTGCCGGCAGGCCGACGAGACACGGAAATTTTGCATGTTTTTAGAGGAAATTGAGATTATTTCTGCGGAAAGAGGATACCTTTGACTTGGATTTAGAAGGTTTGTGAAATAAAAATTATTTGATCCAGACACAGCTGTTATGATCATTACACACGGCTGCAATGACTAGGAGATAATTTTACCGTAGGATATCGATTTTGAGTTTGTTTGAGCAGGGTCGTATATGTGAGATATATACGTCCCTGGTTTGAGTTTGGATTTTCACGAGGGAGATTTTGATGGAGATTGGTTAGTTCTGATCAAAATAAGAGATAACGGCTATGCAATGTCATCCAATTATATATATATAATATATCATATCCGATTCTACTAGGTGCCATGTACAAGTGTAATTAAATAACGTAACTCGCACATCTCGTGCTTCTGTATATTATTATTATGTTAATGACCTAATAATGATACAAAACATTGATTATATTGTATTATATAATTTTGTTAATCACCTTAACATTAATCAGGGACGTATAAAGCTATATACGTCTCTGCTTTAATGTATTTTACATAGTAACAAATACATACATGGAATGTATGACGCAACATGTACAGCGTCAGTGATCAATCGGGAATCGTCGGCACTTTCCGTAAACGAGAAAATGTATTTTCTCGTTTACGGAAAGTGCCGACGGTTCCCGATTGCGTCAGTGATTACCCGTGCATAATAAGGGAGATAACTCTTATATACTTAATTACCTTATCTGGTTCTACTTGATGTAATATTGTAATGACATCCACTACTACTATAATACGCCATGTAACTTCGATATCTGGTTCGACTGGATTTCATATCGTAATTACATCCAATACGACTAGAATATGTCATGTAACTCAAATATCTGGTTCAACTGGATCTCAATTTGTAATGACATATCCATAATAATAATAATAATAATAATAATAGTCTTTATTTAAACTTGATGACATATTGAGTCAAAGACTCGTCTTACATATGGTCAAGTATGATAAAATGTACAGTATATACAACAAAGTTACAACGATAAACTATTACTAGACATATTAAGAGAATTGCACATGTACATGTTAATTAACATCACATAAATATCAGAATATCACAGTAATTAGCTACAAATCTTTTAAAACAATGTGACCCGAGCTTTCCAGCGGTTGGGGAGAGCCCTACCTGCATGGTAGACTCAGGTCTTATTTCAGAAATTAAAAAGATATGATGCTGTTTGATAATTAAGAAGTTAAAAATTCGAAGAAAATACATTGCTTCATCCCATAAAATACTGTTTGGCACATTTCTTAAAAGACAAGAGACTTTTACAATTTTGGACATAAGAAGGCAAACTGTTCCAAATAAAAGGACCTTGATATGTAAAGGACCGTTTAAAAATATTTGTCTTGTAAGATGGCAGATAAAACACATTTTGTGAAGATGATCGAGTTTTTCTCGACTGGATTTCAGAAGACAAAGTAAAATTGTTTAGGTAGTTTGGCGCCAGATTATTCAAAATTTTGTACATTAAAATGGCGTGATTGTAAGAAATTCTTTTCTTAAACGGCAGCCACATTAGTTCACTAAACATTTCACTTGAAGGTGTACAAAAGTCACACTTCAATATGATTCTTGCGGCACGTTTTTGTAACTTTTCAATTTTTGCAATGTGGTTCTGGGAGGCATTACCCCAGATATTTGAACAGTAGTCAAAATGAGTGTTGATGAAGCAGTTGTAATAAGTGAGACTGGATTTCTGTGTAAGAAAGGGTCGAATGCGTCTCATTTGGAAAAGTTGATATGATTTTTTTTTTGCAATAGAAACAATCTGTTTATCCCAGGATAAACAGTCATCAATAGTGACTCCAAGAATTTTTTCTTGTTTTACAATGTCAATTTTTGTGTTATTTATAAATATTTCTAACTGCTCAGTTTGTCTACTTTTTCTTTGTGTTGTTCCAATTAACATGACTTTCGTTTTTTCTGTATTGACACACATTTTGTTTTCATTGCACCATTTCTGAATTAGTATTGTATCTTCATTTAAGTCAGAATTAATACTTTCAATAGATTTTCCCTTGGTATGGGCAGCTGTGTCGTCAGCATACATGTACATAGCTGAGTTTTTTGTAACCAGGGGAAGATCGTTCACATACAGTATGAACATTAAAGGACCAAGAATTGATCCTTGAGGTACGCCAACCGTAAGAGATTGAGGGTCGCTTAGGGTGTTTTTGAAATTCACTGTTTGAAAACGATCTTTGATATAACTTGAGAAAAAATCCATGGTTGCACTAGAACAGCCATATAGGCCTAATTTGGTAAGTAGAAAATCATGGTCAACAAGGTCAAAAGCCTTTCTAAAATCTAAAGATAAAACACCTGACAATAATCCATGATTGATAGAGTCAAACCACATGTTAGTGATTTTGGTTAGTGCAGTCTGACAAGAATGCCGCGCTCGAAAACCAGACTGACATTCTAGAATAAGGTCATAATTGCATAAAAAATTGTAAAAATGTTTGTGAATATGTTTCTCCAGACATTTTGATAAAATCGGCAGTACTGATATTGGTCTGTAATTACTAATTTGTTCTGTTTTTCCTAAGACTAGGAAATGTACTCTTTTCAATACTGTAGTTCATTAATTTGCAAACAATAGGAGCAATGGATTTTGAACAACATTTTAAGAATTTGGGTTCCACATTGTCAAGTCCAGTGGCTTTAGTAACATCTAAATTGGACAAAAATTGTTCAACAAATTGTTCTTCTACTTTTGGTATATTGAAGGTAGCACCCTTGAGTTTTTCAAATGTAAACTTTTTTAGTGTATCTATGTTTGAAGAAGGGCAAGTACTTTCTGTATTTTTTATATACTGTTTTGAGATAGTTGTAAAATATTGGTTAAAAACATTACTAATTTCACCTGCATCTGAAATGTCCTTTTCTAAATGTTGTATAAAATTTGGTGATGCTGTTTTACTTTTAGGACATAGTTTTTTAAAATGTTTCCAGTAATCTTGACTAGAAGTCTTGCATTGTTCTAACACTTCTGAAAAGTAGTTTTTCTTTGCACTTCTAATCATGTATGTAACTTTGTTTCTCCATTTTTTGTACATTACAACATTACCTTCTTGTTTATGTTTGTTTCTGATACGGATAGCTATATTAATATCATCATTCCACCACTCAGGTATACTTGGATATTTAACACGTTTTTCCTTGAATGGTGCATGCTTATTTACAATGTCTAAAAATAAATCCTGAAAACCAGAAATCATGTCATGTATACAATCAAAAGCATCTAATGATGACCATGGGATATTTTCTATATCGTCACGAAAATTTGATTCATCAAAGTGTTTAAGACATCTGTATTTGATTGTCTTTTGATTGTTTCCCTTTGTTTTGACTCGTGCTCTAACTGCACTTATAGGATAATGGTCACTCAGAGATATGTCCGATACTTCAGTATATATAATGGATTTGGGATGTGATGTCCATATATGATCTACACATGTACATAACAACAAGAAATGCAGAGGCCTCCTGTGTGGGGTTACATGTTGTAAGAGGGATGATCCCAGGGCACCCCAACCCTGGCATCCTTCCAAAAAAAAAAGCTGGGGAATTAAAACATTTTTCTGAACCTAAAAAAAAAGCAACATATAAGGTATTGATGTAGTTCTATTACGGTGGCATACCTATAGATTGGAACTACTGCGACCAGAAAAAAAATATATTGTATATAATTCAAATATATCATTCTATGGGAATGGAACATATATAATGATATACTGCTTCTATTCTATTCATACTGTGCTCAGCAGATAGTGCAGATCTAAGGTTGACGTTCTGGAGGTGCCTTCTTCAAGTTTACATAAGGCGGGTGCAACCATCTTTCACGGGTTGTACAGGACAACCACCCAGCACGTCATGGAGACAGACATTCCACCGTATTTGACAAAATTGATTTAGAATAATTTAGACTTAGTTCATATAAATAGTATGCTGGATCTATATGGCTATGTATAGCGTTATTTATTATACGTAAATTGCCCCAGAAGTAATTGATTTCGCCATTAATTGGTATGCTTTTATAATGCGACTATTACAACTATATAAGGTAATCATTTGTACTATTTTTGTTTACTTAGTGTATATGTGTTAAGCATGTGTAACATATGTCACATTTTTTTTTTGAAATGTAAAATCTAAATAATGAAGTTGATAGTTATAGCTCTATACATGCATATATGTATTTATTTCGCCATTCGCTTCTTTGGTTGAAACTCTGAAGTTTTTGATTGATGTACTTTGCATATTGTTTCACTATCATTTCATGTTCATGTATGTATTATTATGTCATGCTCTTCATCTTGGAGGAAATAAAGACAATAATAATAATAATAATGGAGACATACATTCCACTGTATCACACTTTGACCTTCGTGCAGGGTCTTCTTCAGAGGTAGCTTCGATCTGACACAATCACTCGTCTTTATTGCAAAGGTGTTGGCTGACTGATGATGGTGTGATATTTTTGGCACCACGAGAACATTTTGTGTGGAAGAAACCTGAAAAAAATTAAATGGAAATAAGATTCCCATGCTTAAACTTTTTTATGTTTATAATAAATTATCATGTAAACTTGACATAAAAATATATAATTTATTCTGCTACTGCAGTGATTTAATACTAATAATAGTTATAGTGAATTGTTTGGTCTTCAGCAACTTCTGGAATAAGCTGTTCTATTTTATTTTTATCTTGACAAAAGTTTTGATTAGAAAATTTGTATTCTCCGAATACTGTTTTACATCAACAGCATATATGCGAAAAAGTCTAAATAAATTATGAAATAATTAAACACACAACAAAAAAATCAACTACCTACGTTAAAATCATCTGCGTTTTTTGAGGATTTTCGAACTATTTGGAGGACGAGGGAAAAAAAACAGGTGAATATTGATAGGGAGTTGTTTATATAATCTATAGGTGAATGTTTTGCATACTCTAATATTAAAGCCCCTATTTTACCCATATACCATGGTATTCAGGAAATAAATAGTTCTTTTTGGTATTACCTACCACTACCAAGCTTGCCTTGACCCCCAAAGGATAACCATGAAAGACAGCAATCCGAAGCGCTGGGAGGGGTGGGTACTGGAGGGGGATACGTCCACCTCCCGGTGTCTGTCGGTGTCGGCCGAGAAAAAAAAACTGATTTACTGAAGTTCTTTGGAGCACTTTAACGTGTTCTTATGCCACTTTTCAGGTATAATGAATTAAGGAATAAACACGCTCATTTTCTTGTACAATAGTCTCATTTTTATGACAAATGCACCTGCGTACCCGCGTATAGGAAGCTACACCCCTAACACTATATGTGTGTACTAGTGCAGATGACAGATTATTTCCCTTATACTACCATTCTCTCTATCTCGCCTATCAATCCATCAATCAATCTTTATTTCCCTTATACGGAGATAGTTTTACATGAAAAAAAATGAATTTATTCAATGACCCAAGAATTTGAACAGCGCTGCGTTTTCACATCCCGAGTTAACAGTTCATGTGGTAAGCATGGGATGCTTTTCGACTCCAAGATAGTGAAAAATAACACATTTGATAATGGCACAAAAAAAAAATCCTTACGCTCCCACCCCCCCCCCCCCCCCCTCCAATTTTTATGACAGCTGAGAAAAGAAACCAATTTCATTTTGATCTGCCAAATATATTAAACGTTTATCAACAGAATCTGTTTAAAAAGAATAAAGTCTGCAAAAAATGGTAAAAATTGGAGCATTTTCTTAATTAAAAATAAGGAGTAGGGGTAACTTAAATTTATTTTGTGAACAAAAATTTTATTTTAAGACCTTATACTTCCATAGTTTTAAGTAAATATTATTTTTGTCAATTCAACAAACATCTATACAATGTACATATCTGATCACAAATCTGGAAGATATTGAATGAAGTTGTCCTGCAAATGGCCAAAACAGCATTTTCACCTAAATAATGTTTTGCTAATTTTTGACTTAGCATAGCACAAAAACGAGTTCAATACCATATATATATATATTGCTTTTTAAGTATTTCCCATGCGATTAACTCCCCTTTTCAAAAATACACATAAGAAAAACAGTACGTCATCAGAAAATGTTGACTTTTCAGTTTTTACGAGAGAAGATCTTTAACAATTGCCGTCCGTGTTTCATAAACATCGTGATTTTACTGTCGCAAATTATTTGAATGACCAATCAAAGCCGTGTTTCATCTCAAATTAATTAGAATTACGTTGTCGATTGGTTAGGTACAGAGAGAGGTGCTTAAAGTAGCAAAAGTGATAATTAACTTATAGGGGGTTTAAAATTTCTATCTGATAAAAAATGCAGATTCTTATTCTCATTTCGTTACATAGGGATCTGACAACATCCCATGTGAGGTCATGTTCTGGTGACCTTTTGTAGCCTCTTTACTTCTCACTCTAGGTAAAGTTTTAATGACACTTTCATCTTGGGCAAGTCCTTTCGTCACATCATTGCACATAAGCTTAGGGTGCCTATCACGAGCCCGGCATCCTACAACAAGTCCACCGTGTCTTCATTAAACTATTAAATCATGTATGTGTTCAGCACCTGTGTATTTGGTGGGCTGTGTCATGTTTGTTTTAGCCTCCTTACAAAAGTGCAGATTTAAAATGCTACCACACTGCAATCGACCCCGGCAGGGCAACCCGTCCTGTAACAATATACTGACAACTGGTTAACTAGAGGTGTTACACTGTCATAAAGCTCAGCATCAAACATTGAGTAAATCTACCATTTTATGAGACTCTGGAAAGTCTCGGTAATGGTACAGAATCCAAACTTTCCTTACAGGGACAAACGCGGCCAAAAGTGAGACAGTGTCATTGAAGACAATTTGAAAAGACAGAAGAGAAAAGATTAGATTCCAAATATAGTCGTCTTATAATTACGAATCATACAATGGGTATAATCGTTGCCATTCTAACGCTATACCTACAGGACAAGCGATCATAGAAGAAAAAAAATTCGGAATATAAATAAGAAAACCGGACACAATTACAACTATTCTCGAGCAAGGTCTGTTTATTTATACTGGGTCTGATACTTGAAGCCTATATTACTATCATGACTATCAATACAAATAAATAAAACGGAAGAAATGTTTAATATGCCCCGTACAAGGACCCCAAATCCGACTTCTTTACAGCACAAAATTTACTATCACAGAAACGTTTGCTCACGTGCAGTACATACCTTTACTCTACATTATATTTGTTTTCCTACCCATGCCACTTAAAAAACTTTGTAACAAAATATTGTCAAGAGATGCATATCGATATACGGTTAATAAAAACAGGTCGTCCAGAACGTCTACACCACTAGTTATAACCCTCCTTTTCGAAGTCAGTCATGACCTACTACATCTATTTGCATATGAATGTTATCTCTGGTTTTGCTCCTTTGAAGCATATATGAGCTACACCTTTAGGTGTAATTTTACATTTTTCTCAGCTTTGATGATTAAACTAAAGCTACAAGTATAATTTTTGACTGGTGTCTAAACGTGTTTTTCTCTTTTAAATATGATATTTTGCTGCATGTAAAGGTAAGAGATTATCTAAAAATGCATACTTTTTGTTCCTTTTGTTTAAATACAACAAATTGCTTGATTTACTGACAGAGTGACGGGATTAAATATATATAAGCATGTACTTTTGAAAGGAAAAACCAGATATTTTAGTTGTAGTACGGCACTTTTTCATCCTAGATTTTTCGCTGACAGGATGTCCGTGTCGACCTCTGCATAGGATCCTTCAAGAATATCGCTTCTTTAATGGGTTTCATAATCGTGACAACTTTTGCCTATCTATCGCCACAAGTGTACTGTCGACGGACTTTTCCAATTTATATTTTTCAAGTGAATATAAAATGCATTTATAGTTGGCTAAAGACCCAATAAACGTAACTTCAGGGAAATGTTCGTGATTCTAAAAAATTCAGAAAAAAATGCAGTTGATAACCATGCAAAAATAACTCTAAACGAAGTAAACCTGAGCAGTAACTAACAAGAAACCCTGGACAAAAAAATCCAAAGAATTGCAAATAATTCAGGGTGGGCCCACTTCAACAACAAACCGAAGGTAGAAGACGGTTCGAAATGGACGCGTGTTTACAAATAGCGTGTTTCAACTGCTGCTGTACCGGTAACCGCGAAAGAATTCATCTTGAATATTGCTGATATCAGTTAATCTTAGCTAAATCTATAAACATAATAAGTTATTAGGCCTGATTTTCGCTTCAAGTTTTGCCGAAAGTTACGTATATTGGGCCTTTTGCTCTGCAAGATATATATGGTGTTCACATTTAATTATTATCTGAGAGTGTTATGGTTAGAATCTTTACTAAGGTGTTAACTGCCCAGATGTATAAGATTCTAACAACCTGTACCGATCGTCTTTTTACCTGTACCCACCGCGCCTCCCTTTGAGATGTTCACACCTGTGATGACCTCAGGGGTTATTTGTATTAGATCAGAAGCAAATATGAACATTATCAGAGTTTCACAAAACAGAAATATAGAAAACACTACATATTGAAGAGTGTAAGTTTCCAAATATTTCAAACTTAAAATCTAGAAACAAACAAACAAAATAAAAAAAGACGCATCCTTCACACGGGTTTGTGCTTTAGCTATATTCTGTGAAATCACCGACAACTCTTCCGGAACACCTGGTCTCATTCTCTTGTACTTTAACGATGGTCTCTAACAATCTTCCCTTTGTTCCTATTTTTGCCTCTAGTTTAATCGATTTTGAGTTTGGACTATGGTTTTGTTGGCGCTTGTACTCTCTGATTTTGCTTTAATAAGATGAACAACAACAAAAATAGCATAGATTATAAGCCACCAAATAAATTAATGTTTCACCGTTTGGATAATAAGTGGTTTAAATGACAAATTTGCCTATTTCTTCTTTATTATACATGTAGCAACAATAACGGCATGCGCGTTTTCGAAGATCCTCCATCTCTGACCTATGGGAACCTCCAAATGCGAATAAATTCCATTTTAGCTCACAAAAATTTGTAATCTAAAAATTACGTCATTATTTTGAACGATAGTGAATTAGAATGGGGATATCCGGGTCGCCAGTAAAACTCAATTTGCGACAGTATAATCACGATATACCGTCGTATATTTCAAAATACAGTAGGGTTATCCCCAACTTTAGTTTATATAGGGAAATAACACTCTTGGGTATATTTTGTACATTTTAAGTAAGAAATTATTTCTACTTTGACACAATCATCCTTGGAGAAAGATGGAATCAAACTGTAAAATTTGGATTCCTACCCCTACCCCAGGGGCCCCAAAGGGAAAATTATCAAAAATGTTCTTCTTCAGACTCGGAGGTACTACAGCCATTTCTCTACAAGGATAGAACATTCATCAGGGGCTTTGTTAAATTTGTAAATTTCAGTGCCCCCGGGCTTTCCATTCCCCCTTTGGAAGTGATTAAAGTTTACTATAGTTTATATAGGGAAATAACACTTTTGGGTATATTTTGTCCATTTTAAGTAAGAAATTATTTTTATTTTGACACAATCGTCATTTGAACAAGATGGAATCAAACTGTAAAATTTGGATTCCTGTCCCTACCCCAGGGGCCAGGACGGGGCCAAAAATGGAAAATTATGATAAATTTCAAAATAGTTCTTCTCTATACTCAGAAGTACTAGAACATAGACAATTCTTATTATACATACTGTTCAGCATAACTATTGGATTAACGAAGTGTAACGTGAATAACGATTAAGATCTTTTTGTCGCTTCACAACGTAAGCCATGCGTATTCGTATAACTTCATACCTTATAAGATTCACTCGAAAACCAATGAACAGAACAACATCAAACCACAGTTGCTTGGGTTTCTTAGTATTAAAAAAATGTTTATATATATGGAAACGAAGTGTTACGTGAATAACCATTAAGATCTTTTTGTCGCTTCACAACGTAAGCCATGCGTATTCGTATAACTTCATACCTTATAAGATTCACTCGAAAACCAATGAACAGAACAACATCAAAACACAGTTGCTTGGGTTTCTTAGTATGAAAAAAATGTTTATATATATGGAGCCGCGGCCAATTACTGTAATGGGAGGCTCATTTCACACACATATATTTATTATTTACTGACAGAAACTCAAGCAACTGTGATCAAACCTACAGCAGGTAAATGGTTCGTTACTGTATTGATATTGTGGGAAACACAAAATCGATGTAGCATAATATGCATCACGTTGAAAAATAACGCTATTGACGTCGCCAGTTTGAAGACGTCTCCGCACTATATTACGTCATTGTTTACCTGTAGTGACGTCATTTTTGTGGATATGACGTCAGAACCTATTTCAATATGTAGGTGAGATATCTTCCTATAGCTATGATAACTAAAATTAGAAAAAGAGATGTCCATTTTTGGCGCTCCTGCATCGGCTCGAAATCGGCTTTGTGGCAATGAACGTAGATGAACGATCGGCTCCGTGGCACAGAAGTGGTTAAACTGCGTATATTGATTATAATAGACTCATCCACAATAAAACAACGTGTGATATATATGGCGCCTCTTATTTCCCTGGACTATTGTCGTCACAAGGGGCCGGGGCTAGCCTGGTTCTGGAGCACAACCTATGCATAAAATAGAAGTCGACAAAAATGACCCGTAAATCGTATCACTACAATGTAACACGACCACGTATGATTGTAAGGACATGTTACACTTCTTTTATCAAATATGAAATTTACTGTCTTAGTTGCACGAATCGTTTAATAAAACTAAACCAGGTATCGATTAGCCCGAAATTATCGAAATATCACAAACAATTGCCGGGCATACAGATTGGAAAGTAATTATGATATTATAACAGAACCCGGGGTGTTGCCACAACCCTAGGGAGTTACTATCTCAGTTACGTCTTGGAAACAATTGCGATCCCAATCCTATAACCAGATAAGGATTGAAAGTCATTTTTTTTAAACTTTTTAGCACTATGCAAGTTAAAAAAATGACATTTTTACTATAGAACAATTGCTAACTTTATTCATATGTTTTCCAATTAATAGTTTGATACCTGCGTTTGTATATGTGTCGTCATTTAAACGACATTGGGGGGGGGGGGGCAGCCCAGTTTAAATAAAATTGGCGCCAATGCTAATAATTAGTTTGAGAGTTTGACGCATTGGCATTCTCCATGTTATTTGAAGTGGCGGGACAAGACTCTCATTGAACATGCTTGATCTATGACGTCATAATGAAAACACGTGTTACGTCTCGAGAACCATTGCTTCCATACTTTTATGAAAAGGCATTTTTGCTGGTAATGTTCATATAGTAGGCTGCAGCGCAAATGTAAATATATTATTATATAGATATGATTTCAAATATGATCGTGGAAGATGACGTAACACATACATGTGCTGCACCTTTAAAATTTAGTAATAGATACAGTATGCCATAAAAATGAATAAAACTGCACGATACAGCTGTTTCGTCCTCCTAGGACTCATCAGTGATGCTACGGGCCAAAAGGTTGGAATCCAAAATTTCTAAACCAGTGTACTGTAAAACCCCTTTAATTTATGTATTTAGAAGTAAAATTAAACTAGTTCTGTATAATTTCAAATCGTGTACTACGAAAGTACCAAGTAAGTAAAAGCGACAGTACGGACAAATAAATTCTTCAATTTTCAAGGCTATCCACCCCTTTATCAAGACACATAAAATACACGTTACATCACATAAACAGAATATACATAAAACATGAAACAATTTTAGATTTAAATGTTAAATGTTGCATATAATCTCAATTTCAAATAGGTGTTTTTGTTTACTCCGTCTTTTCAATAGTTTGTGAGAATGTTTTCCATGAGCTAGGTGCTCATGGAAAATATTCTCAACTGTATTCATGTGGGCTATACAGGTCCGCTTGGCCTTTTTGCATTCTTGCTACAGCAAACATCTTTGGAGCGGATCAATACAATGGACGGTTTTAAGAGGTTATCAGTGGCACAATGTAAAACCAAGACCAGGGAGGAAAAGACGCAATACTATGATTCCTGGAGTAAGCTGTATGACCAGGTAAAGTTCAATACGCACCATCTAAATTGTCATTAAGCCAGGTAAATATTGCAGTTGTAAGGCTTTCGTTTCATGCTAATTATATTTAAACAAATGCGTTTTGAGTAATATTAATTTGAGACACAGACCCTCAATCTCACTCCGTTATACCCCCCACTTAACTTCGTACATGGGTAAAGGTATTTGTCATTCAAATTATGCTTACAGAATTTTATGCAAAAAAATACGTATTGTGCATATTGTGAGGAAATGACTTTCTGCAGATGACAATTCGACTTCAGTTTGATGTACAGAGGATGCAAAGTTCATAAGCGTATAACCTCCTACACAATCTCAGATCTTTATGTAATGGAGTGAGAATACGTATCTGCATTTTAATCAGATTGGGTAATGTTTTACTATTACCTTTTGAAGGACAACCAAATATTCAAATATGGCGGTCCGGATATGGTGGCCAATGAACTGACTGAATTATACCGGGATGACCGAGAGAATGTCTACATACTTGATGTCGCAGCAGGCACGGGTTTAGTTGGTGAACAGGTACCGTATCCGTTTGATTTAAAGGCCCAATATACGTAACTTCGGGGAAGTTTTCGTGATTCTGGAAAATTAAAAAAAAATCCAGTTGAAAACTTTGCAAAAGTAAGCCTAGAACGATGTAAACCTGAGCAATAACTAACAAAAAACACATGACAGAAAAATCCAAAGAATTGAAAATAATTCAGGTGGGGCCCACTTCAACAACAAACCGAAGTTAGAACACAGTTCAAAATGGACGCTTGTTTACAAATACCGAGTTTCAACTGCTACTGTACCGGTAACTGCGTAAGAATTCATCTTGAATATTGCTGATATCAGTTAATCTTAACTAAATCTTCATGTATAAATATAATAAGTTATACGGCTTGATTTTCACTTCACGTTTTGCCGAAAGTTACGTATATTGGGCCTTAATACAATGTAGACACATTTTTAAAAAAGTTATAATCCTGTGGTACCTTTTAAGACGAGTTATCGTTTATATAGCATTTAGTGTGTTTGCCGCAACTGATTCCATGTAAAAACTGATGCATTTTCAAGACTTAATACACGAATGTGTTTGGTATTTAAGCTGGCCAAGCATGGATTTTTTCGAGTTGATGCCTTAGACCCGTCCCAGGGAATGTTGAACAAAGCGAAAGAAAAAGGTGTCTACCAAAACTTGATTTGTTCTTATTTCGATGAGAAACAACTTGACATTGCACCAGGTAAGATGACTTAAAATTAGAAAAAGAAACAGGATAATGCAACACGTTTAATTCACAGAAAGCGTTATAGAATCCACAATCATGCGACATATGTAATGTTTTATACTGTTCAATTCTTATCAATATAAAAACAAATATAAAAGCACTTGCACGTTATATTATTAATTGACTAGCTTCATATCGTCGCAATACAGAAAAATCACCTGGGCAATACATACAAAATTGGCCAATACATAAAAAGTCGGCAAATACAAGATTTGGCTCGAAACATGTACGTTTATATCGTCTGGAAATTGCGTCATAGACGTCATAACGTAGCCCCAGAAGGGGCTTTTAAATATACATGTATATAGGAGGCTTTTGATCAAGCACTCGGCCAATAAAGAAATAACCAGTCAATAAAACTGTATTATTACAATTTATGAAGAGTAACAAAGCGAAGGTTTTTCGGTCTTTTAATAGATACCTACGACGCCATCGTCATATCTGGAGGTTGTAACAACATGCATCTACCGTGTGAGTGTCTACGGGAGGTCGTGCGTCTAGTTAAACCAGGTAAGGCCGTAATACAGTGTACCCTCGACCTATCGCCACCCGAATCTACCGCCACCCTCGCATACCGCCACCTAAACCTCTAGAACGGATTTCTGTCCTATATAATTCCCTCGTTAAGTTGGCAACACCCTTTAACTATCAAACACGTTTTTTGTAATTATGATGTCATAATAGGAATAACGTCATTCGATTGTCACATGGCGCCAAAACATCACAAAAACATTTCCCGGAAGTCCATCTTGTATCAAACATTGAGGCCTATTTAGAGGAATAACGACATTTTTGGGAAAGGCCTATACGCAGAAATATGATATAGTATCATAAAACAGAAATGGAATATCGCTTTATCGCGATAATTTTACAAAAAAATTGTTTTTGGCTTTGCTTAGTGTTTAAAATTTGGAAATTTCTACAAATTCTAACAGATATGTCAATTACTTATACCGTGTTGTTACATGTACCTGTGGTCAGAATTTATAAGAATTTTATATGCAGTGCTTGGTACTGCCAGAAAAATAATAAATCTGTGTATTACATATGATGTAAGATAACTTATCTTACATCATATGTAATGCACAGATTTATGATTTGTTTGGAAGTTAACTGTATATTGCCAGAGACGTTTGTAACACTGTGTAATATATGTCTCTAATATTGTATTTGAATTTTCGTATTAAAATAAAAATAACTATAAGCTAATCTATTAAAAGATGACAATATCTTGCCCACTGCCAGAAATAAATCATGTCGGTGATAAACACATTTTCATTCAAGAATTAACAAAGATGAAAAATCAAATAAGAGATCATTGAAAAAAAGTAAAGAGGCAAATTTATTGGTTTAAACAACATGACTTGGTTAAGACCGCATTTGCCGCAAAAATAAACTTGAAATCTGAAATAGTGACCCCCCCCCCCCCCCCCACTGAAAAAATTCTGGATCCGTCCCTGATAAGGCCTAATATAAACACTTTAAAATGAACGTCTTTTTTCCTATGACGATTTATCCGGGTACGTATTGTGACACCCCGTACATCCTTTTAGTATAGCAATGTATCGCGATACGATCTGGTCGTTTCGTGGCACGCTTACTGTATAAGTCTACTGCGCTAAACTGCCTCGCCGAAGGTACTCTGTACAGTATTTCACTAGGTTCTATTAAAAATACTGGCATTGTGTGAACCAGTCATAACAAATTAAATTTGTAGGTGTTCAGACTTCGGAGAGAATTCATTGCTTTTCCTTCTTGGGCAAACGCTAAACATTAACGCCATTTTATTAAAATACGTGAAATGTTGTTAGGGATGCAGCAGATTTATTCTCGCCGTTTTTGTGCCCCCAAAGTAGAGGACGAAAAGAAAATCCGCAACTCTGCTGGTAGTTCCAATATCATTTGCCCTTTATGTTAATGCAATGGGTAACAGCAGCTGCAGCAGTGATTTGAAAGTGAACATTCTGCTTAGTGTATTTTTGTCTCGATCCCTCACTTGCAGGAGTGATTTGGAGGTAGAGATTCCCCTATTAGGGTACAATGGAAACAGCAAAATCCAGGAAATGTCAATTATAATTGCAACTAAGTTGGTTTTCTTCTACAAAGAAATTAAAAAGAATAATTCCGATTGTGCAAAGGGCCAAGTATTGGAATGATGAATTTTATTATCTTTTTTTTTTTGTAAAATGGCACTAATTACAGATCCTTTGCTTATGCATTGTAGGCGGATATTTTATTATGGTCACTCGCCCATTTCTGTTGAATACGGTTGAGGAGTACAATGGACGTTTTGAAGGCTTGATGTACGAGATGGAAAAAGAAGGGAGATGGAAAAACATCCGTTAAGTGGTTGTGCCTAGATACATCGGAGAATACGAGGGCGTTGTTTTTGTATATCAAATTCAATCATCAATATTTTTGAGAAATACATATTTTTGAATAGGATGTTACTGTTCCAAAATTTCGAAAAGACAGCTGACAAATTTAGAATTTATAATTGAAAAGTAAGTTAAATAGGTACTCCATAGATACGTTTTGCACGAATCAGGCAAATACATATTGTAATATTTTGACGGGATTTCAATACAACTTCACAGGAATGTTCACTATTTTCTCTCGGCCAAGTGTTGTTATTTCTCATGTAAATAATTCCAAGGACTGGCGCTAGATCGGCCTTTAAAAAAAGAAATAATTCAAATTTTGGTTTGGTCTTGGTTGGTTGTTGACGTCCTATTAACAGCAGAAGTCATTTAAGAACTGTCTTCTGGTTTATGTTTATTTAGTATGTTTTGAATGCTTGTGTATTTGGGAGGCTGTGTTAAGCCTCCTTCCGATAGTCCGGATTAAATTTCCACTGGATCGGTTTTAAATGAAAATTTGTATTATTGTTCAGTAATTAATGTAATCAAAGTAATGTTAACTTTTCGGATTTTGTGCATGTCAAATGTGGTAAAAGGTGGCCATTTTAAAAAGTCAAATGTCTGGAAAATATTACAATACCATGTCCTGATCTTTCATTTAAAGAGGCATCACGGTAAAACTATATATTTTTATGCTTATTTAGAATTATTGTATATATGAATAAAATGTATACTCTTGTGGAAAATTAATGGGCGATTTACGCTGAAATATGTTCTCAAAAATTTTAATTAATAATTAAAACAGGGAATCACTATTCGTTGATCAACGATTTGGACATGTAAATTTTTTTGCATCACATATGATAACGTATGCGCATAACAAGCTACTTCGGTAAACAAAAAATGGCGATCCGCGTGACCTACATGTAACTACCAAGCGAAAAGTGGCCGAATAGTCAAATTTTAACGTAAGGATTATATTACGGGAGCATAATGAGGGATGGGAAGTATTCAAGGGAGAGACTAACAGACCAATTGCTTGCATTGTTACAGTTTTCTTCTGGATAGCCGGTGACACAGTTTCGATTTGGTTTTGAGGCCTCCCAAGGGATAACTCCTTCATTCCTCTGTTACATGAAATGCATGTGTAAAACTTGAAAGCGTGCATTGTAATATTCCCTTTATAATATTCCAGTAAAACGGCATTATTGAATTATATTGCTGAAGAGAAAGACCTTTTCACATACTAGGAAAACCGTATGGGAGGGGGAGGGGGTTACGTTGTAAAACGCCGGTATCCCGGGCGATTGTGTTTAATGTATACAGATTCAATTTGGAAAAAATGAATAAATTTATGTCATCGTGTGCGGATAAAAAAATCTTGTCATACCTAATCTATAAAATACGGATTGTACAAATATTATCGGGTTTGGACCCCAGTATTAAATTTGATATGAACCAAAATATATGCATTATATAAGTGAAGTCATTAATTCATAAACAAAATCATATACTGTATGTCCCATGGTTGCAGTTGTGTGAAAATGTTAACGAACCTTTAAATTTACATAAAAAAAAGTAAAATGAATCATAACATTTATAAATGGATTAAGTATTGGACAATTATCTTCTCGACAAGTTCCAAATTTGAGATATATATTATACATGTATTCTACATGTTTAGTGCGTGGTGCGTCATATGAGTGCAGGGACTTCCCTTATACATATATAATTGTAAGTGTTAAAGTATGTTGACGCTGAAAGTTGGATAGATTTTAGATGAATATATAGATTGTCGGAAAAAAATCTTCAACACGTCGAGTTGTATACAAAAAAATCGGAATCATTTGATTTTATTTTTTTACTTTTCAATGCATGCACACCTTTTGTGAAATGGTTCTAAATGAGGATTCGTGAAGATAACTTTTACAGAAATTAAGGTTTGCCCTATGGTTGTCATCGTCGGAAACCCACATGACACTGTTAAACGTACAATGTAAGAGTGCAGTGTCGTGTGGGTTTCTGGCGATTTGCATCGGTTTCAGTCAGGTACTGATGTCGATAAATGATGCAGAGATGTCGACATAAATTTCTTCATATGGATATCGTGTGTAATTAACGTCTGGTTATTAATGTGAATGTGATTCAATAAATTTATACACGGACTTTGTGTCTGGTTCATCATCGGACGTACATGTATATACATTACGCGTCCCCTCTTGGGCCCCTTCGTCAAATTGACCGAGAACGCTTTCACTTCACACGTGATCAGCGCTATTTTTATCGGGCTTTCCCGAGGAATGCAATTTTGCAAGTGGCTAATAAACACATTTTCAGTGGACTTTGAATATTGAAATAACAGGAAAATGTATCTGGTAGTGCAAACAGCATGTACATTCAAGAACTTCATTGTAGACTTCCCCGGGATGCCCCTTTAAGCGACCATTTTGAAACCCTGGTTTTATCTTAAACTCTCTTTAACAGATTTTGACAAAACTTGGTTGAAATGCCATAAATATGGGAGAAGTTTTTAGCTGTCAGGTAATGTGCAGAGCTCAATATCCCTGGCACCAAAGTAATTTGAAGGCGCCAGTTTTCTCAAAAGCAATCAACTTACTGTTGAAATATGTATACATTGGAGAATTGTTAGCGATTATCTGAAAATCATTTTGTAAAGTTTCAATGTCGAGGTTAAATGTACTTTGAAGAAAGAAACTGTTTTATTTATCTGGATGATCTTTTGGAACAGGTATACATATTTGAAATTTATTAGTAATCAGGATCATTCATGTAAAGACAGAGAGACAAAGGATATGTCTATGTCCTGTTAATGAGTGTGTAGTGATTTACAAATGTTAGTTATCACTGTAGTAACATTGAACTGTCTGATGCGTTTCTACTCGGCTGATTGTTAAGACATACGGGTCTTTTGTTTTTTATGTTTATTCATTGTGTATGATTATCACATATATCCATGCTTGCGTAAATGGAGTATGAACTGAAATTAATCCTATGAAACCAAATCAATCTCTGGCCCACACACTCGCAAGAACTCAGGCATTTAGCCAATTATGACGTAAGCGATTGAAGCAAAATATGTTTGCTTTGTGTGATATTTTTGATTTGGGGAAAACAAAATCAACAATAACTATAGATTCAGTTTTGTTTAAAACCCTATTAGTTACTTGTTATAAATATTTTACAACAGTAAGATTTGTTTAGTTGGGAAGTGCATATCACGTTTGTAACATAACAAAATCATAACCTTGAACAATTAAGGTCATCGGCTTCATTGAAATGTAATCGAGTGAGGAAAATCCCATTTTTCAGAATTTTAAATCTAATCTGGAATTTTGATCATAGGGCCAGTATAAGCACTTGGTAATGTGGGTTAAATTTCCGTTTTGCCCACTTATCGTCACACGCTGTATCACCGGAGATGTGTATAATGCGTGTATCTTTTGTCCTTAATCACAAGTGGATCGTGTCCCGTGTGTATTATCTGGTTGAAAATTACAATTTGGGTTTCGTATCACAGGTCGTAATATATGTCAAATTTTATTAATTTTTTTAACCAATTTCGGCTTCAATAGATTTATAGATTTATCTCGGTATTGAATAAAACTATCTTTATTTATCATACGCAAAATACACACTGTCCATGATTTAGACACTTTTAATACAACATGTCGGTAGATACACTTTTTAGTATAAATACATTAATATATAAGGATAATTATAAAGAATCACTATATTATCATAAACGGTTATTAAAACCGAAAAATTATCAGTGCAAATGATGCTAGGAATATTTTGATACCATGTCAATGTAGAAGAGCTATATATATGTTACATACTATTACATATCTATCTGTATATATACATTGCGATCCAGGTATTCACATCATCTATAATAGACGATTTGCCACTATGATCATGTCAGAATACCATACCGTCTATCATTGCGACATCGAACCATCCTTTTTTGGGGATGTCGAATTGGCGCAATGGTAACGGCCGCAGGTATTTCTGGCTAGACGATTTGGTGCCGGAGATCGTGAGTTCGTAGCCCGGACAGGGCAGGAGTCAGCAATTGTCTTCCTTCGTCATTTGTATTTCCGTGTTATTTATAAATATAATATTAAACACAATGTATCATATACACTAAGTGTTGTTGATCCGAAGGTTAAAATGTGAATTTCCTGTCGTAGTCGTACCTTGTTCGATATATATTACACTCTATAATGTACAAAGTTTAAAAATGTAGAAATATCATATCTTAATCTTTCGTCATGAAATAAAAAATAAAACACATTATCAATAAAGAAGTTTATATCGATAAAGAAACATTAAACACGGAAAGTAAACTGAAATAGATCAATATAAACAATTAATTAGATGCCGTACATGTATATCAGGAATTTTAGCGAGTATCTAATTTTCGCAATGTTCGCGACAACACCTCATCGCAAAAAATAAAATATCGCTAAAATTGGTTTCATTGTACAATATGAAGATACAGTACAGGATAAAACCATTAGGTGGAAAATGGTTGGTAAAACTGTATCATCTCAAAGCCCAACCTGATGTAACTTTAGTAGCCAATCAACGGCATATTGTCGTGCTACTGTATCCTTCGCGATACTTTTTGATGCAATACCCGAGGGTTTTCAATAAATATGATTGTTTATAACTGATTTGTTTGTGTTATATATGATACACACGCTAAACTTACTTATTGTAGCTGGTCAACGCTAAAAACAAAATAAGCTAAATATAAAACCTGCAATTTTGTACAGAAAACGAGAAATTAAGCATACGCTAAAAAACCTGATATACAGTATATAGATTCTGAGCTTTTGCCCCTGTGAGGAAGGCTATGGGTTCTGTCCCCAGGACGAGACATACCAGAGTCTGTTACAATGGTAGTTACTACTCCCTGCTTGACCCTCAGCATTATGGGAGTGGCCTGGTTCACCCGCTGTCAGTATAATGTGACTGGATATGTTGGGGTCTGCTTGTGGCCTTTGGCAGTATATGACAGCCAGGCAGCACGTTTAATCGGTAAAAGAGCCGGTTGGACTACCGTTAGGAGGGTTACACGAACATACAACAACTTCCCAAATACATACACACTCAACACACACAAGCTCATATCGCATACACCGAGAGGCCGTCCTTAAATGACATTAGCTGTTAAATTATTACGATAGTTTAGCTTATGTATATTAAAGTTTTTGGAAGGGTAAGTGTTATGAAGAGGGGAATTTTTACATGTAAGCATATTGAGTTGGATTTATTGGTATAACCAGTCACTTTCTGTTTGTTTTCTGTCCCTATTTTTAAGAATTAAGATGTGGCAATTTAGGTGTTATCTGTTAACCGCAGGCTGCGTATATTATTAATCACTTTCTGAGAATAAACTATGACTATGACACTCTGCACTAAGGTGTATCAGATGATCAAACATAATAATAAGTTAGAGACGACCGTTAAGAGTCCCCCCCACCCCCGATTTATAAGTTAATTTTTTTGAAATCAGCCGTAAGGGAGTAATATCCATTTTTATATTGGCGCCCGAAAAGACGATCTAGTTAGACTTTCCAAACAGTTCTTTTCTCGAATCTATCATATTTGGTGTACTAATAATATAGGACAGTTTTATGGCCACGAGTGTAAGTTGGGGAAATTTATCTGAAGGATTTTCAAATTAGGTAAAACCAAAGGCTTAGCCGAGGGTTTTGCCAAATTTGAAAACCCCGGGGGTCGAATTTTTCCTATCTTACACCACTGATCATGAAAGAATATTTTTCTCTCATTCAAGCTACCATACTGAATGTGTAAGAGAGAGCTTAAACAGAGTAATTATGTGTTTGTCGTCTTACCCGAGACTTTGCCGGGGAAAAACAACTGAAAGATTCTCCCGACGGCGGGATGTTTTCTGCATTTACCTCGAGTTAAAGACGATTGCTCCCAAAACTCTTGACAATTTTCGATTAAGTTTGTATTGGGATATATATATAATGATTTGTTTCCTGGGCCCAGTTGTTCAAAAGGTGATTAGCTTAATCAGTGATTAGCGCAAATTTTGATTATACTGTAACTGCAAAACGAAACCATGTATTTAGTTACAACTTTGCAGATATCAAATATCGAATACTGTCAATATGCATGCTAAATTGCAAGATTTTACCTTGTATATAGACAGAATTATTAAAGTTTTGAAAAATGTCGTTAAATAGTTATTAAGCTAATAATCCTTTGAACAACTGGGCCCTGGTTTACAAATGACGTATCCCGTGTCTAGATTATTATGACGAACCTATTACTGTTCCCACATTGAGATGTTTTTTTGTTTTTTTTTTCACATACACAAAAATACAACAGTCGTAGACCAAAAAAAGCATTTTATTTAACCCAAAGAATACAAATATTCTGCAATAAAACAAAAGTTTTTGAATAGCGTAAAAATGAAAAATGTGTACTGGTAACGTCCTCTCATACATGTAGCTCATTGCAACATTTCGAATTGATGCAATCTTAAGTTTGAGGTTCCAAAGGGTTTAATTTATGGTTCTTATACTTTTTTTTCTTCGATCAGCCAATTGTTTAGATCAATCCGTTATGCTTGTTTGTTTAGTGACCTTTCATATGGTATCCAAATACATAATAATAAGTAAATAATGGACGCAGGCAAAGTAATGTCCTCTTTATCCATATCTAAGATATTGTGTATGAAATTGATCATTGCTCCTCAAAACTGTTAACAAATATCTTATTTATAATTATTCGTATATATCATTATACATGTTTTATTACATCACATGAAAGTATATAGGTAGGACATCTACCATGCTGTATTTGGTATAGTTATCTGTCTCCCATGGCAACTGGAACTATATCAAGCAAAGGACAATAGACCATTTCTTCAGCCCGCGTGAAAAGAAGCATGGCGTAAAGAATGGCACCCCTGCCCGTAGGGTGCGATGTGCATACACTTAGGTAGCAGTGTACAGAAGGCTTTTGTGGCCATGGGTAATATTTTTGTACAATGAATAACCCCTATAATAGCATGCCTATGAAAATCTAAAAAAAAAACAAAAAAAGGAGTAATATTGGCTTAAGCATGATAAAGTGGACTTTGTGGACTTCACATTTGTAAAAAGAGAAAAAATAATTTTGGTTAGAGATTAAAATTTTGACCCTTCCGAAATGGGTGTCTACACATGAAAAGCTACCTTTACAGGAAGTGAAATTTCGACAACAGCACATGAGGGAAAAAAGCGAAAAATCTAAGCGTACGACCTATGCTGGGACGGATATAATTCTGCAACAAATTTAGTAAGCTTTAATTTTAGATAGAACTTAAGAAAAATATTCCTATCTGCATAGGTCAAATTTTGTGTCAAAAACAGTGATATTTTGCATTTTTCGGTAATTTTTGATGTGGTAACCATGGTTTCCACACAAGTGCCATACATAGCATACATACATCAGTGTATACACTTCATAGTCTTTTTTATTGGAAATTGGAAATGATATACAATTTACAAAAATGTGTACATTTACATCTATGCAGTGTACGGTTAAATCTCTGTGTTGACAATTCTCAGGCATTGGTCTTTTTTTCCATAAATCTCTAGGTCTACTGTACACAGCTACCTTAGTCGATTGACGTTTGATTAAGTCATGTCTCCCTTTCAAGCAGAAAATCATTGATGTTCTGTATTTATTTTACGGACACAGCACAAGGTATGAAAACGGAAAAGTTTACATTCTGAGAATAGACTAATCATCAACCCAAACCAATATAATAAGATTTCACAAAAATATAAACAAATTATGTTACAATTCATAAATAAAATGAATATATATTTATTCATTTGCTTAAGTTGCCTTATTGAAAAACAATTAAAAAATATGTTGAAAAAAAATCCAATATAATGTTTTAATTAATATGACTAATAACGATAATAGATTCAATATCCAGCGACCCTGTCGAGCGTGTATGACACTAAAGATGTTTTTTTTAATGTATTCGAGTTGACAATAACTAAAAGAGACACGAAACCATATGACACTTACTTCCGACAGGAGGAATATGTAGATTTTTTACTTTTAATATTTCTTAGGTAAAGTATGTTTTTATATTGATATTTTGTTTGCTACAAGTAGGTTTTGTACGTGGTACATGTCGTTGACAATTATCCGTAAGCAATTTTAATAGTTTTTCCAGCAATATGAACAGTAAATTCCATGGAAAACAACAGATACGGAAAACACTTTTTTCCAATTCGAATACGATCCGGAAAGTGGTGAACACAACTACACTGAAATGAACCACCTAACTTATGACCAGTGTATGTGTTTTTGTCTGTGAGTCTAATTATTGGCAAAGTTTGCGTCATAGTAGTCCACATCCCCTTGTGCGTTGAACTCATTTTCAATCTGGCATCGAATTTCTCGAAATGTTGGTCGTTGTGCCGGTTTCATGTTCCATGATTTTTTCATGATGTCGTAATGGCTGAAACACAAGTCATTATAATTTTTCAGATTAAAAATCTCCAAATCACCATGACAATTGGTCAAAATTTGGATGCCGGTACTGAATGATATGTAAAATATATCTAAAAACACAAGAAATATTTTTTTTAATGTTGGCTCCCTAAATGAACTGTTTCCGATGGTTACTTACGTTTTGTCGCAGAATTCAGTTTGGCCAAGTCGCTCCCCTTTCTTGAGGGCACGGGGCAGGTCCGCCGACCTAATATTCGGGTACGGGGGTTGTCCTGTAATATGTAATATCGACATTCGTTAATACCAACATGATAATAGTGATGATCTTTCATGCACGTACAACGCGCATGTATGTCTTGGTTGTTTGTACGTGCTAGTGGGAACGTCATGAAGTCTGGCTAGCGGACGACTTCAGTTGTTTACTGCGAGGACACCACATTGACTTGATTGGAAGAAAGTACCGTTTGTTCAAAACACAATCAAAATCAAAGTTTCAAACATTTTGGCCTTATTTACATTAAATAGGTGGATGCCATATTAAAAGCAAGATATTATGAAGCAATCTTCAATGAAGTAAAGGCGATCTCAATGGGCTATAAGATACAAGGTTTGATGAAGTTTCTTTATCAATCTAAAAGGCTCTATGTGTTAAACTTGCTCGATGTGAGTATTCAAATCGTGCATCCATAATACGATGGATTTGTTCTGATCAAATGTGATTGGACATCAATAGAATTTACCCACTCCATGTCCCAAGAAAATCTCTGATTATGTTACTTCCGGTAAAAGGCTTCTACCGAAATTAACCACGATGCTTTTATCATCGCTCAACATCATCAAGAACAAAAAATACAATTCACAAGACAAAGACAATGGACGTATATCCCAATTTACCAAACGAAAATATCTCCCACATGACCACGCCGTTTGACCAAACGTCCGATTTTTCCGATGCCGCCTTGCGACTGTCCAAACATTCGGGAGCTATCCATTTGACTGGAATGCGTTCCTGAAGATACAAAAACAATTATGAAATTTTAATACCCCGAGCATGGAATATACGAGTAACAGATTATCAGTTCATTAGATGGAGAGTTTATTACTTGTACGAAACAATCCTTTTAATAACAACACAGGGATTCGAGAGATGCATGTTGATCAGAACTATGGGCAAGTTTTATGGTCGGCATCTTTTGTCTCATTGAGAACTATTCTGTATCTTTAACTGATATGAAGATGGGCTATTTTGAGTATGCTTATTAGTGTGTTTACTTGTTGTGATTGACAATGATTCTCAGTTTTCAGTTTGAGAACTTATGTTTACTTGGATGTGACCAATATTTTCATGGCGGGTGTCGTCGATGAAACAGAAGACGCTTACACATCCGTAACACCGGTCTTATTTTCTGTACTTTTACAAGAGTCTCCTTGAAAATCTTTCTTTTGTTTCTATTTTGCCTCTAGTTTAATCGATTTTGAGTTCGGAATATGGTTTGTTGACGCTTTGTTATTCCCTGTTTTTTTGGGGTTTTTTTATCAATTTCTATCATATTTATCGCACATTGGTCAAAAGACAGAGATTTGTATGTGTTTCAATACAATGTTAAGATTTAGAAGAAAAACTGACGGACGGAGCTGCATAAGAGAAATTCAACGGGAAATACGAGATTTACTGCTTTCGAACGCTCCTCTACAAACACATTCAGCCAATCACTTGCCCAATCACCTTTTTTCACATGAGCTAAACGTCAATTATTTGATGTATGTATTTCAGTTCAAATAGTTTGTTTTACTATCAACACAACTAGGCAATTCAGTTCTGACCGAGAAAGAAATGTTGCAAAAACAATTGTAAAGCCTTGATGTACCATTCAGAAGGTGAATATTTTGTTTTACACTGCCTGGATCATTCCCCTCGACACTTTCTGCTGTACTATCCCTATATAATTTTTAAATCAGTTTCCCCTCCCTCTTGTGACTTGTCATATATAGTAAAGCTGATGAAATGGCTTGTTGTTATATTGATGACAAGATAGTTGCTTTTGTTTAGTAAAATATCCTGATTGATGGTAATTTTTCTCCTCAGATCAGCTCAAATTCATGTACTACGCATTTCACTAAATTGTCAACAATGCAATGTATACGCATTAACTGGTCTCAAACCGTCGATCTGGACAAACCATCGATATTATGAATTGAAATAACATGTTAAAACGAAAAGTAATTAAACAGATATGAACTTACTTTCTTTTCTCCGTCTTCTTCATCATCACCATGGCGGGGTCCGAAACCCGCGATCTTTGGTTCAAACCTGTCCGTTAACAGAATATTCCTGGCAGCCAAACGCATATGCGTAATCTGAATGAGAAACATATTATAAACAGTTCTATCCGGTAGGAAAAAGGAATATAGTACGCAAACAATAGTATTTGTTCCTTGTAGGTTTCTTGGATTTTTTTTTTTAATAAATTGCAAATTCATAAGAGGAGAAAAAGGATTTATGCAAAAAATAGAAATGAGGGACGTTTTCTTTTTGTTCTTTAGCTATAATTGAAAACCAACGTTTCCTTTCTCTGAGTTTTGCTTGGCTTAACTTTACTTTGGGCCCTATTAGATTTTATCCAAATATGTGGGTTAGGTAATGGACCTGCCCCAAGGATACAACATTCTTATGTCCTTATAAGCATACACTAAAATATAACAATGATTCTGATGCACTGAATCAAGTATGAAAATATAGGATCACGAGAACCAAAATTTCTTATATACCCAATACAATTTGTGCAGTTATTACAGTTATATTACGTATATACCTCTCGGTCAGCCAAATATTCCATTCCCTGAACGATGGCATATACAAATCGGAAGAGGAAGTCGATTGTGGATTCATCAGGGTGGTCTTTGTTGTTAGTAAGCCAGTCTTTCACCGACCCGTAGCCACAGCGCTCCAGTACCATAACTGGTCCCACTTGATAAAACGAGATATAAAGTGATCATTTAAAGGCCCAATATACGTAACTTTCGGTAAAACTTGAATAAAAAATCTAGCCTAATAACTTATTATATTTATAGATTTAGTTAAGATTAACTGATATCAGCAATATTCAAGATGAATTCTTTCGCAGTTACCGGTACAGCAGCATTTGGAACACGCTATTTGTAAACACGCGTCCATTTCGAACCGTATTTTACCTTCGGTTTGTTGTTGAAGTGGGCCCCACCTGAATTATTTTCAAATCTTTGGATTTTTTTTGTTAAGAGTTTCTTGTTAGTTACCGCTCAGGTTTACTTCGTTTTAGGCTCATTTTTGCATTTTATCAACTGGATTTTTTTCAGAATTTTTCAGAATCAAGAAAATTTTCCTGAAGTTACGTATATTGGGCCTTTAACAGTAACATGACTCACAGTTTTCCAATACAAACGTTTTTACTGAAAAAGCACAACCTTTTTGTTTTCACAGCAGATCAGAACTTCATTGTATTTGTATTTCCTTCTTCTTTGGTCTTGTGTATACTTACATGCAGGATATGTTAGGTATATGGTTATTTTGTTATTGACATCCTCGAACACTAAAGTCCGAAGTCGTATCACATTATCTAAGGAGTCATTCGTGATCCCTAGACATAATCCATATAGTTTATATCTATTGTCCAACAACATGATGTACAACAATTCAATAGCTGATAGTTTTGCGAAAGGAAACACAGGGAAGTTATCCTAGACATTCGCAAATCAAGAATCACATTAAATTTCACCATTGAAAGCTTTCTCATTGTCGACACTTTAATATTCACTGAACTGTGACGTATAAATAGAGGGCATGCGAGGTTACACAGCGAGTGGTTGGTGGATATGGAATTTGTTTCACTCGAGCTGATTATTTTTTAAAGTTAAAAAAGACACAAGCTTTGGCGAGTGTGTTTTGTAACTTTTAAAAATAATTAACGAGAGTAAAATAAATTTTATATCCAATAACCACGAGTCGTTGACCTGTTTCTACCATTATAATATATATATGGTAGTGGCAGTGTCGCTTTCTTGAGTGAACCGCGGAATATTTGAACGAAAACACATCATCTCGTATATATTTCCGCCAAATAGTTACGACGTCAACAATCAATGTCAACGTCAATAATCCACACGTGGCATTAAACAACGTGATTTCCGGTCAAAGTTCAACTTATCAGCCAATTAAAAGTCAGGAAGGTCATATACCACATTATGTTTTACCAACATTCAGTACGTTTACGCTGTGGACTGAGAGTGGAATAACACAGGGTATTGCTATAGAAATATTTTTATATAATACAATCTGCTCTCCACATAGACTTACTCTTTTCATCGTCTAGAATTGCTCCGACCATTTCCAGGACACACGAATGTCGCCCAACCTTTGTGCCAAAGAAGTTGATCTTAGCCGTCATCAGGACCGCGTCCTCTTCTGTGTGATCGCCTGGAGAAATAAAAAAATCTCTGTCGTTACATATACGATCAAAACAAGATGTTTTAGTATAAATATGGGTTTATTTTCGTTACAAAGATTTTGAATAGTTATATACTGAATAGGGGATTTTTTTCTTTTGATAGGCAAAGCGCCATTTGGAAGATATAAAATATACAATTCATCTCCAGCATACACGCATACATACACACACACATATGGAGATATTAGCCAGGTGGTATAGGACAAGTAGTTAGCGCCTGATAAGGCAGCTCCTGCGAACTTCTCAGAATTGTATATGATAGAACTGTATGTGTTAATTGTATTGATTGAATAAAAATTGTATATCTATGTACTGTAAAGCGCTTTAGAGTGGCTTATGTTAGCTAGATAGAGCGCTATATCAAATATTGTATATTATTATTATTATAAAAGGTATAATTGACAAACAAATGATTGTTAAATTGCAATATTAAACAATACTTCGAATTACTGGAAATTCAACGCACTTTTTAAAGTCTTTGCTACCACAGCTGACTGCTTTCCAGATTGAAGTAGACTAGCTTCATATATTCTGGCAAACTTGCCGACAAGGATTAAATTGTTAAGTGTCAAATCCTCGGGACGAATGATCCATTCTGGAGCGTGTTCGTACGTCTGGTGACCATACATGTATATGTCATCTTCATCGAATCCCCCTGTCTATGATACAAAAAAAAGAAATGTAAATTTGATTTGTTCAGTTGCTATTTTCTTCGGATCTCTTTCAATCCGTCATCCGTTTGTTTTGTTGATATCCTCACGAGAGCCAATAGGAGGTCATATTTTACAATTTGTCAGATCATTCTTGAAAAATGAGAGAACATGCTGGTAAACGAAATGGGTTACTACAGAGACGTTCTCTGTATGGACGGTTGTTTATCATAATTAGTAAAGTTTTGCTCCTTAGGACTATTCGTTCTCCCTTGGGGACAGGGTTAATTTTGCTTTTGTTTATATAGGGAAATGACACGTTTGGTTATTTTTGTAAAACAAACTCTTCTCCAGACTCAGGGTAACAACAGCTGATTAAGCTTCCTAGGCAATTAATGATTAAACGTATGCATTCGATATGGCACTGGATCCTCTTGTTAAAGAGATATGACCGATAAAACAATGGAAGTATCTTGAAATATTTTCTTTCCATTAATTAATTTGTATCGCTTTCTTTATTACGATTGTATATAAAGGTTCTTTAAAGGACATATTCTTTTATTACATGATAGTTTGGTAATTGTTTTATTTCATTAAATCCTATTCAATTGAAAAGCACACTTGTGGTAGCATTCACCTTGTAGCTTGCAAGCCCATCAATGCCATGTCCTCTTCGGATGGTTTGGCGCATTGAACGTATGCCTTCCTGGCTTCTTTCCCTGACCTTCTGTAGACGCCCAGTCCTTTGCAAGAATATCACAAAGGCTATGAAAGCCAGGACGAGTATCAAACCTATTGAGTAGTAGGAAAACATTGGTAAATGGCGGATTCTCCACGCACGTTTTGCAGGACCAAACGATTCATAAAAGGTCAATATTCATAATATTTCTCTCGCAAATGCTAAAACGGGTTTGTATATAAAAAAAAAAGAAAATCCTGTGAATTTTGTTATCTTCAAACTGTTAATGCCATATTTGAGCTAATAATAACCTACGTAGAAAAACGCCTGCGATTGGTTTGTAAAACAAAGGTAATAGAGATATTTATTTTGTCGAGGAGAAAGGACAACACGGTTTTTTTTTAAATTAGGATATTCCAAAGACATCAAAGCTAAGGAAATCGAATAATCACTTGGAATATTGTGTTATTCACTAATATCTACAGTCTACACTGACATTCACTCGATAACCATTATCCCGCAAACCAGAGTTATTTTCCAAAAACAATACTTGAGATCGTGCCAATTTTCTATGACGTCGACAGCAATACATGTATGAGGAACTATTTAAGTTATCCAGTTAGAGTCACATTTGTATGACGTCAGCAACAATGAATATGTGCGGAGTTAACTACGGCTTATGCAAACGTCATGGTGTTACATTTATTGAACCGTTTTTTGAAAAGAAGTCCCTGTCCGCAGATGGGGCTATACTGAACAGAAAATTTATGAACCGTTTACAGAAAAATACTGTTAATATAATAATTAATCTTTGATTTTGTTTAGTTTATGAGATCATAAATCTAATGCAACAGTCGGTAAGTTTAACGTAAACGAAAATCGTAAAACGTTAACGCAATTTATCTCGTGCTCATGCGATTTATGATCTTTTATACTAAACAAAATAAAGGATAATCCTGGATTATTTTATTTCGTCTCATTCAATAATCCTGAAATAAATCTAAGTCTTTCCGTCACTCAGTGCTGATACTCACTAACAACTATCCCTGGTATTGCACCACCTCCAAGAGCTGCCGAATGGACGAGCCGCTCCTGAAACTTCCTTGCACCTGAATGGAATAAAATATGTCTTTTTGATTAAACTGACACAGTGATTGGTATTTAATTTTGTTTAATGTCCTGTCTTCAGCTGGGGACACTTAAGTGAGACATCCTGGTACTGTGTTCAGTGAAAAGATTATGGGAATATCGAAGCGTCAATATAACTTAAAGGAGAACTCGAAATCGAATAAATTAATAGAAAAAAAGGAGCAAAGGAAATATACACGGAGAGCCTTGAAAACGTACAAGAGATTAAGGGTACGAGGGTCAGAGTAAGCGTCTCCTGATTCATCGACGACGACGGCACCGGCCATATAACCAGGAAGTAGTCAATACGATGTCAAATTGGGCAATTGTTTCTTGTTCGTACAAAACGTCGTTCAACACCCATTAACATAGGGTTTGGGCTGCAAAGGGAAAATTAGCTAAATTTCGCTATAAAACGGGGCCCCGTGCGGACAATAGTTGAATCGCTTATTGCTTTTTTTCTGTTTGGATAAAAGTAGTTTGACCAAATGTAGTCCGGAACATCCTTTGGTGAAGTCTATTACTAAATTTGGGGGTCAGCATATGTGTGTGTTACGTCATCTTTATATAGGTGATAAGGCCATTGTTCAAATCTTGAGGCATACTAAAGGGACGAAAACCCGATTTTGTATAAATGCTTGGGTCTGAGGAGGTGAAATAGGAGAAATACAAATATAAAATATTTGACTTTCATTTGGACAGCATGTGTAACCCTTTATTCTAGCATGCATTATGACCAATAACAGAATCAATATATGGTCGTTTCGGATTTTGAGAATGAGTTGCTTGAAGATTTTAAAAGATTTGTACTATATGATCTAGTAGTCCTTCATCCTTGCGTGTTAGTTATCCAATATCAGTACCCTCGGTCATTTAGTAAGTGAGAAATAGCTTGAAGTTATTAATACACCTTACCCCTGAGACCTTAAAGTACGTCAAGGTCATTTAATTAACATACATGGTAGCCCTTCATCCAAGCACGCGCTACAGGCCCAGGAGAGAAGATGGTGCTTGAAGATTCCAATACATTTGACACCTGTGACACGACATACGCTCACTTTTCCTTCATGCAGGTCAGCCAATAATTATGGTTAATCAACTTATTTTCGCGGCGACTTAATATCGCGTTTTCATATGAAAGGACTATTTCCCGGTGATATGATTTCGGGATAAATACGGTCATAAATCCTGAACATAATACAGTACAATACTCCTTCAATTGGCAAACCTCTGATTGAAACTATTTCGCGAGGATTAAATTTCGCAAATTTTAATCAACCGCGAAATACGCGAAAATTAATCGCACGCGAAAATAAGTTGGTTTACAGTAAGTTTTTAAAGTTTATGTCTGTATGAAGGACAGTATTGATATTATAATCTAATGTATACATGCGTTATTTCTTAGCAAATACAAGAAAAATCATTAATACAGATGTTTAGCATAGAGCTTTTTCTTTACATCGCTATGTAGATGCCTTTTACTAATTGTCGTCGATATTTTGCTAGAATGGTTACAAAGTGACTTTTAATTAACGGTAGTCTATTGATAACGACAAGAGTAAACTTGGACATAGAGAAAAACATCAGAAAGAGCAATGAACATGAGTGCCATAACGAACCATGTCAAGAAAGAAAGTCATTTAATGAACTGCGAACAAACAAAGTACTTCGATATTGAGAGTTACCAGCGAAAGCGCGAAGTGAATAAGGCCATCTAGATACGTAAACCGGGACCCATAATGAAACGATCGACTCAGCCAGCTGGTTAACGATACCGTGTTGAACAAGGGCAAGTGGATTTAAACTTAAAGTTACAATAAGTATGAAACAAATTATCCAACAAATGTTAATCACTCTTGTCGGCCCGGCAATTAGCGCGCGAGATGGTCTTATAGTGGGAGGAAACCGGAGTAGTCAGCGATAACCGACCTAATCGGGCAGGTGACCTTATATCTTTTTATGGCCGGTCAGGGAATCAAACCCTACCCATCTTCCTGAAAGGCAAGTATGCTATCCACTTCACCACCCGACTACTCACAAGGGGAAGTAACTCCCGTATCACTCGTGTCACCAGTGACCACGCAGGTAGAACTTTATCTAAACTTCCTGAGTAGGAATATTTGTTTTTACATAGCAGTGATCTAGAGAAAAAAAGCTCCATACGGCATTTATCATATCGATAACAGCTTAACGTCACGTGATATTTCACGATTTCAGTTTTTATAATCAACATGAAATATTACTTACAGTAGTCCATCCCATTCAAGCTTTGAACGTTCGCGATCTGTAACAAAAACAATAGTTTCATTAAAAGTCTTAATGCTTCCCTCATTGTTAACAACAGTGTTGAGATCACTTTATATAGCATAAAGTTATAAATGTCCCGTATCGGTACAATTGAACCAGACATTAAAATAGTATGAAAAGATCTCAAGCAGTACTTAAGGTTGATGATTCGTTATCAATATCACGTTATTCTGATAAATCTTAATCAATATGCAAATCATGTGTTGTGTACGACACAATAAGTATAGTCATCAGCATTATTCAGAATAGTTTTGAACATAGGAAAGAATTCTTATCTTACATGTTTTGTTTTAGTCATGTAAAATCTTAAATTTAAACCATTTCATTATGTAAAAATAACTATAAGAAAACTTTTAAAAGGAATTGTTCTACATACGCAATTAATTAAAAAACATCTCTCCCAAATATAACCGTAAGAAAAAATCATTAACTTATTATGTGTATCGATCATAGTGGCTTTGTAAAACAAACGCTATACAAACAAGTACGTAATTCATAGTAAGTGCATATCAAAATTGCAAAGCGTATTACTAATGTGTTTGACAGGAATCAGGAAAAAGAATATAGGCCTTTCCAGAAAGTGTTGATATTTTCATTCATTGGCTGCAATGGTTGATACAAAACGGACTTCTGGGTAGTGTTTTTGCTATAATGTGGCGCATGTGACAATCGGGTGACGTCATGATTACATGGCGCGATTGTTTTTTCAAAAATACGTCCCTGTGAACCCATGATATGCTAAACAAGGGAGATAACAACACTTTTAAGACAGGCATATAATCATAAATGTAACAAAACCTGCTGTTGAACTGACATGGTAAGTTGTCCGAAACTGCCTTTTTTAAAATTTGGCACTCATTGTCTTAGAGTCACATGATCAGAGGGTGATTGCTATTTCAGTGTATTTTCAAACGTTGACACGGACAGGAGGTGTTAGTGACAACATGGAACATCAACGTTGAGAACGTGAGTGAAAAATGCATGTAATAACGTTAAACTCACAGTATATTCAATGGATCTGTTCTCCATGGCCTGGTTGAAGGCTGTGAGTGTCATGACGTAGTGAGTTTCGGTATTCTCGATACGAGGTTCATAAAGAATACAGTGATCAAGGTCCAGTTGATATTCTTCAGCAAAACACTCTCCTGAAGCAATACAATAGCAGTCTCCAGACAGTTCACATTCGTCCCTCGTGTTCTGCAACAAATGTTAACACAACATACTTGGTCATTTGATACAAAAAAAAATCAGAGAATACCTAAGCGTCATCAAAACCATAATCGAAACTCGAAATCCATTAAATTAGGAGCAAAATATGAACAAAGAAGGATTTACATAGATACCCTTGTAAATGTACGATAGAATACGACCAGGGGTTCCGAAGAGAAATACTCTTCTGCTTCATCGACGACATCGCCAAGTAAATCTTTCTCACAGTGTTAACAGTGGCATCATCCCTATCACAAAGAAGCACACTAAAGAGCATAGAAAAAAGTCCATCTTCGTATAACCATGAACATTGTAGTTATTCTTCCCTGTTGAATGCTAAGCAGGGGTATGGTATTGTAGTGAGATTACCCAATAAAATCGGCTTCAGGTTCACAGGGAGACCAATAATGTACCATTATATCATGCCTCCGGCACACACCTTTTCATTACACTTCTTCCGATAATAATGTATACTTACATTAACTGTTTCTTTGGACAGAGGCGTGGCCTCATGAAGAGGTATGTCAATAGTTTCCTGCGTGATATTGTCTCTGAATGACCACGTTACCATAGCAATACCGCTGTCGGTATCCAACGTCCGGAGTAGGATCCTGCATATAAAGATAGCTATAATGTCCATAAGTGTTTATAATGTCCATAAGTGTTTAAATGCCCATAAGTGTTTATAATGTCCATAAGTGTTTATAATGTCCATAAGTGTTCACGCAATAAAACGAATATAACAAACGATAAACACAAACAGTTCAATTATATCGATTGAAATTTTAATCTTGAAGTTCACAATCGGAGGGTTTTGTAATTATAAACCGCTTCGTAGTTTATTAAGAATACAATCCGATATTTTTTGTTCAGAGTTATTCCTTAATATTTTTTTTTCTACAAACTCCCTGTGTAAATTCACATTTATGGTTAGACTCTTTCCTCTCAGAAATCTTTACGCAGTTCTATTATCAAATCAAAAGCGACGTTACAAATGGTGACGCATTTTTTACGCCAATGAAAATGCCCTATGCTAACAGCTGCGACATTTAAAGACGTGCTTTCTTGTGTTATATAAATGTGAATTTTTTTATGTGTGAACGTGTCTATTTATGCAGGCGACAGGGTAAATGTTTATTAGGTTTTGTTTACAACACTTGTTCATTAATTGGTGTTCCTGTTCTTAAATAAAGACTGTGTACCATATGATTACTGTCCTATGAAATTTTCCTTCAACATTCGTATTTACCGCCCAGTACCTAGTAAGCCTTCCGCATCTGTTATAATATTTATCATGTTGTTTGTTAATCTTTAACAATGTTTGCCCTAATTATAAACGGCGAAAATACAAAAATATATCTAAAGTAAGCTTTGGTTGGAATACAAGAAACTACAAGCTGTAATTAAACCAAAAATTGGAAAAAGGTATAGTTATGTACCTGCTTGAAATCTCGTCGAAATCCCGTTGAAAGTTTGCCACTGCGATAACTGGAGGAGAATCATCAAAACACACCATCCCTTTGTCTATCGCAGTGTTACCAATGATATCGTCTGCTCGAACCCAGGTCAGGACACAGTCTCCTCGTGATACACTTTCGTTGACAGTTGCCGTCGTCGCTATACCCATATTGAGCGTAAACACTGTTGGCGGTTGAGGATCAACACCATGCAGAAAATTCTCCACGTGTAATTGAAATCTAAGGGAAAAAACAATGTTTAAGATGGTGTATTATTATAAGAACAGATAGCAGAATTATAGACTGACAAAATAGCAAGTAAACCATAATTCAAATTCATATTTTAACAATAAATAAGTTGATAAACAATGACTGAAGTCCCACAATTACGATAGTTATTGCAACGTAAAGTTTACGACATAAATTGTCTTAAAACTTCTACAGGATGTTTTCAGGGTCTGATTGATGTGAAATGGAATGTGGTGAAGTAAGGCAACTAATGAATCATAACAGTAATGAAATGTGACGTAAGTTTTTTTTAAAAATCAAAACAATCTTTAAAAGGTATTAGGGACACGGGTTATTCTAGAAAGTAAGGCATGGTCTTCTTCATCCCTAACACCTGCCAAGTAAATCAAATCAAACTAAAATAAGCAGATAGAGTATTGCTGAGGCAATACATGTCCCATACCGGCCCATGTAGGCGATTAAGATGCAATGATTCATTAAACAAATGACAGGGACTTAACCTAAATATTCCAATGATGTATCTGTATACCACAATTCAGTTCAATATGTGCACACGTTACAGAAATAATGAACAGAAAGTGAATTATCAGATATTTTCTAAATCCAAGGGCCGTAACTATGTAAAAAAATCATTCAGCCGTAACCAAAGCAAAACTTGACCTAGAGATCCCCATGGTGTATCTATATACCTAATTTCATTTCGACAGGTGCCCACGTTGCAGAGAAAATGCTCGGAAACCCCAAAAAGGAGATAGACTGACGGACAGACGGCAGATAAACTAATAATTTTAACCATCATAAAACAGAATTACATACCGTTCGTATAAACAGCGTTTAAATGTATATTACCTTACAATGCCATTGACATTTGGTATACGATCACTTGTTCTGTTGGCAAATGGATTATGTAGCTCTTTAGAGACCGCCTTCTCTACGGTATCAAGATATTTGTTCTTCAGTTGTGGCGGGTAATCTCTTACACTCGCCAATAAGCCCCCTTCCTTGTGAATTTTATTGACGAAGTGTCCAGTCCAATCAACGTCAATGGGCGTCTTTCCCCTTTTGTTTGTTACCTGCCACTGGTAATTCGACTCCTTAGAGGCACTTGCAACATGCAAAGGATGTGAGGAATCCATAGATATATCGGAAGTAGCGTCATACAGAAATAGCTCGCGGACATATCTGTAAAACAGAAATGTTATTTTCAAAAAAAATCTACAGAAACAAACAAGAGGAAACGTATGTAGGTATTGGACTACCAGAGAAAGTGTCAGTGTTGGTATTTTGTTCAGCACGAACAGAAGGTAAACAAAAAAGAATCATAAAGGACCTAAGACATTATGCTAACTTGGCTCGACTGTAATAAATGATAAAAGTGTTATTCTCCTGTCATTTGTATAATCTGTAAAGGCAACCCTATATCAACACCCATTACAGAAGAAAGTCAATAGAGAAAAAACAACAAAAAGCACAAGAGAATAAGACAAGGTGTTCCGGAAGAGTAAGCGTCTTCTGCTTCATCGACGACACCCGCCAGAGATTACTTTTGAAATAATGTAGAATTACAATCAAAAGAATTGATGAATGTTTTTGGCAGTGGAGCATGCAGAATGAGTAGGTAGCTTCATTTATAATCAAGCCGCCTGTTGATATTCACATGTTTAAATTCATATTTAAAATTCTCGTCATATCAGTAACGAATTTTTAGGTTTGAAACAGTTGAGCAGTTAAGCTTGTGTGTGCGATGAGAGGAGGCTGCGGTACGTTCTTGTAAGCTTTCTTGTGATAGTTCGGAGGCCCCTGGCAAACTATCACAAAACCTGGTCATATCATAACGAAAACGATTGATCGGAAATTACAGTTCCCAACCGAATGTGACCGCCTCAATAGCGGAACCCATGATCGACGTAGTGGCTCGATGATATAGGTCAAATGTCAAAATGTAGGTCAGAGTGACTCACCGCTGATACATGACACCAGGTCCTACTACGGTGTACCTACACCCCAAGTATTGAAGTCGTGTGGCTTGAAGCGCATGAAATAGAGCGCAGACAAATGTGCGCTTTTATGTTAGTCAAAGGTCAAAATGTTGGTCAGTCGTTCTACCTGTAGAAATGTCGGTATTATTAACAGAAAGCACAATGACTGCCAAAAGCATCTTCTGCTTCATCGACGACACCCGCCATGATAAATCTTTGTCACATCCAAGTGAACACCAAGTTCTCAAAATGAGAACCGAGTATCATTGTCAAACACAACAAGTAAACACACTAATGAGCATACTCAAAAACCTCCATCTTTATATCACTTAAAGATACAGAATATTTCTCAATGAGACAAAGATGGCGACCATAAAACTTAGATCTTAAAACGTAGATGTTGAACTCACGATCCAGTTTGGTGGGGCAGAGGTCACAAAATGTCAGAAACCTTAATCACTATGCCTCCGCGCCCCCTTTTCCGAATACACAATATTCAACTTCATGAAATAAACCATTTTCGAAACAAAAAAATCACTCGTTCATTGTATTTCATTTTCCCAAAACGCACTGTGTGATAGTTTAACATGGTAATGTTTCGAAATATAATACTACTAACTATTTTTCCTATATGATTTTATTTTGAATGAACACTAGATATATACATTAAACAATTTCACTTACCTGGTGTTGTTGGCTCGGTCTTTGACGCCAAGTATAGCAGAATACATTCCGGGTTCGTTCGGAGTGATGGTGTATTCGTTGGCATTTACGTCGAAAGTGTTTGTAAATGTTGGCTTCATAGGATCCTTCTCCAGCAGGAAAATACCACCGCCACTCAATTTGAACACCTCCAAAATGTAGGAGTCTAGCCCAGAAAGGCTGTCTCCCCATCCAGACCATTTCAGAGTGACAGGATTCTGAAAAGAAAATGAAATAATATGTTCATCAAGTTTTCATTCCAACAGGTTAAGGCAATAAATAACTCGTTCAATTTGAATAATGCTCATCACCAGTTATACAAGGACAGACTGTAAATATAATTGTTATTAGCAACACACATTTAATCATATTAAGTTCAAGAAATATGTTCAAATGCATGAAAAAATCACACACAAAAAACATTCAACATTACAAGTTCATGTATTGATAATTCATTATATTTCTCATGGAGAAAATCAGGTTAACATATTACGACATTCTTGGCAAGTAAGTCACATAATAAAAATATATTACCCGAGTTATGTCGTTCACGACTTGTAATGGCGGCTTGGGGCGGACTGTTCCACAAGCGCTATCATCCCTACAGTGGTATGGCGGTATGAAATCAAACTTCATTCTCAGTTCCTTGGCGTCGGTTTTACCGTCGAAATTTGTCCTACTGCCATCACTTAGTCTCATGTATCCACCGCTCGTAACTTCAAATCGCATGGTAAACCTAAATAAACAACAAAGTGGTGCACGTAATGTGTTTTGGTTGGCCCTTCCACAGGTGTAGAAACTTTGTTTTCGATTTCATTGTTTTGTATTTGAATGATCCCTGATCCGTATTATTAGCAACTGTCTTGTGATTAAGGATTTCACACTGAAGTTAAAACAATCATTTTTCTTAATTTTGGATTGAATGTTTGACGTAACGCTTTTTGTTAACAAAGGTAATCTAAAATGGCGGTTTTTGTCGGACGACGGATGGCGTAAGAACGGTCGGAATAGATATGGCGACCCAAGGCCGATTTCAGTGATCAAATGACGGTCAATAAAGGTGTAAGTTTGGCACTTTGACTGACACCACAGAAATGTTTATCCTTTATTAAACATCCCACGTGTGTGCGTATAAACTCAATGATTGCAATAACTTACACGTCACCGTTGTCAAGCCGATATCCAAAGAAAGGCACGTGGTCGTCACACCTGACTACTCCAGGTTCTAGCTCTTGGGTTGCCCTATGGCACATGACCGTTTTCGTTTGGTTCGCAACATCACGGGATGCTTAAAAACAAAAACACAATTATTATGAAACAGATGAACCGATAAAAGTATTTATATTGTAGTATTGCAAACACATAGACACTAAAATACAGTCAAAAAGTGTCGATATTTTGGCATATCTACCTACTTAATGATGATATACATGACTGCTTGCATGCTTCTCTTGACTGAAGGGTTCCCAACAAGACCATTCATGTGTTTAAATTATTTTGTTCAGGTTACTTTGAATTGAATTCCCTCAAGTAGGCAATTTTATCAATAAACAATTGTTATAGTTTTTTCCATCTATGGAACATGCTTTTATGAAAATGTCAGGTCCACTATCTATAAATCCAGCTTACCCTTTGTTAGAGTGTATGCAAGATGGGCTTCCCTGATTCCAAACCTGGCATATCGCACATATGATGGTCTAACAGGAAGGTCTCCAAGATCCAGAAAAGCCTCCATATCGATGTCGAATCGGTTGAACTTGCCGATATTTGACCACCATGTCAGAATTTTCGTGCCGTTGTCAGGGGCAACCACGGTTAATGAATATATTATATCTTTTCTGTCTTTGTCGTAGTATTCCAATTTAGCACTTGCAGTCATCACCGATGGCCTCTTTGTAACTAGTCAACACGCACAGATGCATTGTAAATGATGACTTCTTAAACGTTTCATCAGTACAATAGTTGCTTGTAACGTTTAGCTAACTCGATGCGGGTACTTTCCTCGGATTATATTAAACCTGACTACCTGGTGAAAGAACCCACATCTTCGACACAAACACGAGCCAAATTCGAGGTCTTGGAAACAAGACGACAGCAAATAAAGGTTTTCCGAAATAAGGATCTCAATCAATGTCATGAGTGTAACAAATAATTTTTTGTCGCCTTTGTTCCTCGAAGTTGACTGACATTTTTTTGTATATAAAGAAAGTATAAACAACACAAATATAAGGCAGGGTTTTTCTCTACAATCACTCTTAAAAGATGATACGGAAGAAACCAGCCATGGAACTGTCAGAAGAAACGGGTTTTTTATCGTCTTAAAATTTAAACTAAACTCGGGGTGTGTCCCGAGGGTCACTGATATTTTGTTAACCTAAACTTGCATGACTAATAAGTTTTATCGTATACTTATTAAGCATTTTTTAGTTTCTTTGGGGTATGAAAAAATGTTTGTTTGCAAACTATATGAATCCGCGTGGCCCTTCATAACCCTATGAAACTAAAAACAAATGACATCGACACTTATAATTAATTTTTGAAAGTTATTTTCAAATGTAAAACATGTTTATGTACAAATTGACTGATCTAACAACGGATTCTTTTTTAAAAATCAATACGTCAATACGCCATTTCCGGGATACAACTTTCAGTCGGTTTAGTCATGTGACTTTCATCACCACGTGACTTTATTTAGAGCACTTTGAAAACAAAATGGCGACTAAATAGAAGTTTTCAATGACGATAAGCGAGGTAAAGTTTTTTGGTCGAAAGAGGGATCACAACTTCAAATGAAACAAAAAGGGTGTTAGTAAAATTATCTGAGATCACTGATGAACCGAATTTATCGAATTGTATCGAGAAATATGAATGCAATCCACAGTGCTCATAATCGGGGTTTCTCTTTGCTGTTGGAAACGATCTGAACGTTACATTTTGCCAGATTGTTTCTTTTACGACTGACAAAAGCATCTTCTGCTTCATCGACGACACCCGCCATGATAAATCTTTGTCACATTACGACTGACACATCTAGGCACAACACACCATGACTTAGTTTAAGAGTATGTATCGTTGTTTCGTCCCATTTTAACCCAAAGCGACTAAAAACATCGAATCGGATCTAGCTGCCATTCGGTCGTCAATGCCGCCATTGTAAAGTGCCCTAAATTTTTCGCGGTCAAATGATCAAATCAGCGATTTTAGCTCCACTTCAAAAGAGTTCTTGTATCTCGGAAACGGCGTATTGCCGTATTGTGACATTTTTCGCGCAATTTTCGGATCTTTTTCCATAGAGGTATGTAAAGAAAATCTTAACTAATCAGAAATCCGTATTCTGCATACAATCAATGGGACATTAATTATTTTGTTATTGATAACTAAAATAAAAAAACTTACTTTCGTTGCATTTTGTGTTCTCTCCCGGACGCTTGCCAAAAGAGCTTGCGCATTGACAATGGTTAGGATATGAACATATTCCAGGGTAACACGGTCTAAGGTAGGAACATGTTGCTAAACAAAGGAAAATTTACAAAATAGTTTCACAACATCATCATATAACAAAGCAAATGGACGAAATAAATATCGTCAATATTTCATAAATAATCAAAACAAATACATGAATACAATTAGAATATGGATTAAAACACGACGTGACTACTTATGTACCCTACAGATGAAATCGAGAGATAAGCCGAGTGAGTATACAAACTGAATTACTAGCTGAAAAGATAACGAGTGTGTAGATGCATTCTTCTTAAATAAAAGATTAATGTTTTAAGTAAATGATGAGCCATGGATAGAACTTGTTTATGTAAGGTTTTAATTTGTTCACCTTGACACACAAAATGTCATATAAATATAAACAAGAGTTGTCTTTCGTACATTTATCGTAATACCGTGCAATGGTACGTAGTTTGGCATATAAACAAACGTGTCCCATATGTTTGTCAGTTCGGCATTTACATGTAAACAAAAGTTGCGTTCCAAACGTTTGCCAATTTGACAATTAAACAAAAGCTTGAAAGGTTGTGTCCCCTTGACTGCGGCCCATATTGTGATTCTGGAAACGCTGTGTGTGGTGAATTCAACATGGTATTTCAGTGCGATTCACGGATACATTTCTATCTATTTAATATGTTAATGCGCCACAACACAAAAATCGTAGTGTATTCTGAATAAACCGCGAAGCTGTTGATGATAAGAGTAGGCCTGCACTACTATTTTTTGTGTTATGGCTCAATTACATAAACAATAGTCTTTATAATTTAAGCTTTTCTAAAATAACCCCTGAGAAAATGCACTTTTAATGTGGAACTCGTTCCCCTCAGGTAGGTGTCGATAGTATAGAATTATGAATTATTATAACCATGAATAAAATTGCATAATAGATTGCATTTCCAACATTTTAATAAAAACAAGCTTAGTATGATATCGTCATATAGATCTTCATTGGCACAAATTCATATCTGAAAATAGTTATTGATCTGTTTTTGCTGCATGCCATTCCAAATGGAACACTAACAGGTCCTGATTTCTGTAAAACATAACAATATGGCGTTATCGTCGGGGGAAATATATAGCGATTCTGGACGTTTGTATTTTAAAGAGTGTGGCGAATGGCGGTATGCGAGGGTGGCGAACTTAAGGAGGGAATTATATAGGAGAGAAATCCGTTCTAGAGGTTTAGGTGGCGGTATGCGAGGGTGGCGGTAGATTCGGGTGGCTATAGGTCGAGGGTTCACTGTATAAATAAAAATTACTTTCAATCCATAATTTACATATTTTACGATAGAATAATTGCGTAATTCCATGTACATATTTTTCATTAATTAGTTGCCTCTTAAGTTCACGCCGTGGGTAAGAGTAGGTTTCCTATTTTAGCCCATGACATACAGGAGTGTAATAATTATTTGTTGTGTCAAAATTAACAGCGTATTGTTTAGGAAAGAAATATGTTTCGAAATAATTCATTCAGCCAATGACATTGTCGCCATATTAATGTCAGAGGATCAGTAACAAAACCTCGTCTTTTTACAACTGTATACTGATTTTCGTTTTATATGTATAATGATAGTATTTGCCAACCATATTTATAGGCATTTAGGGTTATGACTTGAAGTAATCAAGGAGAATTCACATTCCTAATTCAACAACATACTTCTTATAACTACTTTGACGTAATACTTACGTGTACCGCAGTTAGAGCCCGCGTGCGTTTCACCACAGTCACAGACAGATGGGGCTACACATGTGCCTACTCCACCACACCCTCGTGGACAATGTGCTGAAACGAAATATCAAACTTATAACTTTGTGGATGTTAAATAGTCCCTTATCTTACAGAACAAAATGTTCTTGTGTCCTTTTTTTTTAAATAACGATAACCTAAAACTGTTCAATCCTATCAATAGGAATTCGGATTAATTACTGGCTTTGCCAGAAATAATCAGCACAGCGTTACCCTATAAAAGTTGTAGCTAATCACTTACGAACACATCGTCCACGATTATTCTTGTATCCAGAGCAACAGTATTCTCTGCTGATGTATGTGTAGGATATACGGGTACCCCAACTCCAACACCTACAGTATAAGAGCGATCATATTAGGACAATTGAAATATCTCAAAGGTGTTTCAGAATTTTATATAAAATCTTAGGACAATTAAAACTTCTTAAAGGTGTTTCAGAAATTCATAAACAGTTTAAGGACAATTAAAATATCTTAAAAGCGTTTCAGAATTTCATATATAATCTTTGGACAATTAAAATATCATAAAGGTGTTTCAGAATTTCATATATAATCTTAGGACAATTAAAATATCTTAAATGTGTTTCAGAAATTTATAAAGAGTTTTCGGACAATTGAAATATCTTAAATGTGTTTCAGAATTTTATATATAATTTTAGGACAATTGATATATCTTGAAAGTGTTTCAGAATTTTATATATAATCTTAGGACAATTAAAATATCTTGAATGTGTTTCAGGACCGAATATATAATTTTCCTAAGTGAACATCATAGAAATCAAACAAAAAGGAATAGAAAGGTTTTTTTGGTTACAGGTTTAATGCTATGCCTTTGCCCGTTTCTTTGATCGAAAATAAATCAATCCGTTATAAAACAATTGAATCGGTTATTCAGTTATTTTATGCAGTTACATAATTCAGCATCACTTATTAATTAAAGGATGTTATAGTATTGATTCTTCTGATTCACCACTTACCCCAAAAACCAGAACTTGCAGTATCTCGACTCATGAATTTGGGAGTGATCGGATCGGCAAACAGTGCTGAAGATGAAATACATACATGTTAAGTAGAAATGTAAAGGATCAAAGAGTAAAGCAATAAAGAAAAAGAAGAGGCCCACAGGGCTTCAATGCTCAATTGAATATTTGAACAAACCGCATTACATGCACATTGAAATAATGGTGAAAGGTAAACAAATTATAACAAGTTTTTTTAACATTTTACATTTGTGGAATCATACAATATAACACTTAGATAAGATTTTGCCTGATTCAGTTAATACTGCCTTTCACTATGAATGGGTTCCTTCAGCATGAGTTTTCATTGAAATAACACTATAAAGTCGGCTCAAAAACCAATATAACATGGTGGTAATTATACTGTTTAAAATCATGTTTTTGTGCGTCTAGTCCGTCAAACATTTTCAGCAGGTGCGTTTGCCGTTTGGGCTTTTTCCCTTAAATTTTGTAATATAATAAGGTTATGATGAATACTCCACAGATCTACCTGTGAGTTAACTGAAAACTTTAAACCTTAAAGCTGACAATGCAAGTTAAAAAGCTTTAAAAAAAACGGCTAAGTAAAAATTTTACAAATTTTAGTTTTTGCCTTGCTTGGAAACGATAGTCGGCTTCCTTGGGTATAAAAGGCACCCAGGCCGTCAAACCGGTTCTCATTGTTGTGATGAAACCGCACGGCGACACTTCTATAGACCTATATAGCTAGCCAACACATACTTTCTATTTTTTTTACGATATTTTCTATCAGTATCAACATTGACATGGACATTAAAGGTGTTATTATAACGATATTATACAATATGAGCAAAATAAAAAAAAAACCCATTAGATTACACCAAAATTCGTGAGAATAAAAAACAAGTACATGAATGACAACTGATCACCTACCTTAGTATTCAATTGGAATATCATGTCGCTACGAGTAATCAGTTCCTGTGTGATAAACATTGCTATAACATCCATTTATTTCCATCAAAATAAGTTCCCCTCACTCGCATGTGTTCGTGCACGTGTTTTACATAATCAAGACTATGCTCGCGTGTTACACTACATTTTCATTACATGCGCTTTAGTGGCAAGGCTTAATATTATAGATAGTATTGGAAGCGAGTATATATTCTGTTCGGAATGTTTCGCTCTGCTTCCGAATGTAAAATCAACATGTCGATGTCCATTACGTATACATAGGTGAAGGGACAGTTAGGGTGTTTTCAGTTGTTTTTTTTTCATTTTGCTTTGGCACACGATTTATGATGGTGTCTGAGAGAGTGACCATCTTCATGTAACTTCAACTTCAAGGTAAGTGTGTGTTGGTCATTCCAGTTTTGTAACTCCAGTGTCACCTGTTGTGTCCGCAGATGTGTTGCACTTTGCACGGCCAGTGTTCATGTAAAAACCGGTTTGACAGGCTGGGTGCCTTTTATACCCAGGGAGGCCGACTCTTGTTTCCAAGCAAGGCAAAAACTAAAATGTCTGCCTCTCCTTAGTAACCTGTTAGGGGGGCATCTCAAAAACTTAATGAAATATAACTTTGCCGTATTTTTTTTTAATCTCAACAAAAAAGCTTTTTAACTTGCATTGTCAGCTTTAACAGAAGCCATCCGCTAGATACTTTTACGCACCAGTAGGCTAGCTACACTGTAAGAACAGTTCGAACACGTAGTTTGGAAGAGGGTGCTCGTACATAAGAGATAAGTAATTCGATGAAACAGGTTGAATTAGTGTTTAAACGATTGCTTATCGGAAATTAAATGTATTGGTGTAATATTTGAATACACATAAGCTTGAAATTACTCTTTTGAGACTCAAAAAGAATAGAACTATATCGTATTGCATCTTGACTTTCCGAAAGTAGTAAAAAGGCCTTAATGGATATTTTCCTACGCAGCATAGACGGCGCATGGCTTTGATTTGTTTAATGTGAATATCTGTGTTAAATGAATACAATGACTTATTTGGCTCGGGACGAAAAGACGAAGATGGCTCGCCCCAGGCTCGCCATATCGCCTTTTCTAACACTCTAATCTTTAACTTGATGTCAGTTTGTAATCATTTTTTTCCTCTAGGCGAAAATTTATTCGAACTTAAATAATGTGCCGGATTATTAAAACGTTTAATTAATATTGAAAATTTATATACAATACTGCGATACCGCTTTGGCCCCAAAATACGGAAATATACCAGTGAAACATGTTGACAAAATACAACTTTTAACGTGAGTGTCTGATTAGGAATATTCATTACACAGTATGGTGTAACTTAAATATTCAAGTAAAATTATCCACATTGTATATATCTACCTTGTGTTTAAATAACGGACCTAAATAATTTAATTCTTTGCTTAGTTCGACAGCTTAAATCTACAAAAAAGTAGGGAGATTAACATTTAATTTTGAACACTACGATACGTATACAATGTATGTATGAGAAGCTGAAATATAGCAGTGACTTAAATAATCTATTTCCGTGATCTGGAAAATAAAACTCAATAATTTGATTTCTTGTTTATACAAGTTATATCAAGGACTCATATCGATCATTTTTCCTAATTGAACAGTAGGCACTAAGGTGTGCAGGTTGTTTACAGCTAAATACACAAAAACCCATCTGGGTTCAATGCGGGCAACAGGAGGCCAAACATACCTTACATCGGTATGACATTAAAGAAATATCAGCTTGTTGGATATGATATTTATTTCACGAGCTTTAAGTGCTCTTTTGGACTTTTGAAGATTAACTATCTCGAATGAAATAATTACCATATCCAACAACCACGAATCGTGTGATCTGTTTCTATCACAATTTCAGCCGTAAAACAGCAATGCTTCATTGCGTAAACATATCGGATCGTATTTTCCCGCCAACTGATTACTTGATACACCGAGAGTTGCACCCACGTTATATGGAAAAAATTTGGGTATTTGACGCAAGTATGTTCCAATTTTCTATTTGACAACGGGTGCTAAGATAAAGGAAGGATTTCATGAAAAAAATAAGTGTTAGCACTGTCAGCAAGCCTAGTTATCACGCGCATCCAACTGATAAAAACAGGGACCCAAGTGAATGCTATCTGATTAAGTAATATTTATTGATAATTAACTCATACCCGTGAGGGTTAAAAGTTTGAAAGCATTTTGCATTTGGTATATGTAACCACCCTAGATTATCTGAATTGAAAAAAAAAATATTTTGAAATCATATCCATATTCCTCCATATAAAATGTCATAATACCAGACAACGTTTGCCACAAGTTGTAAATATTTTCCTATTGTTAGGAAAGGGATGGGAGCACCGCCGAGCATTTTTATACATTTTGTAAATGAAACCAACTAAAATAAAAACGTCTGTATTTACAGTCACTTGATTATCAAACTTGTAAACCATAAAGTATTTTTGTAACTTGATATAACTTAATATTGCGATATCAATTCAACATTAATTCCAAAAGTGGGATATTTGCGAACATAACAATTTCAAAGTAAAAGCGATTGCTTCTATTAAAAAGCAGACGCTTCTGTAAAATGTGTTATTGTAAGGTAGGTACATTTGTAATGATAATGATGTTTCTTTTTTGTTTAACATTAAAGTCAAATGTTGTTATCAATCCTTACACACAAAGGGAAATATAAACTATGTGAGCTTATCCAGTTCCAGGGTATAAATATTCACTTAAAAAACTGGAAATGTCTGCGAGACATAAATACCCCCCTACCCCCCGCCCCCAGCTTGTTACATTAACATTGAACGGACGGAACACGACGCGACGTGACACGGTGGACATGGGTAACACTATGCCCCCCATTGCATGTCGGGACATAACAAAGAACAACTGCAGTTGTATTCACCGAAAGCATACACTATAATGTAAAAGACTACTCACCCGGTAAGGGCATATACCCCTGTGGCAATGATTGCAACGATGAAACAAACAGCTGTGATCTGTTTCATCACGACAGGTCATCCGTAGCACAGCTGGAGACTGAATGAATGGTTAGGTGTCCGCTGTCTTCTTAAGACTGCATTTGATATTGACTCATCGTATTTATTTCCTTGTTGCTGCCTACGCATTAACTTTCGCTATCTGTTTTGTTATCAGTAGGTACTTCTATTTATAAATTATAAAAATTATATTTTCAAACTATTGTTAATATTTATTTTAATCTTTCCTCGATCTTTACTTAAACGATGACCAACACGGACAACTTACTACTAACCTGTATGATAAACGTGACGATTTCAATTTTCCGATCTTCTCCATCCTATGGTGTTTACATGTCGCAGTTGATTCGTTATTCTAGGGCTTGCTCTGAATATCGAGATTTTCGTGATAGAAGTCAACTGCTGACGAACAAACTTACAGCACAGGGATTCGAGAGATGCAGGTTGATGAAGACTTTGGTCGCCATCTTGATCTTATCAAGAAATATTTTGTATATTTGTGTGATATGAAAATGGACGTTTTTGAGTTTGCTTATTAGTGTGTTTACTTGTTGTGATGACAATGATGACTCGGTTCTCATTTTGAGGATTAATGCTTACTTGGATGTGACCTAGATTTACACGACGGTGTCGTCGATGAAGCAGAAGACGCTTACTTTTCCGGAATACCTGGTCTTATTTTCTTGTGCTTTTACGAGAGTCTCCATGAAAATATTTCCTTTGTTCCTATTTTGCCCCTAGTTTAATCGATTTTGAGTTCGGATTATAGTTTTGTTGACGCTTTGGTATTCTATGATTTTTTTACAACTATGAAATAAAGTATCTAACCTTTATTGATCTCTCTTGTTGACCCGAATTTCGCGTGGATGGCGAGTGGCGAAGTACTTGAAAACAACCAACATGGTCGGACGGGTTACCTCTTACCTTTCAACAGCCAATTGGGGAATTGAACCCTGGTCGCCTCGAAAAAGAAACAAGTGTGTTATCCGCTACGCCAACTGCTCGCCCTTTGATCAGTTTTCTTATGCAGGAACCTCTGCCAAATAGTGCGCTTTTTATTGTCCTCTACTTCTTACTGCCATTGAAACCCGAATGGGATATGTTTATTTTCTTTTTATCTATTCTTTCTGCTTGATTTGCGTTCTGAATTTGGTATCTTATCTTTTTCTTGTCTTTTCATTCCGAAAAATATTTTCTTTCAAATGTCTCTCTAGGCACCGCCCCTTTTTTGGCATTTAGTTGAGCGTTTGCACTGAGAGGATGGTATTTGGTTCTATCCCCAAGCGTTTTCAAGAACATACCGAAGCATCTGAAATACACATTTATTCAACAAATAGGGCTCACACCGGCGGGCCATTCTTAATTGACCTTTGCTGTTGATAGAACGTAAAAGCAATAAAACCAAACCAAGCCTGTCCTCTAAAGCGAGCGAGACATACCAGAGTCTCTTCTCCATGGTTGACGCCCAGTATTTCGTGTGTCGAACGCAAGAAGTGGTGACGCTATTTATGTTTGGCGCTGTATTTGGTATTGGAAGTTCTGTTTGGGAAAAACACTTGGAGATGGATTTAGTGCAAAGAAATGCTGTATTTTGTGGCAAACCGTTTTGAAGCTAGATTTTATGTAGAACCCGGATGGGACCCCCTTAGTGCTCGCAGGGGAAAGCATAAAATTATTCAATTCCACAAGATTGTTAACGGTCAGTGTCCTCCTTATCTGAATAATTTCCTACCTGCTCGTCATTCTGATATTCATACTCATAACACAAGAAGAGCTAATGATTTCTGTCATATAAACTGTCGAACAAAAATCTATAAAGATTCTTTCCTATCCTCTTCTTTCGATTTATATAACACAATTCCTGAACACACCAAATCCAATCCGTCCAAAACTACCTTAAACAACTTTCGTAACTCCGACACTCTTTCTGCTCTCACTGTCCCCCAGGACTATTACTACTGTAGAAGCCAGATCAATCAAGCACGTCTAAGAATGAATTGTTCGCTCGAAACTTAGTCCATTGCCCTATGTGTTCTTGTAATCTGTCTACTGAAACTACTGAACACCTCCTCCTACATTGTGTTATTTACCAGATGCTTAGACTTAAATGTTTTAATCACCTTCCTCCAAAATATAACTACAATGTTAACCTTTTACTCCATGGTAGTCCAGAATTCCCTGTTCATTTCAACGAAGTTATTTTTGATTTTGTTCAAAATTTCATCATTCAATCTAAACGTTTCTGAAATTAAAATTGCCTTTATGCCAGAAATCCTATTTATTTTCGCGATACTTATATACACTTTGTATGGCGCAGATTTTGTCAAGATTTTGTGTCTGTATTGTTTTTTTATATGCTAATAGTAAATATTTACAAAAAAAAAAAAAAAAACGTACAGTCTTAATACTTATAACAAATAGTGTATGTACATTTTTATTATGAACTCGGGTGATAAACACCAGTTTTTGTTCCATTCTTGCAGATTTAATGCCAACCTCGATGCCACCCGGTTATCCCCAACCCAACTCCTGCATACTTTCTCTTTCTCTTCCCTGCACATTTCATATATCTATAAATAACATTATTTGACATGTGTACTATTAATTGTGTCGGTCCATAGCTTATATCACCATCAGCAGACGGATAAATATAGGTAACAAGTACTTGTTTATGTATCTTTAATTTTGTATTATTTGTATGTATCATTTCTATAACACAATGAAATTAAGTTTTAAACCAAACCGTTTTGTTTTTTGTCATAATTATGATAAATCATTAGTTATGAATTGTAAATGTTTAGCATTTTTTTACAAATGAGATTTCAAGTGAATTGCCACATTTTTGCATGGCTTCTACAGTATATAAATGTACCGCAAAAAAGACAGTGTTAATAGGTCATCAAATATGCGACAATAATTTGTCGCAATATTTCTCGTTAAACGTAAAGTTAAAAACATGACCAAATAAAAAGACCACATATTATAAAACGGTACTTCTTCCGATTATGTGTTATTCTCAGAACATTATCTTGCCTGTAAACGTGATATAAGGTGTTGTTCCCTCATGGTAAATCGAATCCTGGGAATTTCTTAAAATGAGAGCCAGAAGTGAACAAGACTCCAAAGCAGCTCTTGACCTAAAGATAAAAAATATAAAATTGCCTTTCTCTAATCAAAAATATAGTTTCTAAACATTATCCACAACAAAAAACAGACAGTAAAAAAGATGTCACACGAAAAGACGTTTTAAGGAGACCAACAAAAGGATAAAATATTTTAATTTCAAACAAAAATGAACAAATTGTACTTCCCCTTACCGTATCTTATTAATGGACTTTGACCTGTACGAATGTATTGGTTTCGAATCTTGTATGCATTTGTTTGGTTTTATTCGCGAATTCGCTAAGGTGAGGCAGTGTCATTTATTGGGTAGATAGCGGCTTGAAGAAAACTGGAATTTCCCTCTCGTTGAATCATCGAACAGACTGTTACATGCTTACATCGGTAATGAAAATGGAAAAACATCATTGTCTTCCCAGAACTGGAAATTGATAACACTCTTCTAATGTAAAACGCGCACAAACAAATATTAATAATATATTTATAAGAGAATTGTCAATTACAAACATGTATACAATGCGTGTATATCGAGTAAACAGCTTGTAAGTAAATGGAACACCGGAACATATCGATCAAGTTTAAAGTACGTATCTGCGGCGTCAAGTATTTCAAAGTATGCGTGTCATGTGGAAAATTTGCTTTTACTTCCTTGTTTAAAACAGGAGGATGGGATTCCCAAAGTGCACGTATTATCCTTCCCCAGTTGCATTGTGTTCACTGTTACGTGCAAGTAACTGTAAATTATGCATATGCATGAGCATTTATGAACGTCACGTTTTAAAGTTGAACCATTTTCATCTCCGCTTTTAACACATTTTCATCAAGTTATCTCAAACTCGTGTAACTTGAGGAGCCTGTTTAATTCGAAGTATCACTAAGTTTTCAACATCACCTAAATCGAATAATATGACAATATCTAAAGGGGCATTCCGGGAAAGCTTACAATGAAGTTCTTGAATGTAATGCTGTCTGCACTACCAGATACATATCCCTGTTATTCATTGTTCAAAGTCCACTCAAAATGTCTTTATTAGCCACTTGCAAAATTGCATTCCTCGGGAAAGCCCGATAACAATTGCGATGATCACGCGTCAATTAATTAAGAGACTGTTATGTCGCAAGTCGACGAAGGGGCCCTAATAAAGGGGGAGGGGACGCGTAATGTATAGGTCCGATGATGAACCAGACACAAAGTCCGAGTATACATTTGTTGAATCACATTCACATTAATAATCAGACGTTGATTACACACGATATTCATATGAAGAAATATATGTCGGCAACTCTGCATCATTTATCGACACCAGTACCTGACTGAGACCGGTACAAATGGGTACAGGATACAACCATGCATCGTCAGAAACCCACACGATACTGCACTCTTACATTGTACGTTTAACAGTGTCATGTTGGTTTCCGACGATGACAACCATGAGGCAAACCTTAATTTCTGTAAAAAGATATCTTCACGAATCCTCATTTCGAACGATTTCACAAAAGGTGTGTGTATTTTTCGGTTTATCGTAAGTCGGCAACTCGATGGCAGAAATATGCCACCATACAACTCGATGTCTTGAAGATTTTTTTTCAGACTATCTTTATATTCATCTTATATCTATCCAACTTTCAGCGTCAACATACACTTTTGTATCACGGAAGTCTGTGCACTCATATGACGCACCACGCACTAAAAATGTAGAATACATGTATAATATATATCAAATTTGGAACTCGAGAATATTATTGTCCAATACTTAATCCATTTATATATGCTATGATAGCTCCGTTTTCATTTTACTTTTTAAATGTAAATTTAAAGGTTCGTTGACATTTTCAACACAACTGCAGGCAAGGGACATACATGTATATGATTTGTTTTAATTAATGACTTCGCTTATATAATACATATATTTTTATTCATATCAAATCCAATACCGGGGTCCAAACCCGATAATATTTGTACCATCCGTATTTCATAGATTAGGTATGACAAGCAGTTGTTTTCCGCGCATCATGACATAAATTTATTCATTTTGTCCAAATTGAAGCCGTATACATTATATCTCAATCGCACCTATACCGGCGTTTTACAACGTAAACAAATGCAACCCCCCCCCCCCCCCCCCCGTACTGTTTATCTTGTATGTGAAAAGGTCTCTCTCTTCACCAATATAATTCAACCATGTCGTTTTATTGGAATATTATAAAGGGAATATAACAAAACACGCTTTTAAGTTTAACACATGTATTTTATGTAACACAAGAATGAAAGAGTTATCCCTTGGGAGGCCCCAAAACCAAATCAAAGCTGTGTCACCGGCGACCCAGAAGAAAACTAACATGCAAACAGATTGTCTGTAAGTTTCCCCCTTGAATACTTCCCATCCCTCATTATGCTTCCGTAATATAATCCATGATGCCTCTTTAATAAAAATAATTCGATGTTCTTATATACCGCTTCATCACGACCTTACAGGCTGCATCAATTCGGTTCACACATTAGTATCCGTGGTTATAGGGCCTTTGCAACCAGCCAATATCGTTCTTAACTCCCTTGGGAGCATACAACAACAAAGCATAGTAGACTGGAACAAGCAGAGTAAAGTATCTTGTTCAACAGACGTGCCTTGACCGGGATTCGAACTAGCAACCCTTCGTTCACGAGCCTGGGGTCCTACCACTAGACCACCGTGCCTCTTACACTATTTCTTCGTAGTCTCACTGACTGCTAGATAACGAGGTTCGACTATATTAGACTAGCTCGTGAAGATCAGAGAAAAGAAAGAACAACTGCGTCCCATTGCATGCTCATAAGGGGTGACTAGAGTTTGGACCCCTGAAAAAAATGTACTTGCTTCACCCTTTCCCTTTGTATGGGAGACTCAATTTCAGGATCTTATCTTCTGTCTTTTGTCTTCTTTATTTTCAATTCGTTCCGTCCTAATGTCTCCCTAAACGCTACTTCATGATTGACGTTTAGCTGAAAGTTCAACCCTAGTCAGGAGTTGATAAAGACCACTCTCAAAGTTTTACGTTTAATTTTGTCAAACGTCCTATAAAGGATGACGTAACACACACATATGCTGCACCTTTTAAATTTAAAAATAGATACAATATGCAGAAAAAATTCATGAAACTGCATCATACAGCTGATATGTCCTCCTAGGACTCGTCAGTTATGCTAGGGGCCAAAAAGTGAGAATCCAAAATTTCTAAAGTAAAGTAAAAGCAGAAGGGTCAGGTGCGTAAACTTACACAACACACCCGGATGTGCATCTTTACACGGCGCTAAAATGTTGATTAGTCGATAAACAAAGTAAAACCAAAACATTGCTGTGCCAGAAAAATCATGTGTATGGTATTATTATAACACTATTTCATGACCAGGAGTGTAACATAGGGAAATTCAAATTTTGTAAAACCCAAGGTTTTGCCAAAGGTTTTGTCAAATTTGAAAAACCCGAGAGTGGAATTTACCTACATGACATCTTTGGTTCTGAGCGAGTATTTTTCTCTCATTTCAACTACCTGAATAAGCTCAAAAATCATGAAAATACCTTTTGACTGGCTACCATTTTGAAAATATCAACATTTTTTCTTAAACTTTGTGACGAAAACGAATAAGTTTGCGAGATTAAGCATACCCCAAATGCGCAGACCTCAGATTTTACCGTATTCGTGAAGTCACATCACTGTTGAGCCATTGTGACGTTAAATTGTGGCTGTATTGCATGGGTAGATGTGTAATACAACAACAGCGATCATAGATGTATTGCGCCAGACAGACATGAATTACCAACTTAGGTATGAAAGAAAATTACCATGCATACTCCATCACAAGGGTGGTGAAAAAAGGCCGAAAGGGTTATCCGAATCAAAGTGTGTATTTTCGGAGGCAGGAGATATGTTATTTGTTTCCCCATTTCAAGAAGTGTTGTTTGTAAACCCTTTACAAAATATACGCAAAAAAGCAACATACTAAAATAAAAATAATCAAAAAGTTACTATTTTGTTCAGCATGTGATACTTTTTATATTCACTCTCTTGCTGTCTCTCCCCCCCCCCCCCTACTTTTGCGTCGTTGTGAATATTGTCTTGATAGTACTTCCTTGTATATACTCAACCAAGGACACCTGAATACATAAATATAGCTTATCATTTAATCGGGACATGATATTATTCTGTAAAAACAACAAATAGCTAATATATCACGATATCATCTACCAGACGGAAATAGGCTATAGTATCAAGAGGTTTGTTGAGAATGGCACTTGCTCTTGACAGCCGTGTCTATGTCGCCTGAATGTGTATGAATCATAATTTGCAACAAGGAAGTTTGAGGTAAAACCGAAAAAAAATATATATCTATTTTTAACGTCAGCATATATTATACAAATAGACAGCAAGTACATTTTTGAGAAAATATTTTTCATATTTTTAAGAATTACGTTTTCGATGAAATTAATGTTATCTTTGGAATTAAATTCGTGGAATCCTTTAATTTTATCTTTGAAATTAAATTCGTGAAATTCTATCAGTGTATGAAGTTCATGAAATGCGCATTTACGAAGATTGTACAGGTTTTTCCGAGAACGTGTCCCTATTTCGTATGGTCTTATATTTTCCCCTTGACAATATAACTCAAAGCTGTCAATTGCTTTTAAGAGAACAGGTATTCATAATTTGTTTCCACCTAAGCACAAAATAATGATGAAGTCGTTGTTGCTTTGATAATGGCGTTGTCCTCATAATAAAAACCAGATAATTACCTGCCTTGTTTTCAAGATGTGCGACAGAATGGCTGTGAACATTGATGTGGTGAAACTTTATTTTGCAACTGAAAATAGTCTTTACTAGAGAATTAATCGTTGAGAAAAACATCTCAAGTTTGACGATTATCCAATAGGAAAATGTGCAAAAATGATGCCATTAATTTTAGAGACAGGTTGAAACTTGTGACTGACAAAAGAGGAGGACATCTTGAACACATCATAAAATGATTGTCAAAATGACGTTATTATAGTTGCATTATTGTCAAAATGACGTTATAGTGGCATGATTGTCAAAACGACGTTATAGTGGCATGATTGTCAAAACGATGTTATAGTTGCATGATTGTCAAAATGACGTTATTATAGTTGCATGATTGTCAAAGCGACGTTATAGTTGCATGATTGTCAAAACGACGTTATAGTTGCATGATTGTCAAAGCGACGTTAACGTTTCATGATATTTTTGAATTCTGCATTAATGTTGCAATACTGCTAGAAAAAACTATTGAACATAGCACACCAATATTATTGTATGATAGGACTCTTTAATAATCTAATGTATGACATATTTTCATGATAAATGTTTTGTTGTTTTTATTTATATTGTCTAAAAGTCGGGACATGATTTTTGGAAGAACATGTATCTAAGACGGCAGTTACAGAGACATATCTGACCACAGCTTTCAACAATGATCATAGATTATGTATGAGCTATTAAAGGACCAATATACGGCAAAACTTGAAGCGAAAATCAAGCCTAATAACTTATTATATTTATAGATTTAGTTAAGATTAACTGATATCAGCAATATTCAAGATGATTTCTTACGCTGTTACCGGTACAGCAGCAGTTGAAACTCGGTATTTGTAAACACGCGTCCATATCGAACCGTGCTTCTACCTTCGATATAGGGCAGAACATGTAGGGACAGACTGAGTCAGATATAGGGCATAACATGTAGGGACAGACTGAGTCAGATATAGGGCAGAACATGTAGGGACAGACTGAGTCAGATATAGGGCAGAACATGTAGGGACAGACTGAGTCAGATATAGGGCAGAACATGTAGGGACAGACTGAGTCAGATATAGGGCCTTCGGTTTGTTGTTGAAGTGGGCCCAACCTGAATTATTTCCAATTCCTTGGATTTTTCAAGAGTTTCTTGTTAGTTACCGCTCAGGTTTACTTCGTTTTAGGCTTATTTTTGCATGGTTTTCAACTGGATTTTTTTTTTAATTCAGAATCACGAAAATTTCCCTGAAGTTACGTATATTGGGCCTTTAAGTCCTTCTAGTGCACATCCAGACTTTTGTAAGGGGACTTACATGAACATATCTTAAAAGACACACCTGCATCGCATACACCAGGAGGCCGTCCTTCAATAACATCAGCTGTTAACAGGACGCAAAAAACATACAAACCAAACATTTAAGAACAAATATTTAATAAATTATTGCTAAAAAATAGGAAGTCGTGCGTTACTCCGTGTAACACTTCAGTATCCCTTGAAACGATAAAGTGGATATAATCTGATGTATAAACATAAGCTATAGCTATACACATACGGAAGTATTTGTCAAGTAGCCGTATCACTCATTCTTCGATAACAGAACAAATATCACCAAGTGCTCGAATCGGTGGATATCTGAAACAACGTGCATCATTCAGAAAATGCAATGTTAAAATGATCTTAGAAAACAGGACTATAACTTGAAAATGAAAATGACTAAAGTCTAATAAATTCTATCTAAAAAATAATTTATGAAAACGTTTCATTTCTTTACATAGCATTTCACAGGTTGAGGATCAGAAAATGAATGTGGATTCCCTTCTGTGTCCCATTATTGGGGACATTGAAGCAACCAAATTAGATATAAATTCACAGGTGTTATATCTGTAATATTTCTATACCAATTTCTAAATATCTTATATCTGTTTACACCTTGATTGGCAATATACGCCACTTCAAGTTTGAACGTGGTGGTTAGTTTAATCACTATTTAACGACATTTTTCAGTCTAAAACAATTTTATCAACAAACAAAGTATACAGTCCCACAATTGTGCATGTAAATTAACCCTAAGGAATGCATGATATCTTGAAAGTTGTAATTATTCAATGGTTTTATTTTCAAGTTACATAAAAGGTAAAATTTACAATTATCACTGAATACGTTAATAACCATTAGAACAACTAAATTATATGCCCATGTGAGAAAGCTATTTCTTCTTAGCTTTTGCTGAATCAATACCACATTCGAAATTAGATGCGAGTTACGAGTACCACAAAGAGGAATATACAAATGTACATTGCCATACTCTCCCTCCACCACATACACCTGAGCACACACACAAAAAAAAGGTGACCTTGACAATTTCCCCCCTTTCACAAACGCCATTCACTTGATCGTGTGTAGTATAGTGTACGTCCTCTCATTTCCGATTTACGAACAGGCGCACACGAAACAGCTGTATGATGCAGTTAAATTCATTTTTTCGGCATACTGTATCTATTACTAAATTTAAAAGGTTCAACATATGTGTGTGTTACGTCATCTTGCAAATGCAGTTTATTTCATGAATCCTCATGCGCGCCAGCTTTCTTGAAAAGAAGGCTTTGTGTTCTGTGCCAAGAAATATGCAGTTGCAATTCCTTGCTTGGTGTTCAGTATAAGGCGGTATACACTAACCTACGGCAGCCTCCCTATCCCACATGTGCACTTAACACACATATACACTCACATCGTATACACCGATACACCGTCCATAAATGAACTTAGGTTGATCAGAACTATAGGCAAGTTTTATGGTCGCCATCTTTGTCTCATTGCGAAATGTTCTGTATCTTTAAGTGATATGAAGATGGACGTTTTTGAGTATGCTAATTAGTGTGTTTACTTGTTGTTATTGACACTAATGACTCGGTTCTCATTTTGAGAAATTGATGTTTAGTTGGAGTTGAAAAAGATTTACATGGCGGGTGTCGTCGATGAAGCAGATGAAGCTTTCTCTTTAGGAACACCTGGTCTTATGTTCTTGTACTTTTACAAGGGCCTCCATGTAAATCTTCCCTTTTTTCATATTTTGCCCCTGGTTTAATCGATTTGGAGTTTGGATTATGATTTTGTTAACGCCTCAGTATTCTCTTTGTTATTGCTGAATATAATGCAAAATAAAATAAACTAAAACCAAGCAACCAAACCAGTATAAAGAGATTTGTTTTATGTACAGCAAATAAGGAATTTTACGGTAAACATTAAACATAATACATAAGGTATTGTTGGGTTCGTTTTATTAAATTTTGGCAATATTATCAAACGCCTTTCAGTACTTCGCTACGTTTTCATTTTCAAAGCAATATCCATGTATATATATTTCAATTTTTACTCAAGTTGGACTCGATGAAACTACTAAATGTTACCCGTTTCATTTACCGATGAATTTGACCACGTTAACATTGCCTGCGTGTGTGATTTTGAAAACGGAGATAACTGGAAAGACAAGTTAAAAAAATGACACACCACTTGAGATTTTATATTTTTATTGAAACTGTGCAAGAAATCAAATTTACATAGCCAAAATCGATCAATCAGAAACATGTTAACAGTTCATGGTTATTTGCGGTACTGACGAGTAGGCCTATCGTACTGTCCTAGCAATTTTCCTTTCAGCTAAGGCCTAGGCCTGCCCATTCCGGCTCATTTGTCAGCGGCAACGTAGATCCGTCACTTTGACGTCTTGTGTGAAAGGAATTCGAATAGTCAACTTCCATATCAAATAGTTCTGTCTTTACATCTATTTTTCGTCTAGTTCGGCATTCATTTAAATCAGTTTCACATTCCAGTAGATGCAGAAACTCGAAATAAAGCGGCTCCCAACTTCGAGCTTGTAAATAAAATGGCTGCACTGGCATCTAATCGTCATTTTTCCGCTATGACTTTTCAGAATATGTGAAATTTTATGAATTAATCAACAAAAAGTAGATATGGCATTTGTAAACTAGTTAAATGTTATGTTTCTACAAAATGTTGCTGTATTGACCTATCAACGTACATCACAATGGTGTTTGATTGTCATACAACGATGCACTATAATTATTTTTACATAACGCCACTATGTAGACTTGCACAAGTTGCAGAAATTGGACCAAACCATCGGAATGGACTTTAAATTATGAATGAATTCGAAATACACATTAATTGAAATATAAGGTTTAGATCTTGCTTTTGTCGATTCCATGGGGTGATGAATTGAGTTGGTCTTGAAACAAATTCAACATGAACGCAGTTCATTAAATTTGTTTCAACACCAACTGCTTCGCAGTTCATTAAATTTGTTTCAAGACCAACTCAATTCATCACCCTATGAAATCGACCAAAGCAAGATTCAATCATTAAATCATGATAGTATTACTCATTCGGAACACATCGCCCCAATTTCAGTTATTTTTCCAATTCGTTAGTCTTCTTGGAAGAGTGATGCTTTTGGGAGTCACAACTAAAAAGATCCAAATAGGTCTTAACTACTAATGAGGGAGTGTAAATCTGTTGAACACACTACAACTGGTCTTTTAAATGTGATTTCAGGCAAAAGTTATAATTAAAGTCATAATATTAATGAACACCTTGAAACCTGCAAAACAGAAACATAAAAAAAAAAAAACAACAAAAATTAATTTTTCAAAAATATCATTTATATAAGCATGTCATTGAATAAGACCAAGTAACGATTCCATTTTATGTTACAAAAATGAGACATCCACAGATTTGATCTCGCTGGTGTTGTGATATGCTTTAAGCTAACGACTCGAGAAGTCCCGGGGGCATAAAAACGGTGTCTGTTACTTGGGCGACGCCATTGGAGCATGTCCAGTCAGGTATGACCAAGGAAGCTTCATTAACAGTGACATTTCCTAGGAGTAAGATACAAAAGTGGTTACCATGTAAACAAAAACATTGTTGACGGAAAATATCATATGATATTTCCAAGGACTTAGATAATCACGTGGTTTCCATGTAAATTATTGACATTCTTTTAAAAAATACTGTAAAACGAGAAATTTTCGTCCTGTCTTTATTTCGACTTCTCAAAGGTACAATAATGTATATATGTATTATGAAGCCCAAGCCTATGTTTGATTCCCACATTTTGGCCCCTAGCATCTCACTGACGAGTCTTATGAGGACGAAACAGCTGTACGACACAGTTTAATTCTTTGTGTTTTTTCGGCATATCTATTACTAAATCTCAAAAGTTGCAGCATATCCTATGTCATCTTTCACGATAGAGGAGGTTGTCTATACTATACTCTGCTGGCCATGGAAGATTATCTAGTCCCCGAGGTTTGCTGGAACAACCATAGCCAAATGTATCTCATTTGAGTAATGGCACGGTACATTATACACATTTTCGTAGTACACGATTTGATTTTTTTTGCAGTACTAATTTAAATATTGTTTTAATTCATAAATTAAAAGGGTTTTATGCTCCTGCCCTTCTGCTTCTTTAGTACATTTGTTCAGAAAATTTCGAAATTTGACCCTTGGCATCAATAATGAGCCCGAAAATGTTCAAACATTTGTATGATGCAGTTTAATTCATTTTTTCGACATACTGTATCTATTACTAAAAATGTGTAGCATATGTATGTTCGTCATCTTTGGTAAAATATTCGCACTGTCTTATTTTTCGCCCTTCCAAATTTTTGGCGAAAATATAATGAGGACGAATGTGTCCAGTTTTACAATATCGTGAGATCGAGGCCCGGATAGGGCACGAATCAAAAAATTGTCTTCTTTCGTCATTTGTGTTTCCTTGTTTCTTATAATATATTAAACACAATGTATCATATATACACTTAGTGTTGTTGATCCGAAGGTTAAGATTGAATTTCCTGTCGTAATTGTACCGTGCTCAATACATCCACAATATCTATATACATACGTCCGCCTTAAGAAGCCTGAGAGGGCAGAAAGGCCTTGCGGCAAAGTCTTTGTTTTTTGTTCTTTTTATATTTATCTTCGCAAGGACAATTAATAACTTTTCTTTATATATACATAATATATATATAAGATCGCCTATCAAAATACCGTGTTAGTTTTGCTTTGATACATACACTGTAGATGAGGTCCCTTTAACAGCTTACTTACCATAAGGACGATATCCATATATGGACATATTGTTACTAATGCGGAACAATTGTTTTGGATTTTTTTATTGTAATGATCCCCCGCTAGTAACCCTAACTGATCTCCCCGCCGTATGTGAAACACTTACACACACCACTTTACTGGTTGTCCTTTAAGGACCGTATCCTGTCAAACAAAGGAGGGTGCCAATCTTGGCCTTTCTGCGGCCTATCAGTGATAAGGCTAACATTTTGCAGGAAGATAATTTAAGGTCAGTTGCATATTGTATTATGTTCAAAACATCTGATTTTTTGTGGGTTCATAGAAAGTTTGGGGGTCAAAGTGGGGGAGGTGTAAAATGAAAAATGTGTTGTTGTTATCACGCACTGAACGATGTAGAAAAAACTTATAGCTTGTGCAGTTTCTGTTACATAAGTAGCACCCTTGAAGATTTAAGTGGAGCAAAATTAAGTTAAAAAAACTCATAAAGTAGGTCAAGATCACATAATAAAAGTATCAAACTTTTAAAAATACAAATGAAAATAAAACAATGGGAACTATTGTTTGAGTTACTTACCGTTTGTTACTGTTACGTTCAAAGTCTGCCCTTCCAGAGTGATGAGCGGTTCGTCATTGTACATACCAGCTGTGAAGAAGGTCCCACGAACAATGTGATTTCTCATCATTCCTGAAGGAAATTATAGCTTTATGATCAACTGCATATGGAAATAAATGCATTATTTGTTCTTATTATAACAAAACATAATACCGTATAGCAAGAATTTTTTTGCGGGGCTTTAATTTGGCGGGTCCGTATATAGAGCGCCAAAATTTAACACGTCAAATTTTAACACCGCCCATTAAAAACGCACGAAAATTTCATTTTCAGCAATAGTTTAAACTTTTCGTTCAGACCGTCATTTACCTTTCAATACTCATATTACTCCGTTAACTCTCGAGAGTGGTGCGTATTGTTGGGTTAATAAACAACTTTAATCAACATGGATAGGATATATAGACATAACATATTAATCTATATATCCCGGTAGGTAATATATATGCTCAACGCCAAACACCACTCCTAGATTTATTGAAAATCGTTAAATTCTAACCCGCCAAAATTAATCATTCGCTTTTCAAGATCAATTCGCCAAATTTTATTACCGCTAGTCTTATAAACCAATGAACTCAGCAGTTGATATGACGTTTAACAAGATAAAACCAAAACAAACTATACAGTATGCAAGCTTTCCTTCTTTTGAATAGTATGTCAGTAGTGTGTTTACTTGTTGTGATTGAGATTGATAACTCGGTTATCAGTCTAAGGACTTAATGTTTAATCGAATGTGACCAAGATTTACATGGCGGGTGTCGTCGATGAAGCAGAAGACGCTTACTCTTCCGGAATTCCTGAGCCCGTATTCATGAAACCATTTTATCATGCTCAAGCATGGATTCTGTGCTCAAACCAAATTTCTTTTAATTCGCTTAAGTCGTGCCAGACGATCGAAAAGTATTGTGTAAACATTGGAAACATTATTCGGCTTAAGTTTCTTCAATTTGTTTCCAAATTAATGACAATATTAATTTTGTCATTATTTTATCAACGGAACAAGAAATCAGGTTTGAACACAAAATCCATGCTTGAACATGAGAATGGTTTCATGAATACGGGCTCAGGTCTTATTATCTTGTACTTTAAAAGGGTCTCCAATTAAATCTTCCTTTTTTCATGTTTTGCCTCTAGTTTAATCGATTTTGACGCTTCGGTATACTCTAATTGTTTTGCTTGCTACATTTTTTTTTAACCTTTTCGTGAGTTTTAGAGAAAATTGAATACACTGCATGTTGGCGGTCGTTAAGTTTAAGGGCTCTAGGTCTCATAAATATTTGTTTTCAACTGTTCTGATGCTTATTATACTTGATAAAACTGATAAACTGATAATATGTGCAACGGGAGGTAACACTTATTAAATAAACAGTTTTATTTGAGAAAAACGACTTATTCCGATCCGGATCGTATATAAACCCACGTTATTTATTTTTGATCGACTTATGATTTTAATAAGACTACAATTTGTGGTGTATTGTTGAAGTGTTATAGCTGAGCTACTCCTTTTTTAAGTACTCCACAACCACAATTTTTGGTAGTCGGGTGGTGCAGTGAACAGCGAGCTTGCCTTTAACCAAGGCGGCCGGGGTTCGATTCCCCAAACGGACGTGAAAAGGTATGGGGTCACCTGCCCGACCACGAGGTACTCTCCATGTACTCCGGTTTCCTCCCACAATAAGACCCCTCGCGCGCTTACATACGGGTCAACAAAAGTGATTAATATAAGTTGTATAATTTGTTTCATAATTGATGTAAAAAAAATAAGGTTTATATTTATATATACCATTTTGATTTCCCGCGAAACACGTTTTCGGTCGATATTTAATTTGAATCCGTCTGTCGGTTTGAGGGTTGTTGTCCGGGCTACACCTTAAAATGTGTCCCGACAAAAATTACGTCAATCTTTATTTACCTCAAATTTTAAACGGATGTAAAACGTAATGCAACTGAATCGGACACCAAACCCCCCCCCCCCCCCACTGCTGTCCCGACACATCACATCTACAAACATCTCACTGCTGTCCCGACGATCCTACTCACGCCGAATTGCAGTGCCATTCTTGTATAATTTCTTAAACTCGTTTGGTGGAAGCTTTTGGAAGGCTACATCAGTTGGAGCAAACACCGTGATTGGATCATGCCCTTAAAAGAAGTGAACAAAGGTGTTGATAGAAAATATTACAAGTAAACAAAGGTATTAACGCATAAAATTGTATTTGTTCTTAATGCACAAACGCAACATCAGATATAGGATTTAAAAATAATAATCATATACGTTTCTAAAGTTGTTTCTCTTATACATGAATGTATGTGCAAAGAAACTGACCCTACTATCAGTTTAAATAAATTTGAGCCTGAACGTAGTTCTTAAAGTTCATTCAAAATACATTTTCTGTCCCTAAACGTGTATCTTTATTGTAAGCATACCCGAAAGTGTATCTTTATGTGCAGCATATGTGTGTGTTTTACTGTGCATTTTGTATGCAGTGTATATCTACATCCAGTGTATCTATACATACAGTGTATCTACACGTACAGTGTATCTATACATACAGTGTATCTATATGTACAGTGTATCTATACGTACAGTGTATCTATACATACAGTGTATCTTTACATACAGTGTATCTTAACGTACAGTGCATCTATACGAGTACGTACAGTGTACCTATACATACAGTGCATCTATATGTACAGTGTAAATTTACGTACAGCGTATCTATACGTACAGTGTATCAATACATACAGTGTATCTATGCGTACAGTGTATCTATGCGTACAGTGTATCTATACGTACAGTGTATCTATACATATAGTGTATCTATACGTACAGTGTATCTATACATACAGTGTATCTATACGTACAGTGTACCTAAACATACAGAGTACCTATACATACAGTGTATCTATACATACAGTGTATCTATACATAAAGTGTATCTATACGTACAGTGTATCTATACATACAGTATATCTATACATACAGTGTATCTATACATACAGTGTATATATACATACAGTGTATCTATACACACAGTGTATCTATACATACAGTGTATCTATACGTACAGTGTATGTATACGTATAGTGTATCTATACATATAGTGTATCTATGCATACAGTGTATCTATACGTACAGTGTATATATACGTACAGTGTATCTATACATACAGTGTATCTATACATACAGTGTATCTATACGTACAGTGTATCTATACGTACAGTGTATCTATACATACAGTGTATCTATACATACAGTGTATCTTTACATACAGTGTATATATACGTACAGTGTATCTATACGTACAGTGTATCTATACATACAGTGTATCTTTACATACAATGTATCTAAACGTACAGTGTATCTATACGAGTACGTACAGTGTACCTATACATACAGTGCATCTATATGTACAGTGTATATTTACGTACAGCGTATCTATGCGTACAGTGTATCTATGCGTACAGTGTATCTATGCGTACAGTGTATCTATGCGTAAAGTGTATCTATGCGTACAGTGTATCTATACGTACAGTGTATCTATACGTACAGTGTATCTATACATACAGTGTATCTATACGTACAGTGTACCTATACGTACAGTGTATCTATACATACAGTGTATCTATACGTACAGTGTATCTATACATACAGTGTATCTATACGTACAGTGTATCTATACGTACAGTGTATCTATACATACAGTGTATCTATACATACAGTGTATCTATACGTACAGTGTATCTATACATATAGTGTATCTATACATATAGTGTATCTATACATACAGTGTATCTATACGTACAGTGTATCTATACATACAGTGTATCTATACATACAGTGTATCTATACATACAGTGTATCTATACATACAGTGTATCTATACTTACAGTGTATCTATACGTACAGTGTATCTATACATATAGTGTATCTATACGTACAGTGTATCTATACATACAGTGAATCTGTACATACAGTGTATATATACGTACAGTGTATCTATACATACAGTGTATCTATACTTACAGTGTATCTATACGTACAGTGTATCTATACATATAGTGTATCTATACGTACAGTGTATCTATACATACAGTGAATCTGTACATACAGTGTATATATACGTACAGTGTATCTATACATACAGTGTATCTTTACATACAGTGTATCTATACGTACAGTGTATCTATACGTACAGTGTATCTATACATACAGTATATCTATACATACAGTGTACCTATACGTGTATTTATGCATACAGTGTATCTATACGTACAGTGTATCTATACATACAGTGTATATATACGTACAGTGTATCTATACATACAGTGTATATATACGTACAGTGTATCTTTACGTATAGTATATCTATATGTACAGTGTATCTATACGCACAGTGTATCTACACTTAAAAGTGTATCACTTCATGCAGTATATATATATATATGCGTGTAGTGTATCTATACCTGAAAGGAGCCCCGTCATATTTCCATCGATCATCCCATAATACATGTAAGTGAATATTGGGAAGCTCAAAAGTCCAGAAACGCTTCCAAACTCTGGGGTCATCACCATGACGCGCTCAATCAAATGCAGAACTCCGTTGGTAGCACTGATGTCGGCACGGGACACTGCACACCCGGAAGCCGTCAGAACCTGAAAAATGATGTTTATTATTCATTGAAAATTTCGTGTAAAAAAACCCATGAGACCCATTCCACATCTATTTTCAAACTAAACATCCTTTCAAATTAAACTAATATAGCTTCAGGGGACACATTTGCTATGGATATTTTATTGATTTAGGTAATGTTTCATCATTGTTAATTTTTCGGTAATATTGTTCAACACCATAAACGTTACATTTTAAACGAATAAATAATCCTTACCTCTCCACCTTTATAGAGATTAATTCTGATCGGCAAATTTTTATCTTGGCTAATCAGAATTTCTTCGTCTTGAAACTCCGACTTGTAATGCCGACCGGAAGTGATGTGGTACTTCAGTGTAGTCCTAGCGAACTCGGTATCATCAAAGTTATCTTTCATGTCATCAGAAAGATTTTCAAATGCGTCGTTTGTTGGCACAAACACGGTGAATGGTCCTAGTAAATAGAGTAATCATTATATCGTGCACATGTATAGGTATATCTCAAAAGTGTTGTTATCTCCATTGTTTGTCATATCATGCCTTCACTCTGAAGTGATATTGAAACAAATTTCCCTATGTAAGTATGACGTCATAATGGTAACGATTGCCACAGGGTGCCAAATCATAACAAATACACTTCCCGGAAGTCCATCTTGTATCCACCTTTGTTCCCTATCAAGGAGAATAACATCATATTTGGGAAAGGCCTACGTTTATATATATACACAATATATAGAGATATATATCAATATTTACAGTCTACACTGACATTCACTCGATAACCATTGCACTGCAAACTAGAGTTATTTTCCAATAACTATACTTGAGAACGTGCAAAATTTCTATGACGTCGACAACAATACATGTTGGCGTAACTATGCAAATTATCCCGTTCGAATCACAATTGTATGACATCATCAACAATTGACATGGGCGGAGCTAGCTACGGCTTATGCAAACTTCATGCTGTTACAGGTATTGAACTGTTTTATGACCCATTTACAGAAAATCACTCTAAATATAAGGATGAACCTTTGATTTACTTTAGTTTATGAGATCATAAATCCAATGGAGCAGTCGGTAAATTTAACTTAAACGCTTCGCGTTTACGCAATTTACTTCGTGCTCCATTGGATTTATGATCTCATTAACTAAACAAAATCAAAGGTAAATCCTTAAATAAATCAAACTGACAAAGTCTATATCATATGTTAGCTTTGTATATGCATTTGTATGTGAGCTTGTGAGAGTTAAAAAATCTACCTCTTTGTGATAACGTGAAAATGATGCCGATCTATAAAAGAAAAATATTAAAGGTGCTCAACACTTGGTTTTGTTTGTTTTACTTCCTATTAAAGGCCCAATATATGTAACTTCAGGGAAATTTTCGTGATTCTGAAAAATTGTGAAAAAATTTCAGTTGATAACCATGCAAAAATAAGTCTAAAACGAAGTAAACATGAGCGGTAACAAACAAGAAACTCCTGACAAAAAAATCCAAAGCATTGAAAATAATTCATATTGGGGCCTATTTCAACAACAAACCGAAGGTAGAAGACGACGCGTGTTTACAAATATCGTGTTTCAACTGCTGCTGTACCGGTAACCGCGAAAGAATTCATCTAGAATATTGCTGATATCAGTTAATCTTAACTAAATCTATAAATATAATAAGTTATTATGCTAGATTTTTGCTTCAAGTTTTGCCGAAAGTTACGTACATTGGGCCTTTAATACCTTTGGTCATTTAAGGACTTGCCAGGATTTAGTGGTGAAGGAAAGCCGGAGTTCCATAAGAAAAACCACCGACCAACGGCTAGAACCTGACGACTGTTCACGTACACCTCGAGGGCATACTGTCTGTACTATTTCATTTGGAGTATGATCATGTGCTGGTACATCCTGACATTAGTCATTGTTTGTTCATTTTCATTTAAACAAATTTTATTGACAAAAGATGGAAATATAGTCAAAGGGATAGAATATCATGCATTGCCTATATAAACTTCTCCTTCGTTGGCTTTATACAGTGAACAAATACAATAAATATTAATTAAATCAAAAGAAAATTTTAAAAAGTAAACAGGTAAAGGGAGGTAACTCACATTTGATTAACAAACATACATTAGACATACAGACAACATTTTCACCTTACATATATACTGTAATTATCATATTTAAATCTAATTACATGCATACATGAACTATAAGTTATACATTATACATTTGCCTGGCAGATCGACCAAATGTAATTGTTTGTTATTATTTGATTAAAATGTAAATCTTTGTTTTCGCTCCGCTATATAAGAATCTGACAATCCGATAAAAGGTCATGTTTTGGTGATCTTTATCGCCTCTTTACTTCGATTCTCACTCTAGTAGAATTTTCTAATTGATGACAGGTGACGCAGTCATACACAGCATGTCACTTCGTCACATCGTGTACATTAGCTTACATCAGTGACGAAATGACTAACTACATAGATAGGATTATGCAAGCATCCAATATCTGGAAGTGGTAATTTGATTGACGGACGCAAAAGTTTACCAGACTATTTATCTATTATGGGTTGTTGAGAGGGCACTATTGCCTCATAGTATTGTCGAGGGATGGATTAGTGCCTGAGCCGAAGGCGAGGGCACTATCTCATCACGAGACAATACTATGAGGCAATAGTGCCCTCTCAACAGGGCCATAATGGGTTTAGTACATCACCCGTTAAATTTAAATACGCACGTATACACAAAAACTCGTTTTATTGTGCTAGACCATGGCCAGCCTTTTGGGTCGTTTCCAGAGTCAGCCATTTTCTAGCCGAACAGTAGCACAACGTAATAGTGACGTAACTTAATAGTGACGTCATAATAGATTCACGTAGAACATCGCGCCAAATTTGATAGTGCCCGGGTGAGCGGGCACTATCACTTCATAGTACACATGTATAAAGCCAATGGGAAGGCAGCATTCAGTCACGTGATGTACTAATGCCCCTTATGGGATGTCTTTAGGGCAACAATGGATCTGCATTAAAATTCAGATTAAGATATCATTATTTTGGGGACTAGGGTTGCCTTGCAATATTTTGTCTTTATTCTTTCCAGTCCCATTACGATCGTTTGTCATAAACAACATATTATTCCCTAGCTTTATCCTACCACTATTTTTCTGTAAACCAATATTTTCTTAAATAAATCTCTGATATAGTAGTTTAGATAATGCACCTGATATTTACCTTGTCCAGCAAGCGTTTTGTTTAAGCCAGTAGTAGTCAGGTACGAAACAAACTTTGTCGCGCCTAGAGCTGTTGCCAAGGTTACGATGTCGTTAGCGTCCCATCTGTCACGTGATACAGTGCCATGTGCACATGATGATTCTCTATATAAACTAGCCACAATTGATAAAAGTATAATAAACAATTCTTGTATCGACATTTCTAATCATAAACAATCTGATATAGGCCTAGGCTTACCTTTACTTTCACTTATCTATGAAAAGCTTATCTGAAGTCCGATTGACCGAATTTAAGATTACCTGATAAGAAAGTTAACTTAACTTAAGTCTTTACATCATCGCCATGTGAAAATCATTATGACACTCTAGATCTCGTGCTAAGTAGGCTGGCAACCCAAATACATACAGGATGAACTGTGCTCTGTTCTTTTGCCGAATAATAACACAATACATGTCTAGTCGAAAAAGACCATTGACTTATTTGTCGATAATGAAATGACGCCCAATAATTATATATAAGCTGATTGCATAAAGGCAACAAAAGATTGAGGAGGCTCAATAGAAAAACGACAAAAGTTTTTACATCCCATAACATAACATCATATGGCGGCCATGCAGAAGAGAAGAAACGATTTGTTTTCAGACCAGCGCGGAACTCTTCCTGTTTTAACATTTATCTGTTTGATATTTTGCAAATGCTTTCAGTTGTCTGCTTTTCAATGTTTAGGCTTTTTGACAAAACACCTCATTAGCCTGCACATTTCTCACGTGATTTTATCCTGATTTATTAGTTGCTGCGTCATAAAAATGTGATTCATATATACATGTATTTATATCGAATTCCCGAAACAAGTTCCGGCTTCTTGGAATATACTGAACGTGTTAATCTTTTTAAGTCACTTTAACGGGCGTTTTGGACGTCGACGTTTGAAAGCTACGTTTGTAGTTTTAATTTTAAAGTAAGCGAATAATTTATTTAACAGATTTTGAATCAAGTCATAAGAAAATATTTGAAAGAAAAATCTGAGCTACACGGTCTTGTGTATTTGTATTTGTGTTGGTCTTTTGTACAGAAAGGATCTCGGGTAAGGTATTTTGCTGGAGACATTCGGTAGTATACTTCAGATTGGTGGCACTTTAAAGTCAACATAAGTTCAATATTTTTACAATAACGAAAATATATCGCAGCCTCCCAAGTACACATGCACTCAACGCATACTCACACAGCATACACCGGGAGACCGTCCTTAAATGACCAATCTGACCACAGATGTTGATCCTAATTAAAACCAAATAAAACAAAAGTAATCTGTTAATACTCGTTCTTTTACATGTCCTAAATCCTTTTCAAAATAAAATATCTGACTCTTTTATTTCAGACTTTCTGTCGGTTGTCGGCCTTTTTAACAAAATTTGTGTCACCAAAGCCGATTTCATTGTTTAAATAGACATTGTATTTTACTTATTAGTTTAATTTTTTTTCCCATTTAGTTTTTTCGCACATTGCCCTTATTTATTAATAACATATCCTATAAAGTAGTTGATAATACATGTAATAAGAATCGTGAAACAATAGCGTTGCACCATCAAACGGTTCCATGTCTCTAAGACAATAAGTCATATATGCAATTAATCTGGAGTAAATATTAATAAAGAAATAACAAGGTATAATTAATCTGAAGTAAATATGAATAAAGAAATAACAAGGTATAATTAATCTGAAGTAAATATGAATAAAGAAATAACACGGTATAATTAATCTGAAGTAAATATTAATAAAGAAATAACAAAGTATAATTAATCTGAAGTAAATATTAATAAAGAAATAACACGGTATAATTAATCTGAAGTAAATATTAATAAAGAAATAACAAAGTATAATTAATCTGAAGTAAATATTAATAAAGAAATAACACGGTATAATTAATCTGAAGTAAATATGAATAAAGAAATAACACGGTATAATTAATCTGAAGTAAATATTAATAAAGAAATAACACGGTATAATTAATCTGAAGTAAATATTAATAAAGAAATAACAAAGTATAATTAATATGAAGTAAATATTAATAAAGAAATAACAAAGTATAATCAATCTGAAGTAAATATCGATCAGAAGATAAACATAAAGTTAATTACTTAATTTGGGATCCATAACAAAAATGACAATTAAGAACAATTACAAAAATAGTCTCGCCCACACAATAGTTCACATCTACACTCCATCCCATATCGTTGGCCTTGAAATCAATTAGTACTAATAGGTTAACAGATTAGTGAGGTCAAATTGTCAAACCCTTGACGACCCGTGATAGTAACTTCCGTATCTATGAGAATTAAATCCGTGACACCTTGAGAGGGGCGTCGGCGTAGGGAAAGCCCCGGATGATACCACACCGGAAGGATGACGTTGTATCTAACATCGATATTTATAGATTGATCGGAAAGTCTTCTTAGGTGGTTTTAGGACTTTATCCATGCTCTCACGATGAGAGTATTATTCGAGCGACAAGTGTGTGTGAATAATTGTGTATCATCTATATATTTTTAGCCCAGATATCGCTCAATTCGTAACAAGCCAATTAAACGCAATATTTTGTCAAATCATCGCTGGCTGTAGGCTTAATGATTAATTCTTTGTCTGTGAGAAGCTTTTAAAAACAAATGCAAGATTTTCGCAGAAGAATACATTGTACGTTAAAAGCAGTGATCAATCTACAATTATTTATCATTGGCCCTTTTCAATTGTATTGCCAAAAACAATGGGTCCCACAATGTTAGGTTTAACCATTTTTGAAATTCAATGGATCCTTTCACAATTCTATGAGCACAGGACTCCGGATGCGCACGTAGATTGTTCACTGTACAAGCATGTTGTTTCTCAACATTTGACGATCTTAATGTACATTTAAATTCAAAATATTGTGGGGTTTTTTCCCTCTCAATATACGTGTAGTTTTGTTACTTCATAATGTTTTTTATGGCAGATTATTTTCTTCTGCGGATCAGCTTTATTTGGATACTATTTCAGTTACATGACGTCACTGGTTTTCTGGCGTATTTAATTGTACATACTGACAAACACTGATAATGGATTTTTCACGCTACCAGTAGGAAGTGTACACTTTATGCAACGTATTTTTAAGGATATAGTTTTGCTTTTGTCGATTTCATGGTGAGAAGAATAGACTTGATCCGCGAAACAGCTAGACTTTATTCTTTCACGATGGCGCGTTCAAAAATTTGATATCTTATGATAACATTTAATATCGGATTTTGTGTTTTGTTTTTGCATAATTAGTTGTATTGAACTATATGTACGTTACTGCAAAACAGTTAAAGTTGAATTGATTTCAAGACCAACTCAGGGATTATCAAGCGACATAATGGCCATCGTGAAAGAATAAAGTCTAGCTCAGGTGTTAGAAAATGGCAGCCATCTTCTTACTAGCCTAATCTCGAGTTTCTACCTCTGCTGGAATGTGGAGTTAGTTTGGTTTGATTGCTTTACGCCCTATTAACAGCCAATGTCATTTTAGGCGCACCTGCCGATGTATGCGATGTGGGTGTTGGTGTTGGGAACGTGTACATTTAGGAGGCGGCAGTATGTGCGCGTAAACCTTCTTGTGATAGTCCGGATCTTATGCCGATTTAAAGTGCTACTGCACTAAACTAATTTCCAAGCAGAACACCCCACCTGGTTAACTTATACTGGTAAAGGGTGAACTAGTCGTTCTACTCCAGTAATGCTGAACGTCAAGCAGGGAGTTGTACCTACAATATGTACCATTGTTAGAGACTCGGGTATGTCACGGTCTGGGGACAGAACCCATAGCCTTCCTCACACGGACGAACGCTTAAAACTACAGGCCAAAAGAATGTGAAAGATGGGATCCAACATCAAGTCGCCTCTTACGATCATGCAATGGGGACAGCAGGTACTATAGTATTATTGGTTGGTACTTTCTGTATTGGCCTAGTTATTTGTCCAAGACTTCGCCTCGGGCCAATATAGCAGGCCGAGGACCAATAACTCGGCCATTACAGAAATTGACAATCAACAATAATGACTTAATTAATTAACTCTATGACAATTAAAAAGATAGTAATGACAATCACATAATTAATACACAAGACATTTTCTTTATTACTTCAGCATCTACATCTCGGCCTATCAAACGTTCAGTTTACAAAAACAACCATGTCGTTCTGTAGCTCCGTGCATGGGACGTTAGTATCGATCATGTAGAATGTCGACTTCACTGTCAGAAAAGAAAGAACTGACAATAAATAACTTGATTCTTGAACGATGGTGTGTAAGTTTGAAACAACCTTGTCATCTAAATGTTTAGGTTGTTTTCTAGGCTACAGAGTACAGTTCAGAATCAACTCTGGCCGAAAACAAATCTGCAGGATTTATCTCGGTTACCTGGAAGTTATCATTATTCAAGACATTCATCATCCACCTTGTTATCTCCTTCGTATAGTATATATACCGAATAGGGTCTGCAGCTATTCTCTCCGTCATATTCTCCCCATTTAACATTCATTTTCTCTTGGGTAACGTCGGTCCGTCCATTCTGAAACATTTCTCCTGGGGCTACGATATGACGTCTCTGACGCAATTTCCGATCGTCGTAAACGTACTGGGACCCGACCAGTGTCCGTGAACTACCAGTGTCCGTGAAATTCGCGAGATTGTTTTCACGTGCGGTTTCCCGATATCCTGGTATGCGGTTTTTGACAGATCAAGATGGTAAGACTTTATAGAAAAAAGAACAAACAGTTTCTTTAACTCCTGAGGATAAAAACTTGAATATTATTGTTAACTTGATGGATGAACTAAATATTCACCTTGGGGGATCAATATTTTGGCACAGTACCTTTCAAATTTTACGTCCAGATCGTTTTCCCAATGTTTACACAGCGTCTGCTAAATGACAAGCTGACGGAAGCGACCTCTGACGGAAGGGAAGCAACTCTTACGTAGATTGTTGTACTAAATGCAGCTAGGGATATGCTGATAGTAACAAGGCCAGGCCTGGGGCAATTGTGCATTTATGTAGTACAATGACTGTTACTGTGCAAACGGAACAATTAAAAAGGAGATATTTTTGATAACAAAAAATGAGAGAAGAACTGAGAAAAGTAATTACATGTATACTGTAGGTATACATGAACAATACATTATTAAAAAAAAGGAAACCAATGTCAAAAGTTTCATTTTATTATTTCATATATAATTGATTTAATTTATATATTCACTTTGAAATGCATTATATTTTGGTATCTTTAAAAAAAATAAACATGTTAATACATCGTTCTTGTCAGATATACAGTGGATTCAACTTAATTAATATCACTCCCTTTAATGTCACATTCCTCTTTATATCATGTTTTTCCAAAACACCTTTTCCCCTCTATGTAATTTTATTATGTTAATACATTTGTTTCATGTATTTTGAGGTGAAATTATTTTTTTTTGTAACCAATTACTAAACTCCATTGATTTCAGATACAACTTGTAAAAAATATTGCATAGGAAAATAACCCCAAAAATTATTTTTATTTGAAATAATGTTACCTTTATCTTTATATCCTGTTTGGAAATGCACTAGATTTAATGGAAAAACATAATTCTCTTAATGTCACATACCTGTTAATATCATGTTTTGTTTAACAAATGCAACATGATATAAAGAGGAATGCACTGTATAACTAAATACCAAAAGGTTGTTCAGATGACAATAACACGCTTACAATTATTACAGCCAAAAAGGAAACTGTATACCAGAGATCAGATAGATGCAGCAGTCAGTGATGTAAAACGGAGGAGACTGAATCCGTCAAAAGCTGCAAGAGAACACGGAGTTCCACGACAGACTATAATTGATGCCATTAAAAGGGGTCACAGTATTGACAGTTATGGACCACCTAGGATGCTGTCAACAGATGAGGAAGCAGCTCTTGTGGAGTACCTCAAGTACATGGGAAGGCGTGGTTTTCCCCTCAGTCGTCAACATTTGAAAGGCTATGTGATGTCCTTGATTGATACGTCAAATAGGAAAACCCTTTTTAAGGAGAGTGGACCCTCTGATAAATGGTGCAAACAATTTATCAGCCGGTATCCGGAATTTTCCGAGAAAGAGCCACAGGTCAGGGACAGGGGACGGACACGGATGTCCAACAGTTCCGTCATTGATGGATTCTTTAAGAAGTATGGTGAGCAAATTAATAATGTACATTTGTATTTCAGTAGCATAAAATTTTAAAATTGACTGATTTATTGTAACTTCCTTGATAGATCTTAATTAGAAAATCCTCTACAAGTTAAACTTTTGATGCTGTATCAGTTTTCATTTCATTGTCATAAATTTAATTATTGAAATAAAGGAATTAAAAATGCATTTTATTTTTTATTGAGTAAATTATTAAAAAGATAAATGAAAATAAAGCATACAGTATGTTCATTTAAACTTTATTGAACACAGAACATATTAATATATTCAATAGTAAATATTCAGTGATCTAAATATATAAACATTTTATAGAAGAAACAATCAATCGACTCGACCTCGCTGCTAAACCTGGCCAGATATACAACTGTGACGAGACTGGATTTGTTGACAAACAAGGGTCAAGAAAGAAGGTCATTGGTGAAAAAGGACGACCATGTATACAGCAGAAAGTAAGTTCAACAGAAAAAAATATCTTGCAATATAAAAGATAACAATGGAAAAGAAATTGATCACTAGAAGTAAATAACTATTTTCTAACTGTTTGCACCTAAAGTTGAAAACCTTTAATTTGTTCAATTGAAAAAAAAAAGAAATACAAAAATTTCGAAATATTTCAAGGAATAGTGTGACTAAATCTTTCCAATTGATTAAATCCTTTACTTGAAGTTTTCTTAATTTAAAGATTAACACCATTGATCATGTCACGGCACATCTATGCGCTTCGGGAGATGGAAGGATGATGGCCTCCTTTCTTATTTATAAGAAAAGTCTTCCTCATCGGTCTTACAGAGAGGATGTTCCAAGAGATTGGGTGTTTGGAGTTTCAGAATCTGGTAGGTTTGAGTAATTTTCAAATTGATTTTGTTTAAAAATATGTACAGTATTGTATAATGCAGTTATTAACTTCAATTCATTGAATATGCAGTACTTATTCTACAATAAGCCCATGCCTGTCAACAAGACCAGTTATTGTTTTTTGGAGATTTAGCTTGTTAGCCCTATAGACATATTACTGATAATTGATAAGGTGGTAATATATCTTGCAATAACGAAGGTAAAATATTACCATAATTTTGACAGTGATACACATAAGATGTTTTAGACCCCCAATGATAATAAGTTTTGTTATCGGTATTAACAATCATATGTCGTTGGTGGTAATTGTTCTTACATATAACTTGTAGGTTATATGGACACAGACCTCTTTAGAACCTGGTTCAGAACAGTGTTTCTAAATCATTGCACAAAAGAAAGGCCTGTTCTATTGCTGATGGACAACCATGACTCCCACATATCCATACCAGTGATTGAAATGGCAAGAGAACAGAATGTAAGTGATCTATCATCTAAAATATGGGTACTGTGACTTCAAAAAAGAATTTCATTTTGAAAAAATGAATAAAACATTCCACATTAAATTAATTCCTATATCTTATTGTACTACACAATTGACACATGTAAATTTCTATATTCAGATTGAAATTCTAGCTTTCCCAGCACACACCACACATCTGCTGCAGCCACTGGATGTCAACATCATTGGACCTGTGAAGGAGAAGATGAGAAGTTTAGCAACATCAATGTCTCTTGCAAATAGCAAAATGACAGTCAGCAAATCAAATTTGCCTGCACTTCTGTCATACGCAATTGACCAGACTTGTTCACCTGGACTGATTAAGTCAGCATTTAGGTAATTTATTTATGCATCTGCATTTGGGTTAACTGATTTTGGTTTACACACTATTCACTTTGATTGCTTCAGCATATATGCTATATACAAAATGTATACTTTTATTGATACAAACATTTCTTTTTTAAAATCCTTTATCATATATACATGTTGCATTGTTTTGTTATGAGATTTGGATATACAAAGTGTACAAACGCCCATAATGCATTACCTTTCATTATTAAATCTCTTCTATTTTGTTACAGGAAAAGTGGACTCATCCCTCTAAACCCTGAAGCTATTGACACGTCACTACTTATCCCAGAAGATTTCAGCAAAAGTCAAGGAGCTCCAGATAGCGGGTCCTCTGCAGTGGCATCAACAAGTGGTACCTCTAGTACAGGTTAGTCTTCCTCTGTAGTAGTTTATTGTATATTGTCGCAGTGATTTGAATTTGTGTGTGTGAAAAACAGACTTTTTTATTATTCATATCAATTTAACAGATCTTTCATCCATGAATTGTCTTGCAACAACCACAGAAATACATGTTTCTAAGTGTTCTTCTTATATTTTTACAGAGAAAGTTGCAATATCTTCGTGTGACAAGTGTGGTCACTCTCTATCACCACACCCCATTGAAGCTGTGAGGAAATTGCCACCAATTCTCCAGGAAATATTCATCACACCAGTTCTTCCGGAGAAGAAGCCTAAGAACAAAAGAGTTGTGCTGGAGGCACGCACCATTACCTGTGATGCCATGCTTCAACAGCTTAAAAATAAAGAAGAGGAAAATAAGAGAAGAAATGAGGCTATAGAGGAGAGGAAAAGGGAGAGGGAGGCAAGGAAAGCTGGTAAAGATAAAGGTAAAGGTAAAGGTAGAGGCAAAGGTAAAGGTAAAGGCAAAGCGAACAGGATTAATGTAGCAGTGTTGGAGGAGGATGCAGAGGATGAAGAAGATGACACAGTTGTGTGTGGTGTTTGCCAAAAGAGAGATACCGAAGAGATAGAGGAAGATGAGGACCAGGCCATCACCTTCACCAGCTGGATCCAATGCGAAGTCTGCGACATGTGGTTCCACCAGGAATGTGTTGATGCCGTATCGGATGATTTTATCTGCACGTTATGCAGTTGAGACCGATTTAAGAATTCTTTGTAACATTGACAACCTTAAATGACGTAATGACATTTTGTTTGGTGAACTGTTAATCCTATTTTGTTGGTAAATGTATTGCTGTGAATTTTTTATTTCATAATGTAATCTATTTTGTTTCACGGTTGTCATAATCAACATTTGTGTGAGAAAAATGTAATGCTGTAAGTTTTAATTCATAAATTCTATTAAATAGAATCTATAATTTATTTTCATTACTGCCATATTCAAATTGTATTCATAAAATGAATCTATATTTTTATCACTGCCATATTCAAGTTGTATTCTTAAATGGAATTTATTTTCATGACTGCCATATTCAAATTGTATTCATCAAATGAATCTATATTTTTATCACTGCCATATTCAAGTTGTATTCATAAGTGGGCTCTTTATGTATTTTCATTACTATCATATATATTTAAGTTTCCAATCTTTTGTGTGAGTGAATGCAATGCTGTAACTTTTTATTTCATAAATACTATTAAATGGAATCCATCTTATTTTCATTACTGTCATATTCAAGTTGTATTAATTCATATTTGTAAGCTGTCATTTTTCTCTATATTTTAAACCTTGAATTTTGAGAAAAGTTCAAGTTCAGAGTGTGTTCACAGGTTCAGATTGATAAGAATACTTAGTACCACATCATGATCTTATTACTATTAATCGCGTATTAATTACATTTGTTTTACTTGTTTTTTAATGTTACCATTAAATCCCGGTATATGTATGATTTCATATTTTGTTCTGTTATGATTGAAGGGAGGCAACTCGTTAGCAGTCGCTCAAAGTCGTTCCATGACTGTGATTAGTATCACCCAGCCTTGACCTTTACAGCGTAAAACGTTATACAAAAAGTCATCTCGAATAAGTCGGCGATATTCAGGCTTTTCAACAGATATTTTGACCTATTAAGGTAAATAAATGATTCATATAAATCACATAATGCCTAATCTGAAGAAAATTGCGAAAAAAATCTAAGAAACATACAGAAATCGCCAAGAAAAAATATTCACGGACACTGGTCCGGTCTCCGTCAAAAATAAGCAGAAATGTAGAAGTCGTATATGGCCTCTAAATGGAGCGTTGATTAGGGTTAATTAAATTTAAAGGGATAGACATTAAGGAGTGTGAGTTCAGGATTATTCATGCAAAATTTAAGAATATTTGAACGTCAAATTTGCAAGATACACGAGAAAAACCTTCAAAAAATCACGGACACTGGTCGGGTCCCAGTACATGTTTCGCGCCAAATCTTGTATTGGCCGACTTTTTCTTGTATTGGCCGACTTTTTTGTATGTATTGCCCTGGTCTATTTTTCTGTATTGCGACAAAATGAAGCTAGTTCATTAAAAAAAAATTGTTACGCCCTGTCTATAGTGTGTACTTTGACACTTTCATTTTGAATGGAATTTTAAGAATCAACTGAAAACCAAGACCTGCTATATTGGCCTGAGGCGAAGCCGAAGGCCAATATAGCAGGCCGAGGACCAATAACTAGGCCAATACAGAAATAACCAATCAATAATGACTTATTAATTAACTCTATGACAAATGTCAGTGTGTCTGATTCATATTCCTGGCCGTCAGCTTTCCGTACACCAAGGAAGAACCTTGCCAAAATTTTGTCCAATTCACCTACCGGAATATTTTCGATCGGTCGTTTCTCTCTGATAGAATCCAAGAAGGACTGAACGATTTTTAAGTCTGACTTCGTTTTCTGCGTTGTATTCTCGTTTCTAGAATTTAACACGAAGTTAGAAACCTCTTTGTCATCCATGTGTACAAACCTGGTTAGGTTTGGAGCTATAATGTTGTTGTCTGGGCTACATAATCAGACTCCCTGTCGGACAAAACATCTACGGAATTCAATTTGACTTCCTTCAAGTCGTCATTATCCATGACGTTCACCCGTCTGGAATTCTCCTCTGTCCAATATTCATACTCGAGGAGATCAGCAACTAAACTTTCCATCATTTCCTCACCGTTTGTAATGCGCTTTCTTTTTGGCAATGTTGGCCCGTCCATCTTTGAAGATTTCACGGCAGGCTGCAGTATGACGTTTATGACGTCATTTCAGAACGACGTTTCGCGCCATATCTTGTATTGGCCGTGTTTTTCTTGTATTGGCCGACTTTTTCTGTATTGGCCGACTTTTTCCTGTATTGGCCGACTTTTTGATATGTATTGCCAGGGCCGAAATTCCCGAATTTCGGCAATATCAAGCTAGTTAATTAATAAACTGTAATACTGATGAAGCGTTGCATCAGGGTGCTGAAATTCGCTCTTTGGTGTCGTCCGAACGTTCGCGTACCCTCGCTGACTAAACTCTGATATTATGGTACATGTACCATGTAAACCTTCCTTTATCATATTGATATTTATCGGCGTGAAACTTTATCTGATGGCTTCTGATGATCATTTTCAATTACTTGATACGTTTCCCCGATTTAAAGGTAGATTTTACAACTGAATGAGGCGAAACCTTAAAATTTCCTCTTCAAAGGTCAAGGAAAAGGCCTACAAAGCTCTAGTGAGACCTTAGCTTGAGTATGCTAGTGTGGTTTGAGACCCATATCTAATTAAGGATATAGACCAAATCGAGAAGGTCCAGCGGCGAGCTGCCCGCTTCGTCACAAATCGTCATAGAAACACTTCCAGTGTGGGAGCCATGATCAATGGCCTTCAGTGGCGAAGCTTGGCAACTCGTCGCCGTGATGCCCGCCTCACTATGCTATACAAAATAGCCAATAACTTGATATCTATAAGTTCTTCCGACATTATCCGAGCTGTCAGATCTTCTCGGCACTTTCATCCTCTCTTTTATCAAACTCTCTCCTGCAAATGTTCTGCTCGGAAAGAAAGCTTCTTCCCCAAAACTATCATTCAATGGAACTCTCTCCCACCTGACTTGACCTCTAGTGCCACACTTTTGTCTTTCAAATCAGGCATCAGTAACTATAAATACACTAATTAATATATATTTCTTCCCCAGCCTGCCCATTCACCTCAAACTTGCATAATCTTCATTCTGTGGTTGTGTCACTACTACTACATGAAGTAGACAAGTAATTGGTAGAAGTAGAAGAAATATTTCGATCTTTCGCAAGAAGACATATATGCAAAAGCTGATTGAATGTCGAATTAGACGAGAAACCAGGCACTTTATTTAGAGTCGCATATATGATCAAAGATAGTATTAACGCTGTAGTGTTATTTCTGCGACAAACATTGTAAAAACACAAACATAAAACAAACAAGGTTATTAACAAACAAAACATAGAAAGAAAACAAAAGCTAAGCATTCAAAACTGTACACTATCACAGACCATTATTAACGTGAAATTATACTACATATACAAGTGTAAGTAAAATATTGGAGACATACTTGTTTAACATAGCAGAATATAGTTGCATATCACAATTACCAGAAATATAAAATAAATAGAGGATATTCAATGGTTTGTCGTTTAATATCAAATATATTTCACGAGTATCGCAGATTTTGTTTATAGGTTTACAAGTGCGTAGAAAATATTTTTTGCTCATCACCGCAGTCAAGATACAAGTTTTATCTATTTGATAATTTTCTATATTTCACTGGCAAAAATGTAATCGCAAAACATACTAAAGAAAAAAAAATGGATTCTTATGCTACTACATGAACTAAATATAATAAAGCTACTTGGACTGCCATGTTTACTGTTTAACCGCGTAAGTTAGAATCCTTGTTTCAGTAGCAAGGTCAGACAAAACATTGCATAATTTCCCGGATTTTTGTTTTTAAACATACAATTACTTCCACATTTTTTATTGTGTCCTGTGGGATGGACCTGGGAACTAAGTCCGATCAAAGTCTGCGAAGACTTTAGAGAGATTATATTCTAATCCAAGGTCCAGCTAGAGATACAGATCCGGATTTTCAAGAACACTAGTATACAATAATTTGGTTATTCCAACTTTATGGGAAAAAAATCAAGCGTTTCGAATTAGGAACGAATTTTGGAAATGATAAGTCTTAAAAAATTACCATAACGCATACGTTTTGGTTGTTGAACGGGCAGATCCATTGATCTAGTTATCTAGTGTGAGCTAATTCTGACGTATTGACATGTTGTGCGAAATAAAAAAAAAGAACAACGCCACAATAACTGGTTAAGTAAAAAACAATTCACAGTATATATATTGTCGGGCTAGCTGGACATGACGAAGGTATCTATCTTACTTTCATCCGCTGAAGATTCCGGTATTTCCGGACTTAATGTATATATTCTGCCAAGTCACTCATCGGATGTACATGTAATGACGTCCCTATCCTGTATACCTAGTAAATCCCGACACAGGCGTCGGACGTGGGCGGCTATTTAAATCCACACGAAGTACAAATAACATTGTTGGTCTAAGGCCACAATTAATGTTACTATATGTTTTTATTGTAACGTTTAAATGTATAACAATTTCCTATTGTTGATAGCTAACTTTCCTTTATAACCTGTTAAGCGCAACATCTTTGGAGGAAATTTTCTAAAATTCAACATACAATGTATAAGATAGCATGTTGGTATTTTTGCTGTGATAATCGTCTGCATGTGTCACCAATTTCAAATATAAACTTCCGGGTCGGGGGTAGAGGTAAATAGAGGATTAATCGCAATACACCTTGCGCCAAAATACAAATTTAATGTGCAAAATAATAAAACGGACACAGCAGTTGATAAAATGCTATCTCTCTTGAGTACATCAACACCATTTTTTTTTTTTTTACACAAATACAGATTTTTTACAGGCATAGTTTTTACTAAACAAAATATTTTTAAGGGATCCAAATCAGAGGTACTGAACCCGGAAACACTTAATTGTGACCTTTCATTTCCTTTAAAAGAATATGTATTGACATAATAAATAATTATGATCTTGCAAGTCAATATGAATAAAATAACAGACAAAGCCTATATAAATTCTCTCCACAAGATGGCACGAGTAAACTTAAATAAGCTTAGAAAATAAGATTTACCTGTAAATATCTGATAAAATATCACCACGATATTTATTATACTTTGCCAATGGAAATATTAATATTTCTTTTTAATATAAATATCTGTATTACAATTATAATCAAATACGAAGATCAATTAAATCCTTCGATTCAATTGTGTGCTGGTAATTCGATCTTCATAAAAAAAGTGACGTTTTTCCCAGTTATACAATTTTATGAACTTTTTTCTCATTTCTTGATCAATAGGACATGCTAAAACAAAATGATGACTCATCTTCAATATTAATTTGAGAATGACGTATTTTACATTGCCGTTAAACTCTATCTTTATTTCCATATCGACCTGTCTCAATATAAAGAGAATGCATTGATAATCCTAATTTTATGAATATAATCAGAGAATACTGAAGCGTCACCAAAACCTTAATCTGAAATTTAATTAGAGGCAAAAATGAACAAAATGGAAAGATTCACATGGAGACCCATGCAAAAGTACAAGGGAATAAGATCAGGTGTTCCGGAAGAGTAAGCGTCTTCTGCTTCATCGACGACACCCGCCATGTAAATCTTTGTCACAATCACAACAAACACAACAAGATCCGTTTTCAAATTTGTTTTGGTTTGTTTTATTTTTGTTTTACGTCCTTTTAACAACCATGGTCATTTAAGGACAAGCCTGATTTTGGAGTAAAGCCGGAGTACCCGGAGAAAAACCACCGACCTACGGCCAGTACCTGGCAACAGCCCCACGTGGAATTCGAACTCGCAACCCAGAGAGAGATGGATGGCTAATGGTAGACTTCAGGACACCTCAACCACTCGGTCACCTCGCCCCTCTTTTTTTCAAAGGTAAATACTTGGTCAAATAATATGTTGTTAATCTATGTCATTAACTAAATGTCTGTATACATGACACTCAGAAGAATTTGCTAAGAGACGATGTGTCATCTTAGGCCTAATCCGCATCATTAGCCTGTGCCTACTGCGCATGCTGGTCCGGTATTAGTACACAGTTCGTATAAACAGGAACAGACAGTGGTCGTATTGCGGGCGCGTGTGCAGTCGACGATCAAGATGAGGATAAATGAAATCAAAATTGTCATCTTCTCTCTGCTTGCTTTAATAGCAGAGGTATCGGCTGTTATAACGGCCCCAGGGTAAGTTTAAAATATATTGTCTATGTAGTTTTTATTATTGTTTCATTCCTAGGGGGCTTACTCAATGAAAGTATCTATCATTCAAATCATTTCCTTTTTGGAAGTTGAACTCACCACCATACTTCACACCATGCGGTTTTCTTTTCTCCAAAACTTAATTTGCAAAAATCGTAAAAAAAATCGAAGAATTTATGCATAACAAGATGATTTTAAAGTGTTAATATGTATCATCTAAACATCGACTTTTACGACTTGTCAAATAAATATTTTTATGAATAAAAATCGCGTCGTGTTTAAGTATGATGGTCTGATCAGCTCCTAAAAGTTTTTTTTTTAATAATTGACATTTTCATTAAATTAGCCCCTTGTGGTCAATTGTTATTAAAAAAAAACTCAAAATATTCAAAATCTTCCTATCGTGGTTGTCTGAATATATGGCACTCATTGAGATATTGTACGATCGTTATTACCTAAAGGTTTGTTGTTGTTTTTTTTTGTAGATAAAAATGCCATCGTTTACCATTATAACCTTATAATACAGTCTTCGCATAAAAAAACTTTCGTTTTGATATTGCATCACCTTTTATGCTATTGAAGCGTATATATCTGATATACAAGTGCAATCACTTAGTGTGTGCATTCTGTAAACTGCAGTATTTTAAGTTTTATTGTTACCGACACAAAAAAAACCCCAATAATTTGAAGATCTTGTATTAAGATTAATTAATTATTTTATATCAATATCAGTATTAATAAGAGGCAATTTTTAAGAAAGTTTTATGCAATAATGGTTTCTCATAAATGAAATACAGTTATACACGTACAATGTATATAGCCTATTGATGAGGTAGATACATGGTTTTACCAATCTAAGAAATAAATATCAACCGATGACAAAGTCAAATCTTGATATTTCTTTGCGGTCGAAAAAACATGTAACATAAAAAACACAAAAGTAAACAACTAAAAGTGATCTTTACTTATTACCTTATCTGTATGAATATTTTCCGGGACACTGGAGTACATATGCAAATGTTGCTTTTAGCAGAGATATATGTACATTTGTAATGTAATATTTCTCTGGTTTTAGGAAAGATTAGAATCCATTTTCATATTATTTGCACAGAATCCCTTTCCCATAGAATTGACATTTTGTATGGATAAAGGCCCCTGGATGAAAAGAGATTCGTCTTGGTTTGGAGCTAAAATTACTTCTGTCGTTCTTTGGCCACGCAAATGTATGAACGATATACCTTCTATAGTATATCGTTTTTACATTTGGATATAATTTTTTACTCTCTCTTTATATCCATAATAAGAATTATGTAATTTTTGACAACTTTAACACGTAATAAACTTGTGTTTTTGGTTATTATATATTTATTTTGTATGCATTTTTACTTTTGACATCGTTATTTGGCTCTGTATCCCTAGGATTATCAATAGGCCGTAAAACGATACTAAATTAAACACAGTTTTAACGTATTAGTTTAAACTTTCTGTTATTTCATTATAAGCAATTTAAACAATAAACAGAATGAAAATGGAAAATAGGAACAAGTGTCGCAGACACTTATGTAAACCTATCACCAGGACTAAACAGCAACTTGTATCTTCAGTACTTGTTAACACCATTTAAACACAAGCTCTCAATAATACAAGTGTTACCAGTAATTACTAATAATTAATAGTTTAAACATATAAAAAGTCAAGTTATGGGGTGAAATTCAATCCTATTATAAATGTTGCATGTCTTATTAATCTATTGTAGAACGTATTTTAACGTATTGGTAATATCCTCTGGGCAAACGAAACTCTGGAGTTGTATTTTAGTGGATAAAAGGGAAAATGGGGACTTGGTTAAAATACGTACAAGTATAAATTATGTACTTGTAAATGTGCTGTTTATTCCAAGATTTGTAATGTATAACTAGCCTTTCGACATGTTCCATGAACTAATATGCGTTGGAATTTATTACAGCAGCTAAAATAGTGATAGGTATGCCCACGCAATAAAACGAAAGGGTAGAATATACATGTAGTGTTGCCCATACCCGTCCCGTCCCGTCCCCTCCCAATGCAATTCAACAACTTGATTCTAACATGTTTTTGTCTAACTTCACCGAAAGGTCAAGTGTATATCACGGTTTAAAGGTCAATGCCCATGCTACGTTTGCTTTATATTTATAATGAAAAGCGGCATTTACGTCTTACACACAATACAATTCTATTTCAATAGCTTTCAATAATGATTATTTATAGAGCTATAATGTCTGAAGACCCGCCAAGTATACTTGATTAACGCCGACTTATAAACATGCTTCGATTAATCATGTAGTAGTACATGAATTGTGAGATACCGGAACTACTTGACTGTATATGGAGTTTACGGAAGCGCGACCATCATGTTGTTACGGATTTAGTCAGCCTTTTAAGTTATATGTGTAAACTTAAACTTAAAAAGCTTTCAATAGTGAAAACCAACAAATATAAACCTTATATGTGTATGTATATGAGTGGATATCGGTTAGAGCTATATTATCTGAGTAGTTACACGTTCGTAAAAGTTTATTGTTGTATACCACTTGAACCAAAACATGGAACCAATGGCAACACAGCCTAAGAAACTGTCATGCTATACTTTAGGCATGCTTTATGCTTAAAATTTTCATATCATATATACTTGTAGTTAGTTTTATAACCATTTAACCACAGTTGCTTGAGTTTCTGTCAGTAAATAATAAATATATATGTGTGAAATGAGCCTCCCTGTACATTCTGTAATGGGCCGCGGCTCCATATGTAAACATTTTTTTATATACTTACAGAAACCTCAAGCAACTGTGATTTAACTTTATATTGTTACGTGGACATTTGAAATGTATGGATGGCCAAGTGTGTATTTACATTTGTGCTGTATTGCTGCCATTTAAGAGTGCATCACAATTTGGTTTATGCTGTGAGCTTAAATCTAATAATGTAAAACCGCTTTAAACGAAGATGAATAACTTGAACTGAATTATGTGTATTTGTTATTCAGCAATAGGCATAATTGTCTTTCGGCATACAATCAGTGTATACAAATTGTTTATCAGCGTGGCAATGGTAGGTGGTAGAGCAGTTTGTTTGTATATCATGGACATACAATTTTGATAAGTCAATATGAAAGGCAACAATATAGATTTTACATAGCCAGCTAGAGGTATATATAACAATGCAACGTGTAGTACAGCGAAACCTGTCTAATCCGACACAATGAGGAAGTCACTGTTTTGGTCGGACAAGACAGCGTGTCGGAAAAGTAGGGGTTTTGAGTGGTACAGTAAGTCAGTTTGGTAGTTAATTGACATTCTTCCATTATTAGTTTTAAGAAAAATATATGGGCATACTAAAATGTTGAAATTAAATAGAGTTATTGCTTATCAAATTAATGAATTATTAGCCCATTTGAATCACTTATACAATACTTTTCATTTTATTCTCCATATTTGGAGATTGTTTTTCCCCGATTCAAACAATATTGTTGAATTGACTGTCCAATCTATCTGACTGTTTTAAATATGTCGCACGGCTGATAGACACCCTGGAGATCACTCTATAAGTTCCTTTTGAGAAAGTTAAGGGAAATCTTAATATCTCCGAATATTTGAAACATATTTTCTAATGTCAAATATAGCATATGTCTTTTTTGGACGAACTACACGTATCGGTTAAAAGTCTTTATCCTATTTATTTATTATATATTTTATTTTTTTATCTATTTATTTATTTGTTTACATGTTACGTTATGACATCGTGTTATATTTGACGTTTGAAAGAAACCTAAGTGCAGGTGAACCTGTGATTTGTAAACATTTGTATTCCGATAATTTATCCTAACCTCGACAAAGACAAGTGGAAGGGATGTGTGTACACACAGCACGCTTCCGACTTACATCGTGTTAATCTCCATAACATTAGATGTGTGGGATTATTAGGGCCGATTAACACATACAAAACTACGTGCTTTGATAGGGGAAGTGGCAGTGACAGGATTTAGCAGTGTTTTTATACGAATCTTACGGGAAATGCGGTACAATATCGGATATGACAGGATTTTGAATCAGACAGTCTTCGCATGCATTATTTAATGCTTTAATACCAGCCATGGTCGGGGGAGGGGGTTGGGGGTTGGTAGAGGTTGGGGTTGGGGGTAGAGTGAAAGGTTGAACACAGAACAGAAAAAAAGGACACCAGGGGGGGGGGGGGGTGCACTAAACAGAAAGAATGCATTCTCAGGAGAGACTAAGATAAATATAGAGAAGATGGTTCGAGAATCTCTTCAACTAGGTTGCACGAACGTACATATAATTTGCTTTTTTTGCATTTCTATGCATCTCCTTCAGAAGAAAAGAGGTCAATATTGACCATTTTTATTTGAGTTTGTTCAAAAGACCAATCTGATTAAAATACAGATCCTTGTTCTCACTCCGTTTTACAAGGATCTGACAACATCCCATAAGAGGTCACGTCCAGATGACCTTTGTCGCCTCTTTACTTAAACACTAAAATAATTTTCCATCTTGCAGCAAGCCATTTCGTCACATTATTCCGCACGAACTTTTTGGTGCCGAAATGACTAAACGGAAAAATGTGTTTATGCAAGCATTGTCGCCTCAAAATTTCACTGTCAAGATTCTGCCAGTAGTAATTTGATTGGCTAATGCGAAAGATCATCGGGACATGACCCCCTATGGGATTATCTCAGATCTTAACGCAGCAGAGAGAAGTTTACGGAACGGCGCGGAGATCAAGATATGATTTTAATCAGATTGTTCAAAAGACAATACACAATTAACGTGAAGATGTGAAATATGGATTAAAAGAAATCTTATTACTGAAGACACTATTAGTTATCCTCTGTATAATTTTACTCACATCCATACATTGTTGCTAAACCTGTAAATCATCACAACATCGAATTAAACACTTATAATTTAACCTCATCATCATGACTGCATTAAACTTATCAGTATAAGTGATCACATGCACGAAATGTTCATTTCTATTAAAAGATTGTACGTACGTACTCAGGAAAATCATGAGGCACAGTTGTCTAGTGGTAGGACGCCGGGCTCTTGATCGAAGGGTTGCGAGTTTGAGTCTCAATCACAACACTTGTGTTGTATACTTGAGCAAGTTACTTTACTCTGCTTGTTCCAGTCTACTCGGCTGTAAATTGGTACGTGGTTGGGTAGTGTTAGAAATTCTAGAATGCTAGCTGTGAGCGCCGAAATGGCAGCACCGGTTGTATGTACCTCAGGGAATTGAGAACAATATTGGCTGGTTGCTATAAGGCCCTATAACCACAGATACTATTTTTGAATAGGTTTGAGGCAGCCCTTAAGGTCGTTATAAAGCGGCATATGAGAACTTCGAATTATTATTATTATTATTATTTGCCTATTCATATTTAAAATAGTGTACGCAAGTAATCAGGAAATGCCCATATTTACGTTTCTGTTTATGCAGTTAATATTGAAAAAAAAATGTACAAATATCCTAAAAATCCTGATTATGAAAATTCAACATTAATTTAGGATCTGCTCTTGTGATTTAATATATTTTATTGTCAAACGAAAGACAAATGGATAAGAGACAGGTTCTAACAACTCACTGCTCTCGTGAGTTTTCAATCACATTTAAATCTCGTTTTGATCTCAAGTGAGGTATTCTTTTAATATCTAACAACGTATTATCAATCTTTATAGCAAATATGCATTAAAAAAGTGGCAAAAATAAATATGTTGTTTGTAGAACTTTTTTTAAGTAGATTTTTTTTTTTAAATGACCATTATGGCGTCTCTTTTGAAAATTAGTATTTCTGTGCATTTCTTGCACTTCACAAACGGCCAAAATTTCATTTTTTTGCTTGATTGATATTCTTAGATAGTCAGCATATCGCCATGTTTCGTTTTAAACCGTTCATCGTTGCTCTACAACTTCTTTATTGTTATTTCAAAGCAAAAAGTGCGTAACTATTTTACATATTTTGGATTTTTGTTTTTCAAATATTAAGTGTTACTGAAGCAATTTGACTCCAGAATAATGAAAAATAACACATTTAATAATGGGACAAATACAAGGACGCTAATAATTGATCAAATTGAAAAATCGAAGAAAAAGTTGGGAGATACCGCAACGGTTGTAACCCTCGCGTCAACCTTCGTGCAACATGTCCTCACGCAGGAAGGTTTCCACACACCACACGCTGTATTTATATACATGTCTAACGTTATTTGTTTCAGAGACAATGTGTGTACGAGGAGGAAGCGAGACTACTACTACAGGTCGGAGTGTGTTTACTTTACCTGGCTAGGGTAGGTAACAATGTGTTCGCTTTTATTGTCCTTCTTAGTTACAGTCTTCCTTAATTATTGAAATTCTACTTTATTTCTCGTATCTTAGTTGACTTTGATCAATTCTTTCTTTTATTAATGTATTGCTTAATTGAAGTCCCTGTTTTCTAAATATCTATGTTTCCCCTTCCGTCTTCAACGGTTCAACCTGGTTTTTTTATTTGATTTCTCCTTCATCATTATTCTGATATTTCGCAGTTTATGTTCTGTCCTATTAATGTATTTATTTTCTTATTTATGTCTCTTAAACTATTTTTTCCTATATCAATGGTCCAAATTACTACCTATTTTCACCCAATTTAATGTTCCCTTGTTTTCCTATCTATGTCCCCCTGAAGTATGCTCTCCCTGATTAATGTACCGTTATTTACTTGGCGAGTGTGCAATAGACCAGAATATATTTTTGTCCCTAGGAACTGGGACCAACCAAATCTACTATTACCCGAGGTTGCTTCCCTAATTAATATTTCCTATTTTTCTACATTAATTATCTCCCCCTTATCTATGTTCTCCCTGATTAATGTTCCCTGATTGCCTATCAATGGCCCATTATCTATCTTCATCAAAATTGATATTCCCTCTTTTCATATCAATGCCCGAATGACCTACGTTCATCAAAATTAATATTCCATGTTTTCATATCAATGCCCGCATGATCTATCGTCATCAAAATTAATATTCCCTGTTTTCATATCAATGCCCGCATGATCTATCGTCATCAAAATTAATATTCCCTGTTTTCATATCAATGCCCGAATGACCTACGTTCATCAAAATTAATATTCCCTGTTTTCATATTAATGCCCGAATGACCTACGTTCATCAAAATTAATATTCCCTGTTTTCATATCAATGCCCGCATGATCTATCGTCATCAAAATTAATATTCCCTGTTTTCATATCAATGCCCGCATGATCTATCGTCATCAAAATTAATATTCCCTGTTTTCATATCAATGCCCGAATGACCTACGTTCATCAAAATTAATATTCCCTGTTTTCATATTAATGCCCGAATGACCTACGTTCATCAAAATTAATATTCCCTGTTTTCATATCAATGCCCGAATGACCTACGTTCATCAAAATTAATATTCCCTGTTTTCATATCAATGCCCGCATGATCTATCGTCATCAAAATTAATATTCCCTGTTTTCATATCAATGCCCGCATGATCTATCGTCATCAAAATTAATATTCCCTGTTTTCATATCAATGCCCGAATGACCTACGTTCATCAAAATTAATATTCCCTGTTTTCATATCAATGCCCGAATGACCTACGTTCATCAAAATTAATATTCCCTGTTTTCATATCAATGCCCGAATGACCTACGTTCATCAAAATTAATATTCCCTGTTTTCATATCAATGCCCGCATGATCTATCTTCATCAAAATTAATATTCCCTGTTTTCATATCAATGCCCGAATGATCTATCTTCATCAAAATTAATATTCCCTGTTTTCCAATCTACGTCTCCCTTATCTATGTTCTCCCCAATAAATGTTCCCCGTTTCCTATCTATGTCCCCCTTATAGATGTTCTCCCAAATAAATGTTCCCTGTTTTCCCATCTATGTCCCCCTTATCCATTTTCTCCCCAATAAATGTTCCCTGTTTTCCTAACTATGCCCCCCTTTTCCATGTTCTCCAAAATTAATGTCCCCTGTTTTCCTATCTATGTCCCCCTTATCCATGTTCTCCAAAATTAATGTTTTCGGTACAGACTTTTACATTTTTTTCCACATCTTTTCACTGGTGAAATTTATAAGTATTAAGTTTGAACATATGGATTTGATTTGTTGTTTACATGTATGTTCTCCGCCATTGTACTATATATTTGTAATGTATTGTTCGATATGCATAGTTTTGTATGCCTATATGCAATGTGTATTTGGTAATAAACTGAATTGAAAATTGAATTAAACGAGAATCTCCATGTAAATCTTTCTTTTGTTCCTATTTTGCCTCTAGTTTAATCGATTTTGAGTTCGGATTATGGTTTTGCTGACGCTTTGATATTCTCTGATTTTTTTATCACTTCTTTGTCTTGGTTCAAAGTTTATAAATTAACATTTTCGTACAGCTGCTGTGTGTTCAGACAAGTCCTTGTTTGCCGTTACACCACCGAGTACTACTGCTGTTCCGGGTACGAAGATGTCGGAAATACGTGTCAACGTAAGGGGAAATATTTGATACTCAAAATTTAACTTGTCTTTTTTTTTCTCAACAAAATTTGATTCAATAGTGAAACAACTATAGAACTTATGTGTTTGAACCAATTGCTGTTTTATATTAACGATCCATTCTGACTAATATTTGAATACGTTATGCATGTATTGCCATCTAATATAATTCTTTACGATTTTAGTCACATAAATATAAGGATAACGTTCCTACGGTTAATGAAACGTCAGTTTTTAACAATAAACTCCAACCTGGGCCTGTATTAACGAAATTGTTCTCATGCTCAAACATGAATTTGTGTGTTCAAGCCACCTTTCTTGAAACTCACCTGAATCATGTCGAAGAGTCGAACACAGAATCCTTGCTTTTGCATGAGAACAGTTTCATAAATACGGACTGATATTAGCTCCACAGTATTTAAAATCACTTTCGTCTCACTCTATTCACAGCGGTGTGCAATGATGCGTGTCAAAATGGCGGTACATGTATTTCACCAAACACATGTGCATGTACACCAGGCCAAAGTGGAAGCAACTGCGGAGATGGTTTGTTATATTTTAAATTTTTCCCTTTCCCTCGTTATTGACACTTACTTGTACTTAATATATGTATATGAATGTAGAAACAATCAAAACGTTATTTCCAGTAGGTCCATGTGCAATAGAACGAGCAAACCGCAGATCTAGAGAGGAAGTTGTATTCTATCGGTAACGCATAGATGATACCTCCATCAGTCATAAATACATTTTACATTAGATGGGAGACCAACTTTATTGCCATACATGTGATCATGATCGACCGTTTACAGTCAAATATTTCATGATTGATTGCTCCGTCTTCAAACAAATGCGTGACAAATTCATAATGCACCATTTATGAAATGTTTATTTGATACAATTTGATTACAATTAATTTGTGATTAGTAACATTCATGGTAAGATATAATATACTTTTGTAAACAACCCGTTTGATGTTGATGTACGAAAATGTATTTTGATATCTTTTACAGATTTTAACCTTTTGTTTCTAGTTTCCATGTATTTTTGTTGGTAAATGTCTGGTTTTTACAATACTGTTAGGACCTTAATAACCCTAATTTGGTCGTTAAAGAACACAACAAAACGAAAGAAAAACAAAAATCTATTTGACTTTTTGTCCGTTTTGTTACAAAAGATCTTCTTTAAAAATTGTAAGCTATTTGTACTTTAGGAATTATCATGTAGAACCTTTAAAATAAATTTTGGACTCTTTACATAATTTGTATATAGTATAATGGATGAGAAATGACACATAATAGTGATGACATGGTGACAATGATGACTCGGTTCTCATATTGAGGATTTATGCTTACTTGGATGTGACCACGATTTACATGACGGTTGTCGTCGATGAAGCAGAAGACGCTTACTCTTCCGAAACATATGGTCTTATTCTCTTGTGCTTTTTACCAGAGTCTCCATGTAAATCTTTCCTTTGTTCCTATTTTGCCTCTAGTTTAATCGATTTTGAGTTTGGATTATGGCTTTGTTGACGCTTTGGTAGTCCCTGATTTGTTTTTATTATATAACACGTTATATTTTCAGCTGTGTGTTCCCATCTACTTCCCTGTTACCCCGGTATTTGTACCTTTCCTAACGTCTGTACATGTGCTGCCGGGTATACAGACTCTGCCAGCAACTGTACAAAGGGTAAATATAGTTCTATCATTTCTGTTTAGATTCATTAAAATCCTTCTTCAATGATTTTGATTTATTTGAGTCATATACATGTAAATGCAATTTATTTTTTGTATTCGTTTTTGCATATTTTGAAGAAATTGATTAATCAGATAGCCACTCCACACACGTAATTGTACGAGTCTACCGTTTACAGAGGATGTGCCTTGGAAGAATAAATGTGTTTTCAGAAAAAATAATTCGATCCTGAATTAACTACAGAGAAGACATTGTAGTTTTATTCATAAAAGATTTTGTGCGGTTTTGGTAAAGTTTTATTTAACAGTTTTAATATTATAGTGGTAATTTTGATTGAGCGTTTTTCGCGCTGAACATTTTCTGCTAAAATATTATTGCGCTTATGGCAATTCCTGGTTATTGCTTTCTATGTCAAGTATTGTGGTTATGCCAATTTAGTGCAAATGTTTAAATTCTGCTTTGCGTTAAAATTTGAGTGTTCCATCATAAATACGTTCTTATTTTCAGTATCTATTTATACGCAATGGACATGTATACGAAGCTTAACTATTATCATTATTGACAAATACAAACTAACACAACCTCTTTATTTGCAGTAACCATCGACCCAGCGTTCACTTCTGCTCGAGCTGAACTTGCCTTCTTCAATGAAGTGAAACAAATGGATGTCTACAATGTGACTACTGATTCAACTAATCCAGATTCAGATATCCCTGACCTTCTATGGACAAACCTTCTTAAGTTCAACATGTGGACTGTCACCATGCAAGCAGTGTACGAACCTGGCTTTCTTCCGCAGGCCCCGAGCTACATCCCGGAGGTCCAGCTGGGCATCATAGCTGCGAATATAACATATGAACTCCGAGCTTGTAAGTGATTTTTAACTTTATTAGATGTCAATCCTCTTGCAATTGTTCATTTAGTAAGCATTTTAAAAACTTTTGGGGGAAGTTAACTTTGTATAGTCAGCTTATTGTCCATTCAGTAAGCATTTTAAAACAAAAACTTTGTATAGTCAGCTAATAATTATTTATATAGTAAGCATATTGAAACGTTTAGGGTTAGTTAACGTTTAAAAGTCAGGTAAAGGTTGTTTAAAACCAATGTGGGGGCAGTTGCCAAGTATTGACAGTTGGTCGTTTTTCTCCGGTGCTCTGTCTTTCCTCCACCTCCAAAACCTTGCACGGCCTTAAACGACCCTCTCTGTTACATTACGTAATAGAACGTAAACCAAAATAATTTAATTTTGGCAATTCCCGCAACTTTTTCAGGTTATATCGTATAACCTCAAAAATCAAACAACGCAAAAAGTGATGACGTCATATACCGCCATGTTTGACGCGGTATTTTTTAATTAAACTTCTGATTGGTTGAAGTTGTTTAGGGGTGAAATTTATGCACATGGTTGGTGTGTTTTTTGCAAAACCATTCGATGTTTGTCAAAATAAAACCAAATTATTCTATTAGTCCTATGTCTTATATATGTATCTTTACAAATGAAATTATAAGGAATGACCACAATGTTTTTTAGGGTTAGACGGTATATACCGAAAAAACTGTGTACACTTTTTTGCATCAACCGCTTCGCAGATTCATGCAAAGTGCACATAATTTTTTCGGTATATACCGTATAACCCTAAACAAAATTGTGGTCATTCCTTAAATAAACCAAACAAAACCATTTACTGTTTTCATATTTTAATTTCAAAATGTGACGCCACGGTAAATTCAATAAACTTTACTTTATTTTCCAGCGGACGACCGTGTAAAGACTAGTGGCTCCCAGCAGTGTAGCCCTGCACCCTCCATTCTTGCCCCCGAGCAGGATATACTCAACTGTCTCTTCACGTTTCCTACATTTGATTTCAGAGTTGATCATGCCGATTTGTAAGTTGTGTATATCAATCATTTCCGTTTGCGGATATCGGGGTTGTCTTGCGATGAATTGCTTATTTGATTTTTCAACGTACATGTATTAGCAACAGCTGAAGTTGTTGTATCGTACCGCCATCTATTTAATGTATCTGTGCTGGAATCGAGGTGGGTAGATGTAGCTTTTTTGGGGGGTGGGGGGGGGGGCAGGTTGATTTCGGTTAATGTTTATAAGAATAGAAAGGAGAAAAGACATTGACTTTCCAAAGGGTTCAACACTTTATTAGTCACCTCATAACGTACAGTGAGAATAACAGACCGTTTTACCTGTCGGATACCAGATTCCATTAAATAACACCAAAATCAGCATATACTTGAACAGTAATCACCCACACCATACCAATATGCCACTAAAATCCTTCTGCTGCATGTTTGCTTCTAAATGTTTGAAATATATCAGTGGATGTAGATTGCACACTGTTTGTAATGTGAACTCGTTCAATCTGATCCTGAACCTCTGGTACATGGCTCCGTTAACTTCGACAAACTCACAACACAATGATTCGAGAGATGCAAGTTGATCAGAAATATGGGCAAGTTTTATGGTCGCCATCTTTGTCTCATTGAGAAATATTCTGTATCTTTAAGTGATTTGAAAATCACTTTGCATTACCTAACCTGATATTTTGTGATATTTCAGATTCGTTATCACCTTTTCGGTACAAAGTGGTGGTTTCGAAAAACTGAATGTGATTGGAACCACAACACCGTATGCCACGCTGACGTTCAATGGTCCTACGAGGCAGAAGAGTGTCGAGTTTAAGTTTGACTATGTCGAACCCATCCACTGTGTGATTCCGAATTCCAACCTGACATGTACGACTACTTCAACCCCACTAGCTGTATCCAATCCTATCACCAAGGTAACAGACTTACAAGAAAGATGATGTAACACACACATATGCTGCGCCTTCTGTATTTAGCGGTAGATACAGTATGCTGAAAAAATAATTAAACTGCACCATACTGCTATTTTGTATAATATAGCTTTCCGGGCCACCTTAATAGCATACAGGGTGATATTTTTAAAAGCTTATTAATCACAATTCAGCCAACCATGGTTGTGACAAGTTTGGCAAAACTTGGTGAAGGGGAAAAATAGCTGGTGTACATCATATATGATGCATAAAACAACAATGTCGTTGTACTCTCCATTGTCTATAGCACACGATAGAGACATGTTTTGACTGAACATTGCTCTATCAAAACGTATACATTGATTATGTTTTGACCTTGACATGCAAATGTACGCTCGCTCAGAAAGAGCCATGTCCAGTCAAACAAGTGTTCCTATTGTATGCTATAGACACTTGAGAGTACAACGACATCCGAAATGGTTTTGTGTCTGTAGAGCTTTGGTTAAATATAATCCACACGGTTCAAATATTATATATATTTCTTCATTCTAAATACCTTTCTTTTTAATTATGATTAGTCTTAATTTAAGAATAAAGAAAGAATGCTATATCATGATAGTGTTGACCTAGGGATGTTTCTTTCCATGCAATCTATCCATGTCCGTACTTACACATAGTTGACAACCATTTTGTTTTCTTTTATTTAAGGATAATGTTACTATCAAATGGTCTGGTTGGGTCGACAATTTGTCTGGCATGTTTCGATACGCTCTGGAGATATTCAAGCTGACACGACAGGGAGATATATTATTGGAGGCAGATCCATTAGGTCCGGTTATAATAACGGCGTTCAATGATACCGGTATACTCGACTACAGCTTCACCTACCAACCTGCTGAACCTGGAATGTATTCCACGATCCTAGAAGCTGCTGACCAGGCAAACAACTCGAAGTACATCAGACGCTTCTTTCTGTATGACCCAGTGTCTTCCATAACATTAAATCCAGGGGGTTTGAAGGTTGCTAGTGCTACGAAAGAATCTGAATACACCTGGCAGGATAACCTGGAAAACTCGGCGACTGATATTAGTATCAACTGGGCGGGCCATTTTATCAATCAACTGCAGGCTGATGGGGGATTTCTCAATGCTATTCAGGACTACCCTCCTCAGTTACAGGACTTGAACGTTGATACGTCCTTCAAGAAAGTCATTGACACTGATATTGCGGATACCAGTAACCGGACGAGTGCAGCCATACCAAACATTGATGGAATAGTCAAGTAGGTAGCTGTGATTGAATCATGGTAGATACTGTAAAAGTACTTGTTTAGACGCTCTGGAATGTTGGTGCATAACCCAGTGCATTGATGAGTTTGTGCACTCATAATACATGATTTAAAGGCCCAATATACGTAACTTCGGGAATTTTTTCGGGATTCTGTAAAATTATGAAAAAAAATCCAGTTGATAACCATAAAAAATAAGCCTAAAACGAAGTAAAACTGAGCGATAACTAAAAAGAAACTGTTGACAAAAAATCCAAAGAATTCAAAATAGTTAAGGTGGGGCCCAATTCAACAACAAAGTCGTAGGTAGAAGACAGTTCGAAATGGACGCGTGTTTACAAATACCGAGTTTCAACTGCTGCTGTACCGGTAACCGCCGAGATTTCATCTTGAATATTGCTGATATCAGTTAATCTTAACTAAAACTATAAATATAATAAGTTACTATGCTTGATTTTCTCTTCAAGTTTTACCGAAAGCATATATAGAAACATTATACCTCATTCATTTAAGTGCCTATACGATTCTAGTAGTTGCTTCGGTCAATATTTTCGTATATTGGCCGAGAGTCAAGGACTACGGGCTAACGCTATATATTTTGACATCATCATTGCAAGATTACGTTATAGACAATGGATTTAGTGACATCATTATTCCAGACAATGAGCAAAATGGCGTCTGACCTAATGGTCTGTGTTTTTGCATATTATGTGGTCGTGTTGGGTAAATTGGGTATAATATAACAAATATTGCATACCACTTCGGGTAATATGGGAGTTTATGGACTGGTCAGTCGTTACCTAAAAATATGTATATGTACCTATTCGTTTTGGCCAATATACACATTTTTTTGTGACTAACCAGTCAATAAACTCCAATATTGCCCTAAGTGCCATGCAATATTTTTAAATATAAATTATCGCAATCACCAGGTAACGGAATGCCTTCAGCAAATAATTCGCTAAAATAAAACTACCGCTAAATATGTACGTTTACAGGATCTCCCAGTTAATTTAAGTAATATACATTGTAAAATATATAGAGGATATCTAACAGTGTCTTCAGTAATACCAAATATATTTCACGAGTGGGGCTAATATTTTGATATTTTTCACGAGTGTGCAGTGCGAGTGAAAAATATCAAAATATTAGCCACACGAGTGAAATGTATTTAGTATTACTGAAGATACTGTTAGATATTCTGTTTATTACATTTATGCAGCAAAATCTACAGAGGCAGCTTTTGATTTTCCCAAATGTCGTTTGTAAGCAGCGTTCTGATTGGTCAAATCAGTAAAAATAATCATATTTCTCACTAGTGAAAAATATCACTTTTATAGATTAAATAATTTTTTATATTTCACTGGTGAAAATGTAATAAATCTTAAATGTTTTCTGTTTAAGCTTTGTTGTTGTATAAACGACCTCTTAGACTTTACCGTGAGCATACATTATGCCATTCATCAGGGAAGCCTCCGTACAAAACGTATATTAAAAGCAATGTAATATAATCCCCCAACTTCATAGGTTTACGTTTAAAAGATATACTATACGATAAATCCTTGAGGAGATTTTAATTTTAGCTAAATAAAAGATAAAAAGATTTTTTTAACATTGAAATCAATATTGGTTAATAATGTTGTAGTGAAATTTATGTAACGGAGTTTGATTCACTGCCATTTCCGTTTAAATCGTAGTGCGATAAATTTAGAACATTGACAAATATCAAGTCGAGTATGAACAGCATAACGCATTTCCAATTTACTTTATCTTTATATTTAAATCGCAGTTTGTATAAATCAGGATCACTGACAAATCTAAGGTCGAAACAGCTATGTGGTTCATTACAGTAAATGATTTGTAAATATGTATAATTTTTAATCCTAGATTTGAAGTGGTTTACGAGCGTAAACTCACTGGAGTCGTGCCAGATCCACCCGTTTCCGGGTGGACGACCATCGACCCGATGGCAGTTTACTTCAACTTCAGCGAAAACGTCGTGGGAGGAGACTGTATGATGATTTGGGTCCGAGCTTATGACATTATGGATAACAACGCCACCGACTCTACAGTGGTCTGCTTTGATTCGACCGATCCGATAATTCGAAGTACCACCCTTGAACTAAATTCGGCTTCTCCTTCACCTGACTTTACTGCAGCTAGCCGGTATATACATTTTTATATTCACAGCATTAACGTTAAGGCGTTATGCTATATTTATGCAGCACGTTTTCCGTTGACCATAATTATTGTTCGTTGATGTATCGCATATGTTGTATATTCATTTTAAGTGAAAATGATAATTGGTGTAGATTGCAGTGTAAGTAAGCGGTATAGGATATTCACATACATAAAAGTGTATTTATCTCTCAAGAAACTTCTTTTCAAACATATAAATCTTTAGGTAATGCTATGTGTACATGCATGAGGTCATACTATGAATTTAAATGTCAAATTGTTATTATTTCATTGCTTTCATTTATTTGAATGTTTAATAAGAAAGATATTGCCATGCTTTGTTAATCTGTGGTCTTCAATAATTGGAGAACGAACAAATAATCAGTTATTTAAAAAAAAAAAAAATTTCAAGATTCGGTGTGTAAGTTCAAAACAAAAACATATCAACGTTAAACTACGAAATGTACGTATCGACATCGTCAAAATATTGCAATTGCATAGTATATTCTGTTATATTTACACCTCTCCCTTCTTGAGTTTAGTAATATCTGACTGCGAAAAACGTATACGCAGTGAAAAAAGGCTCGGCGGATTGATATTTCTTCAAATATGGCGTCGTCCGCGCTTTAAAGCAATAACTATTTGCTGCCATTAATTGGTTACTTCAAGGTTTTGAATCAGGGAACATATATGGAATATATTTCGTCTGATTATACAATAAACGGTTTCTGGAAAACTTTTGATTTCAATGATGCGCATTCAAAATTCTGTTACGGTAATGCAAACAAGGCGACGCCCTGCAGTTGTGACTTCGTTATATGGCATGTTAAAAGGACTGAAATGAGTAATAAGAAGTTAATGAATTTATGAATGACATACTGTTATATACATGTATATCGGTCACACCAGATCATCACAAAACTGTGTTTATCTAACAAGTTTAAAGGGTTTATCTGTAGACATCGATGTATCTTTATCTATTGGAGAAGGACCGATTCACACAAATTTTAATCGGACTCAATGTCTTCCATTTAGTTTTTGCACAAAGATGAACCACGACTATTAAATGCAGACTAGGGTGGGTTTATATAGAAAAAAGATTACCCCGGTATATATTTTAATTCTAAAATACGAAAACAAATTATCTTATTTTTATCAGGATTCTGATGACAACATCGGACACACAGAGCGGGATAGCGTCTGTTCAGCTGGCCTTCTACGACAACTCAACGGGGCAACTGTTGTATGACGCAGGCGCTGCCGCCACAGGCAACATTACAAACGTATGCTGGTAGACACAGGATATTGGTGTTTGGAAATGTTATTTATTGCATTTTTACCAGTGAAATATCGAAAAATTTTCATTTTATAAAAGTGATATTTTTCACTAGTGAGAAATATGATATTTTTCACTAGTGAGAGATATGATATTTTTCACTAGGGAAAAATATGACATTTTTTACTAGTGAAAAATATCACTTTTTTTGATTTGACCAATCAGAACGCTGCTTACAAACGACGTTTGGGAATGCTTACAAACGACGTTTGGGAAAATCAGAAGCTGTCACTGTAGATTTTCATATAAAAAAGGAATAAACAGAATATCTAACAGTTTCTTCAGTAATACCAAATATATTTCACTCGTGTGGCTAATACTTTGATATATTTCACTCGTGCTGCGCACTCGTGAAAAATAACAAAATATTAGCCCCACTCGTGAAATATATTTGGTATTATTGAAGACACTGTTAGATATCCTCTACTTATTCCTTCAAAATGTGAAAATACTATAAAAGTATGTTATACGAGTGAAGTATATTCGGTTTAATGGTAAACCATTGAATTTTCTTTTTATTACATTTTTAAGATTCCTGAAATTTTTTTCTGTGGTTACAACTGATCGACACGAGAGTGACTTAAGCTTATAGAATATCACTACGCCAAAGGATAATATCTACAAAAACATATTAATAAAAGACATTAAAAATAGTTTAATTAGCAAAGTACTATGAAGGTTTGAAATTTCCTTACTTTACATGGTTTGATTTTTGAACAATGAGAAAATTGTACGCAAATAATGTGGTATAAGTAGTTTTATCAAGTTGACATTTTCTGAAATTTCACTGGTAAAATGTAATAAAAAAAAGTAATATCGTAATACAATGTCAACAAACATCATATGTTGTAAAAGCAATTGAATGCACGTTTCAAATTGTTTTGAAATTACTTTCAATGTTATTCATTTTGCAATGAAATCACTCTATAACTATGTCTGAGATGTTGATTTCAAGTTGTTGACTAGTAGACGTCGATTTTGTTTTGTTTACAAATTTTACTATTCATGCATCGTTATTTGAAATACTTTGTTCTGAATGGCTGTTTTTTCGTCTTCAATTACTAATTCAAAATGAACCAAAGTAAACAACGGTATTTTTTTTTTAATTGTTTTCTTAATGTGAACTTTCACTCTGCATAATGTTTCATTAGCGGAAGACGCTTACTCTTCCGGAACACCTGGTCTTATTATTTTGTATTTTTGCAAGGGCCTCCACGTGAACATCTCCTTTGTTCATATTAACCCCAAGTGTACTCGATTTTGAGTTAATTTTATTTTTTTACCGTTCGGTATTCTCTGATTTTTATGTAGTACAAAGGAATTAACAAAATAAACAAGATGATTGCACAAAATATTTTTTTTATTTTTTTTTGTGCTATTTTAGAAAACGCAGGCCGAGTGTGAACAAGTGGGAGACTGTTACTGTATCACAACAGGAGCATGCTACGCCTTCAACTATGATATGTACTTCGACAACTGCTGGTTATACAAAAAGGAATTGGACCTAACCACCCTTGTCGTCAGAGCTACATTAACGTCCTATAATCTTGCGTCACTGTTCACCAAAACAGAGCTTATGGTTAGTTATACAATAATATATGTGAACCATTACAGAAGATTAATGTTTCTGGATATATTTGATAGTGATAGATAGCAAATATACGCTACATTTCTAAATTTAATTGATTTTATAAATGCTCATCAGGTGAGGTTAAATTGAAATGTCAAGCAAAGTTTGTAAAAGTAGATGTTTTATGTAATATAATCGATGTATAAAATTTGCTCAAATCTACATTTTAATATGATTTTCCATTGTCTGAAAGTTGTCGATGTTGCTCATTTATCCGTTTTCAAATGATTATAGTATTTGAAACTATATATTTCGTCAATGACAACGATATGAAGTGTACACAGGAAACAAGTGATAGTTAAAATAGAGTTGTCTCCCTTCCACATTTCTTTCAGATTATTCAGATTGTTAACGCTCTCAATTTCTTTTAATTTTACTAGATAACATCAATCAATACATTGGATGGAATCACTTCGTGTAAGTACAGCTATATATTTGTATTAAGAACATGGAGATTAAGGTGATTCGGTGATTTCATTTTTCTTTTTAACAGCGTCCAGTTCTTCAATACTTCATATACTTATTTAAATAAAAAACAATATCGCAGAAAGAATAAAAAATAAAAAGAGGGTTGAGTATTTTTTGTAATTCACTGTAAAATATATTGCATTCAGGCATTTCAAAAACGTATAGAATAATGCAAAGCGAACCTGCAGCAGTTAGGATTATGTTTTTGTGTAGCTAAATAACACCGAGTTATACTTTATACCTTATCGTACTATATCATTGTAAAAATAATATGAAGAGATACCATGAAAAAAGACCTCACAAATGGCATATATGTGTAAGATGACGTAACACACACATATGCTGTACCTTTTAAATTTAGTAATAGATACAGTATGCCGAAAAACTTAACGAAACTGCAGTCCTCCTAGGACTCTTCAGTGTAAAAAAAAGACCTAATTTTTTTTTAGTTTTATGTGAACATTCGCCGTACAGGATGCAACCAATTACACATAATTATCATAATATAAAGCCTTCGTCACTAATGATGGCCATCCATTTTGAATCACAGGTCCAGGGGAGACAACTGTAGTCACAGTAGCCACCTTATCAGCTGGTGGAATTACAGCTATAGCTCTTGGTATGTAAATCTTTTTGCAAGATGTTTTACATTTTATAGAAATTTAATTAGCGACATTTGCTATTGCGTCATTTTTGTTATTCAAAAGAAAAAAGAAGAACAGGCTATAATATTGGATAAGATTTACAGTAACACACGTATTTACTGTTAGTAGTTTTGGTTGTATTTCAGGCAAATCGAGAATTTTCTAGGATAGCGTTATTTTTTATCAAATCTTTTGATAAAAATAGCTTTCTGTACAATTTGAACTGAAAGCTGTAAGTCTGTTTCGAAATATATGAACCACCATGGCGGCTTATAACATCCACATCAACGTTTGTCTCTTGTCTTTATGTTTATATGATGTCATTTTGAAATAACATCGGTTTCTATCCACAGTTTATTGTACTGAATAACAGCTCATGAGTTGTTGGGTCATTAATCATGTAATAAAAGTAAACCAACGTCCTTCTCATGATTTTATGTCTATATTTACTATCATTAAGTATATTTGTTTTACAGTGATCATTCTCATTTTGGCATTTATTATCTTCGTGTTGTTCCTGCACAAGACTGGTCGCCTTCAGAAAGTGAAGGAAAGGAGCATCGAACGTATTAGGTCTATCAGAGGAGGAGCGAATACTGGCTTGGTTGGTTACAAGCAATGGCAGGTAAAACGACTCGTAGATATGAAAGCATTGATAGTAGTACATGGTACGAACACAGTCAATCATATGTCGATACATTTTTATTTTGGACATTTTTCAAATTTTCAACAAAAAAAACAAATAAGAATATACCAAAGCGACAAGAAAACCATTTTCCGAACTCAAAATCAATTAAACTAGGGGCAAAATAGGAACAAAGGAAAGATTTACATATAGACTCTCGTAAAAAAAACAAGAGAATAAGACCAGGTGTTCCGGGAAAGTAAGCGTTTTCTGCTTCATCGACAACACCCGCCATGTAAATATTGGTCCCATCCAATTAGGCATCAATCCTCAAAATGAGAACCGAGTGTCATTGTCAATCACAACAAGTAAACACACTAATGAGCATATAGTATTCCCAGTTAACGTTTCAGTGGTTCGCGTTCTTCTAACCAAGCATTACTTTCTCGTGCCAAGTGTCTTTTACATTACCAACTATCAAGCAATGTAATTGAAATACATCTCTCCGGGTCCAGTTTGCAATTTCTGCAATAGCAAAAATATAGTTCTTGAATAAATGGTGATTGGTCATCGGCAACAATTGCAAGTATCTTTTTTTTTTAGATACTGAATAGCGATCGACCGTAGCTTGTACAAATTAAACAACAGTCTTATCGGAATAAGAAAGATGAACTTCACGCACACACATGTGATTGATCTTTACAAAATTTTGTTATAGATACAAGATATATACAGCATCCTGCAGCTGTTTCGTCCTTCTTTACTCATTGATATTCATTTAGAATTAGACAAAATAGACACTTTCACGATAGAGATTTTCCTTAATTTGTAATTTGTTTACTTCATTTTTATCATATAGTTATATGTTTACGTTGTATACGTTGTGTGTCATCAAACATCACTTGTAAAGCCAAGAATCACAATAATCTGACAGTACCAGTACCAGTAAGATGACATTCAAATAAACCTTTGGGTGACCCCACGTATAAATGAATGTCTATTTAATGTTGGAAATACTGTAAATGTGGATTTGTTTCCGTTGTGAAAATTTTCGCTTTTTTTCAATGGCATTTAATCTCAGCAAATGCAATCCACACGCGAATATACTAAAAACTTCTCAAACTCGACGCTGTCTTATAATATTATAAACAGCAAGGCTGAAAAAGCGAAAATTTCCAAATCGCAAAGAGTGTGGAGGCTGACTAAGCGAAAACATCCACTCGCAAATATATTCACTTTAACAGCATGTTTTCGTCTGCAAACTATTGTGAACAATGTTTATTATGGCATTACTGACAGCAATAAACTTGAACATTAACAGACTGGAGGCTTTGCTGAGGAAGACATCTACCTGTACGGAACACAGACGTACGAACAGGCACCGAGCTGGTACCTGCATTCAGACGATTTGGTGCTCGGTAACATCATCGTCGTCGGCAAATTCGCCAGAATTTTTGAAGCTATTTTACAAAATGGAGAAAAACCTAGAAATGTCGTTGCCAAAACACTGAAAGGTCAGAATAAAAAAAAATTTTATGATATCATTTAAATGATATCAATAATGTCGTTTTAATTCCTTATCGTTTCAGATTTATTCACCTTATTCTAACGTATGTTAATGATGATAAGCGCATTAACCCGAGCAAGAAAAAACGCATCTACTCTACCTAACCATTACATTATCCAAGAAACGCCCTATGCAGGGCCCTTGAATAATCGAGGTTCAATCTTCTGCTTACTTTACCTACAGGAAATGCAATAGGAGTTGATAAGATGCCATGAACATATACCTTAAACGTATATATTTCAGCGGTAATGTTATTTTAGCAATTCCCTCGCCTTAAGTACTACATTAAATTATGATTGTGCAAATCGTTTCTGTACATGTATCTTGCTTTCTTCAGAAAGAATTGTGACTGCACAAATTCATCATCTCGATTATCTGTTTGAATTGCGCTAAAATGGGAGTGCGACAAAATAATTAGATAATACCGAAGCGTTAATTAAAATAAGTACATTAACAATACCCCCTTATGTCGGTGTTGTCTCTCTATACACCCAACCTCTTGTGTTTCTAACTGTTGCGAGTGGAAGTAAATCTCTAAAGAAGCAGTTAATGAATGTCTTATGAACATCGCTCATATTATTTTTTATTATTATTATTTGACAGAGGAATTCTCAGAAGAAGACGCACTGCTGATGACGGCAAAAATTAACTTTTTCGGAACGAAGGTTGGAAAACACTCGTGCCTCCTCGAGTTCATCGGCGCGATCACAGAGGACCCTAAACGTGAGTTATTCATGTTGTTTTTTTATATCAGTTTCACCAATGTAATTTGTGCAAACCAATACATAATAAGAGAAGTGATTCACATACTGTTGATCTTTTGTGAAATAAAATGATATAAATAAAAACAAAGTTCCAAATATATCGATGCACGTTCTCTAGGTAAATTAAGTAGTTATTTCACAAATTGGATTCTGCATTTAACTATTTAATGTTAAAAGGGAGAGAAAAAGAGGTATTTATAAATGATGACAACGAATTAGTGTATATGGCTATAAAATAAAACTACATTTGAACCTCGTTTCCAAAGTAATAAACCCGTTTATACCAGTTTTAGTCCCAAGCCAAACTTCACCTTACACATCCGATTACATTTAACTCGAATACTCAGATAACTTTTCCCACGATTCCGACGACTTTGAGATAACGATGTCCTAACAGAATTTAGTTAATCCTAAAAACAGTGAAATTAGACACCAAACAACAATTTCGATAAATAGCTTTTTATTGATAATTATGCTTGCTAATAACACTAGTGACTTTATCTCAAACTCCCCAATAACTGCTTTGGACTGAATGATTATGTTTATCAATCACAGTGGGACCTGTGATGGTACTGGAATACTGCGACAATGGCCCGATGAATAAGTGGCTCCAGAGGAACAAGCAATCTGTGAATGAGTCAGTAGTGGAGAACCTGTACCGCTTCTCGTACGACATCACCCGGGGAATGGAGTACCTCGCTTCCCAAGACGTACGTGTTCTAAAAGATGAAACGCTTTATATATCATTAGATTTCCTCGAACTGTTTACATCAATAGCTATATTGGTCTTAAAGTGTCTTCCGCTGCACGTAAGATATTCTACAATATAGTTTATAAGAGCGCAGCTCTCGTGTGCTGAGGCGCCCGAGCGAAGCTCTTGAATAGTAATACATGCATGCGTAAACAGAGTTGTTTCCCCTTGTTCTAACGCTTTGTCTGAAATTTTGAACCAGTACATGAATGATTCTCAGTAAATATCAGATGTATTAAAGCTCATTTAAGGCTTTGACTTCATCATATTATCATAGCATATGTTGTATTGCCAAACTGTCATGTCCTGACCTTACCTCGTTAAGTATCGTTTGCTATATTAGATATGTTTCTACCACAAGAGGTCGTGTATTTACGTTATATAGATGTATCCGATGTGTATTTTTATGTTTATTTATTTACGTTAGTATAAAAAATGTATATTTTACTTAAAAGTATTTATCTATTTGAAAAATAAATAACAAATGTTACTTCAGTTTTAATTTGACCATTTTAATCAATTTTTGAAATTTAATGTATTAAATTATTTCTAACAATTATGATATTAAAAACGTTTATTAAACTATGTTGATTAGCAACTTCTATGGGATTGTTTCCTCAATTCTATGATGGGACGTTGTTTTTAAAAATGAAGTGAACACTTTCTACACACAGATAATCCATATGCGTTTAGCGGCGAGGAACATCCTTCTGACCGACCGCCTGGAGGCCAAGATAACTGGGTTCGGCCCAAGGCAGGGAGACGATGAAGAAGAAGGTGGTGGTGGTAAGAAGGTGCGTATTACATGTAATACACCGAAACATGAAGTAATCTTCCAGTCAATTGCAACAATCACAACTCTTTTTGTTTATTTCTATTTTAAAGATTCTTGTACTGAAATATATATATATATTATACCTCATTCATTAAAATGCCTATATGATTGTAGTAGTACCCCCGGTCAATATTTTCGTATATTGGCCCGGAGTCAAGGACTACGGGCCGACGCTATATATTTTGACGTCATAATTGCAGGATGACGTTATAAACAATGAAGTGACGTCATTATTTCAGACAATGAGCAAAATGGCTTCTGACCTAATTGTCTGTTTTTATTACATATTATGTATTCGTGTTGGTCAGTCCATAAACTCTCATATTGCCATCAGTGCCATGCAATATTTGTTAAATATACAAAAGTTGATGTTAATGATATATCTTGATCTCAGATATTGGATTATTTGAACATGACTACTTTTACATTGTTGTATACAGGAACGTATCCCAGTGAAGTGGATAGCCCCTGAATGTCTCGACAGCAATAAGTCAGCCTCAGAAAAGAGCGACGTCTGGTCCTATGGAATTGTTCTTTGGGAAATATTCACACTAGGTAATTTGATTTGTTAACTAGACTTTATATACCTTTAGCTATATTTAATGATAGTATCGCCCTATGATAAGATCATCGCTCATCGATACGGATAGTTTCTTGTTTAAAAAATATGTCATCATTCCACATGCAACCCAGATTTATTGGGTTTATATTCAGGATTTTGACTGCGTGGTTTAACATCCTTGCTTGCCAATCGGCCAAAGATCCAGACTAAAGCGTGGAGTCTTATACGAACATACCGCTACCTCCCAAATACATGCGCAATCAACACCCACCCACATCGCATTCACCGAGAGGCCGTCCTTACATGACCCTAACTGTTAATAGGACGGGAAAACGACCAAACCAATTTAACAGATATTACATAGTTACCAATATGTAACTAATATATGTATGTTTTATCTATATTTGAATTCAGTAAGATGTGTATAAACTGTTTATAACTGTAAGGAGAGGGCGCTCATAGGCTTTGCCTGTTGCCCAATCCATTGTATCAAAGAACTGAACAATAAATATTCTGAAATTAATAAAACAGATATTACTCTGTTATATGTCATGTTAATGACAATGTCATTTGTTAACAGGCGAGACACCTTATCCGGATATACGAAGCCGAGAACTCCCGAGGTACCTAAAGTCAGGGAAGAGGCTACCTAAGCCCGAATACAGTGACGATACGTAAGTATCTGATAAGTTTTGTTAGAACGCAACACAAAAACACGAAACATGTATCAACTTAATTAGAATATGATAACATTATACCAATGAGGTTGTTTCGTTGAAAAATATACTTTTATTTGTGTGATATGATCCTAAGAAAATCAATGTATTTGAACATGCTAACTTGTATTGCCTTGTCGATTTGTTGGCTTATCCCCAGTTCACGCAATAACAATGCATGTGCTCTGTCCATTTCCTCTCCTTCTTATTATTGTCCCCTTTTGGTGGTGCCTTCATAGGCAGGAACAAGTATATGACCCCATTGGTTACGATTACATTTTCTTTAAACACTAGCTTCAGATCAGTGATTTTGAAAATATAGATACATTGAGACATGTCCTTAGATAGCGTCATTGTTAATTACGATAAAATAATACAAAACTCCAGTGAAAAAAAAGGATAAAAAATGTAAACAGTTCTGATTGAAAGTTTACACTGCATACTGTATAAGAAAGACATTGAATATCAGAATGACTCTATCATGCCCTTAACTCTCAGTCGATACCTGAAATGAACTGCTAGTTAAACCCAAGACCTATACACGTATTCAAATCCTCGGAATGGTTCGCCTTCAGTCAATATGAACGGTTGTGTTTGTCATTGCAGTCATTTCAGCCTCATGCTGAAAACTTGGCAGAAGAGCCCGAAAGACAGACCCTCCTTCATGGACGCTCGAAAAGAGATTGAACATCTGTTCCGGCAGTCGTCCAACGATCTGTACTACTACGATAGTAACCAACAGTGATAAATCTAGGCTTATTGGATTGATTTATAACCAAAACACCATTGTTATGTACACAAAACAACAGCAAAGGACAAATACGCATCATTTGTGAAATATCCAAGGTGAAGAGCACGTTTGCGGTGTGGTAGTTTGGAATCCGAATGTTTCAAAAATTTAGAATTAAAACAGGACTTCAGAAAAACTGAAGTGGTCAAACTAAAGACTTAGACATCAAGAGGATATCAATAGCAAATAAGCAAGCCGGATATCAAAGGAATGAGTCACAGTATTTATGGTAGAGATTTATGAAAGGTTTTAGCAGTAACAATTTGTGTTATGGAAATGTACCAATATTTTCTAAAACGTTCATTGCTTATATTTACGTTGTGATAGCATAACTGTTATTACATTTTGATAGCATTGCTGTTATTTATTTAGTTATTTCGTACGGATTTTGAACAGCAAATCAAATCAGCGTAGACAACAAAAGCGTCACAAAAGCGATTGATGACGTCACAATAGCAAATAAATGTTGTTATAGTCTGAGGCATACTGTTTAGGCTTATGGTGGCAACTGACTCTTATTATTGTGTCAACGGGAAAATAAGGAGCAAATGTAAAAATGATTGGTACCAAGTGAACGTTGCTATAAGCAAAGAACTTTTATGTTCCATCTAAACGGAATAATGAATGGTTCAGTGGTAGTTTTATCTCAACCAAATGTCTTGTCGGAAAACCTTACAATAGCTATCTATATAAGCCATGACTGCATCGGGAGGCATTCTTACTTTTTTTTTAAGTCATCGTCAGCCCGTCTTCTTTATAAGATCATGTGACTTCGATGAAATTGATTTTTCACACGAAGTTCAGTATTCAATATTTTCAGTATGTAAATGCGTTGCATGGTTCACACCACGTTAAATGTAACACCACGTTAAAACTATGTATATTATTTTTACAGTTCATAACCCATTATGTAGTTCTTTTTTTTCGATTTTAATCATATCTGAGTATTTTTGAAGCTTAAGATTTTGTTTAGCATATAAATCCCGGTATTACATCACAGCTGTCTGTTTGTGATGAAGAACATAGGAAACTTACATTGTAATGAATGAAAACAACAGAAAGACACTTACAAGAAAATACAAAGAAAAATCTCCAGTTTTTAATATTATAGTATTTATTTCGATGCAGAAAGACAACGGAAGTACAGTTTTGATACACTATATGGTAATTTCGTCCAATGAGACTTCATCTATGTTATGAGAACTAACGTCCAAAATATTAATGGTAGAATATACGTGTATTAGTTGATGTGCAGATATAGCATGTGTTTCCTAAATTAGTTTTTCATACAGAATGAAAATTATTAACCTTAGTCGACCAATTCTTTGACGTTTATTGGTCGGGCTGAGAGCTGAGGAATACTCGTATTATATACAGTCGAACCTCGTTAATCCGGACACATTAGCTTCAATAAAATTTTGCCCGGATTGCAAATCTTCCTGATTGACGAATTATGCCCGACGATCGTTAGATATCTTTTGGCAAGCCTATCCAAATTATACACACGGTATAGACTGTGTTACATAAATATTATGAAAGTGTGTTGAGTAACAGGTTTATTGTATCTTAAATTCACATGCATTTGTAGGGAAATCATAGTATTTTTATGATAAAAGAAGTATCTCAACTTTGATAATGTTTTGGTCAAATAGTATTTGGGTTAAACATATGCTGTATTGGCATACAGTAAGATTTATATTTATTTATTTCAATGTTTGATGTGTGACGAATTACAATTATTTAGCATGAAGGCAACTGTATAATCACGTTTGTTATACCCCCTATGAAAAAGTTCTAATACAATCTATGTAAAAACGAACTGTTGAGTCAGCGGGCGGAAGCTACTGTTAAACTTGACTGTTAAAAATGCTGTTGCCCGCTATGACGTCACAAAACAGTTATGTGGTCATATTTGTGGAAGTATAACAAAACAGTTGTCGACTAGGATTTCGGGCAACAGATGGTCTGTTGGACCCTCATACAAACTGATGCCCGCGGTCTTCGGCCTTGGTCAACAGTTTGTCTTCGGATTCAACAGATCATCTGTTGCCCTCAACCCCAGTTAACAACTGTACAAACATACAAATTGTTGCCCTTGGCTTTAGACCTTGGGCAACACGTTGTCTTCGGGTTCAGCAGATCATATGTTGCCCTCAAACCCAGCCATCAACTGTATAATATTTTATTTGTGTTTGTAGATTGTAATTAACTTGTGAACATAATTCATTGATGTGTGTTATTTAATTGCATGCAAATTATATGAGTAATCTAATTACGCAATTGTTTGTTCAAATGTTTACCACTGTATCTCACTCCTAAATAATACTGAAGAGATTTTCGAAGGTTAATATATCGGTGTAGATTTTTGTTTGAAAAACACAAGAGGCCCATAAGAATTGAACCATACATATGTATTTTGTTCTGCTTTCTTACCTTGCAGGGATTAGGGGGGGGGGGTGAAATCGAAAAAAAGTACCTTTTTTAAATAAAGATATTAAATACAAAGTCTAATAGTATCCTAATTTCGAAATATTTCGATGAAATAATATGTTAAACGGTGTGCACAGTTTGAATCATATTTAAGAAGTCTAAGGAAATAAATTAACATTTTAATTTTGACATAATCACCACATAGGCTCCAATGTAATAGCATATACCCAATTTCATTGACATACATGTAGCTGTTTCGTACGGAAGCATTGGGTGTACGAATGATGTCGCCGCTGCACCTTCTGTTAAATTATGGTCACAACACACACGCACTGCTTAATATGTATACAAAAGTCTGATCATAGACACAATGTGCCAAAAACGCTTCATATGAGTCATTGGTAAGAGGTTTGATCTGTTAGAAATCGAAATTGTCTAAATTACTGTTACTGTACAACCTGAGTGTGTGAGGGTGTGTGTAGGGGGGGGGGCATGTTTGTAAAATTCTTTTCATCATTCATTTTAAAAAATTGGAGTAATACTGTTTTTGTTAACTTCGAATGGCAAAAATATTTATTTCATTGACTGTGTCACTCTTTTGGTCAGAGTTACGGCAAACAACGGGGACTATACACGTATATTGTTGCACACTGATTCCGTATGTGTCTTGCTATAGTCTCAAATTCTATTCTCCAAGATTTATATAACCGTATTAGACCTAATAAACGCACTGTGCACATGCAAACACAGAAACAAGTAACTGCGGTACCGTAGCTCTACACGACGAGACACGATTCGTTAGCCGGCCGGGCAGAGCCATAGGAGGCCGGGTATTAGTATTAATACTAAGAAAAGGGGTGCGCTTAATAAAACTATGTACAGAGAAAAGTTTCCGTGTGAAATATCGTTGGAGAAAAATGTTTGGCTCGCTTATTATGTCGATTATGGTAATTTGATCAGACTTAAAATATTTCCTTATGAGCCTAACCATATCAGTATGATATATATTTATTAATAAAATTGCTTATAATAAATAAAAAAAAAATCCATTTCATCAATATATCGTTTGACGTTTTCATTTCAAAGAGTACATATGTATTCGCCTTTCTTTGTACATTGATCGCTGCAAGGGAGTAAAAAATTGCTTGCAGACTTTCACCTTCGAATCCGCGACCGGACGTGAAAATGTATGGGGTCACCTGTCCAACTACGTTGGTTTTCTCCGGGTGCTCAAGTGTCCTCCCTCAATTAGACCACTCACGCGACTACATCCGGGCCCACGGTGATTAATATAAGTTGGATATCCAACTTGTTTAATAATTGTTGTGAAATACATAAATTAAAAAAAATCATTATCGCAAATTACTCGACCAGACAAAACACGAGAAGTACTGAATTACAGACAACATCGAATTGGGAGAAGAAGTAGATGGAAGGACATGCTACGACACCGACTTCAGATTAAGGTTCCCTGTATCAAAAATGTATTAATGTGATTGTTTAATTCAAATTGAAAGCAATAGACGAATACAGGATTTTATATAATAAAATACATATAATGCTTATCATAATAATTTTAAAAGTGAATAATAGCAACAAATGTAGAGTAGCCTTATAGAAATAAAATTATTATGCACTTTTTTTTTTTATAAAATCCTGTATTCTTCTACTGTATGACCTTTTATTTTTACCGAACAAAAAAAGTTACCTTCATGTCTACAAGCATCTGTGCTTAACTGTACGATGAAATACTAGTATACAAATATATCATGGGTGTCTGTGAAATAGTCCAGAATATTTGACGCGAGGTTCTGGTAATCGATCGATGATCTATTGCAGGAGGCCGAAGGCCGAGTGCAATAGAATATCGGTCGATTACCAGTACCGAGGGTCAAATATTCTGGACTATTGCACAGACACCCATGATATACTTGTTTTATTACATAATCACTTAAACACACTTTGAATCACTGAAATTGTTTATTTTATTAACATGTTTTTGAATAATAATAGATCAATTTTAAAATGTATCGCGTGTTTTCTTGTATGTTAAAAAAACAAAAAGGTAAATTTTATTTCATTATCTTCGTAATAACCACAAAATATCAATCCGTATTCATTGGTGACTCCAAATCTCAACTTTCCTGTAGAAGTCGCCATGTTGTCTGGCGCATTAACATCTGACTGACTTTGACGCTTGAAAGGTTGACAAAACGTCACGTGGTGTTCAATAGTTCGCATGTAACCGTGCGATATAAAATATAGCTTATAATCTTGATTGCCTTATATCCAAGGCAAAACAAAATTGTGTACTATACAACGATATTGATATAGATTAAAAATCATGTTAGGAATTAAAGCAACCACTAATCAGGTTAAGAAAAAAAAATTGACAATGGAAAATTATCAAAGCGAAAGAAACAAAAGTAATGACCATGAAAAATGGTCATGCAGCAAAAAGATATTATTAATGATAGAAACAATACTATCTACATGTATATGAGGTAATACATCTGAACAACAACGTTAACAAACGTGGTTTATATAGCCAACCGATCTATTCACCCGATCATTGTAATCCAACAAGACAGGGAAATATTGATCCTATACATGTAGGGTGTCAAATTTTGATTAAATTTCTCAGGAGTACCATCACTACAAGGGGATATGAACTTAAACTATATATAACAAACGCCAGGAAACATGTGTGACAGTAGACTGACTACCAGCCCCTAAGTTTTTATGGGAAATTTCTTTACTGAATTTTACAATTAGCTTATCTTCGGTAGACATCCAAGTGATATAAATATTAAGATCTGTATATTTTTTAACCAAATGTATTCTGAAGTATATACCATGTAACAGCTGCCTGCCATTAGAGGAAATGAAATCACAAACTGTTCAGTACATTTGATTTAGATATATTTATGTATACAGTACATATAGCTACATGTAAGTACATTGTGCATACATAATAACAGAAATTAATTATAACCTTATGGAGGCCACTAGCTCCCAAACAATATTATAAGAACATTTATGGATTTGTTTACCAATTAACATGTACTTAAAAAATATAAATAATATTGTTTATTAATGAACTTAAAATAACATTAACAGCAATGGATTACAAAAAAAAATATTTAAAAATGAAAGTTTTTTCTAATGGTATCAAACTAATTTTTCTTGATCATTTTTTTACAACTTAAATATCATGTAAATCAGGGACGTATATGTTCCTGGTATTACCAATAGCTATATATAATCTACATGTAATTCCGTGGTCTCACTTGTACGTAGGTATATAATGTACGTATACGTCCCTGTGTAAATACACTCAAAATCAATCTACATTAGTTATAAGTTTGGAAATGGTGGCGGGGAATTTGCTACAGCTATATTAAACAGTAAAAGTAAACAGTAGTAACTAACATCCTCATTTGTATAGAGAAGTTATTACATTTTTAGCAGTGAAATATCAGAAAATATCAACTTGATAAAACTTATGTCATGACTGGTTATATCATCACTAGTGATGATGTAAGTTTCGGTCTGATATCAATGTGCACTATTGGGTAGGCCTACTATTTTTTCGTTAATCTAGAATGAAATCATATAAAGCAAGGAAAATAAAAACCTTTATAGTATTTTTGAAATAAATAGATATCTTATGAATTTAATTAATATGTTTTTGTATTTTTGATATATTTTGAACAAAAATAGAACTTCATCCTTTGGCGTATTAATATTCTATAAGCTTTAGACACTCCGTCACGATCAGTTGTAACAGCAAGTTTTAAAAATGAAATCAGACTTGGGAATTTTGAAAATGTAATAAAAAGAAAATTCAATAGTTTCACAATAAATATCAATTATATTTCACTCGTATGGCAGATTTTTGAATATATTTTCACTCGTGCTACGCACTCGTGAAAATATAAAAAAAAAATCTGCCATAGCCGTGAAATATATTTGATATTTAACGGGAAACCATTGAATAGCCAAAATATATTTTATCAAAATACAAAAGACTGCGAAGTCGTAGCTGTGCCGTGTAAATGAAACCGAAAGTAAATCGCGATCATTCGGAACTTCTTTTTCATTGTTGTAGCGCCACCTGTTGACAAACGTTAGAATTTTTTCGCGGGAGTGGATGTCAAGGAAAGTGGACTTGAAGGAGGTTTAGATTTGCTTTTAAACAGTCACAGTGCAGACAAACAGCGTCTTTGTAAGAACATTCCCCATTGATATAATAATATTTTAATCTTCTTCAGTAACCGTTACTTAACTGAGCCGAAGGTTTTGTTTCACTTCGGTAGATCTACTGTACTTTTGTTTTAGTATTAGTTATCCCGAGTTTCCTCTTGCCCCGACACCATATAACGCTTATATATAATTACTGTCTGGTTTTGGATTTAGGGTTATTGCCACCACAGACATCTAGACATGTAGGCCTTCAAAATTTAGATGTCAAAATGTCTGGTGTTAGGGCCAGCTGAGGTAACGTTGTAGCGGAACTGGACTGGGTCGATCATCGGCACACTATTCTCTTTCCTGTTACAACGTTAGTTAACTCTGACTACATATCAACATACTGTTTATCTCATAATAAAATGTGTATTTCAGACATTTGATCTGACACACAGAATCTGTTACTTTCTGAACAACCGCTGATAAAATGCATGGAATATTATCTACAGTAATGTAGCAGAGATAACTTACATTATTATGTACAACTGTATCTCTAAAGTAAACAACGAGACAATTTATATATTGCTTTAAAGAGCCATTGAAGGCGGGTATTAATACAACTGCATTCATGGTCCAGTCTTGTTTCCTTTGAACCTGAAAGCTGGTGTATCGGTATCTGTCAAATTGGCTGGGTGACACAGTCATAATACAATGTAGGCCTAGTAATCAATGCTGTAACAACTTGACACAAGTGATATATCAATGCCTTTCATATACAAATATTAATATCAAATGGCATGTATGTACATGAGAATACACAACAAAATAGTGTATAGCAAACGAGGAAATGTGAAAATTTGGTTTAGTAAGTGAATTCTTACACAGGGTTGAATTTTGGTTGCCATGGTAACCAGGTGATGTCACTTAATTTCGTTTCTTGCTGGGGAATTTTTGTCCTGACAACTCGTAAATCTGTGAACTGATTCAAGTGAAACTACACAGGATCTTTCAGGGGCCATTTGTTAATGTCCATGCAGGTTGTTTTTTTTCTGCAGAAATTTTGGTTGCCATGGTAACCAGGTCAAAATACCCAAATTCTTGTGGAAAGCTATGTCATGGCAACTCCTTTAAACCTATGTACCAGTTTCACTGGAACTACAATTATACACAGGAATAATAGGGACTAAATGTATCTATATATGCATGAAGGTTTTTTTCCCAAGAAAATTTAGGTTGCCATGGTAACCAGGTCGTATAATTAAACAATTTTTTGTTGGATTTTTTTTACCAGAGAACTCCCCTTTAACCAGTGAACCAATTTCAATGAAGCTTCATATGAAATGTTATGGACCATGTGTAGATATTATTTTTTTTTTCGATTTTTTTGTTGCAATGGCAACCAGGTCACTATAAACAGATTTTTGTTGCAAAATTTTGTCTGGAAAACTACTCCTAAACTTGTGAAAAAATTTCAATGAAACTACACAGAAATGTTAGGGACGATGTGTATTAAAATGTTTCTGCAGATAAAAACGTGCCCATCATTGACATTGCCTTATAAAAGTTTTTATTGCAAAGGATTGAGAGGGGGGGGTTGCACGTGTAAACGTATTAGTTAGCCATTGGCTTACAGTTCTTCTAGTTTGTCAATATTTTATCCAATATGTATTTTCAGGTAAAAATAACATGGAAACTTTCTCAGATCCAAATTAAATAGCCATTATCTTGCTCACTTTGCATCTGGTTGATCAGCTAAAGCAAGATGGAAGTTGGTGGCTCACAACATTGGAGACAGAAGGGAAATAATTTATACGCATCCATTAAAGACGGTCTCAGTCCCGTATTGAAGCGAGAAAGATTACAACAGGCTGCCAACTGTTACTACAAAGCCTTAGGCACGGGCTCCACCGAAGATGACAAAATGTCTGCTTCAAAAAACCTCGCTATGACGTCATGGCGACGAGCCCAAGTGGAGGAAATCTCTTCTGGAACATTCAAAACAGCTGTATTTTATTACAAAGATGCCTTCAAGTACTTTTCCACTGTAGTGAATCAAGGATCAGGCGTGAAACCAAAAACATGGATAGATAGTATTAAATCTTCGGCAAAAGTCTGCTGGGAGGGACTAAAATCTGGCAAATGTAGCGAGATGGACATCGATGATCGCATCAATGTTTATTACGATGTTGTTCAGGAAATCAAAATTGGTAACATTCGGGGCGAATGTTATCTTGAAATTGCACAATGCCATTTTCATCTTGGAGTGACAGCTGTGGAGAAAGGGAGCTTTGAACGTGCATTATCAGAGATGAGAAACTGTCATATGCCATTACATGAAGCTGTTGCAAGTGGGAAAGGGGAGGTAACCATCGAGGGAGAGGTAAAGATCTTGGAGGCTGACGTCTTCATGCACCTGTGTATGGCTGAGTCGATGCAGGCAAGGTCTATTGGTATGTACATTACATGTTTTAACTAAGGAATTACAAAAATAGGAACTTACACATTGAAAAACAAAATTATCTTAAAACCTATGTACATATACATGTAGGTAGTAATGTATAGGGAAAATTGCAATTATCAAATTTTTCAATCATTTTGGATTAAGATATATATTATTGAATTGTTCTATAACCAACTTCTGATTATTTCTTCAGTTGCTCGATTAATGTAATATTAAACAGTGTATGAAGAAATATAATTATTATATGAAATTACTTCCTCGACCACACATATTTAGACTCAGTAATTTTTATGAGGACCTTGTGATTTAATTTGTAATCACACTCCTCAAAAGTTTACAAAAAAGTTGTTCAGTCCTGACAGGAATTGCACTAATATTATTGATACATTACAACAGAAAAAAAATGAAAAAAAAAAAAAAAAAAATGGAACAAGCTTTCATACTTTTACAGGTTAACAAAATATCAGGCTAATAGTAATACCCTTTAACTCGTTCACTTTTGAAATATCATTAAATATTGTTATGTGTAATGAACTGTTCCAAACTTGAAATCGCAAATTAGAAAATTTTAAAATACATTTCTTCAGGGGTGATTGAGAGTCAATGACCATTACCTCCATATTGGGGTTGTTGTTGAGGGGTTGGGGTTGGGGGGGGGGGGGGGTTGAGGGGTTGGGGGGGGGGGTTGAGGGGTTGGGGGGGGTTCTTGTGTCACTTAACTCATTCACCTTTGATGAATGTGTTAAAGAATGTAAAAAATAATTTGAAAAATATTTTTGGCTGTTCAGTGTTGATTACAATGTTGTAATGTGACCTATTGAAACTGGTGTTTTGGGAGAGTATCAGCCACTTTGTTGAATAGCTTGTCATCCCGTATCAGAAAAACAAATACTCTGGCCATGGCCAAGTTCAAGAAACATTTGAAGACGTACCTTTTCAAATTTGACATCTGCATTTTAGGCTAGCTCTCAACATAGACAGCATTTACATACTGATTTTTGTTTATTTATCATGTATTTATATATATACTTTGATGTTATTACATGTGATTCAATTATTGATGGTGATTACAAGACTTTCTTTATGTATGCATTGTAAGTATCAAGTTATTATCCACATGCTATGAAGCGCTTTAGAATAATTTTACAAATTATATATAGAGCGCTATATAAATATTGTATATTTATAAATTTTCTAGGAGACAAGCTGTACCATCAACTAACCATGGATGAGGAGACTCTCAACATGGATATGGCCTGGGAGGTGGTCGACTGGTACAAAATGGCAATCCTCAGGACCCGGGAGGTGACCGAAGTCGAGCTGGAGGCCGTGGCCCTGAGCAGGCTGGGTTGTCTGTACGATAAGGTGCTGAAGATGAAGGACAAGGCTAAGCGCTACCTCATCAGATCCATGCAGCTGGCCCACAGCATGCACCCGCGGACTTTTACTAATGTTGGTATGTAAGAGCTATATTGTTTAGGGTTTTGATTCGGGATTTGATCTAGGCGTAAACTTTTATGCCCCTCGCCATGAAATGGAGGGGCATATAGTGTAACCAATGTCCGTCCTGTCCCATCCCATCCTGTCCCATGGTAATGTAACCAGCTTATTTAAATAACTATGATGTGATTGTCATCAAACTTTGCACACATGATAAGCATGATGTTTTGTTTTGTTTCTTCCTCTCTTTTTCCGGATCAATCATCCAAGATGGATGCCACAGCCTCTGATTGGCTAAAAACATATCCTGTAATAAATTTTCTTCTTCATTGTACTTTACCGATTATTATGAAACTTGGTGGCAGGGATCATAATGTGATGACACTCATTATAAACAAAAATTATGGCAATACAAATCAAGGTGGCTGCCAAATAAAGGCTCCTGAAATTTAAATATTGTCCAATTTAAATGAATTTGGTATGTATATGTAATCTGGCAATACGAAGACAATGGCAATATTCATTTTTGAAAACCAAAATGGGAGATATATTTCATGGTCTCTGATTGGCCAGTTTTATAAAATTTTGCAGAACTAATTTCATATGGGGTGGGGACATTTATGTCTTTTCAACATTTCTGGTTAAAATCACATTTATATAGCTCTTCAACAAATTAAGATATATTTCTTATAAAATACATTTGAAAAATATCCGTTGTCTGAATGTTTTAATTTTGTGAACATCATGCAGACATGTTTTAGCAGTTATCTTAATTGAGTGATTTTCACATTGGAAACATTCCACTAATTCCCAAGTACATGTAAGTTAATGTTTACAGTAATTATTTTGTAACAAGAATTAATTATTTCATATCTGTTTGATGCATTAATTATAATATCTATTCAATTTTGTCAGTATCTTGGTTAACTTTTCTTGGCTTCAACCATAGTCGAGGAATGAACAACAGTTAGATAATGCACATCGGTTTGTATGAACAACATATCAATGATATCATTTCAGCCTGGTTTAAAGATTGTTCCGACATCCTTCAATCTTACCAGCGTGAGACAGTGTCAGCTGAGGAGGAGGAGTGGAACAAAGAAAGGGAGGAACTGAAGAAAGAGATGAAGAAAGAGCTTGCTGACCTCACCAAGGCTGACAAGAAAGAAGACCTGGAACTACTTGACTATTTATACAAGTAAGTATTAACGATTTAGACCTGGAACTATGACTACATGTATTTATACAAGTTAGTGTTAACGATTTAGACCTGGAACTAAGACTATTTATACAAGTAAGTGTTAACGATTTAGACCTGGAACTATGACTATTTATACAAGTTAGTGTTAACGATTTAGACCTGGAACTACCACTATATATACAAGTTAGTGTAAATGAATTAGATCTTGACTATTTATACAAGTAAGTGTTAACGATTTAGACCTGGAACTACCACTATTTATACAAGTTAGTGTTAACGATTTAGATCTTAAACTAAGACTATTTATACAAGTTAGTGTTAACGATTTAGACCTGGAACTATGACTATTTAAACAAGTTAGTGTAAATGAATTAGATCTTGACTATTTATACAAGTTACTGTGTTAACGATTTAGACCTGGAACTACCACTATATATACAAGTTAGTGTTTACGATTTAGATCTATAACTACGACTATTTATACAACTTAGTGTTAACGATTTAGAAGTTGAACTACAACTATTTATACATGTTAGTGGTAAAGATTTAGACCTTGAACTACAACTATTTATACAAGTTAGTGTTTACAATTTAGACCTGGAACTACGACTATTTATACAAGTTAGTGTTAACGAATAAGACCTTGAACTACGACTATTTACGTAAGTTAGTGTTTAAGATTTCAAATCTGGAATAACTCAACTATATTTATAGACAAAGGTGGGTATTTATAACAGCAAATTTCACAGAATAGTGAGAGTACCTGTAAGTTTTGATGTGAAAATTTATAATTTGAAAATTCTGCCAGGTATAAAATCAAATAGTGGGGGACAATTTTCTTGCCATGATTTAAAAGTTGTACATTCAATTAATGCCATGGAATTCTCATTGCTAGTTGACATGTTACCTCAAACTCATTTCTGAGACAATTACTCTACATGGACATATTTTAGTGATAATCTTATTTTCGGGTTTTTTGTCAGTATTCTGCTAAATCATGAAAGCGCTAATTACAGTTTATGTGTATTGATTTTAACAGCAATTATTGCGATAGCTCCAATTCATTATTGCACTGTAATCGGTTTAACTTCGCTTATGTGCTAAAATTTGAGTGTGCCTAAATAACTACATGGTCATGTATATGTTTACTTGAGAATTGCTTGTCACATTTTTGACATTCATTGGTGTGTGACTTAAACATGTACACTGAATGTCACACCTACATATTAAATGGTGTATGCTAGCCAGTTGACACTGGAGCAACGCAATCTCTAACCAGGGTTTGCACTAGGTATTTTATAAATGGGGTTCTTTCCTAAATAAGTGGGGTCCTTCTACATATAGTTTAAATGGGAATCCTGAAAGGGGTAGAGTTCCTTTTTCAGTTTCTATGCTTGAAAAAATATAGGGAGGGCTTCAACGCAAACCCTGTCTAACGTTACAATTATGATGTCAGTGATAAAGTGATGACGTCACAATGTCCCAATGTATGTTAATGGGAAATAAACATACATTGGACACAGTAGGTTAATTTATCTAGTCTCTGTGCAGTGAAAATGTTAATTAACTTATTTTCAGGGAGTATCCACCAAAGAAACCAATCCACAAGAAGTTCTTCAAGATCTCCATGGCACCGAAAACGGATTATTCCCAGAAGAAGGAGTATTACAAACAGGCTGTGGTGAACTACCATCCAGATCGCGCCGACGTAGACAAACACGGCAAGATCTGGAAGGTGTTGACGGAAGAGGTGACCAAGATGTTGACAAAGCGATACCAAAGGATGAAATGATCGGTGTGGTCTCGCACAGTTAAACTAGAAATATACTCGTTTGGTGTGATGTACGTAATTTGGAAAAATAAATTGCGCTTTGTGAAATGTATGTCATACCTCTGAACACAACAGTGAAAGCATTAGGATTTTCATGGGATTCTGTGACTTTCATCAACTTTACATGTTCAAGAATCGGTCAATTTGCGTCTTGATTCTTGATGTTGTGAATTATACTATCCTGCATCTTCAAAATATTCTTGACTTTAGCTATATATGGCTGAACTATTTGCAAGGAAGAGTAAACATGGTTTGAAATAACATTCTACATATAAGGAATAGAAAGTGAGAGTGTACCAAACAGTTTTAGAAAGTAGAATTTTAGCCAAAGATATACAAATGTACATCTGAAATTGAAATATTCCTTAAAGTTTGTGAACAGTTTGAATTTGGTCTCTTAGCTCATTGTTAGAAATCAAAGTCGATTGAGTGATTTGTCACATAATAGAAGTAATGGGTGGCTGTTATGTAATGACTGTCAAATGGTTGATTGAGAAGAGGACTGTCATTATTTGGTTCTAAAAAGGACAAATGATTGAGAAAATGGCTGTCTTAAATTGTTGCCTTTGCATTTTGAACTTTCAATTTTCATCATCTTTTATGTTTATATTGTGTGTTTTCGGGCTAGAAATTTAAGGATAGCTTTTCGTGATTGAGCCTTGTGAAGTGTGCAGTCGGAGTAGCTATTTTTATTCTTGCTTAAAGCCCCATTGACTAGTCAAAATTTTACATTATGTCTCTTGGTGGTGATGTCTCTTGTGGAGGAATATTGGGTTGTGATGTCTCTTGGGGAGTAATATTGGGTTGTGATGTCTCTTGGGGAGGAATATTGGGTTGTGATGTCTCTTGGGGAGGAATATTGGGTTGTGATGTCTCTTGGGGAGAAATATTGGGTTGTGATGTCTCTTGGGGAGTAATATTGGGTTGTGATGTCTCTTGGGGAGTAATATTGGGTTGTGATGTCTCTTGGGGAGTAATATTGGGTTGTGATGTCTCTTTGGGAGAAATATTGGGTTGTGATGTCTCTTGTGGAGTAATGTTGGGTTGTGATGTCTCTTGGGGAGTAATATTGGGTTGTGATGTCTCTTTGGGAGGAATATTGGGTTGTGATGTCTCTTGGGGAGTAATATTGGGTTGTGATGTCTCTTTGTGAGTAATATTGGGTTGTGATGTCTCTTGGGGAGGAATATTGGGTTGTGATGTCTCTTCGGGAGTAATATTGGGTTATGAAGTCTCTTGTGATGTCTCCTGGGGAGGAATATTGGGTTGTGATGTCTCTTTGGGAGGAATATTGGGTTGTGATGTCTCTTGTGGAGTAATGTTGGGTTGTGATGTCTCTTGGGGAGTAATATTGGATTGTGATGTCTCTTCGGGAGTAATATTGGGTTGTGATGTCTCTTTGGGAGGAATATTTGGTTGTGATGTCTCTTTGGGAGGAATATTGGGTTGTGATGTCTCTTGTGGAGTAATGTTGGGTTGTGATGTCTCTTGGGGAGTAATATTGGGTTGTGATGTCTCTTCGGGAGTAATATTGGGTTGTGATGTCTCTTTGGGAGGAATATTTGGTTGTGATGTCTCTTTGGGAGGAATATTGGGTTGTGATGTCTCTTGGGGAGTAATATTGGGTTGTGATGTCTCTTGGGGAGGAATATTGGGTTGTGATGTGTCTCGGGGAGTAATATTGGGTTGTGATGTCTCTTTCGGAGTAATATTGGGTTGTGATGTCTCTTGGGGAGTAATATTTGGTTGTGATGTCTCTTGGGGAGTAATATTGGGTTGTGGTGAAATTTCTTTCAGCCAGTTGACAAGCCATTTAAAGAGGTAGTTTATTCATATGTTTCTTTAAGACTAAAGATTTTTTTCACAATTTTTGTAGATGAGTTCTTGCTTTCACCCCTGTTTCCATAATAGACTCATCCATATCAAATGGTAGAGTCTAAGTTACACAGGTGTGACAGGTTGAACTTAATCACCCCTGAAGACGCATTTGAACTCATCCCATTCAAAGGTTGGAATAGTTCATTATGAAATTTCAAGGGTGAATTAGTAAATTATAAATGTTGCTGATGTGATTTGTCAGATAGGAGGTGACTTGGAGATAAATCGTAATTGTTTTAGTGATATATGTTTTGTGTATTAATTCCCTAGATTTTTGTTTCTGTGTTTTGGGTTTTTTTTAATAGTAAAACAGTATATACCTGAATAATATACATCCTTTTAATGTAGCATCTCTTTATCACATTTTCACTTTAAACTTTGTAACTGTGTGTCCTATTCATAGTCAAATGGGAACAAAACATTCTTCCAAGTGTTGATATAAATGAAAATCGTGAACTGATCTGTAATGCTCAGATTTAAGATTTTTATTTTCTTTTCATTCTCACCTTTTGATGAAAAGAACATTCAAGCTTAACTTCTTCACTTCACTTTCTACGTACAAGTACTAAGATACCCTGTAATTTGATTAACTCATTTATCATTGAACAAAGAGGGATATATTTGCAATGCTAAATAGGTTCAGAAGCCCAATGGTAACACATTCATTGTTTCACTGAGGTAGAAGGTCATTTTACAATGTTCAAATTGACATCTCGGACACTTATATTGTTAGATGTACAATGTAATACATTTGTTTCATTCAGTATGTTTGAAGGCATTTTATAAACAGGGATAAATTTACAATATATTGTATATTTTGCTTATTGTTGACCATTGGATTCAATATAAAGTCATTGTTCATTTCATAAAGTACAGTGGTCTGCTGCTTTAAAATCGTTATTTTGTGTACCAATTTAAAATTCATACACATGTACAGATTGGTATTTTTTCACTGTTTCAGAAATTGTCAAATTGTTACATGGTTTTTCAAACTAAAACATCTATATAAAACTAATGCTGAATGATCTTTAGAAATTTTATCTTTTAGATTTGCAAAAGTGATGAAAGGGTTGAAATAATACATATCATTGAGTCTTTTTTTTTGAGACAGCAACCCCCCAAATAAAATGCAAAAGGTTTGGTATTTTCTCCAATGTTATTGAGTACAATCTATGCAACTGTCAAAAAAAATTGAAATAATACATATCATTGAGTCTTTTTTTCGAGAAAGCAATACAATATATACACCATTGCGTCTATAAAATGGTTATTTTTTCCCAAAGTGAAAGAACTGGGCCCATATTCATGAACAATTCTCATGCTGAAAACTTGATTTTGTGCATTGCACAAGCCTGATTTCTTGCAGAAGTTATAAATTATTCAAACATTTATTTGGTCAGAGCTTTGGAAGAAAATGAAAAGAGACCTTGAAGCAAAATTCTGTTTTCAAAATTTACAATTGAGATTTTGATCAATGATATTAATGTTTGGTATCAGAAAGCCGGTTTGCTCACAGAATCCTTTCTAGAGCATGACAACAGTTTCATGAATACAGACCCAGGTCTCTGCTGTATTTTTCACATAATAGTACTACATATATGGTGCCATTTATTTGTCATTGTGTTTTATTTTCAGATTTTATGTTTTTGAAATGTACATGTTTTTGTAATGTTGATATTTTAGTGTATTGGTTGTAGTACATGATTTAGTGCTGTAAAGAAGTACAAAAGCTTAGTATTTTAAAGACCAAGATGACTCATAGTATTGTACAAATCTGGTAATGAACATTTCACAATAATTCTGATGTTTTCAATGTTAATCACAATTCAGTTGTTTTAAGTTTGTTTTTCTCAAACATCAGTATTGAAATAACAACTATTGATTCATTTGGTTTTTACAGAAATTTAAGTTCTGACTAAACAGGATAATTAATTGAGTTCGCATTCATAATTTTGCACATTATAAAGTTAAATTTTCAATATCTGAAGCTGAATTTTGTAGTTTCTGATATATATGTTGTAAATTGGTAATTAATTCTGATCAGTAATTTTTATCAAAAACCTTATTAACTGTGAGAAAAGTGAACAATTCATAGCACGTGATTAGTTTGCATCATGATACAAATCAGTTTTATGTACTAATATTCAAATCGGACGATTATAATAGAACAAGATTATAATCTATCCACATGTGTGGAATTTCAAGATAATTTCCCTTTACAGTGAGAGCAATCAATAAAAATTGGTCCACCTCAAGTTCATTTAAATGTGTTCGATGAAAAAGTATGTTGTAATTGAGAAAAAAAACCTTTTAGTTCTGTATTGTTTTAGACATCTGATATTTTAGATTGATATTATTTTAGATGATAATTCTGTGGTGGAAATAATAAGTCCCATTTCATAATTGACCAAGAGGATCAGTTGTACATTATTTTTTTGTTTGAAGTAGATTATACAAGTGGAAAATGTTGTTTAATTATCAAAGGGTGTGTTTCAAAATATTTCACATTCAGCATGAATCCTACAAGTATGATAGTATATATAACACTTGTTGGTATGTCCAGTTTTATGATACTGTATAGCGGGAAATTTTTGCAGGGCTTTCATTTGGCAATTTGGTGGGCCCGTATATAGATTGCCAAAATTGAACCCGTGAAATTTTAACACTGCCAGCTAAAAAGATAAGAAAATTTCATTTTGAGCAATAGTTTCCATTTCGACCGTAATTTACCTTCAATAACTCCTGTTCCAAAAACTCCCGAGAGTTTTGAGTGGTGCGTAATGTTGGTATACAACAAACTTGATCAATATGGTTAAGATGTATGCACATAACATAATTATGTATATATACCGGTAGGTAATGTATATGCTCCGTGCCAAATTAAAACCCAAGATTTAAGGAAAATCGCCAAATTTTTCACCGGCCAAAATTTTACTTTCAGTTTCAATGACCAAATTGCCAAATTTTATGACAGTAAAATTTCCTGCCGTACAGTATCAGGTTCTACTGTAATGTTAAAGTAGTTGCCAATAATGATCAGATACCTAACACAGTATTCTCAAATTTTATAATAATAATTATAGTTGATCTTTTGTTCCTCAAGCTTTCAAAACAGTTAAGAAAATTAAATAACCATTATACAAAAACCTCTCTTTGCGTTTTTTCTTGTTTAATTTGTCCAAATAGTTTGTTTACTGTAGCTCAAAGTACTGAGAAAAAAGTACACATGTACCTGTGTTTAAATGCCATAAAGCTTATCTTATCCAATAGGAACATTATCATTTGGGGTATTTTTAGGTCATCTGACCCGAAGATAGTGCAAATGAATGACCTTGACCCACTTTCAAGTCAAATGTTATAAAAATCTTCCAGAAACTTCTAACCTACTCTCAAGGTCACGGGGTCAAATATTTTAATATCATAACCCATTAAATTATATACAGTTTGTATTATAAGTCAGATGCCCGTAAGGCCTGTTTGGCCTCTTGTTAGGTCATTTGAACCAAAGGGTCAAAATGAACTATAGCCATCGTGCACCGTCCGTGGTCGTCCTCCGACTGATGTGCGTAAACTTTCCCTTTAAGGAACTCTTCTCAATAACCAAAAAAAGCCTAGGGTACTGATATTTGGCCTGAAGCATGCTGGGACGAAGGGCTACAAGGGTTGTTCAATTGAATTATCTTGACCTACTTTCAAGGTAACACGGGTCAAATATGTTTAAATCTTCAATCAACTTCTTATCAGTTACCTTAGGGCCCAGAGCAGAAATATTTCGCCTGTAGCATCCTTGGATGAAGGGATACCAAATTTGTTCAAATGAATGACTTTGACCCACTTTCAAGGTCACAGGGGTCAAATGCTATAAAGATCTCCCAAGAAACTTCTTCTCAATACCCGAAATGGCCAGGGAACTGATATTTGGCCTGTAGCATGCTTAAATGAAGCGTTACCAAATTTGTTAAAATGAATTACCTTAACCTACTCTTCAAGGTTATAGGGGTCAAATATGTTGATATCATAGTTAAAATTTATTATATTGTCAGATGACCATTAAGGCCCGTTTGGGCCTCTTTTTAAGGTAAGTTAGGTTGTAAGGATGATATTTTAGGCCAACTAAAACAGAAATGCCGAACAAGGTTACGATAAAACCAAAATTTAATTTAAAAAAAAAAAACATGTTTTTGCAGAGTTATTTATGTAACGCATTACGCACCCTTTAACTAAAATCAATGCATGTTACCCAAACGACCTAACTAAAATCCATGCACGTTACCCAAACGACCAAAGATGTCATCTTATCCAAGAAAGAATCCCTGATTTCAGACACAACGGAAACTCTTCAGAAGCTGCAAAAATACATGTAAGTAAATGAAGAAATTCTACATGTATTACTGAATTGTTATTGTCCTGAGATTAAATTCCCCTTGGGCAGGTGTGGGGGTATACATGAATATGACCCGCGAAATATCCACCTTGTTTCTAAATGATAACTTGAGAATAGATTTTATTAGGTCACCTGAGACTGAAGTCTTAAGTGACATATTCTATATAATCACCTTTTGTCCATTGTCCATCCGTAAACAATTTACATTTTCGACAAAAAACACAGAACCGATTTACATGAAATTTGGCAGGAACCTTGCTAGCCAAAGATGCACCAAAATTGTGAATTATACAAGAGATGTATTGTCCTAACCCCGTCGGGGCCAAAAGTTAAAATTTTCTTCTGCTCAAAACCCAGTTATGCTGTAATCAAATACTTATTCACCAATGGAAAGGACTTGAGGTGCTTTATCAAAATTGTGAATTTCAAGCCCCGAGCCCAGACTTCAGGTTCCCCCCTGTGGGGATGGGGGGTGGGAGTTTACTATAGTTTATATAGGAAATGACAATTTTGGATATTTTGTTCATTTCCAGTTTGAAACAATTCCAACTTGACTGGAATTTCAACCATGAGATGATAGTTTGATAATCAAAGGATTTCGACTCTGGCTTATCCCCTGGGCCTAGGGCTGTGTGGAGGAGCTCAAAATGGAAAATTGGCTTTAAATATTCTTCTTTAGACCCAGATGTGCCATTTGGCCTCTTCTACTGAGCAACATTTTGTGATGACATTATGAAGCAAAGTTGGTTGGAATTAAACAAGGAGTTAGCTGACCAAAATGTCAAGGTCACAGGGTCAAGGTCAAATTTTATATCTTTTTACTGATGAACATGTAGTTTTGACATTATGAAGCAAAGTTGGTTGGAATCAAACAAGGAGTGATCTGACCCAAAAAGCCAAGGTCAAAGGTCATGGTCAAAGATTATATATTTTCAATGATGAATATTTTGTTATAATATTATGGAGCAAAGTCGTTTGGATTGAACAAGGATTCAACTGAGCAAAAGTCAAGGCCACCGGTTCAAGTTTCAAGGTTAAATTTCATAGCTCCTTACTGATGAACATTTTGTTATACATTGTGAAGAAACTTGATCAGACAATGAGTTAACTGACCAAAGGTAAAGGTTGCAATGTGAAAAAGGTCAAGGTCACAGATTCAAAGGTCAAGGGAACCATTTGTAATTTTCTTTTTTGAGAAGTCAATTGAACATTATAAAAATTGGGGGTATCGAGGTATTAAAAAAGAGCCTCGATACCCCCAATTTTTATAAGGTTTAAGAATGTGTATAAACAGCGGATAAAAAGTGTTTGTCTTATTTACTTGTGTGCATGCCTTTATTATATAGTGAAATTGGAAGGATTTGCGCCTTATATCGCTCAAAATCCCGATACCGAGCCCCTGTGTAACACATGTAATAAAATTAACCACACCAAAGTTTGTTACAGCTAGTTTTGGACCTAATCGAGGGTGTTAAGAGTGATTTTCCACTTTTTTCGTTAGAAATATCCCCTCATCTCAGTACCACAGGGGCTCGGTTTCTGGATTTTGACATAAATCCTTCCAATTTCACTATATTATAAAGGCATGCACACAAGTAAATAATACACACACGTTTTATCCGCTGTTTATACAAATTCTTAAACCTTATAAAAATTAGGGGTATCGACCTCGATGGCTCATTCCCCGAACACCAACTCTGGTAACTTGAAAGAAAGGTGTTTATATAGGAAATCCTTTGAAGTTTAAGTTATAGTCTGTTTCAACTAAGAATGTCTACTCATTTGATTTGTAGACATGATACTAAACTCAGTAATGAAATTAATACAGTATTTTCATATAATACAGCTTTAAGTAATAGAAAATGATCATTAGATATAATTTTTTTAGATTAAAAAAATGAAAAATAGTAATTGAAATACATTATTTGAAAAATGAATCTCCTTAATCGAATTATTCAAAGCATATTGATAATAAAATTAAGTTTTTATTCATGTTATAGTAATACATATTTAATACAGCACAGAAAGATAATTACTAGACATCAGTATATTAAATGAAAAACATTAAATGAAGACAGATAATACTAATCTGATGTCACACAAATTAAACACAAATATAAATCTGTACAAGTTTAACTAATACATACTCTGATATAAATAAGGCATTTGACAGGGTTCGGAATGTAAATGTGTTGTATAAACTTTACAAAAATGGTATAAAAGAAAATTATTTGGGTGGTTTGGTTTAAAGCTTAATTATCTGACAGAAAACCAAAGGGAAACTATTGATTGATACAAATCAAATACTTAAACCATATCTGCAGGAGTTCTTCAAGGATCTGTTCTTTGGTCCTTTTTGTTGCTATCCTTTATTGATATAAAACAGCTGATGTAACTTCTTATATTAACTTGTTTGCAGTTATATGTTATTGCAGATAGTGATGATGACCCTAATACACCTGCCGATATACTAAATGGTGATCTTTCATCAATCCCTGCTTGGGCTAATCAATGAATGGCAAATTATTTTAATCCAACTAAAACAGTAGCATTAAATTTTACTCTAAGCCTTCTAATCCTCATCTCCTTCTTTTCTTTAATGACCATACTATAATGCAGCAAGACCGCCACAAACATATTGTTTCTATATATGATCTTTTAGGTTATGTTAATGAAGATGTTTTTTGAATGGTGTAGTTGGTATATGTCAGATGAAATAAATTCAACTATACTAATTATACTAGCTCAAACATACATATATATATATTATGAAAAGTACTGGCAGATTCTAGATGTTTAAGTAATGTATTCATATTTTAATAACTAAAGGAGTTCTCAAAATGTATGAGAGTGATTGGGAAAGGGATCTTTAATTTTTTATCTTTGATAAAACATGATACTGCTAATTTCTTACTCCATCTACATAACATAAACTCGGTATTTGTAAACATGCGTCCATTTTCTTCTAACTTCGGCTTGTTGTTGAAATGGGCCCCACCTGAATTATTTTCAATTCTTTGGATTTTTCTGTCAAGAGTTTCTTGTTAGTTACAGCTCAAGTTTACTTTGTTTCAGACTCATTTTTGCATGGTTGTCAACTGGATTTTTTTTCATAATTTTTCAGAATCCCGAAAAAATTCCTAAAGTTACGTATATTGGGCCTTTAATTAATATATGACAATAATTATGTTTATTTACAAAAATCTGAAAGAAGGTATACGTTTAATCAATATATGACAAAAAATTACACAAATCTGAAACTTATATACATATCAATAAATATGATATAATTTACACATATATATATCTGAAATCAGGTGTAATATATGATAATTTTTCCTAAATCTGCATCTGTTTTATGCAGTACCTATTTATCATTTATTTGCAAATATCATTAGTTGTTGACAAAAATATAGCTGTAGATTAAGCTTTGGCTCGTAAAGTTGAGAAAACAATAAACAATGTATATCTTTGTCCTCTCCTGCTTGATGATAATGAACTGTATGAATTACCAAAAACCTACTTGATGACTTGTGAATATGATCCTTTACGAGATGACGGTCTTATGCTAGCCAAAAGATGGAAGGATATGAATTTCCCTGTGACTCATGTACACTGGGACGGTCTACAGCACGGCTTTTTCACTGGAGGACCTTTTTACCACCGTTCTCGGAAAGCTGTGGACGACTTCATTAAATACCTCAAAGCAGAACTGTGATTTCACATAATTTAAATTAATTATAATTGTTGTCCTGGTGTTTGATAGCGATATTCTTATGAAAAGGGTACATGTAAAGGAAAGTTTGTCAGTTTGGAAATAACTTGTTGTGTTTTTGATGGAAATGTTGTTCTTGGAATATAGTGCTCGTATTTCTAAAGCATACATCATTTCAAGTATAATGTACTTTGTAATTCAACCTGTCGAAGATGTTCTCGAATATGTACATGAACTTAATTTAAATACACCTAGGGAAATATTCATGAAATTGGTGTAATGTTCTAGTTTTGAGTAGGTGCTCCAATATTATATGATATAATTAGATTATTTTGGCACTGTACAAATGTCAAATAAAACACTGGGCACTTTTATATGCTTTAAGTCAGCTTAAAATGTTTTCTTGTTTATTGGCAAGTTTGAGTTCATCACGGGGGACACAAAGTGTGACTGAGCACAGAATTTGAATGCAAGAGTTTGAATGCAATAACGAGTTTCATGAATATTGGCCTTAGTAAGGATATACGATCTATTTTAAAAGTTATACTAAGATATTACGTGTATAAGCTGAATTGCTCATGTCAGTAGGTTATATAAAGTTAGAAAATATGAATCTAAGGAAAAAGTGAATAAAGAGCTGAACATATAGCAATAATTTTCTTTCATTTTTGTTATGTATTGGGTAAGAAATTGATATAGGAAACTTCGATCTTACACCCAATTTCACGTGACGTGACATTACAATGGCTGATCAATGAAGCGAAGGCACTACCTCCCATGTCGGAATATGGCAGAGGCGACGTGATGAAATTAAAAACTTTTTTTCGATCTATATATTCTGTAAAGAATCAGTTAAATTTCACAGAGCAAACATTAATTTTCTATACCTTCAAAGTGGAGTCAAAATACAGTTTCACAGTTTCGGAACATATTCAAATATCGGGAGTAGCGGTGTAATACTGGTATAGGGAAATTTCACACTCAGATAAGCCTAAAACGAAGTAAACTTAAGCGGCAACTAACAAGAAACTCTTGACAAAAAAATCCAAAGAATTGAAAATAATTCAGGTGGGACCCACTTCAACAACAAGCCGGTTTTACAAATACCGTGTTTCAACTGCTGCTGTACTGGTAACCGCGTAAGAATTCATCTTGAATATTGCTGATATCAGTTAATCTTAACAAAATCTATAAATATAAAGTTATTAGGCTTGATTTTCGCTTCAAGTTTGCCGAAAGTTACGTATATTGGGCCTTTAAGCTTCTTCTTGGGTTCCCCTTGTGTCATTGAGTGGACCATTGATGAAGAAAGTTAAAGACTTGAAGGTGACTTATTTTTAAAAATCATCACCCTCAAAAGATCGGGATATGATATTTTGGAGTCATCATTCTAGGATGACGTTGTATACAATGTAGTGCCGTCAGAATTCCAGACAATGAGCAAAATGGCATTTGACAAAGTGGTTTGTTTTTATTGTGTATTATTTGGTCGTGTTGGAAGATTCGGTATAATATAACAAATATTGCATATCACTGAGGGCAATATGAGAGTTAATAAACTGGTCATTCACCCAAAAATATTGCCCTCAGTGCCATGCAATATTGGTTATTTATAAGTGCTACTTGTATCAGATTTTTATGAGGCTTATATAGTTAACTCATTACCCTACTAGGCCCAATGTACATGTATGTTCGAATATAGGCTAAATCCTGACATAGATTGATACCGCTGCTCAATTGGACGGTCATGTGCTTTGTTTTACTGATCATAACTTTCTAAATTACGGATCTGACAAAGATATGGCTTGATTACAAAAAGAGAGAAGGTCATTGCTTTTTGTTTAAAAAAATCGACCATGCATTTAAACTTTCTGTCATGCTTGAACAATGTCGTGAGCCTGTTGATCCAGCATCACTGAAAAAAATATACCAATACCAAAGCGTCAACAGAACCATAATCCAAACTCAAAATCGATTAAACTAGGGGCAAAATAGGAACAAAGGAAATATTTACAATGATACTCTCGTAAAAGCACAAGAAAATAAGACCAGGTGTTCTGGAAGAGTAAGCGTCTTCTGCTTCATCGACAACACCCGCCATGTAAATCTTGGTCACATCCAAGTAAGCATCAATCCTCAAAATGAGAACCGAGTCATCATTGTCATCACAACAAGTAAAAAAAGGTAGGGAAAAACATAATGATTATAAACAATTGGTAATGATAATAAACGCTAAGTCGTTACCAATTTTCATTTGATACATTTTACGGTATTTATTTATATGAGCGGGATATCGTGACGATTTTGTCATTGTTAGAAATACCTGCGTGTACAACGATCTCAACTCTTATCGCATTGATGATAAATACATTCGGGTATCTCAACTGAAAGGGTACGGACGGCGCAGAAATATTCCACTGTAATTAAACGAACCCATGTATACCAAAATCTAGACAGAGCTTAAATGTAATTTTGGAGCCTGAGAATAAAGAATAGCATACCCTTCTTTCATCCAGTTGCTGTAATATATATATTTTTTTTCAGAAAGAAATGACGCAAACTAACAATATTCACTATAAAGTTTCGGTCGTGTACGTCTGGGCCCCTCAATATACTTGTGTCGATTATACCTAAGGCAGTTTTAGTTAAGATCTACGCCTGTCATTTTCTTTCCTTGTTAAACAGTTTATATTTCAACCTTACACATGTAATCGACAACTTGTCCTATATAATGATATCTTCAATTCGGGTTCACATGCAAGTGTGTCTTCACACAACCTTTGCGCGGAGATACTGGACTCAATACAACATAACATGTAAGTTAATCATCCTAATTTTTATAATGTTTTATTGTGTATTAAGATACCTATTTATATAACCATCTTATAAATGTTTTGTATCTATAATGCGTTAGAATGACGTGTTTAAGATGTTAGGTCAAGGGCGAGGGGTAAACAGATAGTGAGGAAAGTAGATATGTGCAGGCCGTTTGTTTGTTTACTCTAGACTCGTCCATTGATTTTATATATTATCATTATTATATACATATATTATATTCCCTTATCACATTCACTGAGTCTAGCAGTCAACACTTGCCCAAACCCGTCAGTCTACTCACCCACCCAGGGATCCTGACAAGGCTCTACCCTGGACTTGTTTGTGGCCATGACGGTCCACAAGCATGGGCCTCCTGTCGATACATTTCGGACTTTTGGCAACGCGAGATGCACATCATCGTTGCAATCTGCTTTCTTGAGCATATACAGTACACACAATCGAACATGTTTTTCTTAAACCAATCAATCATTTGATTGTTTGTTTGCCGAGTATGAAATATGTTGCAATATAGATCTTTTCTTGTTCATTCTTTCGCGAATTAAGAAAAAACCGCCTTCCTCGAAACACATGTTGTATCTCAAGGGCGTTACCTTCCAAATCAGGTTCCAGGAATCAGTCTCTGATTGAGAGGTCAGCTGTGGTTCTGTCATATCCTACCATATACCTGTAGTATTAGTTACCACCTTCACTTACTTGATTATTTTGTCCCGAAATCTGGTGTATGTAGCACAAATAACAGACTTTGTATGGTATATTACATTGTTAATAATTATATTAGGAAGAAAACGTATAATCTGATACAGTCTGAGCTAGTATGTGCCTGGGACAATCCCGATCGACAAGGCTTTCCCGAACACCCAACTGCACTTAGTGGAGTTGAGCAGAAATTTGATTGGAGAGAAGGAAAATATATTTTTCCAAAGAAAGAGTGGTCGAAGCAGGCCAGCGATTTGGATGTCCCCACTAACCCTTTCTTCTTCACAAAAGATGACATAACACACACACATGCTGCACCTTTTTAAAATTAGTGTTAGATAAAGTATGCCAAAAACGTGAATTAAACTTCATCATATAGCTGCTTTGTCCTTCAAGGATTCGTCAGTAATCAAAAGGCCAAAAGGGGGGATCGAAATTGTCAAAGATAATAAAGAAGCAGCGTAAAACCCCATTATTTCATGAAAAGTTTGTGTAAAATGGAGATAAGAAAGGGAGTCACAAATTATTATCATATAAAGTATATGGAAGTGAAGTTACTAATCAATGTGCATTTAGAATTTTATAGGAGTCCATAGAACGAAATGTATTGAAAGAGATGAAAATATGTTAATAAATGATGTCAGATGGTACTTTAATCCAGTATACTATTGTATGTGTATGGATCCAAAACTGAACAATAATTTACTATAGAGTAGAATTTGCCTTGTTGTAAACTTGATAGTCCTATGATGTAAGGGTCCTCCTAGTTATTTCAATTAATGAATATGTCATATATTTGGTATGACATGAATTATTAAAAATGAGAGGAAATTGTTTCTTACAAATTGTGAGAGCATAACACTTACCCGAAGGAATAGCCATTAGTCAATGTTGCCTGCAAATTCATTCCAAAAACTACTAAAACGACAGACAGGACGCTCGAAGTCAAACACATTCATAGAATGTTTCACCAAGTGCAATACCAACAGCAAACATCTCTTTCAAGACACCAGGGTTGTTAATGTATTCGTACATTGTAAACTACGAATACAACCCTTGTGATGTGTCCACTAACCAACGGTCTCCTGAAAGAGCCTCTTCCTTTGAGTAGGCTTTGCTAGGTATACAAGGTAATCTTTGTGCTATATAACCATACATGTTTGTATATCAGTTGTAGATCCTGTTCAACTTGGCCTGTGGAGGTATACGTTTCCTAAAAGAGCCCCTTCCTTTGAGTAGGATTTGCTAGTTATGCAAGGTAATATTTGTGCTATATAACCATACATGTTCAAATATCAATTGCAGATCCTGCTCAACATGGCCTGTGGGGGTATACGCTGTCTTGTATTCCTGGCCGTGTGTTTTGTTGCCGTAGCCTACGTTCTATACACACCTTTCCCGGAGGATGCCGTAGAACCCCATATACAGATGGGCGCATCTCTATTTATTGCTGCAATTTTCAAATTGGTAAGTGTAACTGTCTACGAGTTGTTTTCTGTATTGATTTCTGACACTTCTCATTATAACAAAAAATAAATGAATTAATAGAGAATTAAAAGATGGTTTTAAATACTGAATTTATTTTTCAATATCAATGGTGGGTCATTTAGAGGATTAAGTCAGAACCCCATATACAGATGAGCGTATCTCTTTGTATCTCTTTTTATTACTGCAATTGACTTCATCGTTAATTTTTTTTCCATAAAAATGTCTGAAGTTGTATATAAAATGGCACCATATGAGATACAATATAAAGATAAATATTCAAATATGTATTAATATTTATATGTAACAATACACAATTTCGTATGGCATACCAGAACAGTCAATTTATATCTAATTTTATTATTAATCTTTAGTAAGATGTTCGATGAACATGACTTATTACAAAACGTACGAATGTAGACAAAACGTCAATGGATACATGTATATACGTCAAGTTTTCCTATTCTCCCAATGCTAAACGTATAACCTAAACAAATCGACAACGAAAACAGTGATGATGTCATAAACATCTGTGTTTGGCGCGGTATTCGAAGTTTCTTGGAAGTGAAATTACTGCAAAGTGTTATGTTCTGCGCAAAACCACTTTTTGTCATAAATAATAACAAGGAAATACTATTTTGTTATAAAATCCTAACGTTGTGGTCATTCCTTAAGTAGACAAATGATAAATTCATGTAGGCAGCACCATATGCTCCTGAAAAGAAACTAAATGTAGAATAAAAACACGTACTTCTGAACACTGGCAGTTTACGTTCCCTGAGCCACAGGGATCGTCAATTTTCGAAATAATAAAACATCATTATCTAACGTAGATTGATCTAGAACCTCACACTATAATATCTGACTTTTCAAATTTCAGTGCGATCTTCAGGAGTTTATTGGGTATAAAACATTTGCCGAATGTGCCAGGGATCCGTTCAACATGATCTCTATGCTAAACATCGGGGTATCGGATGACAATGTCCAGGTAAATAATATACTGAAGACGGAAAGTAAAACATCAATGCACTTCTTGATATCTGATCTAAAGACGTGAAATAATATGACAAACTCATAATAAAGAAATAAAGTACAGGTCACATGGAAACGCTTTATGTACAAGTGGGTGAGTATGTGAAACAGTTATATCAGGGAAATCCGAAGCGTCAATAAATTCTTAATCCAAATTCAAAAACGACCAAATTAGGAGTAAATATGATCAAAGTAAATATTTACACGGAAATCCTTAAAACTTACAACAGAATAAGGCCAAATTTTTTGGAAAAGTAAGCGCCGTGATTCATCGCCTATACCCAACATATAAATCAATGTCACTTCTTAGTATATATCACGTCCTCAAACTGAAAACAAAGTCATCATTATCAATCACCAAACGTAGGTATATTAATGAGTATATTAAAATACGTTCACCTTTCTATCAATTTATATATTATACAAGGATACAGAGTATATCTAAATGAGACCAAGACGACGGGCATATAACTTAAAGAATTTGAATGTTTTATAATCGTAATATAATGTTATCATTGAAGATATACCACCAAAGCTGAACGATGAAGACGACGTTCGTTTAATTTTATAACTAGGTACAAAAAATATCAACGTTTTATCAACCTTTCGACACCATTTTCAATACGATATTAACATTACTTCCATACTAAAACATGATAACATTTTCAGGTCAGTGAGGAGTTGTTTGACGGTGTTAAAGTGAGGCTATATGTACCACGTGATCAAAGCGTACAACGCCCTCTACCGGGGATAGTTTACATACATGGAGGCGGCTGGGCCATAGGATCAACAGGTGAGATAAACAACAATCATCATGATCATAATTATAAACCATTAATTAGATATATGTCAAAATGATTATAAACTTATAATCAAACTAGATTATAAATTATTTTGTACATTAAGTTTTCATTGGTTGTAACTTTTAATTATTTGGTCTTATTTACTTAGCCGTAAACTACTTCGCATTTCGGCTTGATACATTCAACGTTCGTCTTAAAAAGCTGATTTTAACACCAGTATGCCATTTTTGCAGAGCTAGATATCTTTTCGTATTTTTACCCTATTTCATTCATTCAATAAAATTCATCCTCTTTTTTATTTATTCAACCCCCTATTTTAACATTTTAAGTAATTACAGTATATGCATTCTCTGTTCAATTTATATATACGGGTGAATTTATTTTGCCATTATGTTATGATAAGGCATGATAAAGTGAATGTGAACGAAAATTGTATTTGTCAAGCTATAAAACAAGACATATTGTTTTAAAGCTTCAGTTTTCGATTTTGTTTGTATATATATTAACTATTGTTCAATATCACAATGACATATATATCCCCTAGAAATGAGAATTTCATTAACACGATGTTTTGAAATCTGAATGTTTTATTTTTTATTTCAATTGTATTACAGACATGTATGATGGACTCACTAGGGACCTTGCCACGTCTTTGTCGGCAGTCGTTGCCTCTGTTGAGTAAAGTTCATTGATTTATTTTTTTTCAATATAAGCCACGGCCACAAACACTTTTAAATCAGTTTATATCCAAGATTAAAATACGTTTTTGTTTTTGCTTTAATGACATTCGAACTGTGCAGGTATGAAAAGTTTTAGTCGCAATTTTACTAATCAATGACATTGTTTTTCAAAGTAGTTTAACAAATTCTGTTTTGATTTTAATTTTCCTGATATTTTCATATTAATTCTTAGTTACCGATTGGCTCCAGAACACCCCTTCCCTGTACCGTTTGAAGACTGCTTAAAAGCCACAAAATATTTCATGGTCAACGCCGCGAAATTCGGGGTGGATGCCAGTCGCATTGCTGTAACAGGTAATTCTCTTTACAATGATTAAGAAAATACAGCTAGCAATTGATTCATTAAAAAATGTATCCATTTGTATATACCATAGTAGGATATAATCCACAGGGCATTGTTGCTTCCTCTTTTATCCTATATAGATTAGTTAAAATTTTGCATAACACATTTATGTCCTCCGTTATAAAAGTATATATAAACAAAAGTACATTCATTTAGTCAAGGAGATCCTTCAGACTATTTATTTGAAGCAAATCTTATGACGTCTTATAATAGCTTGCATCATTGATGTTCTTGATATGTGTACTCACTGTAACAATATCATGAAAGAGTGAACATAATTACAAAATTAAAAAAAAATGAATCGATGTTTTTAAATCAGATGTTTAAGGAATATTTGTTTGTTTAACCACGCAAACAAATGCTTAAATTCAACGCAACATGGAATAAAGCAATTGCCTTTCAATATAGTTTGGAATAATAAAAAATACTAATGCTGCAATTGCATATTCACTGTTAAACGGCAATATATTGCTGACGTGATCATTTTGTCTTGTTTCTTAACACTTTGTCATATTTGATAACGGTATGGTAGTTTCATCGACAGTGTTGTGCTTCGCTCATTGTGCTGTCCGGTTATTTTGTTCTTTATTTGGGGGGGGGAGGGTTGTCGTTGTTGATTGATTCCTTTGACATAATTTTTACTTAACTACACACCAGTTATATTTGGTCAATACGTTTTGATACTTGCTTTGCAATATTACTAAACTGTACAGTACAAACATTTTAAGAATTATATTTTTGTCGTAGGCGATAGTGCAGGAGGAAACCTAGCGATGACTGTTGGAACTAAGCTAACTAAGGAAAGACAACCCCCTCGACTCCTTGGGCTGATATACCCAGCTCTGCAAATGGTGGACTTCAACACTCCGTCATACGTTTCCTATCAGTCGCTGCCATTTCTATTGCAGAAAGAACGAGCGGTCAGCTTTTACACAACCTATGCATTTGGCAGCCATTATGATATAGAGAAGTATATGGAGAACAGGCACGTATCAAAAACCCTAAGACGAGCTACGGAGACTAAAGTGAGTGTGGATTTGCTACCTGAAAAATATCGAAAGATTCACGTTGACAAAAATACTGCTGTGGACACAACATTGGCTCGTAAAGTCGAGAAAACAATAAACAATATATATCTAAGCCCTCTCTTACTTGATGACGATGAACTGTATGAACTACCTAAAACCTACTTGATGACTTGTGAATATGATCCCGTGCGAGATGACGGTTTAATGCTCGCAAGACGATGGAAAGATATGTATTTCCCTGTGACCCACGTACATTGGGACGGTGTACAGCACGGATTTTTCACTGGAGGACCTTTTTACAATCGTTCAAGGGAAGCTGTGGACGACTTCATTAAGTATCTCAGAGCGGAACTGTGATTTCACATAATTTAAATTAATTTTAATTGTTGTCCATGTTGGATAGAGATTTTCTCATGAAAAGGGTACATGTATTAAAAGTAAAGTTTGTCAGTTTGGAAATTACTTGTTTTGTGTTTTTAATGTAAATGCTGTTCTTGGAATATAGTGCTCGTATCACTTAAGCATACGTCATGTCAAGTATTACGTATTTTGTGTTTCAACATGTCGAAGATGTTCTCGAATATATTATGACAACATGAACTGAATTTAAATGCGCCTAGGGCAATATTCATGAAATAGGTGTCATGTTCAAGTATTGATTCAGAGCTTTAAGTATTTCTTTTCAGTTAATTAGATTATTTGGCACTGAAAAAGGTCAAAGAAAACACTGGACACTTTGGATGTGCTTTAAGTCTGCTTAAAATGTTTTCTTACTTATTGGCAAGTTTGAGTTTTGATATTTCGTCACGGGGGACACAAAGTCTGACTGAGCACAGAATTTGAGAATGCAATATTGGGTTTCATGAATATTGGCCTTAGTAAGGATATACGTTTACGATATATATGCTCTGTAAACGATCAGTTTAATTTCCCAGAGCACACATTATTTTTTTTTTATATACTTTCAAAATTGAATCCATAGTTTTAGAGCATAAACAAGTAATTGAAAGGAGAAATTTTCATATATTAGCAAAACCCTCGAATAAGCCTTGGGTTCTACCCTTCAGGTGAAATTTCCCTATCTTACACAGCTAGTCATAAATATTCTTATAGTTATATGCTGCATGACATGTGGCAACATGGTATATTTCAGTAGTTAGAAATATTCAGGTAAAACACATTTTAAGCTTTTTCTTAGGTTCCACTTATGCCATTGAGCTTAAAATTGATGAAGAAGTTCAAGACTAGAAGCTTAAATGAAAATGTTTTGTTATTTTTAACAACAATAAATATCATCCTCAAAAGTTCAAGAAATAATTATAGGATGTTCATGGACAGATGCAATTTGTTGGTCATTCCAAAATCCGAGATTGCTGCCTTGGCCGCCATTTGGAAAACTTTTAAACTCTAACGAAACCACACTTTAATTGAATGATACCGTGTAATCTTTATGCCATAGTCAGTTGACTTTAATGCCACTAGCTTCTTGTTACATTACTAATTTTGAGTATCAAGTTTTCAGGGTCAAAGGTCAAGGTCGCCGACACAATAAAAGAGCGAGAATGCTTTTGTTTGGCCAAAATATTTAACGTTTTGTCATACAGAAGAAGTTGGAAGAAGTTGAAGAAATATGGGACTTCTTTCATTTAGTATTAAAGTCATACACGATACAAACAAAATGTTGTTAATCTTCATTGTTAATGTTCTATTGACATAGATATATTACAAAGTTGTGAAGAATAATAAAACAAACTTAATATTGTGCGATAAGATTGTGCATACTCTTCCTAAAAATGCAAAAAATGATGGGGACAATAAAACATAAACCCCAATTGGCGGGGAATATACAAATGGGTTCCTTCCGTACTGTCCTCGCGATATTTTTGAAGGAATGATCGGATGTTGATGAGAATTGTTTGCTTTGCTTATTCTCTGGACTCTGAGCTGGCTCAAGTTATATTTTTGGCAAATTTCGCGCATATAAATTAAGCCTGCTGTGACTTGATTGGATAATTTTGTTTCTGCATGATTTCTTCTTAAGTAATAATCGGCTTTTGGCAAGACTTGGTTGGTCGACTTATTACCGGAACCACTTGCTAAAACACAAGTTTGATTATCTCCATGTTTATTTAATGCGACTACTGTGACCTGATAGACTGATTGTTTTCTGCTTTATATTTTCTTAATGAATAGTCTGATTTGTATGAAATTTACTTTGTAGACTTTTCACCTCAACTCCTCTCACAAGTTAAGTGTAAAACTTGTTATGAACTTCACTCCTCACTCATGTTAAAGTACTGGCTAACTCATATCTTTTCAGGCTGGTGCGACCTGATTGGCTGATTGCTTTATTTACTACATTTTATATATCTCAAAAGGATTATAAGATTTTTATAAGATCTAAAAGATTTTCATGAGACTTGCATATATAACGTATTACCCTATATAGGCTAAATCCTGGCATATGTCGATACAGCTGCTCAATTGGACCGTCATTTGCTTTGTTTTACTGATCAAAACTCTCTATTTTACGGATCTGACAAAGATATGACTTTATTGAAAATGGAAAAAAATTCATTGCTTTCTATTTAACAAAATCAACCATTTATTAGCTCACCTTGTCCAAAGGACCATGGTGAGCTTATGCCATACCGTGGCGTTCGGCGTCCGTCGTCCGTGCGTCCGTCCGTCAACATTTTACTTCTTCTTCTTAACCACTGATTGGAATTTAATCAAATTAGGTAGGAAGCATCCCTAGGTGGCTGGAACTCAAATTTATACAAATGATGGGGCTGACCATCCAGGGGCCGGAGGGGCAGGGGTAAAAGCGGTTAATTTAGCTATATTCATATTAACGACTTCTTCTCTGGATCTAAGCAATGTGAAACATTCATATTATAGTGGTAGCATCTCTAAGTGGCTGGGATTCAAATTTATACAAATGATTGGGCTGACCCCAGGGGCCTGAGGGGCGAGGCAAAAGGGGGACCATTTGGCAATATTGATATTACTTTTAAACGGTTGAGATCCCAATCCAAAAATTACATATACAATTGCTTAGCATAAAGAGAACATCACAAATATGATTTTAGATTTGACCCAAGGGTTTGCCACGCCCTTACAGACATCCAATCCCACAACTATACAGAAACAAACACAATCATGATATCATCATTGATGTACCAGCCCTAGGGACCTTGGTTCTCAGTTGAGCTTGAAAACAGTGAGTTGAGATACACACCAATTAATCATCTTTAATTTATACAGATATACTTCAAGGATAATTCTTTGGGTCTGTCCCTGCCATTATAGCATCTTTTTTAGAAATATTTTACCATGATTACCTTAATACCAATTTATCCATCTTGTACTTTCTGTTATACTAGAGCAATGTCTTGAATCTGTTGATCCAGCATCTCTGAAAAGCTAGTTACTCATTTTCATTTTATATATATATTACGGTATTTATTCACGTGAGTGGGGATCCTGACGACTATGACATTGTTGGAATATGTGTACAGTAGTTTTAATCGTTTCACTTATAATGGCTAAATTCGGGTATCTCCGCCCAAAAGATGCGGATGGCGCCGAAATATTCCACGGTTTTAAACCACACCCATTTATACCAAATTCTTTACAGAACTAAAACGCAATTTCGGAGCCTGAGTATAAAGAATAGAATACCCTTCATGTACCCGTTTGCTGAAATACAATATGAAGCGTATCATTTTCAGAAAGAAATAATTAGAATTTATTGTCATTATACCTATAAATTCCGTTATCTCGGTAACAGTGGAAAAAGAGGGCTACGGGACCTTGCATTACAGGGTAAGTGGTATAATAGTCTTGTGTGACCTTATTGTGTAGTTTCAAGGAGTTGTTCCCCTTTGGCTAGTTCAGCCTGTTTCTCGAATAAACAGCAAGGTAGATCTAATGGATGGGTTTTTATACTTGATAAAATAAATTAGATTATTATCGGGCAAATATGTAAAAATTAAGAAGCTCGGAGTGCTGCTGCCTTAAATTTACTTTTCAGGTATGGTTTGAAAAATAACAGACTGTCTCGAGTGGAATCGTAAGATGACGTATACAGAGGGAAAGTCGATCGTCACAGTCTCCTGTTATTGACCTGATATCGCCTGGGCTGAAACTGATGGATTCGGCGATGGCGCGGACACAAGATATAAACACCGAAGAAAAATCGTGGTATAAATATTTGGTTATACAGTGATCCAAGTGGGTTGACATTGGACATTCAAAGTTCAGAGCTACCGGTAAAAAGCACGGGGTTCAGAGCTTGAGAATTTTAATTGATTGGGATTTGCCATATACATGTACCTATTGAAGTCGGCGGTCCAAATAAAAGTTAGGAAGCTGTGGCCAAAAGATACGCAATTAACAAATACATTATACATATATTGAGTTGTTACTGGTTGTCATTGGTACAATTGTATCTGAGAATTCACCATTCAGTGTTGGTCATGTTCATCTGGACCCAGCAATATACACAAAACAATGTACTTATGTCTGTAACGTCTTACTTAGCTTTGTTTCAGTTTAACGCCCGTGTTATCTCTCCTTGTTAAACCGTATATATTTCTATCGTACATGGACACATACTTATGCACGAAAACTTGCCCTACGTGATACTGATATCTAATATTCAGGTTATGTACACATATGTTACATCACTAAGGGTCATACGCGGAGATAGAACTGGACTCCACACACCATCATATGTAAGGTAATAATTTCTCCTAAACCTTTTATTGTTATATTGTGTATTGAAAATACCTAATTAAATAAACATGTAATATACATTATGTATCTATATTGCGTTAGAATGGTCTGTTTAAGATGTCAGATCAAGGGCTAGAGGGCGGAGAGAAAATAGGGAAGGTTCATATGTGCAGGCACGTAGTCGGTTTTTTGTTTACTTTAGACTCGGCCATTATCTGATATTGTATATTATATTCCCTTATCCAAGTTTCTGGGTCCAGCAGTCAACCTTAGCAAAAGCCCGTCCACCCAACCCTCACAGGGATCCTGACAAGGCACTACCCTGGACTTGTTTGTAGCCATGACGGTCCAAAAGCGTGCGCTTTCTGTCGGTATATTTTGGACTTTTTGGCAACGTTTGGTATTCACGGTTGCAATCTGCTTTCTTGATCATATACACACAATCGAAAGTCAACATTTTTCCTCTAGTCATCAATCATTTGCCAGTTGTTTGCCGAGTATGAAATATGTTGAAATATCTGTCTTTTCCTGTTCATTCGTTTGCGAATTTAGATAACGCCTTGCTTGAAACACATGTTGTATCTCTCAAGGGTGTTACCCCATCCCCCCAGTCAGGATCCAGGGTCGATATTCTGATTGCGGTCAGCTCTAGTTCTATTATATACTACATCTAAGCATTAAACAGCATTCTGGTCAGTAATATAGGACCATACCATTGAACAGAATGCTGTTTAATGCTTATTATTATTATTTTTTTTACAATTTTTTGATGATAAATTTATAATTATCTATATTAAATTTAAGTTAGACTTCTTATAAACGAAACAGCCAACTGCCAATATCGGCCGGCTATCGCCAACGTTATGATTATGACGTCACAATCGTCATGACCAGGCCTTGGTAGTGTTACATAGTGGCAAGGTAGAGCAAATGCAAATAAATACCTTTATTAGATCAAGTATATAAAACATATTCAGAAAAAGGTACTCTCAGATACAGTCTGAGCTAGAACGTGCCTGGGCCTTTCCCGACCGACAAGACCTTCCGAACGTCCACTGCATTAAGTGGAGTTGAGGAGAAATTTGAGTTGAGAGAAGGAAAACATATTCCGAAGAGAGTCCAAGCAGGCCAGCTATTGGGAAGTCCCCACTCTTCTCCCTAACACAGTTTGTGTAAAAAGGTGATAAAAAAGACGTGATTTTTTTATCATTTTAAGTATATTGAGGTAACTAATCGCTTTGCATCTTCAATTTTCGTGGGACGAGATGTTTTAAAAGAGTTGAAAATATGTTCATTATTGATGTCAGATAGTATTTTGTTCCAGTGAAAATTTTGTTCTAAGATGAAAAAGGGGTTGCTGTTTAGCTTTTGATTCTGGTGAGGTTTTCGAGGAATTCTTCAGGCTTCGTGCATCCTATCAGTCGTAAGTGTATCTACAGTGATGCTGTTCACATCTTTCCTGCGATCTAACAAGCTGTGCCGGAAATGATCACCACTTATATCTGTTATACAGAGGTTCAATGTACAGTCAGCGATTTTAAACACCTCGGGCTACTCTACTCTTTTGAATTTTGCCATTGCCATTCTGTGTTTTTGTGTGTATGAATCTGACATTGAACATTTACTAGGGTAGAATTGTTCATGTTGCTCATCTGATTCATCGTGATTCGTCTCATTTCAACCCTGATCTAAGGGTCCTAGTTACGGCATGGACATATTATCCTACTTGTTCATGAAGTGAATTATTGCAAATGACAAAATGACAAAAATAAGGGTCCTAGTTATTTCACGGCATGAACATGTTATCCTACTTGTTCGTGAAGTGAATTATTGCAAATGGCAAGAAATTATTTTCTTACAAATTGGGAGAACATAACACTAAACATGAGGAATAACCAACAGCCATTTTCGCCAAAATATAAAAATATTAAAATGACTGTCAGGATGCAAGAAGCCAAACAAAAGTCTTGCATTTAGCACCAGATTCAATACCAACAGCAATGCTAATAAAATGATAGCCAAATAACAATCCATACCGTCTTACATCGTTAAAGCATCAACTTTCAACTCTTTCAAAACATTCTTTCCAGACATACTAGGGTTGTTTATGCATTTGTAAAATACGACTAGAACCCTGGTGATGTATCCACAGTCTCCAGAACGAGCCTCTGCCTTTGAGTAGGGTTTGTTAGGTGTGCAAAGTATTGCTTGTGTTATATAATGATACATGTTTATATATTAATTGTAGATCCTGCTCAACATGGCCTGTGGGGGTATAGGTTGTCTTGTATTCCTGGCCGTGTGTTTTGTTGCCGTAGCCTACGTTATATACACACCTTTCCCGGGGGATGCCGTAGAACCCCATATACAGATGAGCATTTCCCTTTTTATTACTGCAATGTTCAAAATGGTACGTACAAGTGATTTCAACGTTAAGTATTAACTGTAATCAATTTGACGCGTTTTACTATAACAACAAATAAATGAATGGACAGAGAATGGTACGATGGTTTTCAATTCTGAATAATAAATCGTATTCAAGCTTTGAATCCGTATCTATTTTTTTTGTCAATATCTCCATTGACTTGGATAAAAATACATGTCCCCCGCCCCGTTGTTATCGCGAAGACGTATATACGCTTGTTAGTTTCGTTCCCTTAGTATTTATTGAAGGTGAACGTACTCACACATGTTATTGCACCTATATAATTCTATTATCAATACAGCATACCAATAATTACGTAGTCACAGACCCACTATAGGAATATGGGGGGGGGGGGCAGTAAGGACTATATGGAGTGAGGCTATTATAGTATCATAGAGGTTCACCACGTGAGCCTGCTCCAACAATGAATGAACGGGATTTTTATCAAAGAAATTGAAAATATTCGAATGGAATGAGACATAAGTTATAAAACTTAGAAACATCCTTTTCCATGAAGTAGAATATAAAATGGCAGACCTTGATATACAATATAACGATATCAAAGCATTCAAATATATATACAAAAGAAAAACAACATTAATATTTATAGGTGAAATACACACTTTCGTATGTCATACAAGTACCAACAATTTATATCGACTTTTATTATAATCTCTCATAATATGTTCCATGAACATGACTTATTACAAAACGTACAAATGTAGACAAAACGTCAATGGATACATGTACATACGTCAGGTTTGCCTATTCTCCCAATGCCAAACGTATAACCTATGCAATTCGACACCGCAAAAAGAGAAAATGTCATAAACCTCTGTGTTTGGCGCGGTATTTGAAGTTTCTTGGGAGTGAAATTACTGCAAAGTGTTATATTCTGTGCAAAACGGTTCTTTTGTCCTAAATACTAACAAGGAGAACCTGTTTTTTATATTACTAAAAATATGTTGTCATTCCTTAAGTAGACAAATGGTGAATGCATGTATAGGCATCACCACATGCTCCCGAAAAAAACTAGAAGTAGGATAAAAACACGTAATCCTGAAACGTGACATTATCCGTTCCCTGAGCTGCATAAGGTATCGGTATCGTTTGTCAATTTTCGAAGTAATGAAACATCATTGTCCAACGAAGATTGATCGAGAACCACACACTATAATATCTTCCTTTTCTAATTTCAGTGCGATCTTCAGGAGTTTATTGGGTATAAAACATTTGCCGAATGTGCCAGGGATCCGTTCAACATTAACTCTTTTCTCAACATCGGAGTATCTGATGACAATGTCCAGGTAAATACATGTAGCATGATGAAGAAAGCAAAACATCTTGATATCTGCTCTAAATACGTAAAATAATATGACAAACTCATAATAGAGAAATATAGTACAGGCCCAGTGGGTGAGTATTTGAAAAAAATATATCAGGGAAACCCGAAGCGTCAATACATTCTTAATCCAAATTCAAAAACGATAAAAGTAGGAGTAAATATGATCAAAGTAAAGATTTACACGGAGAGAATAAGGCCAAGTGTTCTGGAAAAGTCAACGCCCTCTGATTCATCGCCGACACCCGCCATATAAATCAATGTCCTTTCTTAGTAAATATCAAGTCCTCAAAGTGAGAACAGAGTCATCATTCTCAATCCCAAAACGTAGGTTTATTAATGAGCATATTAAAAACGTCCACATTTATACTATATACGGATATAGAGTACATTGTGTATCGCACAAAGAGACTAAGATGGCGAACGTAGAATTTGAACAATTTAAAAGTGTTATAACCGTAATATAATGTTATTAGCACCAACGCTGAACGATGAAGACGACGTTTGTTTACTTTTATAACTAGCTACGAAACATATCAACCTTTTGACATCACTTTCAATACGATAAGTTTGAAGAATATGATGATACATGAAAGTTACTTACATAATAAAATATGGCCACCTTTTCAGGTCAGTGAAGAGTTGTTTGACGGTGTTAAAGTAAGGCTATATGTACCACGTGATCAAAATGTAAAACGCCCTCTACCGGGGATAATCTACATCCACGGAGGCGGCTGGATCATTGGATCAATAGGTAAGATGAGCAGCAACCATGTTACATGGTATTTGTTTTTGTTTACAAGCATCAAGCTGCTTCCAGTTAGTATTTCTGGGAATATCTTGATTATATTAATGGAGTAAGCGTCATTACATTATATATTATTTTTTTCAACGTGTAAGTTTATTAAATGTAGAAGAAAACATTTCAATTTTTGTATAAGGTAGAGGGTGTCCTGATCGCCGGTCCATAAACTTGCATCTCCATAATTTAGGTCAATTTATTGATATTCTACAACTTTTTAGTAGAGGTGATATATGACTGATTAATGTAATGTTACTATATGATTATATGCTGTAATTTGATACGTTGACAATATACCGCAGTAGAAATAAACAATACTGAATATATAGTTACATGGTCATACATGTATAAGTATCAGGCTCAAATCTTATAAGGGTGTGTTCTCCGAACGCCAACATTTTTTTAACAATAGGTAGGTGTTGTTTTTGAGAACAATGGGAAGTCAATTATATACTGTTTCATAGAAACTGCCCTTTTCACCTTACCTGTGATTTACCTGTGAACTCACCTAACATGAGAATTAACTGTGGACAGTCAGTACAAGAAATGCATTAAATTTTACATTTTTTTTTTCCAATAATACAAAGATACAGATATAAAGAAAAAAAAAGAGAATTATCAAATGAGTTATCAGCACATAATTGTATATAAAATACAATTCAGTGATAACCATATATTGAAGAAATAAAGAGAAATATAGAAAATTATTCAATAAAGTAATTAGTCTTAAATTGTTAGAAATTTGTTTTAAATATCTAGGAATTCTGTTGATAAATAACAGAAAATTCTTGACAACACAAGAGAAAATAGCTGAACAAGGTTGAAAAGCTTAATTTGGAATTATGAATGTTTTTAAAAGTAAATATTTCAATTTCAAAACCCAACTTAGTTTTTTTTTACACTTTTGTAAGCAGCATTTTAAATTATAGATCTAAAGTGCGGGGGTTTCATTAAGCGCCTTTTATTGAAAAAAACTGCATCTAAATTTTTGTAAGAGAATTTAGGGGTTAAGAAAAGTACGCCAAATATCATGATCAATCATGAATTAGGATGACTTTCATTTATTATTATTCGAAAGTTTATAATTTTCAAATATTTGCTTAAAGTTAAAAACTCAGACAATTGCATGTTACGATGAAATGGTTGAAAAGGGCGCTGAGTGGACAGATAGTATAAGAAACAATCTGTTAAGAATAGGTTCGGGATATGTGTAGCAAACAGAAAATACACAGAATGAAGATAAAGCATTCATCACTATTTAATTTGGAATGACAGATATTTTTCAACAGCAATGTATTGACTATATAAATGTGTCATCAAAATGCATGTAAACTTCGAAAATTCATTAGTGGTAATTTTGTCTTTAAACCGTATTTAACAAAACCTATTTGTTTAAAGAAATAGCTAAAATCAGATTGTCGTCTCATAAACTGAATATTGAAATGGGACAGTTTAATGTAATAGGCCTGGATCAAATTAATAGGATTTGTACGTATTGCGACAGTGGATTGTACCGTTTTGTAATAAAACGCAGTCATTATGAAAACCGTTTCATCAAACTGTATTACCATAGAAAACCTAATACGGAAAAAAATGTACAAATTTTTGAAACCAGAATCTTTTCGAATTTAGGTAAATTTATTGTCCTCTGTAACAAAAGACGATTGAACACATTTTAATCTAGTAAAATACCTCTCTGCACTATCGCTACGGTTGTGTCTTGTGGTCTGTGCGTGTCCGAACTATATTGGGTTGTACATGTATCTATTTGTATTTTGCATTGTATATATGCACTTGTATGTATATATCTTGTACTGATAAACCGTAAGGTTTAAGGTAATAAATAAATTGAATGGTTAATGAGCTTACCTAATGAAAACAATAACTTTGATTACATAAACCTCACTTTATATGAGTATTGAATTATTGAGTAAGTTGGAATTTAATAAATCATACATATCCAAGCAAAACTGTACAAATTAGAATTAAGTAATCAAATTTTGATATTAATTGGCATCAAGACCTTATAAAAATCAATCATCAAAACCTATTAAAGTATTCACCTATTATATACAAAAATATTTTTACAACAGTATCTTTTAAAAGTAGGAATTAGTCATAAAATAATTCAATGGTGAAATAGAAAGTTTTATTTTTTTTCTAGAAAATTATTAAGCATTGAATTTTAATTAATAATCACAAATCTTATAATAGTTACATTATTTATTACTTACACAGTTTAATATTTCTGATTAAAAAAAGTATCATGAAGATAATTTATGATATTTTTTGGAATACTTGTGCCTGAGTACCAACAGGTAACTTTTACAGGTAAATTTACCTGTTGGAACTGAGACTACTTTAAGGAAAAAGACTATAATCCCTATCACAACAAACTACCCTAAAGGCAAATTAAAAATGTTGGCGTTCAGAGATACACCCCTTATAAGGCATTAAGGTGATCTATGTCAAAATGTAACTTGATTATATCCAACGACTTTATACCGGTAATATATTGGTTATAAGTTTCCATTGTATGTACGTTGGTATATTTACTCTACATGTAAGTTATTATAAATTATCCGCTCGCTGATATGTAGAAGCATGCAGTTTGTTGTAATTAGTGAAAAGATAATTATTGATACGTAAATTACTTTGTATTTTGACTTGATACATTAATGTAAACGTTCGTAATAACGTTAATAGCTGATTTTTACATGCAGATGCCAATTTGTTCAAAGTCCAATATTTTTGCGCATTTTTAAACTAATTTCATTCAATCAATAACATTCATTTTCTTTTCCATTTATTCATTTCTCTTTTAATTAGGCTATTCCATGCTTTCTCTGTTCAATTTATATCTACGGGTGAATTTATTTCGCCATTATCTTAAAGATATGATCAAGTGAATGTGATCGAAAATTGTATTTGTCAAGACATATTGATTTAAAGCTTCAATTTTCGACTTTTAGTTTTTTATATATATATTAAATATTATTCAATACCGCAATGACACATATATCCTTTTGAAATGATAATATCATCAATACGATTATTAAAAGTTTGTTTTCTTTTACTTCAATTGTATTACAGACATGTATGATGGACTCACCAGGGACCTTGCCACGTCTTTGTCGGCAGTCGTTGCGTCTGTTGAGTAAGGTTCATTTCTTTATATTTTCTCAATATTAGCCACGGAAACAAATACATTTGATTAGTTTAGATCCATAATTGAAAGACGGTTTTGTTTTCGCTTTAATAACTTTTAAAACTGTGCAGTTATGAATATTTTCAACCGCAATTTTACTTATCAATGCCATTTTTTCAAAGTAGTTTTACAAATGATTCAGCTTTTATATTAACTTTCCTGATATTTTAATGTTAATTCTTAGTTACCGACTGGCCCCAGAATATCCGTTTCCAGTACCGTTTGAAGACTGCTTAAAAGCCACAAAATATTTCATGGTCAACGCCGCGAAATTCGGGGTGGATGCCAGTCGGATCGCTGTAACAGGTAATTTTCCTTACAATGTTAAAGAACATTCAGCTAGCAATTAATTCATTACAAAGTATCCATTTTTACATACCATAGGATATTATCCACAGGGCATTGTTGCTTCGGCTTTATATAGATCAGTTAAAATTTTGTATAACACATACCTTGTCCACCGTTATGAAAGTGTTTATAAACAAAAGTACATTCATTTAGTCAGGGAGTTTTTCAGACTATTTATTTGAAGCAAATATTATATTAGGACGTCTTATTATAGCTTGCATAATTGATGTTCTTGATAAGCGTACTACTCACTGTAGCGATATAATGAAAGAGTGAACATATTTAAGAAATGTTTTTGTAATTGCAAAATATATGTTGTTAAAAAATAAGACATTTAAAGACTATTGATTTGTTTAACTACGCAAACAAGTGCTAAAATTCAACGCAACATTGGTTAAAGCAATTTCCTTAAAATATTGTTTGGTATTATAAAACAAATACTAATGCTGCAATTGCATATTCTCATCTAAACGATAATATAGTGCTGACTATATTGTGTTGTCCGTTTGTTTTGTTGATTGATTCATATTGACCCTTTGAAGAATCTGATCAGGATTTTTATAAGAAAAAACCATTTCTAAAACCATTTACTTAACTACACACCACTTATATTTGACCATTCAATTTTCAGTGATACTTTCTTTACAATATAATTTGACTGTATAGTACAAATTCAACGGATTTGATTTTTGTCGTAGGCGATAGTGCAGGAGGAAACCTAGCGATGGCTGTTGGAACTAAGCTATCTAAGGAAAGACAACCCCCTCGACTCCTTGGGCTGATATACCCAGCTCTACAGATGGTGGACTTCAACACTCCGTCATACGTTTCCTATCAGTCGCTGCCATTTCTACTGCAGAAACGTCAGATGGTCAGCTTTTACACAATGTATGCATTTGGCAGCGATAATGATATAGAGAAGTATATGGAGAACAGGCACGTATCGGAAACCCTTAGACGTGCTACGGAGACTAAAGTGAGTGTGGATTTACTACCTGAAAAATATCGAAAGATTCACGTTGAAAAAAATACTGCAGTGGACACAACTTTGGCACGTAAAGTTGAGAAAACAATAAACAATATATATCTATGCCCTCTCTTACTTGATGACGATGAACTGTATGAATTACCAAAAACCTACTTGATGACTTGTGAATATGATCCTTTGCGAGATGACGGTTTAATGCTTGCAAGACGATGGAAAGATATGTATTTCCCTGTGACCCACGTACATTGGGACGGTGTACAGCACGGCTTTTTCAGTGCAGGAGTTTCCAATCGTACCAGGGAAGCCGTCGACGACTTCATTAAGTACCTCAGAGCGGAACTGTAATTTTACATAATTTCAATTAATTATAAATTAAGTCCATGTTTACATATTCTCATGAAATGTAAGTTGAGAATGTTGCTCGAGGCACCATCAAGTAGTAAATACTCAAAACAATTTTGCCAGTTTGAAAATAACTTGTTTTGTGTTTGTCATTTAAATGTTGTTTGCTGAATAATAAGCTCCTACCATTTCCAGTATTATGTAACTTTGTGATTCAACATTTTCTCGGATGTTTAATACCAAAACATGATAAAATTTAAGTTTACTATAGGGCACTATTCATGAAATTGGTGGCATGCTTTAGTCTATGCTCTTGGTACTTCGTTTCAGTTAATTAAATCATTGGTACTGTACAAAGGTCATGAAAAACACTGGACACGTTTTTGTGCTTTAGGTCTGCTTAGAATGTTTTGATATTTCGTCACGGGGAACACAAAGTCAAATTGAGCGCAGAAACTGAGATTGATCAAAATAACACAGTTTTTAGAGATTATAAGCGGATATGCTTATGACATTATATTAATTTAGCAAATATTAATTGACCATATGATTTTATTTTGTGTAATATTGATAGTTGAAAGAATTTATTTTGGTTTAGTTTGGTTCCTTTTTTATGAATCACTTTTATATATTACATGTACATAGATGAATAATAAAGAGGGTCCAAGTTAGAAGTGAATAAAGACCTACACAGATATATGTAACAATTACTTTCCTTTCATTTTCGTATGTAGAAGATAGAGCTTTTTTCCCACACTTCATCATTTTATTCACAATTGTGCTAGATAAAAAGATACACTTTTCTCTCATATCTCGCCATGTTGGATAGAGTTTGCCCATGTAAGAAAGCTATGTAAGAAAAATCTATCTTACATAGCATTTCACGCGACGTGACGTCACAATGGCTCAACAATGACGTGACGTCACGAATACGGTAAACTCTGATGCCGGAAAGAGAAAACGACGGCGTGATAAAATTAAAACCTTTCACAAAATTTTAACCATAAAGACCAGGAAGAGGAGATTAATTTTTCTGCGCAAACTTCGTTTGTAAATATAGGGTATGCTTAAACTCGCTGTCTAATTCGTTTTCGTCAAAAAAGCTCAAGGAAAAAGTTGAAATTTCAAATGGAAGCCTGTTTAAACATATTTTCATGTTTTTCTAGCTTATTCGGGTAGTTGATATGAGAGAAAAAGACTCTTTCATTATGTGTGTATGTAGGATAGGGATATTCCACCCTCGGGATCACAAAATGTGGTAAAACCCTCGGCAAGCCTCGGGTTTCACCACATTTTGTGCCCCCTGGGGTGGAATATCCCTATCCTACATACACGTATATGAAAGAGTCCTATAGTCTTTTTCCGGGTTAGGTAAAAAAAAACAGCTCTGCGTCTCTATCACGTCTTCACTTGATGCAGTGTAATCAGAGTAATGTAAAAAAATCGCCATATATTGCATATGGCATTTATGTTACAATTTATTTTAATTGCTAGCTGAATTTTCCATTAGGATATCTCGATTGAAAGGATTCAGATGGGGTAGAAATATTTCCCGGTAATTAGACGAAACGACTTGTACCAGACTCTAGGCAGAGCTAAAATGCAATTTGAGAGCCTCAATAAAAACAAAAATTCAGAAAGAAATGACGCAAACGAGTAATAATCAACATATGGTACATCACGTGACTGAATCCTGCCTTCCCATTGGCTATACACATGGGTACTATAAAGCGGAATGCCCGCTCACCCAGGCACTATCAAATTTGGCGCGAATCTATTATGACGTCACTATTAAGCCACGTCACTATTACGTCGTGCTACTGTTCTGCTAGAACATGGCTGACTCTGGAAACGACCCAAAGCAGGCCATGGTCTTGCACAATAAAACTAGTTTTGGTGTATACAAGTGTATTTAAATGGAATTGTGATGTACTAAACCCATGGTGGCCCTGTTGAGAGGGCACTCTTGCCTCATAGTATTGTCTCGTGATGAGATAGCGCCCTCGCCTTCGGCTCAGGCACTATTCCATCCTTCGACAATACTATGCTTAAGTTTCGGTCATGTACGTTTTGAACCCTCAATATACTTGTGTACAGTATAAAGTCCGTTTTGGTTCAGATCTACCCCTGTCGTTTTATTTAAACAGTTTTACCTGTACACACATGCACTTGCCCTATATAATGCTGATATCTGAAATTCAGGTCATGTACACATGTGTAACGGAACACAGCTCTTGCGCTGAAATACACCTGGACTCTTCACAATAAAACACGTAAGTTAATAGGTCTTCCTAACTTATATTGCTATGGAGTGTTTGGAGAAATCTTAATTGCATAAACATGCAACCTATAATTATATCGTATTATGATGTTTTTGTAAGATGCAAGATCTCAGACAAGGAAGGGGTAGTGAGGAAGGTTCGTATGTACATGCACGTAGACATAGCGTTTGTTAACTTTGAACCCGTCCATAGACTGATATTATATACAGTATATTATATTCCCGTAACCCTCCTTGAGTCTTTACGCCAACACTAAAACTAAAAAACACTCTTCCACCCAACAATCTAACCGGGATCCTGACAAGGTCCTACCCTTAGCTTGTTTGTCGGCAAGCGGTCTTAATTCTGCACTTTCTTCCGATGAATTTCGGACTTGAGTCAATAGTAACCACCGTTGTAATCTGATACTAAGGGATGCACACATTCCTCCAAAGGGGTATTATTTTTCATAGAGTAATCAGTATATCGCCATTGCTTCCATGCTATGGTATGAGGAATGTTTGAATATATATCTCTACTATGTCGTTTGCATATGTAAAGGTCCTTTAGTTAGAAACATATCTCAGGTGCGGTATCCCTTCTCCACCACGACCACCATCAACCCCATCCCCCCCACCCCCACCCAAACTTCCGCAATTCAGGATTCAGGAACGAGTCTCTTATTAGTGACAGCTCTTATACTATCAAAATTGCTACAGTGTGTTTATGGTTTTGGTAGTTACATAATAACATAATTAAATAAAAAAAATAAGGAAATACTTATATTGTACCAATTTCATCCAAGTAAAAATTTTGTCACGAAATTTGGATTATTCAGCACAGCTTACAGACAGTATACATTATATAGATATATTACATAATTAATTACAGTCGACCCTCGTTATATCGACCTCGTATAACTCGAAGACCCTGTTTAATTTTAAGTATTTTGTCGGTCCCAACCAAACTTTACATTAGCATTAAAACTCATGTAACTTGAATACTCGGATAACTCGAAGCTTTGCCGTGGTCCGATGTTTCGAGATAACGAGGTAGCGAGATAACGAGATTGATAGCAAGTTGTTCGGCCAATCCAAACCGACAAAACTTATCCGACCGCTCATCAGCACTTACGTAGATTAGAAATTTAGAAAACTATAAAAGGTAAAATTCATGTCGAGAAGAATCCAAGAAAGAGACTTGGAAAAGCAAGTTTTTGGAAGATACCCCTCTCGCTCACAACGCATGTTCTGAAAAAAATATCTGCTGAAGTAACATAAAACTCTTCATCTTCAGTTATATAGGTGTACATGTACATGGAATATATGTTTTGAATGAGTTGAAAGTGTGTCGAATGGTAATTTGTTTCAATCTAATATGGTAGAATTTAGAAAGGATTGCTGACTAGCATACGACCTAGTGTTTATTTTTAGGACCTCTGCTTGGATGGTGAATCCTATGTATAGTCTCAGTTGCCTAATGAATTTTCTAGAACATCTGTAAGCCATTCTACCTAGTGATTGTTTCTAGAACCTCGGAGGGGTTGGTGAATGCTAGGTATAGTCTCAGTTACCTAATTAATTATATAGAACATCTGTAAGCGTACAGCTTCCGTACTGTCTGCCTTATCTGTAAAATGGGAGATACTTAGATTGCGATAAAAAAATGCGTACTCACTGTAGTGATATCATGAAAGAGTGAAAATATTTAAGAAAAAATGAGTAGAATTTGCCGTATAATTGGTCATGAAGATGATAATAAAAAAAAGACAGGGAATTGTTCATTGTTTTCTTTCAAATTGTGAGAGCAAACCACTTACAATGTACCAGGAAGAGAACAAATAACCATTTTTTATATATCAATTGTAGATCCTGCTCAGCATGGCCTGTGGGGGTATACGTTGTCTTTTATTCCTGGCCGTGTGTTTTGTTGCCATAGCCTACGTTCTATACACACCTTTCCCGGAGGGTGCCGTAGAACCCCATATACAGATGACTGCATCTCTAACAATTGCTGCAATTTTCAAACTGGTGAGGGCAAATTGTATCGCTAAGCTTATTGTTTTTGTGTGTTTGATGCTTTGAACTTGAATAAATGAATAGAATGATAATATGAGATGGTAATCAGTTTTTGCACTTATCCTTCAAAATCAATGAATGCTAATACTGAAAATTGTGCTTAACCTCAATGAAGAAGATTATGTCAATAGAAACGTGACATATAATAAAGCAGTAGTATTACATACTTATCAACTTGTTTTTTTTCTGTCACATTTTCCTTTGATTGTTTTAATATTTTACTTGTATATCATGATTGAAATTCATTTGTATGCAAAATGAATGTAACGGCTGACCATTTATCGCACTATGAAAGACGGCATTCAATCAATATATTTTACAATACTCTCATTGAACAAGCTTGATCTATGATCTATGAAAACCACGTGATACGTCTCGAGATCTATTGCTTTTCATACTTTTATGAGAATCATTTCTGTTGTTAATGTTCAAATAATGTTTGCAGCGCAAAAGTCAATATATTTATATGATAACAAATGTCAACAGTGTGTACATATAATCATGTGCTCTTTAATGGTGCCTGAATGCATTCCAAAGTAGGTAAACTTGAATGTTAACCGTATATAGATAAAACCATATGCTCCTGCATGATAATTGTATGGAGGTAGAATCATCAATAAAACCATACTTCTAACTCAAAATCAAAAAGAAATAAGAGACAAATGAACAAAGGAATATATTAAGAGCCGATAGGAAATGTACCAAAAATAAGATTAGGTGTTTCGGAAAAGTTAGAGTTTTCTACTTCTTCGGTATGAAGTATTAACCATAAAACCACACGCAAACACCACATTATTATGCACCTGCATGGTGAACGTGTGTTAAATGAAATAACACTTGCTCCGGAAAAGTTATCGTATGTTTAGGACTCGCACGGGAACATCCTTTAAATTTTGACCCCATATCAATCCGCCATCACATATCAAAATCTACCAAATGTATACATTTGGTAAAGTAAAATATCTATAGATTTCATTCAATGCAGAATATGTCAACAATTACCCATTTAGATTACTCAGAATCACTGTACTTAGCCGGAACAAATTTTCGGTAGGGACTACAAAAGTATGAAACACTTCATGATAGGCTGATTTAGGTGTGTGAGTCCTTTACAAACCCACGTGTTCCGGAATGATGAACGTATGCGCCACTTGTGGCATTCTTCATGATATCGTTCGTCCATTCTGGCAATAATGCAATATCGTAATTTTAAACAAAAACTCAAATGTAGAAGCCCCGTGTACCACATACTGTCGAGTACTTTATATCATCTGATTGTTTTTTTGCAGTGTGATTTTCAAGAGTATGTTGGGTATAAAACATTTGCCAAATGTGCCAGGGATCCGTTCAACTCTATGGTCAACATCGGAGTATCGGATGAAAATGTCCAGGTAAATAAGAATTCCGTCTTTTCGTATGGGTCTCATAAAAAGCTTAGTACATATGTATGGTATGTTTGAGTATGTGAGAGTGTGAGTATATTAGCGTGTGATAGTGTGGGTTTGTGTGAGACTAGATAGATTATAAAGTTCTATGATCCTAATGTTATGTTATTTTTAAATGATAAGTATACAACATTAAGCTGAATTATGAAGACTAAATTCAGTTTCTTTTATAACTAGCTACGGAAAACAACAACTACTTTCAATTCGATAGTTTTGAAGAACATGATGATACATGAAAGTTGCTTAAAAATATATCATGCCCACATTTTCAGGTCAGTGAAGAGTTGTTTGACGGTGTTAAAGTGAGACTATATGTACCACGTGATCAAAACGTAAAACGCCCTCTACCGGGGATAATTTTCATTCATGGAGGCGGCTGGATCTTAAGTTCACCTGGTGAGATTTTTTAAAAAATCATGATGTTCGTTATTGTTTTAGTTAATCATTCTACTTCCTGTAGGCATCTATAAGCAATATGATAATAATAATGATGACGTCAAAGCCATTGCATAACTTTTTTCATGCTTTAGTGCACTTTATGTAGGAGAAAAACTTTTAAATTTTAATGTTAGGTAGAAGCTGGACCGTCATCTGGTCCGTAAACTGACATCAGGATAATTTATTTATATCATTTTCACAGATCATTTTTACAGATTAAAATACCATTTATTCCTAAAAGATGACGTAACACACACATGCTGCATCTTTAAGTAATCGATACAGTATGCCGAAAAATTAATTACACTGCATCACACAGCTGTTTCGTCCTTCTCTGACTCACTTATAAACGCTGCTAATGTTACGCTGTAAACATAAACAAAACTGACGTTAAAGTGACATTGTCACTTATTGATAAACAACATTCTGAAACGATATCCATATTTTATTAAATTAACTGTTAGATATTTTAGTTATGCGTTTAGTGATATATAGAGCATATCTAACAGTATCTTCAGTAATACTAAATATATTTCACGAGTGGGGCTAATATTTTTAAATTTTTCACAAGTGCGTAGCTATACTTTATTTTAGTATATATATATATATGTTATAATAATAATAATAATATATAACATTTGTAAAGCATTTAATATATTGAAAGTTCGTGTTCGTGGTTACTACAATGTATATGTGTATGTGGTGATTCTTAGTCATTCATATCTTATATCCTATTTTCTTTTATTCACTCATTCATTCATTCAATGCTTCCCCTGCAATGTTAATTGCCGTGAATCTATAAGTGAATTTAGTTCGAACATTGTAATCGGCACTGAGATGATTTATTTCTTTCTTTGTTAAATGAAGTTTATTTCGCCGAAAATTGTTTTCGTTTTGGGTTTCGAATCTCGTTATCTCACCGACACCATGGCTAAATCATGAGTGTTCCGAACATTCGAGTTACAAGTTTGAATGTATAGTGGGATGTTTTGACGGACCGACATGTTATAAAGTTATACAATTTTGTCATATTTTTGCGTATTACAAATGTGTTATTTGAGCACTGTGTTTGGCTGTTAGATTCAATTGTTTTTAATGTAATGTCATATATAGGACATTTACATGACGTCATGGACCTCTGCACGGGAGTCAAGATGACGGCGTTTTACATTTTAATCGTGTATGAATAATGACGTTTAACACGAATGAATAACACAAATCTAATGTGATATTTGTTTTAGAAGAATTTCGATTTCATATGAGATTTGAAACTCGTGATGATTTTTTTTCAATATTGATCTCGAATCCTTAAACCCGTATTATTTATTATCACACTATCTACACTGTAGAAATATAGATTATGACAGTACCATATTTGTAGTTGTGAATCTTTTATTTCAATTATATTACAGACACGTATGATGGACTTACCAGGAACCTTGCTACGTCCCTTTCGGCAGTCGTTGCCTCTGTCGAGTAAAGTTCATTAACTGACATTTTCTTTAAAAAAAAAACAACAATGAAACGAAAGTTTTTAATCGACTAAAATCTATGATTGAAATACGTATTTGTTATCGAATTAATTCCATTTGAATTCTTTAATTATAGCAAGATTTAAACGCAAAGGAGTAGATTCACGAATAGCCCTTTTTGGCCCTGTCTTGAATATTTTTAATTTTTATACCACATACATGCATGAATGAAAGTATAAAAAAAAACAAAAGTTTTTTATAAATGGGGCTTTGCATTCCTTAGCAACGGCCTTAGCAACGTAAGGTATTTTTTGCAAGGGAAATGCATAATTCCTTTTTCTTTCATCTTTCATTTCATGTTGATATAGGTTTTATCCTTTAAATGTGGTTTTGATAGCTTACATTAAAATGCGTTATTATTGGAATACCAAAATAACTTGATATTGTAATGTGAATGCGAGTAATGTCCATAGCAACCATATTTATACCATAGCAACACTATTGCAGATGTCAAAATTTGGTATAAGATATTTTATTAAATGTAAATTTGAAAAGTTCTATTATAATATCAAAGTTAGGAAAGGTATCGATGCCTATAATTTCAATGTTACTTCATAAGCGATACATCAGGCATGCATGGTGTTGCTAATCCGGCTCTTGTCGGATGACATATGTTTACTGGCAACTTCAAAATGTGCATACCAGAAGACAAACTCCGAACACAAGAAAACGTGTGGTTCAGCAATAACAAATTTATTATATGGGACATTATTATCAACCAAATATAGTATTTAGATGCAAGACACATAGTAAACTATATGTCATTTAAACAAATGGCATTGATAACAATTTGTAAGAATAACAGTCAGATTCTAAGTGAATTTACAACGATATGCAACATATTTAAACTAAAATGGTAAACAGATCTGATAAACATAGACTCATATCTGATAAACACAGACACAATACATACAATGATACAAATGTTAGTCATATCAGATTAAAAAAATAAAATAGAAATATGTGCCAGCTAAAAAGACCCTGCCACCACATGAAATTAGTTTTCCAAAAACTTTGACAATATTTTAATTTCGACCTTAAAAAAGGCAAAGATATGGCTGCCATTTTGTTTTTTCACAAAAATATATACGCCACTGTCTTTGTATTGACAGACTATATACAGTATACAAAATGTACATACCATATATCATTTGAATCGGGCAAACTATAAATTTCAACCAATCAAAAGTCTCTATTTGGCAGCCACCTTGAATCGTAACCATGTTTTTTCATTGTTAATTATGAGTGCTGTCATAGTATCATCTATCCCATCAAGTTTCATTGGAATCCATATGACAGAACAAAAGTTATCACAGGATATGTTTTCAGCCAATCAAGAGGACGTCGTGGCCATCTAAGATGCTTGATACAGAAAAAAGGGAAAACTGCACAATTATAAATCATGCTTATTATATATGCAAGGCTTGGTGAAAATCACATTGGCAGTTATTTAGATAAGTTAAATGTAGTTGCATGCGACAGGACAGACATGGATAGCACTATATGCCCCCCCCCCCCCTCATATTCATTGTGGGGGGGGGGGGGCATAAAAAATCACAAGGGTTTGAAAGGAAAGATGGAGTCCATGCAGGACAATAGATTCATGCAAACAGTTTTTTCTCGTTATACATGTCCGCTCATATTAATTTTTATTGAGGCTTACACATTTATATTTGAAAAAAGCTGGCGTCTGATATTGTGTGCGCTCTTAATGTACAATGATCATTTAAAAGGCTGTCTGGAAATTTAAAGGAAATGATGTTCATGGATAAATCATTAACAACGTTTAATACTTATATTCAGGCAAAGTATAAACATATGATTCTGTCTGAAGTGTTTATGCGAAAACATTATTACATGCACTCTTTATCATATAGTACTAGTACAGAAGTCATTCTTCTATACCACTTGCACAACTATCACTATCAGACCCATCAACGACTTCTGGAATGGATTGCGCATCAAGAACACTTTTCCCCCAATCACAAACACCATGCGACCGGCAGTCTGAATACCGAGCTTTTCCAAGATACCACAAAATGGCAGCGATGTGCGAGCAAACACCGACTACTCTCGCGCCTGCACGGCATTTACAGTACCATGATTCTATGTTCACATCATTGTACTTTATCCACAGCAAGTACTTCTTTGATGAGGTATGGCGACTCTGTATTTTCACACGAATAAAACCACGATCTTCCTTGTGAATGTATATATCACTCTCCCCGTCAATGTGTTCTTGTATGTAACTGGAACTAAGTTTTAGCTGGTACGTACCACACGTGATATTCCGAAGCTGGTCCTCATCTAACACAGGGAAGTCATTCAAGTCACTCTCATCTGATGCTTGCCAACAGGCAGACTTTCTCGCCAAATCGTTCTCTTCGACAAAGAGCTTCAAGCTGTTTACTTGTCGAGATAGATACAACATCTTGGCTCCCTCAAGTTCCTCTTTATCTGGATCGTCACATGAGCTAAGTGGTCGGAAATATTTGTTGGTTATTGCACACACAATCTTGATGTAGTCCCCGATATAAGGCACCTGGTTCGTAGGAAGGGTGTGATCCAAGTATTTCCAACTTTTAATCCTTGCATTGGAGGACTCCACAACCCATCTCACCTACAAGATATATTTTATCTGAATGATGTCCATCAAATAAAGCAAAGCAAACACTTTATATTCAATGATGCATATATATATAATTATACTTGTTCTATGATATATATATATATATAATTAACTTGGAAGAAACAGGGTACGTACCTATCCTTTAAGGTTTATTTTCTACATTATACTGTTTTTAAATGTCAGTTCATTCCTGGAATTACATTATATCAAAGAAAATGTTGGGTTTTTTTTATTGTTTTTATAAGAAGTTTTTGATAATCATAGAAGACTGATATGGCAATAAAGAGTTCGCAGTGAATTCATATAGACAGTAACTCACCTTTGTGACCAATCTGCTCATGTTCGCATCCTCAGTTGACATCTGTTTCTGTCCCTTCACCAGAAAACGTGGCATTTCTGCTTTGATTCCCAGGTCCTCCAGAAGTGAAATGGAATCCCTAAATCCCCTGTCCACAATGAAAATGTCATCCTCCTTTATCCAAGACCGGATGTCTTCAACATTGGTCTTAAGAATGTGGTTCAAAATTGACGCATCATTGTTCTTTGAATCAGCCAAGTATGGTCCTAAAATGGAAATGTAATAACCACTTGTTGTGACGATTACCATTGGTTTCACTAGGGGCCTCCCTTTATGCATACTGTAAGACCGTCGCTGGAAATGGAAGTTGTTGCTTTTATCAATAAATATATATGTGCCATCTAGCACAAGTATAACTTCTTGCTGTCCAACAGTTCCAAACAAAGTCTGTGCAAGTGGCCGTGTATGATTCTTAATGACCTCCTCGCGCGAGACATGACCAAACCCTAGATTATCAGGGACAAACTTTTTCATCAATGCTTTCCTTACAGTTGATATGGCCCGACGAATACTTGCCTTTGAAACATTAAAGAGAGTTGCCAAAAACTTGTTTGACATTCCGGATTTCATCTTACATAGGAATACTGCTACTGTTGTTCGCTGACTCCTTGCAGGAGTGTTTCTAATATCATCTTTCACAGTACCACATATGTCTTTAAAGTTCTCTTTGTCAAATCCAGTAAGCGAGGTATAATCAGCTTCTGATAATGAGTGGTCGTCATCAAAGTCTAGACGTGTATGCTGGTGTTTCTGGCATATAGCTCGCATTCGCTGTAACATATCCAATACTGCTGTCCGGTTAAGAAAAGCATGATCAGCTGTCTTCAAATTCTTTATGGAATCCAATTCAAGAACACCATCTTTAAGATGACCTGGGCAACATCTGGTGCCTGCTGGTATCAGGATGTTGTGGCGAACGAAGACTGATGTCCGGCACTGAGATGGAACAACTATTAATTTTGGCCCGGGTCGCTTGCAGAATGAACAATATGCATGCGACTTAGATGTTGACTGGATTGGCAGATTAATTGAAGGCGGACTTGATGGCAGATACTTTTTCTGTGTTGGAGGATAAACGTTGTCTGTGTTGCCCTCAACTGGTGTTGTTTTCGGACGCCTATTCTCTTTATATCTATGTCTACATGTATTACAAATGATGTCGTTGTCTGCACTGTTGATTAGAAATGATTTCTTCAAAAATTTCCTAAGTTCCTTTGTGACATTACGCCTCTCCTGCGGCTTTGTCCGTTTTGAACATAAGACACATTGGAATCGTCTTGGGATAGCACCAGGCATTCTGCAGAAAAAAATGTATAAAAAAATACTCAGGAAAGTGTCTTGATATTAACATTATAGTGTTCGCTGATTCTTTAGGAATAAGTGTATCACCATTAACTTGTTTTAAATACATGCTATTATATTGTGACCAAGACACTAGAAGAGTCTATTAATTAATACTCATTGCATTCAGTTCTTGATTAAGTTTTCTATCTAAGATACACCTGAAGGCCATCGCAATGGTATTCGAGCTAAAGAAAAAATATTACGAAATTAACGTCTGATAAAGATGTTGTTTAAAATTGCATAAGAAAATATATTTGTTGATTGTACATTGTATGCATGTTCTGAAGGAAATAGGTTTCGATAAGGGAGAAAATAAAAGAAAAAAAAAGCACACTGCCTCAACCGAGAATCGATCTCGGGACCATGCGCATGAAAGTCTAATGCGTTAACCGCTACACCAGGGTGCAGAAACTTTTACATATTCCTGATTAAATTGCCCCTCGCAATGTATCGCTTGTTTTTGTGACTTTTTCCCCGATTTATTTTCATCAAAATAATTCTCAATAGTTGGAAATGTAATAATAAAGAACTGTCAATGAAAATATAATGGAAGAATTGCGCTAAACAAAAGTAATGAGTACGATCACAGACTCGCTATGTCACGTCAAGTGTCATATTCGGCCTTCGGTATCGCTAGAATAAACAGATGTTTTATCAAACTTTACAGCCTATTTTTGCATATCAAGTAAATGTATATTACTTTGAAGAGTATAACAATATGTAACCTTCATTAGACAAAACATTATTCGATATAAACACGTGTACCATGACCATAAACAAAAGTCACATTTCGGGACGAGTTGTCCATCGTTCTTTGACAGATGACGGATCGATAGGCCAGGAGGATTATAGGGTTCTTACCTGTGAATGATTACGACTCCAAACTTGTCGTAAATATCAACTATGGTGACTCTTCTTCATCTTCTTTATCCGTTTTGAACCATCATACTAGGAGATTTACGTCAAAGGCAAACTGTATAGTGCTTGTAAATATGCAATGTTGTGAACAGCGCACTACAGTAGGCCTAAGCTTAGATCTAAGATCTATTAAGCTTATACTGCCGCACTCGAAAAAAAAATGATCCCGCAAAAATTAGCAAAAAATAACAGAACAATTAACATTTAGATTCTAGGTCTTAATAAATCTTTGATTTATACAATTTTGGTTAAAAAAATAATATAATTTTTTCCCTGTCGCAAGTGTCCATTTCGAAACTGACATGGCAGGTTTACCGACCGGAAAATGGACGTTTTTCAACCTGAAACTTGCAAACATTTACGAATTATCATATGGCACCATACCTCGCCCAAAAAACAAATTATATGACTGAATTGCAAAATGTTTATTCTTTCTTTTGCAATATTTTTTTTTGTGGGCGAAGCATGGTGCCAATGTTAATTTTAGTAAAATATCTTGAAATTTGTTGTGAATTCAAGTCAAAATGCGTAACCATGGTGATTAATGACATGCGCAAAAAGAAAATACACTTTCTAAAACAAGAAATATTTAAGAATATTGTATCTTATATATATTCAAAGAAATTTATACTAGTTATTTTGTTCTAAAATGTTTTTGAAAATTTCATAAAAACAGGGCCAAAAAGGGCTATTCGTGAATCTACTCCTTTACTATCATAATGTCATTTTGTGCAAAATTATTTTACAGATTTGTCAGCTTTTATATTAATTTTCCTTACATTTCCATGTTAATTTTAGTTACCGATTGGCCCCGGAACACGTCTTTCCAATACCATTTGACGATTGCTTAAAAGCTTCAAAATATTTCATGGTCAACGCTGAGAAATTCGGGGTGGATGCCAGTCGGATCGCTTTAACAGGTAATTGTCCCTTCAATGTTTAAGAACAGTAAATACCAACCGATTAATTTAGAAAAGTATTAATATTCATACATCATAGAATACAAAATAGTTAATCATTGAAATAAAAATCCAAGCACATTAATAATATTTCTTTTATTCTATATAGATGGTTATAACATATAATGTGTCCTCCGTCAAAATACATATATAAAAAAGTATACATTCATTTGGTCGAGGAGATCCCATAGACTGTTTATTTGAAGCAAATATTATGTCATAAAATGACTTGCAATATGCGTACACATTTTAGCGATATTATGAAATATTTAAAAATTCTAAAACTTTCATTCGTCGTTTACAAGTTAGACGTTTATGGAGTATTTTATTTCTCCTTAAAATAAGCAGTCAATGCTAAAATTCATCGCAAAATCTAATAAAGAATATGTCCTCCTGCAGATTTCTAGTACAATGAACCAAATGTTTTATTTTGAAACATACAAAAATATCTCTAAAACTTCCTTCGATATCCTGAGCTAAGATAACAATGGCGTGTTGATATGACGTCATCACTTTGTCATGTTCAGTCCTAGAGTGTTAACGGTTTGATAATAAATTCGAGAATACCGAAGCGTTAATAAAATGATAATCCTAACTCAAAATCGATTAAACTAGAGTGGCAATATAGAAACAAAAGAAAGATTTACATGGAGACTCTCGTAAAAGCACAAGAGAATAAGACCAGGTGTTCCGGAAAATTGAGAATACTGCAGTGCGAACAAAACCATACTATGAACTCAAAATCAGTCAAGAAGGGACAAAATATGAACGAAATGGATCTATTTACATGGCGGCGCTTGTAAAAGTAAAAGAGAATTAGACCAGGTGTTCCGGAATAGTAAGCGTCTTCTGCTTCATCGACGACACCCACCATGTAAATATTTGTAACATCCAAGTAAAATAGTTTCTAAAATGAGAAAATCACAACAAGTAAACACACTAATGAGCATACTCAAAACCTCAATATTTCATATCACTTAAAGATACAGGATATTTCTCAATGAGACAAAGACCATAAATCTAATCTATTATGTGATACGTGTTTCAAAGTTGTTCTTTTGTTAATACCACAAACTTTCCTATTTATTTGGTAATAGGTGATAGTGCAGGAGGAAACCTAGCGATGGCTGTTGGAACTAAGCTAACTAAGGAAAGACAACCCCCTCGACTACTTGGGCTGATATACCCAGCTCTACAGATGGTGGACTTCAACACCCCGTCATACGTTTCCTATCAGTCGCTTCCATTTATACTACAGAAAAACAGGATGGTCAGTTTTTTCTTAACATATGCATTTGGCAACGATAATGACATAGAGAAGTATATGGAGAACAGGCACGTATCGGAAACCCTGAAACGTGCTACGGAGATGAAGGTCAGTGTGAATTTACTACCGGAAAAATATCGAAAGATTTCTGCTGGGAAACAAACCCCTGTACATACAACATTGGCTCTGAAAGTCGAGAAAACAATAACCAATGTATACCTTTGTCCTCTCCTGCTTGATGACGATGAACTGTTTGAATTACCTAAAACCTACTTGATGACTTGTGAATATGACCCTTTGCGAGATGATGGTCTTATGCTAGCCAGGCGATGGAAAGATATGAACTTCCCTGTGACACATAAACACTGGGACGGTGTACAGCACGGCTTCTTCCATGAGGGCGGTACCAACGTTACAAAGGAAGCTGTGGACGACTTCATTGGGTACCTCAGAATAGAACTGTAATCTATTACACAGTTGTTATTCCATTTCCTACAGGGCTTTCCACCAGCAAAGGTATATAAATTAAGTGTGGTATGATTGTTGATCAGGGCACATACTCCAACAAATGTGTTAGTTCCGGAAGTACATCCATATATTTTTTTTTTTTGTGTGTGTGTGTTTTGCTTCAGATGTTGTTCATGGTATGTAATTCTCTCATCATGGCAAATTACGTCATTCTGATATAACGTAGTTTTGCAATTCTGCAAATATGGCATTTACATGTATTATTATTTTAATTTGTTTTACTTTTCTTATTTCATTATAGAAAGACTGGACTGTGGGATTGAGAACTTAGTTTGGGTACGGGTTTCATGAGTACCGGACCTCGTTAGGATAATAAAATTCGGATGTTATTAGCGGGAAAATATGAATAATTTAAGATATTTGTTGTGTTAGTCATAAAATTTGTTGACCTCATTTATTCCGATGTTTTGTAGTTGATTGCATCCATAAATAATGGAGGGGATCTAAGTTTAAAATTAATAAAGACCTACACAAATAACAAGCGATTTTTCGTTTTTTTTTTAGTTTATGATTTTGTTGTTAATTTGGTTGGGTATTTTTAACGTCGTGTGGTAAAATGTATTTTAGCAGTTAGGAACACACAAAAAATCAAGGCTCCTGTTTGTTAACATAGATATATATATTTATTGTTCAACAGTTTTTGACAAACGGTTCAATCAGAGCTAACCAAAATGTGCATGGAGTGCAATTTAAGCAGCAAAATACCGTATAGTATAGATAAGAAACTAGATCAAACACAAGCAAGTATAATTGTTTTTGTGTCACTGTTACAATGAAACTATTTAAACTATATGTCACCTGCTGACGAACAACCTTATGGCCAAGGGAATCGGGAGATGCATGTTGATGAAGACTACCAATTTTATGGTCGATAGGAGTCAACGAAGTTACAGTGGTCATCTGCAAGGGAGTTAAAACGTTTGGTACGTACTGGTACAAAGTACACACTGGTAAAATTATCTAATATTTATTACATGTATTTAAACAATCAAACACTTCACACAGATAATGACGTATACGTATTTGCAATTCCAGAGACAGGTTGAAGCCAAATGGGAACAATAGCTTCAACACCCAGAAGCATTTTTCAAGCATGTAATGGAACGAAAATATGGTCGCCATTTTTGTCTCATTGACAATATATTTTGCGTCTTATGGCTTGTCCTGTGTCTTGTGTGATATGAATATGGCAGTTTTGAATATGCTTATAACCGTGCTCACTTGTTGTTATTGACAATTATGACTTGGTTCTCATTTTGCAGACTAGATGTTTAGTTAAATGTGTCTAAGAATTTACATGGCGGGTGTCGTGGATAAGCAGAAGACGCTTACTATTCCGGAACACTTGGTCTTATTCGCTTTTACTTTTACAAGCGTCGCCATGTAAATCGTTCACTTTGTTCATTTTTTGTCCCTGATTTTGAGCTCGGAGTATAGTTCACACTTCAGTATGCTCTATTTTATTTTCAACAAGATGCCTAAATGATTTACGGTCAACTGAGAAACGTTGTAGACACTTTCTGGGTAGTTCATTACATTGAGATGTGTTGAGGAGTCAATTTGAATGCAAAATGAATGCAATACGTGTCATGTCACTAAATGATAAAAACTTATGAAAATATAATATTTTGCTATAGCGGATGTTGGTCATTACGTAGGAATTATTTCCTCCTGAAAATGGACAAACTAAACCCAACTTCACGATTTCAGCTATAAAAAAACGGATGGATAAGGGGTGCTGAATCGTCCTCCAGGTACTACAGCCGATTCAAGTACAAGAAGATAATCAGGGGCATTGTTAAAATTTTAAATTTCGGAACCCAAGGCCATTTGTTATCCTAGTATATAGATGAAGAGGGTGTAAAATTACTTTTAATTTATATTTTGTCCATCATTATGTGATTCCTACTTGGTGAGGTTCATGTTTATTAGTAATATGAATTATTTGAATAGTCTTTAAATCTTGTATCCTAAGGTAACATGACAGGTATAGTATTTCACTTTGTTTACACGTTGATTTCATAATGACATCTTAATGGAATTGAGGTGCCAGGATAACATTACTCTGGTGACCGCTTAGTCTACTGTTATAATGATAAACCATTAGCGTTACATGATAATTAAAGACGGTATCACACTTCAATTTAATAATTGAAAAGAACAAATTAAATTTTAAAAAAAGCATTTGTGCCCTAGTATATTTATGTAAATTAGAAAAAAACTAAAGACACAATAAGCAATATCAAAACAAAAGCACAAGTGTGAAATCGTCACAATGAAAATGGCAACACAGCAAAAAAGTATGACATCACAGACTTGGATCAAGATCCCTCAAAAACACCGGAAGTGAATTGAGAGTTTCGGAAGCGTCTAACTCCCCACAAGTACACACTGTGATGTCTTTATGCTTAGTCAAGGATATTGGTACTCTATGTCACCAACATCAACATGAACAATTATTGCAAAAAAAATATATATATATTAATGTCTTTAAAATGTTCTACATTGTACAATTAGCACGCACCGCCGGCAACATGTGAAATCTAAGCATTCAAGTTTCTAGCAGATTGCACCTTAACGTGAGCACATGTACCTCTGATGTATTTGGTTTACTGTAAACAAACATTTTGTGTGTATTTAATGAAGATTTTACGTAAAGATACCATGTAGGCGTACTGTTGACTATAGCCTTGTAATGGAATAAGTACCAACCGGTTTATTTGAGTTTCACAGGGGCTGCCTTATAGTTAACCTTTTTGTATATTTTTTTCAAAGGAATATAAGCCTAACACACAGAGTTGCTGCATCTTTTTAATTTAGTATCAGATACATATGCCGGAAAAATAATTACACTGCATCATACAGCTGTTCGTCCTCCAGGACTCGTCGGTGACACTAGGAGCAAACAAATGGAAATCGATTTTTTTAACTGTTGTAGAAGCAGAATCAAATTATCATTTAGGTGAAGCAGTAGTTTTAAGGAACATGTATTTACATGTACATTTTAATTATTTTTATGGATTAACTTGAATTATATTTTTTATGTTATGGAGGTATAAAACAAAAAATGAGTGCACTTTAAATAAACCGCTTCGCGGTTTATGATGAGAGTACACTCCGAGTTTTTGTGTTATAATCCGAAAACATAGAAAATAAATAAGTAAATCTTTATAATCTAATCTATAGCCTGCGAAAATTCAATTTAATGATGGACTCTTTTTTCCCTCAAATTATTACGCTGTCGCATCAGCCAATTAAAAACGACGTTATAAGCGGCGACGTCATTTTTAACATTATGGGCTGATAACACAACTTTTTAAGCCAGTAAAAATGCTTGTTTAAACAAGGTTAAATTTATGAGTTTGTAAAGAATACAATGCGCATACAGCGTTATATCGTCCTCCCGAAATAGTTGGTAGTGAAGCGGACGTACACCCACTCAAACTTGTCAAACTGGTAACGCACACAATATACATGTGAAAAAAATCTAGGTCATACACATGAGTGAAGCTAACCGAGCCTTGTACAGATATATCCGGACCGGAGTTTCTACACAATGTAAGTTAATAACCTATCCTAAACCTGATATTGTTACGCAGATTTTGAAAATATCTAACCATAAACATACATAATATACATTGCATTATCAATTGTTTGTTTCGGTATTTATACCGGAACCCATGTACGGTCTCAGCACAAGGAAAGGCGTAAGGGTGTACATATGCATGTGTGTAGTCGCGTAGACATGTTACTTCAAATTGCTCATCGACTGATACTGTATATAAGATTCCCTTATCCCTATTCTTTTATCCCTGGCTCCCACCCCAACCCCCGTCATAGAGATCCTGACATGGCCCTACCCCGGATCCGTCTGTGGCCAAGACACCCCACAGACTTCCTGGCGATCATGTTCGGACCTGTGTCATCGGTGTTCACCGCTGAGATCTGCTTATATTAGGATTGCACTCGCCATCAAAGGGGTTTGCTTTTTAGCTATAGCAATCAGTTTCCTTGCAGCTTTAAGGTACTTTCCTTTCACCAAGGCGATCGGGATTGGATCCCCCAAACACACGTGGAAATGTATGAGGTCACATGCTCGACAACATGGGCTTTCTGCTGTACCCCTCTCCCCGCCCCACTTAAAGTCCAATTAAAAGCATACGCTACATATCTCTTGAATCTCTGCCAACGATATAAACAACAAACTCCTTCAATTTATTAGGTATGCAAGGTATTGATGTTGTTAATATAAAGTATTTTTCTGAATTATAGATCCTGCTCAGCATGGTTGCATCTTGTTTGATATTCCTTGCCGTATGTGTTGCTGGCGTAGCCTACGTCCTATACACAGCTTTCCCGGAGGATGCCGTAGAACCCCACAAACAGCTGGCTGCATCTCTTACGCTTACTGCAATTTTCAAACTGGTGAGTGAAATAATAATTGCCTTTTTCTTTTTCATTCTATCATATTAAATAAACATCTGCATGAAAATCCTAAAGAATATGTAACTAGTAGGAAAGTGATTATTCTGGGATATTTATGGTTATTGAATTATCAATGACCTAACAGGGTAACATGACGTCATGTTTGTTATTCGATGACAATAGATAGAGAAATCCATTGTCATCGATTTAACTGGCAATGGTTATCTATTGGTAAAGGTATTGCTGTCGAAATGAATGGAGTGTCGCACTGGGGGCACGAGTGTTTAGAGATAAATGTCTTTTGGCTGGGGATTTCATTTGTCAAACATAATTTGACCTACTGAGCTTCTAATGACCATGGCAAGAATAAACGTTTTGATTGTGAGGTAATTGTTTGGAATGTATTATGTTTTTAATGTCAATTACAATAATAAATAGTATAGTATATGTAGTGAAATGGTAAGACCCTTTGTGACAAGGTGACAAGGGAATACTCTACTAAAGACAATAGAATGAGTAACAATCATTTGTCAACAATCATGAGTAACAATGGTTTTGTTTTATATTAATTATATTTGTGATATATTTATCTATAATTTCGATTGCCCCGTTCAGTCGGGATGCCAATGTTATATTCCTTAAGATGACGTAGTACACACATATGCTGCTCCTTTTAAATCAAATTAATCGAACGTTTTGATATGTATCCGTCTAATTTGTAAACAGAATCGTGATTCACACACGTATTCACACCGCTAAGACTGTACATAGTGGTGTGTTTGCTCATGCGGTAAAACACGGTACGCAATGTGTGCCCGCTCATGCGGTAAAACAATATATGATATGCATGTTGTATCATTGGATGTTATGAGCAACATTAAATGCGTTTTTTAAAGAAGAACAAAAAAAATTCGAGAAACGATATGAACATGTATGCATTGAAGTATATTTCTATATACTCATTATAACCAAATGTACAGTAGGTCACGTATTTTTTGTTTCAACACAGCGGGATCTTTGTGTGTGAATATATGATCCAAACATGAAGAATACACAGTTCCGATTTCAATACTTCATGACCTCACCGAGAGGTCAATATATCGTTCTGCCAGGTCCGTGGAATGTTGTTTGATTCCTCAGTGTAGTTTAGCCACAACAAACTCAAAACATTAGTCAAAAGTAATCTAATGCTGGTATCTCCGGTATTTTATTTTTCAAATATAACAAATAACTACAATCAAAATGTATAATTATACGTGAGTACAATGTTACACTTATTCTTTATTTCAGTTCCTGTCGATTAAATTGTTGAAATTTATTTCTGTTTTTTTTTTATTATTATCATTATTGTAATGGAAAATGAGTAAAAATTATAACATGTTATGTAATGTTATGTCATTCTTCGCATGAATTTTAGTTCTTGTCGATTAAATTGTTGAAATTTATTTCTGTTTTTTTTTATTATTATCATTATTGTAATGAAAAATCAGTAAAATTCATAATATGCTGTATATTGTATTGTATAATATTTTATCATCACGTTCAGCAGTGGTAATCCCCCATAGTAATTATATTGCCTGAGGTGTCTCAGAACTATACTTTCTGATGCAAATGTTAAATTTTCCAATACCATTTAAAGTTAATACAATGGAACAGTGGAACCGAGGTGTTCCTGCATCGTAAGTTGCTAGGCATCAAAATGCTGTTAACGGAAATCCGAATTTAATATGATAATAAAGCACATCCGGACGAGCGTTTTTAACAATATTTGACTGTTCTCATTTCAGTGTGATTTCCAAGAGTATATTGGGTATAAAACATTTGCCAAATGTGTCAGGGATCCGTTCAACCTTACCCCTGTGTCAAACAATGGAGTGTCGGATGACAAAGTACAGGTAAATATATTAAAGGTAGATGTAAACATTTCATGTTCGTGATAATATTTAATATACAAAAGAAAACAAATCGAACTCTAATCAGGAAAATCAGAGAATTAAGTCTTTTTGTGTGCGATCATGAATAGCTGAGAACATGTGCATGCGTGCGTGCGTGCGTGTGTAACAGAGACATACAAAGGTCAAACCAGTATTCGACACCCTTTAAACTCCAAAAAAATTCTGTGATGCAAGTCCTAATACAAATAAATTAGAGAATACCGAAGCGTTAACAAAATCGTAATCCAAACTCAAAATTGATTAAATCAGGGGCAAAATATGAACAAAGGAAAGGATACATGGAGACCCTTGTAAAAGTATAGAATAAGAACAGGTGTTCCGTAGTGAACAAAGTTAGATGAAGCGGAGTATCAAACATTCCTCTGACAAATACAGGATAATGTTGTAACCATAACAACTTGATACCTAAAATGTACGTCACCGATAATTACACAAACGTCAAGGTCAAAACTTATATCACGACTTCACGAAGGGAATGACGAGAACAACAGGTCGTTTACAACCTATTCCACTGCCATATTTTGTTGGATTTGAAAAACAACACCTTTGTAAAATGATATATATGCAGGTACTTCCAACCGGACATAATCATTGTTATAGAGACATTGTTCAGTCACAGCTATCGTCCTACAACTAATTTGCTCTACCTTTATACCAAATTGTATAATAATGATATAGCATATTGATATATTAATTTTTTCAACTTTATTAGTAGTTTCCCCGCAACACGCATCGTACTAAAGATTTCAAACTTTTCGTCATATTGATATTATCAATAACGAATCTATACCCAAATCTAAATCATAAAGACAACGTTATATTAGATAATAAAAACGTACCAATAAACAAATCGTACTCTTTGAATGGTTCAATTTGAGGTTTTAGATAAAGATAGGGATAATGTAATATAAACATTTGTTTAAAACATGATCTTCTATCCAGGTCAGCGAAGAGTTGTTTGACGGTGTTAAAGTGAGGCTATATGTACCACGTGATCAAAATGGAAAACGCCCTCTACCGGGGATAATTTATATCCATGGAGGAGGCTGGATAGTGGGATCACCAGGTAAGAATGGAAGACAACTTTCAAATTTGATTTTATTCAAACACTGATCTATTTCAGTTAACATAAATAAATAATATGATTTTATCGATGATAAAGTCACCAATCATTCTTAAGTACTCAAGTTTTAAAGTACAGTATTATGTTATGTCAAATATATTGCATTGCACTTAATAAAGATAAATATAATTTGTGTGTTATATAAGTTATGCCCATACGTGTATTATTTCTTTTACTCGAGGAAATTTGTATTTTAAAATACTTAGAGGCATAATTAAAAGCATTCATTTCAGTTTTAGTCACACATGATTTACCATTGCTAGGTGCCAAAAGGTGGAAATCGAAATGTTCTAAACTACTGAATAAGCAGAATAGTTACAGTTTGTAAAGGTGCGTAAATCGCCCTGCATTAGAAATGAGATTAATACTATGTTGTTTATCTGAATTTTGTATTTCAATTATATTACAGACCAGTATGATGGACTTACCAGGAAGCTAGCCGCGTCCTTGTCAGCAGTTGTTGCCTCTGTCGAGTAACTTCCTCGTATTAATATTTTAATCACAAATAATTGTTCCTTATCAATTAAGATCAATGATTTAATTATATTCCGTTTTAGTGACCTACAGGGTGGTTTGTGAAGTTCTGCTAAAATTTGAATTTGACTGCCCTTGCTTTTTTCTCTCTCTCTCTCTTTAAATTGTATATTTGTTGTTTTTTTACATTAACTGTCCTCAAATTTTATTTTAATTCTAGCTACAGATTGGCACCGGAATACCCCTTTCCTGTACCATTGGAAGACTGCTTAAAAGCCACAAAATATTTCATGACAAACACCAAGAAATTCGGAGTGGATGCCAGTCGGATCGCTGTGGCAGGTAATTGTCAATACAATGCTACAGAAATACAGCTAGCAAGTTACTGGTGCTAATTATTCAGTTTATTACAGCATAGGAAACACTGTAATTATTCAATGAAATAGAAAATCTCCATCACAAAGTTGATTGATCATTTATTCAAAATAGATGGTAATAAAACATATTACATGTATGTCTTCTGTCATAGATGCGTTTAACAAAATAATAAATAATTAAAATTTTTGCGCTGTTCCCCAAAAATGTTCGTTTACATGCAAGCTTATTATATACATATAGTTTGAACGGTGATGCATCTCGTTTTACTAAAAAAAAAATTAGAATGACTCCGCTCTACAAACAAGCAATCTGTCAAAGTTCACTCCACTAGTGAATAGCCTAATAAAATATCAGTACAGTGAAATTTATGTCTAAAGAAAGTGTCAGTTGTCACCCTCAACACGAACAATTATTGCAAAAATGTATATATATATATACATGTATTTAAAACGTTCTACATTTTACAAGTAGCACGCACCGCAGGCAACATGTGAAATATGAGCATTCAAGTTTCTAGTAGATTGCAATGAGTTCCATACATACATATAAAAGTGACAATTTGTCACCATCAGTATTAATTTATTGATGAAACTTAGTTCGTATTCATAATACTTCACTTTATCAAGTTTGCAACTACCAATTAATATTCTTTATATTATTCAGATAATAAAACAATAATTTTCACATTACCGGATGACATGACAAGTTGTCCAACATCGTGAAACATATCAACATACATGAGCAGAATCTGTACACGTCATAGTTTTGTCTGTGATACATGCTTCACAATATCACCTGTGTGTATACCATCTTCTTTCATGAAATATTTTTTTTAAAAAGCGCCTGAAAAAATACTTGCTCGTACAGCACACTTCGATAAATGTTTTTTTCTGTGACTGGTGTTTTAAAATATTGCTTGTGTGAATACCACAGAATTTTCTATTTATTTGGTAATAGGCGATAGTGCAGGAGGAAACCTGGCGATGGCTGTTGGAACTAAGCTAACTAAGGAAAGACAACCCCCTCGACTCCTTGGGCTGATATACCCAGCTCTACAGATGGTGGACTTCAACACTCCGTCATACGTTTCCTATCAGTCGCTGCCATTTATACTACAGAAACATAGAATGGTCAGTGCGTACCTCTTGTATGCATTTGGCAGTGATAATGGTCTAGATAAGTACTTGAAAAACCAGCATGTATCAGAAGTCATGAAACGTGCTACTAAAACTAAAGTAAGTGTGGATTTGCTACCAGAAAAATATCGAAAGGATCCTATTGAAAACAATGCAGTTATGGATATAAATTTGGCACTTAAAACCGAGAAAACAATTACCGATATATATCTCTGTCCTCTCCTTCTTCATGACAGTGCCCTGAAAGCATTACCAAAAGCTTACTTGATGACTTGTGAATATGATCCTTTGCGTGATGATGGTCTTATGCTAGCCAGACGATGGAAAGATATAAACTTCCCTGTGACACATAAACACTGGGACGGAGTACAGCACGGCTTTTTCCATGAGGGCAATTCAAAACGTTCATGGGAAGCTGTGGACGACTTCATTAGGTACCTCAGAGCGGAACTGTAATATATTTCATAGTTGTTATTAATTACGCTTTGATTCCATGTCTTACAGGGCTTTCTGCTTGCAAAGGTTTACAAATGAGGTATGGTAAGAATGTTGATCTGGGCAAACGACGTCAATACTCAAAACAATCGCGTCAGTTCTTAATGTATATTGTTTTTTGTTGTTTTTTTTTTTTTTGTTGGGGGGGGGGGGGGTGTTTTGCTTCAGATATTGTCCGTCGTGTAATGTAATGGTCATATCATTGCAAATTATGTTTTTCTGTCTGCTATTACATAATTTTGAAATTATGCAAATCTGCCTATCTTTTGCTTTGTTTTGCTTTGTTTTGTTTGTTTGTTTGTTTGTTTTTTTTTGCTTTTTGTTGTTTTCATCATGGTGAAAACAATGTGGGATTGAACATTGAACATAATTAAGTTTAAGCATAATACCGGATTTCATGAACAGCCTTTGTTGGGATATATAAAGAAGACGTATCACACACACACACGCATGCTGCACCTTTTAAATAGTAACAGATACAGTATGTCGAAAAAGTGAATTAAAATGAATCATATAGGTGGTTTGTCTTTCAAGGACTCGTCAGTGATGCTAGAGGTTGTAAACGGAGAAGCTGACGTTTTCACATTGTAGTGATTTTAGAACTTAATAAGATTTTAAAATATTGATTTGTGTTAGTAATATAAATTGTTGAACGGATTGAATCTAAATTTCTGTCATTGATCGCTTTTATATGTTGCAATAAATGAATAAAAACCTACACAAATAACAAGCGATTTCCCTTCTGTTTTTAGTTTATAATTCTGATGTTGATTTTTGATATGTTTAAACGTCGTGTGTCAAAATGTATTTTAGCAGTTCGAAACACAAAATGAATAAAAGTTCTTGTTTTTATATACATATATCTATTGTTACGATAAAACTACATACACTACATGTCATCAATTGACGAACAGCCATATGGGACAGGGAATAGAATATGACGTTTTGTTAATTTTTCTTTTAATGTAATTTTATGTTTATATTCTTTTTTGTCTCGATGAGGGCCACACACAGACTTTCTTATTTCTATGAATAGAAGGTTTACGTAACACACACATATGCTGCACCTTTTGATTAAGTAAAAGATGCAGTATGCGAATGTTTAGTCCCTCTAGGCCAAAAAGAGGTAATCAAAATGGTCCAAATTAATGTAGAAGTACAAAGGTCAGGTGCGTAAAACCCCTTTATCTTACATGTAACTTATTCTTTGTAAATATTTGATTTTTAAAAGATGAGAATCAAATTTTTTTAAACTAATGTAGAAGTAGAGGGGTCAGGTGCCTAAAACCCTTTATCTTAACTTTTTCCTTTTTAAATATTTGATCTTTATTCCTAGTAGTAGATATTTCTCTATATCTTTATTTGTAAATATGTTATGTGGTTCTTCCTGCTTGTTTTGAGAAAGATGGTGCATTGTATCAAATTGTTCCAGAAACGAGGCTTGGGCCCCAAAGAGAATATTAGCCAATGCTTAAACAAGATGCTCAAGGGAGTTACTGTAACGGTTAACTGAGTAATGTTGTAGATATTTTCTGGGTAAGTCTATTTCATTGAGATGTGATGAGGAAATCAACTTGTAAATAAAATAAAATACAATATGTGTCATGTCACTAGCGGATAAACAATATGCAAATATGATATTTCGCTAATGACGATGATCGTCATTACGTAAGAGTTATTTCCTCTTGAAAATGGACAAACTATTTCCTGATTTCAGCTATATTTACGTTATCCTCTCTCCGAGGTAGAACGGATAGATTTGGGGTACTGACTCTTCCTCCCGACTCATAGGTACTACAGTCAATTTACATGGATGAAAAGACAATCAGGTGCTTTGTTAAAACTTTTAAATTTTAGAACCCCCAGGCTATTTGACGCCCCCCCCCCCCTCCCCCATGGGATGGGAGAAAAAATTCCTACAATTTATTTTTTGTCCATTATCAGAATTATGTATATTTTCTTCTAGGTCAACATCATGCTTAATAGTAATATTAATTATTTGAAAAGTCTTTAAAATCTGTATCCTTTGGTAACATGACAGGTAAGTATTTCACTTTGTTTACATGTTGATTTGCTAATGACATCTCAATGGAATCGAGTTGCCAGGATAACATTACTCTGGTGACCGCTTAGTCTACTGTTATAATGATAAATCATTAGCGTAACATGATAAATAAAGAAGGTATCACACTTCAATTCAAACATTGAGAAGAACGTTTTTTTTAAAAAGGCAGTTGTGCCCTTGTATTTATATTAATTGAAAAAAGATATAGGTAAAATAAACTTTAATATCAAAACAGAAGCAAATGTCGGAAAGCAAAGTCGTCACAATGAAAAGGACAACACAGCAAAATATATGACATCACGAAAATAAAGGGATAAAGAAATTCCCCCAGAAACACCGGAAGTGAGTTAAGAGTACCAAAAGTGTCTGAATCCTCCGCATGTACTCGATGTGATGTCTTTCTTATCCAGCTTAGTTGAGGAACTCGGTACTAAATGCCTATAATGTCTTTATCACCTACGCTGTCCCGACTATTGGTGATATGTTTGGTTTTCTGTAAGCACAGTTGTAAAAAAGATACTTTTTGCGAGTTTTTAAATATTGAGTATTTTATCAGTTAATTAACACATAGGCGTACTGTTGGTCTTAGCCTTGTAAATGCAATTGGTACTAATGTGTTATAATTCATGAGCCGTCTTAAGATAATCTTTTTGGTCTACTTTTTCATACGAATATCAATTTAACACACACACGTGCTGTCCTTTCCATTTTAGTAATAGACACATAAGGCAAAATGGTAAAAAACACTGCAAGATACATCTGTTTCGTCCTGCTAGGACTCGTCAGTGATGCTAGTGGCCAAAAGGTGGAAATCGATTTTTTTAAACTTCTGTAGAAGCAAAAGGTTCAGGTCCGTAATACCCCTTTAATAACATTATTGCGAAGAAGTAATTTTAATGTATTTACATGATTGTACACTTTAGTTATAAGCTTACTATGAATCCGCTGCGTATATAGCATTGTTTTTCCCTCCGCTATATTCCGTAGTGATAGCGGACGTATACAAACTCAATGTACATGTGTATAAAATCTAGGTCATACACACATGAGTGACGCCAAGCGAGCCTTGTACAGAAAAATACGGACCGGCGTCTCTGCACAATGTAAGTTAATACCCTATCCTAAACCTGTTATTGCTAAGTTTTTTTAATATTCTGCATGTTTATGGTTAGGTATATACATTGCATTATCAATTGTTGGTTTCGGTACAATACCGGATACCATGTACGGTCGCATAGCAAGGACATGCACATAAGGTGTATATGTGCATATCTGTGTTCGAGTAAACATGTGCTTACTTACTTTAAATCGCCAATCGACTGATAATGTACATACAATCTCCTTATCCCTACATTTGTATCCCTGGGTCCCAACCCAACCCCCTCATCGAGATCCGGACACGGACCTACTCTGGACCCTTTTGTGGCCAGGACGGCCCACAGGCCACCTGTAGATAAATTTTATACCTGTGTCACCGGTGTTCACCGTTGATATCATATCTGCTTATGTTAAGGATGCACTCGTCGTCGAAGTGGGTGGGATATTTTACCTTTAGAAAACATTTTGTTGTTTTTTTTGCTTTTGCTTTTTGCAGATTTTGCGCACTTGCCATCAAGGCGAATATGGTTCGATTCCCCAACAGCATGGGGAAAGACATTTGGTCACTTGTTCAACCACGTGCTGTGCCACTCCCCCCCCCCCCCCCCCCCCCCCACACACACACACAATTAGTGCAATTAAAATACACTCTACCTCTCTCTTCAATCTCTGTAAGTGTGTCCCCTCATCAACGACACATCAAAAGAACTATTGATATTGTTTGATGGTGTTTATTTAATATCTTTCTCAATTTTAGATCATGGCTGCATCTTGTTTTATATTCCTTGCCGTATGTGTTGCTGGCTTAGCCTACGTCCTATACACAGCTTTGCCAGAGGACGCCGTAGAACCCCAAAAACAGCTAGCCGCATCTCTTCAGCTAACTGTAATTCACAAACTGGTGAGTGTAATTAATCACCTTTTACTTTTTTATTTTATATAAAAAAAATGATATTGGAAATTTACCCAATTAATATCACTTTAAAAAAACATTGTACGAAAATCATAAAGAATATTAAACGAGTGGGAAAGTGATTGTTCCGGGTCGCTTATGGTCACTGCATAATCAATGAAGTATCATGACGTCACGTTTGCTGTTCGAGGACAACAGATAGAGAAATCCATTGACATCGTTTAAACTGGCTATTGTTATCTATTTGTAAAGGTACAATGTATTACTATCGAATTGAATGGAGTGTCGAACTTGAGGCACGTGTGAACACGAAGGTTAGAGATAAATGTCTCTTGACTGGGAATTTCATGTGTCAAACATAGTTTGACCTACTGAGGTTCTAATGACCATGACATAATTTGTGTTTGGACAGGTATTTTTAGTAACAATAATAGGTAGTATAGTGTAAGCAGGTGAAATGGTGGTAGACCATTTGTGACAAGAGACAATCTTTATTAAAGATAATACAATGAGTATCATTTTTTTTGTATTAACACATTGTGATCTGTTTATGCTGTGTCAATGTTATTATAAATATATATATATATCCCCGTTCAGTTGTGATACTATTGTAACCGATCTAAATCCATCGTACGTATCAATTTATATATATCCAATTTGTAAACAGAAACGTAATGTATATGTGTATTCACACCGCCAAGAATGTACACAGTGGTGTGCCTGCTCATGCGGCGAAACACGGTTACAATGTGTGCTTCCTCATGTGGTAAAAACAGCGGTTAAAAAGACGTTATGAACACCCTTTAATGCGTCTAATAAAGAAGAATAAGAAATTTAGAAACGATTGTATATTTATGCATTTGATTGTATTTCTCCGACATTATAGCAAGTGTACAATTATATATCAATTAGTTACTGTTACTACACAGCGGAATTTCTGCGTGCGTGCGTGCGTGCGTGTTATCTACAATATCCAAACATGTGCAATGTATGGTCAATTAAACCTGCTACATAATTATATACAGTGTAGTGCAATTTATATTCGGACACGTACCTCCTTACTATAAATTCACTTATATGTATATAATTATTTGCTCATTCTTTCGATGAAATGTGTATAAATTTCCTTAATCTATTTAAAGAAATGTATCACGTATTTTAGCAATGACATTGTTAAATAATAATAAGGAACAAATCAACGCCATGATTTTGTTACTGTGCATCTATTCGTCTGTTTCGGGAAATCTAAGCGCTTGAAAAGTATTAAAAACCTATCAAGAATTCAAAGGGAAATTGAAGTGCATGCTTTAATTAGTTTATTATTATTATTACACTGTATATTACTCTAAATTGAAGTCTTAAATTTACTCATATATGTTTCATAAAGTCAACATCTTCGCAAACGATACGATACCCTTGTGTTTCAAATTTGTGAGATATGTTAAAAGGTTAAATTTGTACAATAACTGAGGTTTGTGAAGTGTGAAATTTCGCAATAATCAGTTATATACGTGGGGATCGCGTTTTTAACGACGACCTCATATAATGGGCTTCATACATGTTACATTTACATTCTGTGTTGTCTTCGCCTATATATTATTTGTCAACCCAGTTGTAGTATATCACACGGTATATATGTACTACATTTGTAGAATATCACACTGTATACATGTACTACAATTGTAGTATGTCATACTGTATACACGTAGTACAATTGTAGTATATTACACTGTATACATGTACTACAATTGTAGTATATCATACTGTATACACGTACTACAAATGTAGTATATCATACCGTATACATGTACTACAATTGTAGTATATCATACCGTATACATGTACTACAATTGTAGTATATCACACTGTATACATGTACTACAATTGTAGTATATCACACTGTATACATGTACTACAATTGTAGTATATCACACTGTATACATGTACTACAGTTGTAGTATATCACACTGTAAACATGTACTACAATTGTAGTATATCACACTGTATACATGTACTACAATTGTAGTATATCACACTGTATACATGTACTACAGTTGTAGTATATCACACTGTAAACATGTACTACAATTGTAGTATATCACACTGTAAACATGTACTACAATTGTAGTATATCACACTGTAAATATGTACTACAGTTGTAGTATATCACACTGTAAACATGTACTACAGTTGTAGTATATCACACTGTAAACATGTACTACAATTGTAGTATATCACACTGTAAACATGTACTACAGTTGTAGTATATCACACTGTATACATGTACTACAATTGTAGTATATCACACTGTAAACATGTACTACAGTTGTAGTATATCACACTGTATACATGTACTACAATTGTAGTATATCACACTGTATACATGTACTACAGTTGTAGTATATCACAATGTATACATGTACTACAATTGTAGTATATCACACTGTAAACATGTACTACAGTTGTAGTATATCACACTGTAAACATGTACTACAGTTGTAGTATATCACACTGTATACATGTACTACAATTGTAGTATATCACACTGTAAACATGTACTACAATTGTAGTATATCACACTGTATACATGTACTACAATTGTAGTATATCACACTGTAAACATGTACTACAATTGTAGTATATTACACTGTATGCACGTACTACAATTTGCAATGGTGCATCACATGACGTTATTATGACGCCATGCCGGACTACGTAATATCAAAGCTTTGAACTCCACTTCAGATAATATGTAAAATGGCTTTGAATCAATCGCTTAGATTACACTGATTTACGTCAGGTTATTATGACGTCATTTCTGGCGCCATCTTTGACTACGTTACGTCGACGCTTTGCACTCCTCCCCAGAAAACGTTCATAATGGCTTTTAATCAATCGCTTAGATGACATTGATTTAAATCAAGCTTTCCCATAAATAAACACCTACGGAAAAGTGAGAACGTTTACCAACTAAATCCCAAAGAAATAGACACAGACATATTTAAAAATCATCTTTAATGTAAAATAAGCATGGAACTGTTCCCAAATTTAGTATACAGTCGATTTGAATACAGTTTTGGTGAATATTTATGGCGTAACTGGCGACATTCTTTTTATCTGTCACCCAAAGTGTATTCCTATCGACTGTACACTACATCTCGGAACAGTTCGATGCTTATTACTGTACAGTACGTATAGCATAGGGAGGGAACTGTGTTCGCTCCGAATAAATTCAAATATAGGAATGCCTATTCTGATATGTTCCTCCCAACCAAAACAGATATTTAATTCACGGTGACGAGTGTCTTAAATTTAAATACCCCGCTCAAATAGGTTATGCCTTTGCAAATCAATTATAATACCAATTTAAAGTGATTGCGATGGGTTTCTTTATTTATTACTTTCGATCATACATATTGCAACAAACATAATGACATAGCTTACTCTAATATGCTGTAAACCAACTCATTCTCGCGTTCGTTTAAAATTTGCGAAAATTAATTGCCGCCATAATTGAGACGTGCATGTATGCTAACTGTAGGAATACTGTATTATACTGTTTTATTGCGAAATAAAGTCGTCGCGAAAGTAAGTTGATTTACATTATATTACCGGGAAAGCAACATCCCCATACTAATTCAAAGGCGAACAATGTCCCAGAACTTTCCCCACTTCTGATGCATATATTAAAATGATCCTATACTATTTAACCAAAGTTGATACACTAGAAGGGTGGCACCGAGGTGTTCCTGCACCGTAAGTGGCTAGGCATCAAAATTGTGTTAACAGAAATCAAAACTTGATATTATCATAAAGCATAGTTTTTAACCATATTTGTTTTTTTTTAATTTCAGTGTGATTTCCAAGAGTATGTTGGGTATAAAACATTTGCCGAATGTGCCAGGGATCCGTTCAACGTTAACTCCAACTCGAACACTGTTGTGTCGGATGACAAAGTGCAGGTAAATACTATAATAAAGATAGATGAAAATAATCAATGCTCATGATAAAATTAAATATGAAGGGGAAATAATGATGAACTCTAGTCTGAAATAATATATATTAAAGTCTTTTTGTGTGTGATCATAAATAGCTGATTACTATTTGTGTGTGCGCGCGAAATTTGTGTGCATGATAAAGACAATGGCCAAACCAGTATCTGATCCAGGGAACCTCTAAACAGATGCTTGTTATCCAATGGTAAAATGAAAATAATTTTTTATCACTAGTTTCTATGAATCTTCCATACAATGTTAGATGGACCGGAGCAGCAATCACTCATCTGACAAATACATGGAAATGTTTTACCATAACAGAGGGACGCCTACGTCACGCACATATCGTATGTCAAGGTCTAAACTTATATCATGAATATTATGAGTCTAGAATCCATATGCCAATTTTGTGTAAGTCCAAATCAGAAAAAAAAACCAGTCACTCGAATACCAAATTTCTCCTCGGGATACCAACCCTCGTATCCCCGGTATTCCGTCCGGGATACCAATCTTTCGCGTACATGTACCTGAATCAGTTCTTTTATAAGTTAGGCCCTGCTTATTATATTTGTTTCTGTCGTGACTTGGTTTATTAGGTAAGATGTCTGTGTGAGACCAACCAAATTCCTTGGTGACCATTTATATATTTTTTTTCCATTTTTCATCGTACTAACTTTTACTTTACAGCATCGTTAGCCAGAATGTAGCATAAGGATAGTTGAAAGTTATTTGAAAGTGAAAGTAGAATCCTAGAGCTGATCATAACGAAGGAAAAGTAAAATATCTTCTTGATTTTGCCAATACAGACGGGATACCAGATATTCAGGCGGGATACCAGATCACTGTATCATGGTATTCCGTCTGGAATACCATACTTTTCAGCTTAATTTCTACCCATGTATGTACTTCACTTACTGTAACTTCCAACCAGACATACTCGTTGTTATAGAGACATTGTTCAACATGTTCAGTCACAGCTATCGTCCTACAAATACTTTGCTCTACCTTTATGACTTTTTCATTAAGTATTACTCATTCACACAATTAAACATTTAATTTCTCAGCATTAAGCCAAAATAATCAATCCTTCGAGTATGCAACGTAACAACTATGACCTCATCATAATGATGACGTCAACAATAGGTATATGACATTCATTGCCTTAAGAATGAGTCGGTAGTTTTATATAGACGTAATTCCATGCAATGATAAATATGAAATAATATAGCACATTGATATAATAATACTTTCCAATATATTCATATTTCCCCACGCCACATGCATCATACTAAAGGTTTCGAAGTTTTCATAATACCAATGTTATCAATAAAGAACTAAACCCAAATCTGAAACAAGACGATGTCATTGTCTTACTGTATTAGCTTATCATAAAGTACAAATCGTACCTGTCTGAGGTTCAATTTGATGGTTTTGAGATAATGATAGGGATACGTTAATATAAACATCTTTTATCCAGGTCACTGAGGAGTTGTTTGATGGTGTTAAAGTGAGGCTGTATGTACCACGTGATCAGAAGGTAAAACGCCCTCTACCGGGGATTGTTTACATACATGGAGGTTGCTGGATCGGAGGATCACCAGGTGAGTGTGGAAACAACTTTCAAATTTAATTTTATTCAAACTCTTATCCATTTTTGGCTAACAATCATAATTAAAATGATAATCGTTGTTACAGAGGCATTGTTCAACATGTTCAATCACAGCTATCGTCCTACAAATACTTTGCTCTACCTTTATGATTGGTATTATGACGTCACCAATCATTCAACAGTATTCAAGTATTAAGTTAATATATTATGTTATTGAATACACATTGTATTGCACTCAATATATATAACAAAACATTTACCATATTACATGTAATTGAGTTTTTCACACACATTTTTTTTTCTTTTTTTCGAGAACTTATTGGTTTTAGTGTCCTTTAAGACATATTCAAAATTATTTATTTCAGTTTTAGTGTAACACGAATAACTATTGTCTTATAATCAATAGCACAATTATAGCCATTATAAAAATGAACTTTGCACAAACACATGTGCTGTACTTTTTAATAGAGTTATAGGTACAGTTTATGGAAAATAATCAATTGCACTGCAGCAGCTGTTTCGTCATTCTAGGGTTCGTCAGTGATGCTAGGGGCCAAAAGGTGGGAATCGAAATGTTCTAAACTGCTGTATAAGCAGAATGGTTACAGTCTTTGTAGGTGTGTAAAACCTCCTCCATTAGACATGAGAATTAGATAAATACTATGTTGTTAATCTGAATCTTATATTTCAATTATATTACAGACAACTATGATGGACTCACCAGGAAGCTTGCCACGTCCCTGTCAGCAGTCGTTGCCTCTGTCGAGTAAAGTCCTCGTTATCAATATTTTTATCACAAGTAATTGTTCGTAATCAATTAAGACAAATGATTGAATTATATTCCGTTTTAGTGATATCCAGGATGGTTTAATTTATGCTAAAACTTATGTCCTTGTTATTTTTCTCTCTTTTTTAATTTAATTTTTTTCCCATCGCTATCCTCAAATTTTATTTTAATTTTAGCTACCGATTGGCACCGGAATACCCCTTCCCTGTACCATTTGAAGACTGCTTAAAAGCCACAAAATATTTCATGGCAAACACCAAGAAATTCGGAGTGGATGCGAGTCGGATCGCTGTGACAGGTAATTGTCAATATAATGTTACAGAAATATAGCTAGCAAGTTACTGGGAACTAATTATTCAGTTAATTACATCATATTTAATTTCATCATATAAAAAAATTATTATTCAGTGAATGAAAAAACTTTTCATTACAAATTAAATCTTTAATAGATTCGTCTAACACATTAGTATATTATGTTATATGTATGTATTATTTCCCAAACAAATATACGTGCAAGCTTATATAGTAAATACACTGACGTATCTCGTTTTGACAATAATCCAGGTTTCAGAATAACTCCACTCACCAAGCATGCAACCTGCCAACGTTCATTCCACAAGTGATTAGCGTAATAAGATATCAAAGATGGTACAATTAATTTAATTTCTAAATAAAGTAGCAGTTGTCACCATCAATATCAACAATGAGAAAAGTCAAATAGCAATTTGTGTAACCGCACTGTAACAACATTTGCTATACCATTCAATAAATACTTCTTATATTATTTATATAACACGTAATTCTCACATTACAAGTTGTCCACCCTCGTTAGACACATCAACATACATTAGCAGAATTCGTGAATCCTGAAAACAATAAGTTGGTTCTATTTATAGTTTTGTCTGTGATACGTTCTATGAAAAGGGGTTTGCACCATATCATTTATGAAAAACAAATCTGTAATAAACCCCCTAAAACACATACTTTAATAAACTTAATCAATTCTGTGATATGTGATTCGAATAATTACTGATGTCAATACTACATAATTTCCTATTTATTTTGCTAAAGGTGATAGTGCAGGAGGAAACCTAGCAATGGCTGTTGGAACCAAGCTAACTAAGGAAAGACAACCCCCTCGACTCCTTGGGCTGATATACCCCGCTCTACAGATGGTGGACTTCAACACTCCGTCATACATTAAATATCAGTCGCTGCCATTTATACTACAGAAACACAGAATGGCCAGCGCGTACCTATTGTATGCATTTGGCAACGATAATGGCTTAGATAGGTACCTGGAAAACCAGCATGTGTCTGAAGCCATGAAACGTGCTACGAAAACTAAAGTAAGTGTGGATTTGCTACCTGAAAAATATCGAAAGGATCCTGTTAAGAACAATGCAGTTGTGGATACAAATTTGGCACTTAAAGTCGAGAAAGTTATGAACAATAAATATTTTTGCCCTCTCCTGCTTGATGACGATGAACTGCATGAACTACCTAAAACCTACTTGATGACTTGTGAATATGACGTTTTGCGAGATGACGGTTTTATGCTAGCAAGGCGATGGAAGGATATGTCCTTCCCTGTCACTCACGTACACTGGGACGGGGTACAGCACGGTTTCTTCAGTGGAGGGAATTCTAAACGAGCAGAGGAGGCTGTTAACGACTTTATAAAGTATCTCAAAGCAGAATTATAATGTTTTATTTTGATTCACTACTTTGTAATTTGCATGACTGATGTGGATTTTTGCAATAAAATACAATTTTGATTGGGGGAGGTGGTACAGATACTTCTCTAATCCCGAAAGCTAGAACTGTCATAAGTAGGATAACGAATACCCTCTGTTGTTATTGATAGTATATATATATATATCATTTAATGACCTGGACACTGTGGACAAAAAACTAAAACTGGAACTCGTGCTAGCTAGTTGGCGTTTCAGTTTACTTTATAAAAGTGTTACTCCTTTAGAAGGTTGAAATATTGAACAATATCGCCGATGCAGAGCCACAAGATATATTTGTTATTCAAGTGAGAAGACGTAACACACACATATGATGCATCTTTTAAATTTAGTAATAGATACAGTATGCCGAAAAAATGAATTTAACTGCACCATACAGCTGTTTCGTCTTCCTTGGACTCTTCAGTGATGCTAGGGGCCAAAAGGTGGGAATCCAAAATTTCTAAACAATTGTAGAACCAGAAGGGTCAGGTGCGTAAAACCCCTTTAATTTATGAATTTAAAAGTAAAATTTAACTAAATCTGTACTACGAAAATGTGTATATTATGTACCGTGCCACTACTCATTTGAGATTAACTATGGCTATGGAGAGTTTTCCGGGTAAATTATTGTTCATAATGAGTTGTACATTTGCATGAAAACTGCATGAGGATAGATGAACACGGATATCATTAAAAACGTAAACTTGGCGAGGTTACTGTAAACCAACTTATTTTCGCGGCGACTAAATTTCGCGTTTTCATATAAAACGACTATTTTGCGGCGATTTTACTTCGCGATAAATACGGTTTTAAATCCTATGTACAGTGCAGTATAGTACTCCTTCGTTGGCAAACATCTGATTGAAAATAATTATTGGCGATAACTTTTTTGCGAATATTAATTACTCGCAAAATACGCGAAAATTAATCGCACGCGAAAACAAGTTGGTTTACAGTATCCGAAAGAGTAAGCGACACTCGTTATGTAAACTAGGTCACAACATAGTAAATGTCATTTACTGAGGTATCTTTTTTCATTTAAAAAAGTAGACATACATGTACTTATGAGCATATTTCAAAACGTACTCCTTTATATCACATAAGGATACAGAATATCTTTTAATGACACCAAGAAGGTGATCACAAAGCGTGTTAGTAGTCTTCATCACGATGAAACAGCGTGGGAATACCAGGATGGACTAGCATGTACATTCTGTATGAATCAAGTATTATTTGCGGGCTCATATGAGCCTTCTACAGATATATTATATATTATCATTCGCATGTCGATATTTCGCCCGAATACAGCGAAACAGCTGTACATATGTTTGCGCTATCATTTTTGTAAAAAATACATCTAGCTGCATTGTACATGCAATTTACATGAAATCAACACTGAGTCGAGATATACCCAGTTCTCATACATACAATAAATTATGTGTATGTGTAACCTGTTTATTTAATGGGCACATATCGCCATTATCTGCTAAATGATCCTATTTAATGTGTGTGATACATTGTACTGGTATTTTAAGCAATTAATATTTACATATAGATTAAGACCATTCGGTTTAATCTGCTTGTTTTGTCATGTATGTCGATATCCATTTTGTCTTGATGTGAGCTGTAGAAGACCATCCCTTTTCTATGTATGGAAATGCGCTGACATTTCAGAAATTAATCGTCTACCGTTCATTTTGATTGACCAGCATTTTTATTTTTTTTTGTTTATTTAAGATATTGACTTGACATGCTAATGATATCGTGTAGCAAAAGAGTAAATAAATATATTTTAGTCACAGAAAGCTATACACATCATTGCTTTCCACTGAAACATCTAATCAGGCGTGACAATAAATGTTTTATAACATTTTCAGTACTTAGAATGATGGTCGCCTGTCATGTGAATAAAGACTGGAATCAACTGATTCCTGACACACTGATGATATATTGATTAGTTTAAATTTAGTTTATATTGATCCTGCATGTAAGTACTGATTAATTTCTTAGGATGCCATTATTTCACTTTACACAGTAATGGGGTAATTGTATCGTAAAAAACATTGGACAAGATCACTGGCTATGGAATTGTTGAGTTATATATATATATGTATATAAACTTTAAAAAAGAACAAAAGCAAGGCTCTTCTGCCTTCTCAGGCTTTTTCAGACCGCATGAAAAGCCTGAGAAGGCAGAAAGGCCTTGAAGTAACGTCTTTGTTTTTTGTTTACTTTTATATTCAACTTCACAAGGAAAGCTTATTAAGTTATGTGGGTTTTGTCCGGGACCCCGGTTTTCTCCCACAATATTATGGAGTTTTGCATAAACACAATTGTATTAAATATACATGGATATTTTGAAGGCATACGCCTACAGTTTGTCCTATTTTGCTTTGTAACCAGACATTTAAAATGCATCATTTTTCAGGGAAAAAACGCCAATCTCATGATACCAGATATTTTAGAGCACAGCTGACACTATCATATTGCCTATCTCCGACTGCGTGTCAGTCAAGCGTGACGACCCGACATCATTGTCGTACTTTTACGACTCGCACAACTAAATAATGTATCACGAGTTTTACCTGACCTAAAATGTTAATTTACGGTTCAAGATTAATACTTGAGTACAAATGTCTATATTCTTACCTTATAAAGGTTTCCAATGGCACATTTTGTCAAGTTTTGTGGTATTTTTTTCTGCTTTTGACAACCGAAAATTTACATAACCGGTGAAATGGAATGGGAACATGCTTTAAGTTTTGAACCCATTTTAATCCGCTATCACATATTGATATCTACTAAAGTTTCCATTTTTGTTAAGTTGAATACCTATTTAAGTTGAATTTCATTCAATGTTTAACATGTAAACAAGTACCAAATAAAATTATACATTTTGTCTGCGTAAAGATGTATGGCGGAAAGCTTCCCATATTTACCGAAGTTGGCATTATGAAACATTTGAATGAGTGAATAATTTCTGGTAGCGCAAATGCATAGACAACATATCAAACCATTTGATTGTTTGAACTTCTTAGATATTCGGTATTGCTAATATAATACTTCAAATATAGCCATATTCACTATATCTGTGTAGGTGACGGGGTTTCCCAGATTTAAACCAATACTTTCAACACTTTCCGATCCGAGGATCAACTTTTGAATACAATTTTGAGTTCCGTGATGTAAAAGCAAAAACAAAGCATGTTTTGGAACAGTTGTCCTCCGTTGGGAGAGTGCTGAAAAAAATGAAACCATGGTTGATTAATTTTGGTTAAAGCGTTTATTCATTTCCACATTTGTTCATGTCCACGCAGTACACGTACGATCAGTAAATAAACGGTCATACTATTGTGTCCTATAGAGATATTCATTAAAGTTAGTTTGGTTCCCACTTTGAAAACTGATGTTCACTTGGATTTGACAAGAATTTACATGGCGGGTGTCGTCGATGAAGCGAAGCGCTTACACTTCCGGAACACCTATTCTTAGTCCCTTGCACTTTTGATAGGGTCTTCCTTTGTTCATATTTTGCCTTAAGTTTAATCGTTATTAAGTTCGGATTATGGTTTTGTTAACGCTTTGGTATTCTCTAGCAGACGACAGCAATGCCCAGACTCCCATAATAGGGGGCAATGGTGGTTTTCGATTCGACCAAGGGGAACAACTCATACAACAATTCCGGTGTAACACTTTGCATACCAACGTGATACCCACATCTCAGAATTTCCTCGAAACTATGATGAAGTTGTTTATAGATGTTAAGGACGAAGTTCTCTAATGTGCAGATAAATTTTCAGATAAAGATACAACCGCCTGACACAAACGCACGACACCCACATCCAAGAACGTGCAGATGTCAAGGTCGAACGTCTGTTTGTTGCAGCTAGCTGCTTTTCACACCCACGCGACACATACATCTCAGATCGTGCAGATGTCAAGGTCGAACGTCTGCAAGACGTGCAGAAAGAATGACAGTCTGTTGCTCTTTACATCTATCCCTGAGGCATGAACTGATATAAAAATGCGTATATTTTGTATCAGGAGTTTCGTCAAAATTTTGAATTAATATATTGTTGTTAATGAGCTACCGAATATAAGGATTCAACTTTAGTCAAAATACATACACAAAAATATTATCTTATTTATTTATAACCCTACATTGTGTTTTAGGTAATTATTGATATGATTGGTTATCATATCATAGATACAGAGATCGACAATGCTCCCGTAACACCTTATAATTATATCATTACATACGTATCAAAGATGGTGATATTCAGCTATATGGCATTAAAGAGTGATATAGCATTTAGCTTCGAAAAATTCAAAAAGTGTTTAAGAAATTGCAGATTAGAATTCTGGCTAACGAGCTGAGTTTCTGCTTAATTTCGCAAATATTTGCAAATTTTTGAGATAAATAACATTGTACTTTTCAATATAAACATTTCTGAACTATTCCCAACTTCTAAGAGAAAAGCGGTAGTTTTAGATCTAGCACTATTGACACTTTCATTCGACGTTCAGAAGCATACATGATCTTAAATGCACGGTGGTCTAGTGGTAGGACGTCGGGCTCGTGATCGAAAGATTGCGAGTTCGAGTACCGGCCACAGCACTTATGTTGTATCCTTGAGCAAGATGGTTTACTCAGCTTGTTCCAGCCTACTCAGCAGTACATTGGTATGTAGTTGGGCAGTGGTAGACATTGTAGAATGTTAGCACCGGTTGTATGCTAACCAGGGAGTTGAGAACGATATTGGCTTTTGCCCTATAACCACTTCTAATGATTTTTGAACCGCTTTGAGATGTTCTTTAGATTGATATAAAGCGGTTTATATGAACCTCGAATTATTATTTTTAAAAACAACGTGGTAATATATTGTACGTAAAGAAGCTTTAAAAATGTCCGGGTTCTAACCCCGGTCTGGCCGTGTCATCCCCTTTCTTTTTACATTTGACGCTAAATGATATATACACATGGAAGGTACAGTAGTATAGAGTCTTGTGTGTCTTCGGTGTTTACTCAAGGAGGAAGTAATGAAGTTGATTTAGATCGTGTATATCAGATGGCTAAATTTGTTGAGCGTCTGTCTAGATTTTGGAAGGTCCCAGGTTAGAACTCCGGTCTGGTCTTCCCCGTTACAAAAGGAAACCGTTTGTGCTATGCTAACACTGTTGAGATGTTACGACTCTGTTCAATGACTAATGACTTTACATTGGAATAGTATTTGTTTATGTGTCAATTAATAATACAATAAGGTGAAAAGCACGACAAGTGTTAGCGCGAGCACAAAAAAACCCAACTCGAATCTTAATTAAAACAAATATGTTAATTAAAGGCCCAATATACGTAACTTTCGGCAAAACTTGAAGTGAAAATCAAGCTTAATATCTTATCATATTTATAGATTAAGCTAAGATTAACTGATATCAGCAATATTCAAGATGAATTCTTTCGTGGTTACCGGTACAGCAGCAGTTGAAACACGCTATTTGTAAACACGCGTCCATTTCTAACCGTCTTCTACCTTCGGTTTGTTGTTGAAGTTGGCCCCACCTGAATTATTTTCAATTCTTTGGATTTATTTGTCCAGAGTTTCTTGTTAGTTACCGCTCAGGTTTACTTCGTTTTAGGCTTTGTTTTCAGAATTTTTCAGAATCACGAAAATTTCCCTGAAGTTACGTATATTGGTCCTTTAAAGCCACTTCCCTTATCAAAGGCGTATGGACACGGTGGTACACACAAACACCTTCAAATATACTGTACCTTGTAGAATAGATATAATCAACACCCGTCTTGCATGTGTGTATAACAGAGTGGAAGATATTAGATATGGTCCGACTTTTCTCAAATATCATTGGCTAAAATATGGTCACGTGAATGGCTATATTTTGTGATATTGACCTTTTAGAAACACCGAGTCAATATTGCATATATGACGTCATATTCATTGTGACGTCACAGTGCCCTTTTGTAAATTTCATGCTTTATCAAGATTGATTATAATGCAATGTTCAGTTTTTGCAAACACGTTTCATATCAAATATAAAAATTAAGGAACTTTATTTCTGTAAATATGGTGTTATAAATACACCTCTCACTTCTTGAGGTTAGTAAACTCTGACTTAGAATAAATTAGCGTCAAAAAAATGAAAAAAAGGCTTGGAGGATTGATATTTGCTAAAATATGCCACCATCCACGCTTCAGAACAATAACTATTCGCTGACGATGGCCATTGTTTGGTTCCTTCAAGATTTTGAAACATGGAACATATATGGGATTCATTTCGCCTAATTATACAATATACAAATGTATTTTTTCTGACAAACTTTTGATTCTTATGATGCGCATTCGAAAATATTTGAAGGTAACGCAAACACGGCGGCGCCCTGCAGTTGTGACGTCCGACATCGAACCGCGTCACAACCAGATCACTGTGTCAGTGCGTGTACTTAACGACCGTTATATATAAGGAATTAAATTCAATTAAAGTGCTATTAATATAATTTTATAACAGATTAATATGTGTTGTAATAAAGAAAAATAGTTTTGTTCACTGTGTACATTCTAAACTTATATATCTCCAAATATATATCTTTGAAGATTGAATGGGACTATATTATCTCAGTAACTACGACCATCATAGTTACCATTGTAGCAACCTGCTTCGAAAGTTGTTTTTTTTTTCTCTTCGTATAACACTTGAAAATTAATAATGATATAAAAATTGACTGCGTATACGGTAGTATGTTCGCAGTATTCACCATGGAGCGCTAACGGGCACCATAGAATATATGTTCGTTGCCAACTTCGGGCAAGGTACAATCCTTATTTATCCCACTGATGGCAAAACTCTCACTATCCCATTGGTTAAAACAACTGTACATGACGTCCTGGACGATCCCGTTTCGGGTCACTAAAAATCTTTATCACGTCACTAAAACTTCGTATCACGTCAGTAACGAGTTATCGTTCCTGAAAGAATTCTCCGTTCAATAACAATCGACCACAGTACGGAAGATGAATTGGCCCAGAAACAACTGAAACTAAATCATGACAATACTTTAGATGCAATGAGAAAGCGGCCAGAATAGTGGAAGCTTATTTCAGCGAAAAGACACAGGAAACTATGTTTAATATGTGTGATGATGTGAGATTGGCGTAAATGTTGGGGCATTTATGTGTTAATACCCGTACGGGAGACGGTTCAAAATATAAATCCAGATCATGTTTTTTTCTTAATAAATAACAGGGGTACAAGCCTTTAGCAGGATAATTCGTTACAAAGTTTGTTAATGACCTGATACAGAAAACTACCAGATACAAGTTTTTTTATACCCGATATTTTCCGTATCAGGTCACTAACAAACTACGTAACTAATATTACCGACCTGGAAGAATAAACAAATTGATGGTTAACACTTTATTCTACCTGGTCGTTATAACACCATATTGACCACAACAAAGGCCCATAGTTTAAAAGTATAACACAAGAAGCCGTCGATAAATAACTGAGTCAAACTTTTTTTTTCAATCACGTCATATATTCCACTGATATATAATACACATATTAACACTGAATATATACGAAAAAGAAAGATAAATCATTTACAAAGTGTAAAAAGACGATTAAAACGAGTATCTAAACTGTTACTTAACTGAATTGTACTAGTATATTAAAGTCGAAACTTGGTATCTCGAACTCGTGAAAATCGAGGACTTAGTTTAATTCGAAGTAATTCGCCGGTCTCGGCAAGTCTTCACACTAAGTATTTAACATCACCTTACTCGAATACTCAGATAACTCGAAATTTTGCGTTGTCCAGATACTTCGAAACAACTAGGTTCGACGGTACATAATTATGTATTTAAAGTTTTCTTTTTGAACAGGTATATGCATATCGTCTGATTTCTCTTGATTACTCGATAGACCTAGTGTTTTAATGGGATTTCGCCCACTACCCGATCTGAACCAAGGGTTTTTTTAACACCACAAACATACATACCCGCCCAACAAAATGCTTAAGGAGGCTCAACCAATTCGCAATTAACCGCTAGATTTCCCAAAAAACATTCATATGTTGATTATGCAACCAGGTAGAGATGATTTTGTGAAAATCAAAGCATTCCGATGACTTAATAATTTAATACCCCGTTTTCAAATACCAGGTACACAAATAAGAAGCTACGTCACCACAAAACGAGAATCAAAACTTGTGTATTACGTAGGGTCGAGCGTCTATTCAAAAGGTCCTGACATAATGCTTAAACAATACAAAAGGTCCTCCGGACCTGACGAAGGACCTGAATTATGAACTTCCTTGTGAAGTTTATTGAGGGTGTGAGCTAAGGTTCAGAAATGGCTCCAAAACGAAAACAAATAATATCATACAGCATCGTGTCATATTTTATGGTGTTTATTTTGTTACTACTTGGCATTTGGAACTAACATACGCGGACAAAATTTACACACGAGAAAAGCTATGCACGGTGAAATACAGAACAAAAAGTGTGTTAATTCTGAGTAACATCTTTGAAGAAGTGCGTTACATATTTCCCGTTCTTGTGCACCTTATTATTGTCAACATATTTTCGCCCACGAATTTTCATCAGAAGAGCAAACATTTTAAAGTGATTCGTAATATGTGAGATGAGGGGTAATATCGATATTTACCCTATCAAAGGTGGGGTCTCCATATATATTGACCCCACCTTTATATGGCGGTTTAATGAATTTCACTCGTATTTTTTCTTGTTTTTGAAACTATGATATATAATTTGAACGTTTTGCGGTCTCCGTGAAAGCTGGGGCGACGTCCCGAGGCTGCATAACATTGTTGATAAACCATCATTTTTACATACAGCACGATGCCTTAGTAGGGGGGGGGGGTCGGAGTAAGGGGTATCTGTTCTTTGAAAGCAATGTTCTAAGCAATCATTTAAAATAACAACAGTATAAACATTAATCTTACCTTACAGACGTATCCCATTGTTCGTTAAAGGGGTGTTTTGGTTACGGGTATTTTAACCCGCAATTTTGACACAAATTATGTACTTTTTACTGATTGTTGTTTTTAGTCATATTTAAAATGTAATTTAAGGGTGAAGGATGTTTGTCGCGTTTGTCGCGGTCAATACGTTGTTGTACGGACCTGGTAGAATGATATTAACCTCGAACAGCGTCCTCGGTTAATTGCGCTATAACAGGTCTATGAAACAGTGTATTGACCTCGAAAAAAGTTCTACGATTCGACAGCATGACGTCATTATTCTGTAATTTTCGGTTCGCCATTGTTATTTGCTTTGAGTTTACAGAATATTACAAGATAAGCGTTTCACAAAATGAAATATAATGCCTATACAGATATGTGGCATAGTTTTATTGAAAGGAATATCACACATGTGTTTTTTATATCTGCCGGCAAAGATAGCAATCGAGACCGTCAAACATTCAAATGGAGCTCTACATCTGTGCGCTACGGGTTCTTATTGGTGTATTTGTAAGAAAACGAATTTAATCTGGAGTGCCAGGTTTTAAAATCACAATGGGTTTCGTAGAAATTCATATGAAAGGAATTTCAGAAATAGGAAATCTTAGTGTAAAATGCTCTTTTTCAGTTTACTTCATCCTCGATACCCAGGTGTTACTTTCACCTACTGTCGCTACTCTGGTTTATGTAAGGCTATGTGTGTGCCGCCTTGTTGATGAGGCCAGAAGACTAGTTTGATCATTTACTCTCAACATCAAAAGCATCCCACAGTCACATAGCTGTAAAATATGACAGGATTTGTAGTCGGTTGCGGCTCCTTCGTACAAATGAAATATGTAATCTTCAAAGACAAATATCAGTTAAGCGATTGGTCAGATTTTTTTACCCGAGACCATTCGAACTGCTTTCTTCGTACAGTCAGTTTTAACATGACAAACATTAGGGTTATTATAGAAAGCATAATCACTGAATATCGAGGATGAGTTTGTTTATGCATAAATACATGTTTTCAGAAAAGTTCCGTCAACAACCGCTGATACATTTCTGTTTACGTACACATCATGATAAACATTCCTCATCTGTAAATGTAGCTTCGATAATCCATTGATCACAAAATGACCCCATTATCTGTTTAATGACGATATTACCCGACCTAAGAAGAGTAGCTAGTTGTACGCACCGAACCATGGCATCATCTCATTTTTCGTAGCCACATCAACGTATGTCTTTAGCTTGGGCACAAATAAGAATGAATCTAAACTCAGTCCCGTAAATTTGACACCCTTCTTCTAACCTTTTGTGTTTAAATAGTTTTACACTTGGTCCCATTGATAGTTTATTTTTGCTATAGTTTTGCGGTTACCAAAGTGCAAAATTTACATTTCATTAATTTTTTTGGTTATCATGAATTATCGACAATGTTTAATTAAATAAACCACAACATTTATATGTTTATATCATAGACATCATAATGCTTATAAATATCCTCCCACAACTTCAGCAAAACTGGCTGCATCAACCATATTTACCACGGTGGGTCACGTTATCATAGTGATCCATTCAACTACATGTATTGGTGTGTATATTGCGACTAAAAGATATTTTCATGTTGACCCTAGCATAGCTTATTAAAATCGGTCGATGCATTTTGTTATCACGCTTACTTGAATATATTTATTTATGTAAAGGTGATCAAGTGCACTATACACGACCTTGGATCAACAGCTGTTATCTATGTGATGTGTGTTCGACATGTTGACATGCAATACATCCCTGCTACAACATGTATATACTGGCCTGTATATGGTAGATCAAAGGTCGAAAATCAGCTGCTGTAGTCACGCTACGAAACAGAGATACAACATGTAATGCAGTTTATAACCGCCTGTGTTTATAGACTTTCAAACTTTCGTTTCGTACATCAATCCGTTTATAAATTAATTACCGTCGAAACAGGAAATTTTGAATCAAAAATCAATGGTATTACATCATAAAATGTGTGCACCGGATAGCTATAAAATCGAATTGATATTGTCATATCAAAGTGTCATTATATTATATATAACCTGTAAATATGTGATTTATTAATGCAATGGAACATTTTTATTCTCATTTACTCTGAAATTTATTTTCAACATTTGTAATAGTATGAATATGTAAAATGTTCTTCCAAACAATCGAAGAAGTAATTTGTTTCCAATTACAACGATGCTATAGCTGCTCTCCTTTGCGGAACACCGGAACAGGGTTCGTCTGTGACGTCATTGTTGAAAGGATGTTGTATTGGTCGTCACTGCGCTTGCATCTGGAACGCTAATAACACAACTGACGACAACATCAATGAATCAGAATAATAGTAGGTGTGCCGTCTATGGATTTCATGAACGGATGACGTTTCCCTGAAAAAAAAAGACGGAAAACAAGCATCTATGTTTTCACATCATCTTTTTACTAGGTACGACTGGACCTCAAGGCAAAGTTAGAGTCAAAGTATAGACTTAGTTAGTCAAACATAGACTTAGTTTTCTCCCTTTAATATAAGAACGTGTCTTGCCAGCAGTTGGAATTAATGTTCTCTATAATTGCCCTGTATCCTGTCCATAATTAAATATCAAATACAACACAGACCAGAACTACAACATCTAATATATAAACAAGCAAGACAGCTGCTGAAATATCGATTTGCGTCGTGGGATTTGACAATGTAAGTACAGTTAATTTGATTTAGAAGGCAGATGTTATTGAAACTTCAGTTGAATAATCGGTATATCCCGTAATTTTCCGCTGACATTTGCTTTTACAAATTTAACGTATTTTCGATAACTTGTCCGGAAACACCGTTTTAACTGACAGGCAGATTTATTGAAACGCACTTCATTTGAATGATCGGTATAGTATTAAGTCGTGTACTGGCACTTTAATTTCAGATATTAACCATATTTGAGAGTTACGAAAGCATGGTCACTAAAGTATAAATAACCTACAAGCATATGCGGGGGTATAAGTTGTCCTACGGAGGACAAATTTGTCAAATGGACGACTGTAGGAGAAAGAAAGTAGAAGATCATAAGACTCTTTCGTGACCAAGGATGTAAGATGAAAATCCCTCGGGTGGAATTTCCCTATCTTACACCATTGGTCTCATATCTACCCGAATAAGCTCAAAAACCATGAAAATACGTTTTGTAAAATTTTGAACGTTTCCCTTGAGCTTTTTTGAAGAAAAATTAATATGCCTCTCTGGTTATTATGGTTAATTTTTTGTGAAAAACTTTAATTTCATCACGCCGTCGTTTTCTCTTTGCGGCATCAGAGTTTACCGTATTCGTGACGTCACGTCATTGTTGAGCCATTGTGACGTCTCGTCGCGTTATATGCTATGTAACATAGATTTTTCTTACATAGCTTTCTTACATGGGCAAACTGTATCCAACATGGCGAGATATGAGAGAAAGATTTTTCTTACATAGCTTTCTTACATGGGCAAACTGTATCCAACATTGCGAGATATGAGAGAAAACAAACAGTTTGTGTTACTTAAAGATGTATTATCTGTGCTATCTGTATTGTAGTTCGGAGGCGTATAGAGATATTATAATAACATTGTCCCTCATCTACAGAAATATAGGCCATGTAGCCGAGGAAAGAAAGCCAAACCATGCACATTACACAACACACGGAACAACACAGGTGGGCCTAGTGGCTTTATTACTACTGTACATCGGGCTCCATACCACAGGTATAATTCCTCTTTGTAAGTTCTCACTTATATTTAACCCAAAACCAATCATACTAGCACCATTCTAGAACACAACATCAAATGTACACGCACACAGACTGTAGTTTCAACATCAAACAAATAATTATAAAACACACCATTGGTAAAAAGTATATTGCCAATATAGATATGCATGTATATGTTACATCTTACCATGTGATTACATACAATTATTGACTATCTATATAAATGTAGAATGTGATGTGGAATATTTCTGTCATTAAATCGCCTACATGACTATGTCGGCAAGTCATAGTAAAAGAATCTTTGACCTCCTTGGTGGTGAAACAGGGGAATCTCAACCCGAGGGGAATGATTCTTAAGTTACCAAATACGAAGGCTTGCCGAGTGTTCTTAAACCTCATATTTATCTAATATTGACGTTATATCAATAAGTCAATGTTGATTTGATGTGATGCGATTGTGTTGTTGAAATGACGTCATTTTATTGTTGCTATGACGTCATATAATTGTTACAAACGTGCAAAGAATCGTTCAACCCCTCGGGGTGAGACAGGAGAATCTAAACCCGAGGAGTAAGGTTCTTAAGTTGCCAAACACGAGGCTTACAGAGTTTTGTATTGTTGCCGTGACGTTATTGTATTGTTGCCGTGACGTCATCGTATTGTTGTTACGACGTCATACAATTGTTGAGAGCTTGTCTCAACTTAGGGTGAGATAAGAAAATCTCACACTGTATAAAGTGTGGATATCCCTGTCCAGGTTAAGAGACGAGAAAATCTCATATCGGCAAAAAAGTGTCGATATCCCTGCCCTGGGTAAGTGAATTATTATCTCGGCAAGACAACTAAGATGTGACTACGATGCAGACGTATATTCAATAAAGGGAGTCCCAGATTTTGGATCCCGGATGGGAGTTAGAGGACAACACAAGGTCAACACTGCAGTTAGGATGCAGTTTGATATTACCTAGTGTATATGTGCTTTTAATAAACTGCTTATGAACATCTTTAAATAAACATGCATATTAGCAAGAGTAACGAGTATGGAGCGTTTTAGATATTTCTTAATAAAATGCAGATCCCATTGTCGCTCTGTTACTCGTAGTAGTAGAGATGATGTAACACATACATGCTGTACCTTTTAAATTTAGTAATAGATACCGTATGCACATGGAATTGGGATAAGGATATGTATTCTAATAAGAATGGGTTTTGACACCTTAGGTATCACATTATAAAGATTGTGACACACAACGTTGATACTACGAGATAATATTACTGTACGTATATGATGTTTTTTACCTATTTTAATAAAACTTAAATTAACATCTATAAATAAACGAGCAAAAATGTGGTTTAGATCCATCTGATTAAAATGCAGGTCATATTGTCGATCCCTTACCCTCTGTATACACAGCTATTAGAAAGAAAATAAGGATTTGCATTTTAATAAGATTGGATCAGGTTGCACCGCGTGCATAAAATTGTAAAACTTGCGACCTAAAACATTGAAGATGGCGTAACACACACTTGTGCTGTTACGAGTTAATATAACTGTACGTAGAAGAAGTTTTTTACCTATTATATTTGTGCTTGCAACAGGACAATTTCCTAACGTTTTGAAATAAACATAACCATTACCAGAGACATATCTAAATACATATCTGTAAGTCTCTGCTCTTACCAAGTACATTGATGTACAATAAGTATTCGGACAAATAATAGTTCTACTATATATTTCATGCATTTCGACAAATTGTCAATTAATTTTCACGACCGTAGACGATTTCAAAAGATATTGCACATTACCGTTTTATATTTACATTCGGCTGCAACCCACTCTATGAACATTACCAGCAAAAATGCCTTTCATAAAAGTATGAAAGCAATGGTTCTCGAGACGTAGCACGTGGTTTCATTATGACGTCATAGATCAAGCTTGTTCAATGAGTCTTCTCGCGCCGCCTCGAATAACATGGAGAATGCCCTTGCGTCAAACGCTCACATGGCTTTGGCGTCAATTTTATTTAAGCTGGGCTGTTCCGCCCAAGTCGTTTAAATGACGAAACATATACAAACGGAATTAATAAACTATTTATTGGAAAAAATATAAATGGGGTTGAGCAATTGTTACATAGCAATGGTGGAATTACGTAAGAATGAAGAAGAAAACGTTGTCACACGTTGCTCACAAAAATGTAAATAACATATAATCGTGTATTTATTTTAGAAAAATTAATCGCTGGAATTGTCTGTTGTAAATATCAGATGAAAGACTTTTAAAAAATGTGCATTAGTGTATCGAATTTCAAGAAAATCAATCGAAAGACGATGTCAAGAATATGCATTGAACATAATATACATAACAAAAATATATTTCCGAATACTTATTGCACACCACTGTATTACGACCGCTTATGCCTGCTGTATTACAATAGTTCAATTAATATAAACGTATCAGGTAGCGATAATTATATATATATATAACTACTTTTTGATTGCATGTCTGTACCTTTGGCCGTTTAATACAATGAAGTGATGCTGACTCTATGTGCAATTGTCCACGTACGCGTTAAACTGTTCTGCCATATTTTTTACCTAATCTCTTCCGAAAGTTATCGTTCCTTGCACTCACTGAAGAGTCCTAGGAGGACGAAACAGCTGTATGATGCAGTTTAATTCATGTTTTCGGCATACTTTTTCAATTACTAAATTAATAGGTGCAGCAAATGTGTGTGTTACGTCATCTTTAATTATAGGGGGTGGCAGACTCTGCTAGTGGATGTTTTAGTCCCCGAGGTTTGATGTAGCCTCCAAAGCCACAGTTAATCTCATCCGAGTAGTGGCACGGTACATAATATACACATTTTCGTAGTACACTATTTGAAATTATACAGGACTAGTTTAATTTTACTTCTAAATTCATAAATTAAAGGGGTTTTACGCACCTGACTGACCCTTCTGCTTCTACAATAATTTAGAAATTTTGGATACCAACTTTTTGGATTCAAGCATCACTGAAGAGTCCTAGGAGGACGAAACAGCTGTATAGTGCAGTTTAATTACTTTTTTTTCGACATAATATATCAATTACAAATTAAAATGGGTAGCATATGTGTGTGTTACGTCATCTTGCAAGTGATATCGAAATCAAGGAACGACAACTCTGGCTAGAGGTAGATTTAACATGGTGTGCAATGCAATGGGATTTAAATAGGACAGGCAGATATAAGATACGTATGCCAGAAATGTACATCTACCTACTACAAATAATCATATATATATACATGTACATATTCATTCATTTTGAAATGACTGTTTGTATGTATGTATGTATGTATGTATATACATTAAACATTATTATACCAATTTAAATGTGTTTTTGATAAGACAAAGACAAAACGTGTGAATTGCATAGTTTATATATCATTTGACAGTGTTAAGGCTCGACAAGACCCCTTAATGAAACAGTAAACATCCTCAACTATAACCCCTGAAATGAGTCCTATTCAAAGACCTCAATTCAAATCGGAACTTGAATGAAAAGAATATAGTGTATTTGTACAATGGTTATTAAACAACTAAATTGCCAGTTTAAGATATATTAAAATCGAGTATCAGCGATGTTATCTTCATAACATCGCTCATCAGAATTGTTACATATTGATCTCTTTTGCGACGCTACTGAGAACTCCGATATAACGTTTAATCAAAAGTTGTTTTTATATACCCAGGTCATGTGGAGCTTTCGATAGCTTTTGGTAGGGATGCCGCCCTCATATAGAGGTAGATGTTACCATGCAAAAGACTCGAATCAAAGTAAAATTAAATGGTAATATATTCAAATAAGCAGATCATAAAGAAAACAAATGCGAAGTACTAAGTAACCTTGATCGATAAATGTAGGTTGTATTTACGTTATTCAGAAAAAAATATACTTAATGCGGACGGACGACTTGAGTATAAAAAATGAACTTCATAAAATGTCATTGCGTAAAATTCACTTATGTCAGCAACCTTGTCCTAGTTACTAGTTTGTATTACTGTACGTAGATGAGGTAGTCTTAACTATTGTATAGGTTCTTGTAATAACACTGTTGATTTCAAGATTCTTGAAGACGCGGTGGAAGATTACGTTTACTACCCGTGAACATGCTGAATCGGATTCACTTTCAGAGTGAATGAAGTCTATCAGGTCCTATATTCAGAAAAGAATAAACAATTTGCGTCACAAAATGAAAACTAAACAAGTCGATATTTCTTGACCCCGATGTTCGAGCAACAATCAACGATCTACATGATAAGTATGTGGTTGTGTCTGCAGACAAAGCATCTAACAATTTGATCATTGTTTGCAAACGCTATTACATTCATTGCTTGCAAAAAGAACTAGGCCTGCTTGATAACCTAGGTAACCCTACTTACTCATTGACCAGTTTTTCGAAAGAAGTAATACTGTCGAAACATTCTTCTGTATTACAATCTTTCCAAGTACCGGTTAATGAGCAAGACACTGACCTTGTCTGTATTGGATACCGTCCTACACAGGGATCCTTATAAGCAGCGTTTTATCACTCGCTCTGCTAATTGCTCGACCAGGCCATTATCAAACCTTCTTACTACCATTCTTAGTACCATAAAATCAGGGCTTCTGTGTTATTGTCACACTGTATACTACATAAGTGGAAATAATGGGATTTGGATTTTGAAAAATTCGAAAGATCTTTTGGTCAATCTTGAACACCCCCTCCTAAAAATGTCTTTTCGATCAAAACATTTGATTTTCCACCCTGTACACCACCATACCTCATACAAAATTGAAGGAGCGTCTTCGATCTCTTGTTATGAGAACTTTCTTTTCTAAGAAAGGCGGACGACGATACAAATATATGGTAGTGAGCTATCTTGGAGCATACTTTTGAAAAACACGACAAAGTCTAAGAGGAAATATACGTGCATAGACGTCGTTAAATTCTTTCTGATTGAAACGTAGATCATTGTTTTCGCTCTGAAAATAATGATATGTATTTCTTTAAGATTGGCTTTGGAAACACCCTGTGTATTACATTATAAAGATTGTGGCAGGCAGTTAAAACGTGAAAACTTGAATATTACATGTACAAAGAATGTAGATCATATTGTCGATCACTTGCTCTCTTTATACACAGTTATTCGAGTGAGAATAAGGATCTGCATTTTAAGAAGATTGGTTTGGGTTGCATCGCGTGCATTAAATTGTAAAGATTGTGACACAAAATGTTGAAGTTACTAGTTTACATATTACTGTTCGTAGATGAGGTATTTTTACCTAGTGTATGCTTGCAACAGGATTATTACCTAATATATAGATAAAGATAACTATTACCAGAGACATATCTAATTACGTATCTGCGGTTATCAAGTATTACGACCACTAACATCTGTTGTGTAATAACAGTTTTGTATATATTTAATTAATTGCATGTCAGTACCTTTGACAATTTACGACAAGGAATTAATGCTGTCCCTATGTGCAATTGTCCTCGTACTCGTTATACTGCCACATTTTTTCCCAATCTCTACCAAAGTTATCGTTCATTGTACTCACTTGCAAGTGATATCGAGTTTAAGGAACGACAACTCTGGTTAGATTAGATTAAACTACAATTGGATTTAAATAGGACAGCCAGATATAAGGTACGTATGTCAGAAATGCACATCTACTTATTACAAATAATCATATATATACATATTATTTTATTTTGAAATTAATGTTTATATGTAGTAGACTAATATAAAATTAACAACATTGTACATCCAAAGTTATTATAACAATGTGTTTAGTGTTTGATTAGACAAGAAAGAACACGTGTGAACAAAATTAATCCTATGTTATGGTTCAACAAGCCCTCTAAATGAAGCAGTATTCATCCTCAACTACAACCCCTGAAATTAGTGTTACTCAACGACCTCAATTCAAATCGGAACTTGTAGTATACATGTATATAATAAGAATATATTGGACTCTTACAACGGTTTTTAAACAAATAAGATACAATAAGATAACATAGCTTGTCAGACTTACAACATACCAATGTCTGTGCAACGCTACTGAGAACTCCGAAATAACGTTAAACTACAAGTTGTTTGATATTGTTATACAGCTGCTTTATTTATAATCAAGTAACTGTTGAGATGGATCCCGACATCATATAAAGGTATATGTTTCCATGCCTAACGACTTAAGAATCAGAGTAAATTTATATGATAATATATTTTAAGCAGATCACAAATAAGAAAGTAATTACCTTGGTCGATAAAAGATATATCATTTGATAACATTACATATGTACATTGTATATCGCGTGTTGAATGCGCTAGACATGCTCTAATCTTTAAACTAAAACGTACGATAAAGTTTATATTATGACTAGCTTTTGTATTCAAACATTAAATGTTAAGAAAAGACACTGTATATGCAGGTTGGATTTGTATAGGCTTATGTAGGTCACTAAAATGTTTTTTTCTACTTAAGGCGGCCGCAAGACTGGAGTATAAAAATAAACTTCGGATAATATGTCATAACGTAACATTCTCAAGGTCATTGACGTGATAACTATGGTTTAAGTCAGATGAGAAATTAAAATGAATACATCAGTGGTGGATCCAGGGGGTGTCACTGGGCGCACGTGACACCCCCTGTCCTTGACCAGGAATTTAGATAGTAGTGAAATATAAGACTACATTGATATTGTGATACCTTCAGCACTGTTTAGTTTACATGTGCACACTGAATCTACTTGCGCATATTTTTACTAGGACTATCAATCTGTCCAGTGCATGTTCACACATAAAAAACGATGCATTAGTGTCTAGCCATATTTGGCTTACGAGACACTATCAAAATACTCCTTGAGTAATTAGATTACATTTGCTAAATATTTTTGTCTTCTTTGATACAGACAACTAAATGCTGTATAGACTTCTTTCTATTAACTTTCTACTTTAATAAGAAATAACAATTTATTTAAGCATTAATTTAGTAAAACGGTAAAAGCTTGAATTTCGCTTCCGTTTCATTAAGTATAAAAAGTATAAGGTCGGAACAAAAATCACAGTACATCAAAAATTGAGTTTCATCATGCATTTCTTCCCTGTAGAGGTATTTATTGTCCGTTTATAGTTGTGAGAATATATTTACATGTTGCAGTTGATTCGTTATTCTAGGGCTTGCTCTGAATATCGCGTTTTTCGTGATAGATGTCGACTGCTGACGAACAAACTTACGGCACAGGGATTCGAGAAATGCAGGTTGATGAGGACTATGGGCAAGTTTTATGGTCGCCATCTTGATATCATCGAGAAATATTCTGTATCTGTGTGTGATATGAAGATGGACGTTTTTGAGTTTGCTTGTTAGTGTGTTTACTTGTTGTACCATGACAATGATGACTCGGTTCTCATTTTGAGGATTGATGCTTACTTGGATGTGACCAAGATTTACATGGCGGGTGTCGTCGATGAACCAAAAAACGCTTACTCTTCGGGAACACCTGGTCTTATTACGTTGTGCTTTTACTAGACTCTCCATGTATCTTTTTCCTTTGTTCCTATTTTGTCTTAAATTTAATTTTTTAATATATATTATCATTGGGAGAAAGTCGCGTCAGTAAATGGTCATTAGTACATTAAAACATGCATGTAAATAAGCATTTGATCCAATTACATTATATATAATTGCAGTGTTCATCACTAGAGCAACCTATAATTTTAATGGCAAAATTAACCGGATATTGTCAGGGACGTTTATAACACTATGTAATATGTCTCTGATATTGTATTTGAATGTTTTGTATTAAAATAAAAACGATGATCTACTCAATTGAAAGATGACAATATCTTGCCCACTGCCAGAAATTAATCATGTCGGTGATGAAAACACATTTTCATTCAATAATTTAACAAAGATGAAAGATCAAATAAGAGATCACTAAAAAAATATTTGTTTAAACAACATGATGTGGTTAAGACCGGTTTGCCGAACAATAAACTTGAAATCTGGAATGGTGACAACCCCCCCCCCCCTCCCCCCCCCCCCTTAAAAAAATTCTGATCCGCCCCTGATGTACAACCTAAATTCTGAGTATTATATGTGTTCAATAAAAATAAATTCCATATAAATATACTCTGATTATTGATATGGGTCGTTGAATATAAATTACCAGGGGGATAGGAAATTTAGGGTGACTATTATAGGCCTACATCTTTAAGTCTTACGGTAATTTATACAAACCTGATACATAAAAAACAGTATTAATATTTACTAACAGATTCATCGATTATTTATAATGACTTTTGTGAACCTTGTCTCACTGTTTCTCGGTTTGAAATATGACATTTTCTATCCGTTAAAAGCGTATTAATGTATATAAATGAATTTGTAGATACTTGTAACTTGTCTGGTATTCTACAAGAATGTTCAAATAATAACTTGCTGGATTTATCAATGTATATTGATTTTGTAATATCAGTTTTACTTTTGAATCGAACTTAATCATCATGGTTCCACATTATAAAACAACGGCTGTTATCACTTTTGGTATGTTTTACGTATGTCACAGTTTGTATTCCGGCAAACAAATTCATGTGCTATATATCTGTTTGGCGGATATCAAATTATATTTACCAGATCAATACTATATTGCTGTAGCTGTCTGCTGCTTTGTGTGGCGAGCGTATGAATACCCTTAAAAAACTGAGACGGTGCTCATACACACGTGTGTCGTGGATTACATGTACTGTCCAAGCTGTTTATAGGTACGGTACGTGTGCATGAACATACTACATACCGCGATTGTGTATAATCTCGTAAGCACAACATGTGTATATATATATAGCGAGTCCAACCACAGTGAGTAGCATTTAACGCTTAAAGATAAAGGGAAAAAACTACACTTTGAACTCCACCTATCTTTATGGCAATGTGGCACGAAGTTTCCGATCACCAACGAGAGGATATCGGAGTATTTTAACACCAGAACTACTGTGACACACACGACAAATAGCCTAATAATAACTACGAAGTGATATGTGTTAACACTCTATGGTCCCGATATAGCGCAAGGCAGGATTGTGGACCACTATTGATTCACACGTGGGGATCGGAGACAAAGACTGAGCAAGTACACGTGTTTTAAATATTTGGTGTTGTCCGTCCTTTGTTCCAGTGACTGATTGTATGGTATGCACCGTCGCCCTTACTTTAATGTCAATTAGTTAAATATATTTTATTCAATTCAATGGATATTTTTGAAATAATTGCATAGCCGTTAATTTATTTGCTTACTACACAATTGAACTAATAGTTTATATGTGTATCACGGTCACCTTTCTATTTCATGTGTATAATATGGTCATCTTTGTATAACGGTCATCTGACTATTAGATCAAATTTTGAAGTAGCATGCTTAATTGATCAATACATATGTTTTCCTTTTAAGAAGTAATATATGATTTTATAAGGTTATGAATTACTGTTGCGGCGAATATGAGAACATATATAACTGACAGAGTGATAATAACCGAAACAAAGTCGAGGTTAACAACCCTTTCCCGGGTCAATACACAGTATTTACAAAACAATGTCAATTATCATGTAATGTGCTTACAATATTATAATGATGAAATAAGATGGAACGTATACAAATGTACGTAGGGAATTACTGTAATTGACAGATTGAATTATGACAATGCAATCGAAATGAAGTCATGAAGATACAAGTATAACATTATTACATAACATTAAACATTATAACATTATGGTTCGAGTAATATATCTAGTTTCTGATTTCCCTATTGTAAAACGTGAAAAGGGTTCAATGGGTTGCGTTATTTCTTTCAAAGAACATGAATTAACTTTTCAGTTGGTTTAAAAGAGATGAGAACAAACTTTCCGGTTTTTGACAAATAGTTTTTTTTTAATATCTCAAGATACTCTAGTTCATGATGTAATATTGAGAATAGTTTGTATAAACGGTAAACGGCGATTACAGGTATCGAACACATACATGTATGTATATGTTTAGCACAATATGATTAAAATCATATCTTGATCGCTGCGTTAAGATCTGAGAAAATCCTATACCGTCACGTCCCAATGACCTTTGACATTAGCCAATCAAATTACTACTTTCAGAATCTTGACAGTGCAATTTTGAGACGACAAAGCATGCATAATCGCATTTGTCCGTTTAGTAATTTTTTCACCAAAACGTTTATGTGGAATAATTTGACGAAATGGCTTGCTGCTGGGTGACTGGTCATTGGAGAATTATTTTAGTGTTAAGTAAAGAAGCGACAAAGGTCATCTGAACGTGACCTCTTAAGGGATGTTGTCAGATCCTTGTAAAACAGAGTGAGAGTAAGGATCTGTATTTTCATCAGATTAATGTTTAGCATCAACAAACTGCTTGATACCACCTACCACATTCTGTTTTCATTTGCCTACTGTGTGAGAAGAGGTTTTTTTTTTAATTTTTATTTCCCAGCAATTAGGAACGGAAGAAAAAAAAATTGCTTGCGTTTAAGACATCGTCAAACGAAAACGTATCCCAGCAAAAGTGATCCACGTAAGAAAATAGTCCGTCATAAACATATCAATAAAATCCTGTAGAATAAATACACCATTTCAAGCGTAAATGTGCATATTAGAAAGCATATGACGATAACTTTGTTTTGAAATGATTTTTTCCACATGATTTAAGATTTATTGTATTCCTCCACGCAAATATGTTTGTTCACGTTAGCCATTGTCAGATCGCAATCGATGACCTTAGAAATCTTTCGAAAAACATGGTGTTTAGTTGCCTTTTCTTGTACACTGTCAGAATAATTCTATTCAGAAGTAGTAGTATATTGTTAATAGAATTTGCTCATCGCTTCCACGAGGATAAAATTTCAAGTCAACCTACTTTTTCCCCTCTCTATTTAATCTACGTCATCACGATGAAAAAAATATTCTCGCCACTGTTCCATAATCATTAAACCATGGTACTGGCCTAAATGCCTGAGACATGGTAAGGAATTGAATTCGTTTACTTAACTCAATATTACATTGTTATTCATGTAAGATTCTCTATATATTTGTACTTGTTAGTGGTAAAGGTACCTTACAATGTATTGTCAGCTTGGTGTGTGGTTCTCGGTCCCCAAGTGTAAATTTAAAAGGTGCACCATATTACGTCATCTCCTGTAATAATAAACAGAATGTGTAACAGTACCTTGGTGTTTTACACACGTGGTAAATGTCAAAATATTAGCTATACTTTAAATATCCTTTACAAAGTGTAACAGTATCTTGGTGTTGTACACACGTGGTAAATGTCAAAATATTAGCTACACTTTAAATATCTTTTATAATGTGTAACAGTACCTTGGTGTTTTACACACGTGGTAAATGTCAATATATTAGCTATACTTAAATATCCTTTACAAAGTGTAACAGTATCTTGGTGTTGTACACACGTGGTAAATGTCAAAATATTAGCTACACTTTAAATATCTTTTATAAGGTGTAACAGTATCTTGGTGTTGTACACACGTGGTAAATGTCAAAATATTAGCTACACTTTAAATATCTTTTATAATGTGTAACAGTACCTTGGTGTTGTACACACGTGGTAAATGTCGAAATATTAGCTACACTTTAAATATCTTTTATAAGGTGTAACAGTATCTTGGTGTTGTACACGTGGTAAATGTTAAAATATTAGCTACACTTTAAATATCCTTTATAATGTGTAACAGTATCTTGGTTATGCGAACAAGTGATCAAATGTGCAAATGTTAGCTACACTGTTAGATATCCTTTATATATCTTTTTATGTGTAAATATGGCGAGCTTTATTTTTAAAAGCGCATTTATATTAATGATAACTTATCTGATAAAAACATCGCGGGATATTGTAAGCTAATGACGTAAACAGCATTTCTATTCTTTTACTTAAATGATTTATTTAAAAATAATCTCCGATGGTCGTATTGCTAACTGACTTACACATGAACATTACACTGGTGTAATTGCTAAATGACTTACCAATGAACATGAAATTGGTGTAATTGCTAAACGACTTACACACAAACATTAAATTGGTGTAGTTGATAAATGACTTGCACATGAACGTTAAATTTGTTTTTAGCTTACAGCTTCACCTGTGTGTTTTTGTTCAATGCACCACTTTGTAAAAAGAGTACAACAACGCATAAAAAACTCACTGAAAGTAAATATTATTATATACAAATAGACATAGGAGTTACCGATTATATGTCTTGACATACACCGTGTACAAAAATCTAAAAATTTCAAATGAAATTACCTGGGAAATACAGCTTAATATAAAGACAGTTTCACACAAATTATTACCTGTCCATGGTAAAGGAAAATAAAGAACAAGATTCCACAGGTGTTGAGGAAAAGATCTAAGCAATGCTAATATGTATGGAATGTTAAAAAATTTACTCTAAAAGGTGTGATCGCTTAATGCCTTGCACATGAACATTGACCTCGTTTCTAGTTTTACAGCCAGACATGTATGACTGTGTATTGCACAAATTGGGAAGAGTGCAACAGCGCATTACAAACGCATTGAAATTAAAAGTGAAGTTGGAAATTTATATTGCTACCTCTTAGCTTGACATAAATAGACACACACAAATTGAAAATTATCGATAAAATACCCTTGCAGATAAAAGCTTATATCCTCTAGACTAGACATTGAAAAAATCTGTTAAGGTAAAGGACATTAAACACATGTTCTGAAAAAAAAATCTTACAGCGTCCACAATTCTGACAGGGTCAATACATATACACGATTCTGACAGCGACCACAAGGGACAGTATCAGGCACATATACACAATTCTTACAGCGTCACGAATTTTGACATCGTTGATACATAAACACGATTCTGACACACACAATAGTAAATTTGGACAAAGTCAATACATCAACGCACAATTCGGACAGTGTCAACACAAATAAATACAATTCTGATAGCGTCAACACATATAGACACATTTTTGACAGCCTCAAAACATATAGACACATTTCTGACAGCCTCAACACAAAAACACATTTCTGACAGCCTCAACACATATTGACATATTTCTGACAGCCTCAACACATATAGACACATTTCTGACAGCTTCAACACATATAGACACAATTCTGACAGCGTCAACACAAATAGACACATTTCTGACAGCGTCAACACATATAGACATATTTCTGACAGCCTCAACACATATAGACACAAATCTGACAACGTCAACATATATAGACACATTTCTAACAGCCTCAACACAAATAAACACATTTCTGACAGCCGCAAAACATATAGACACATTTCTGACAGCGTCAACACAAGTAGAGACACATTTCCGACAGCGTCAACACATATAGACACATTTCTGACAGCGTCAACACATATAAACACATTTCCGACAGCGTCAACACATATAGACACATTTCTGACAGCGGCAACACAAATGAACACATTTCTGACAGCCTCAACACATATGGACACAATTCTGACAGCGTCAACACATATAGACACATTTCTGACAACGTCAACATATATAGACACATTTCTGAAAGCGTCAACACATATAGACACATTTCTGACAGCGTCAACACAAATAGACACATTTCTGACAGCGTCAACACATATAGACGTATTTCTGACAGCCTCAACACATATAGACATATTTCTGACAGCCTCAACACATATAGACATATTTCTGACAGCCTCAACACATATAGACATATTTCTGACAGCCTCAACACATATAGACACAATTCTGACAACGTCAACACATATAGACACATTTCTGACAGCGTCATCACATTTCTGACAGCGTCAACACAAGTAGAGACACATTTCTGACAGCGTCAACACATATAGACACATTTCTGACAACGTCAACACATATAGACACAATTTTGACAGCGTCAACACATATAGACACATTTCTGACAACGTCAACACATATAGACACATTTCTGACAGCGTCAACACATTTCTGACAGCGTCAACACAAGTAGAGACACATTTCTGACAGCGTCAACACATATAGCCACATTTCTGACAACCTCAACACATATAGACACATTTCTGACAGCGTCAACACATATAAACACATTTCCGACAGCGTCAACACATATAGACACATTTCTGACAGCGGCAACACAAATGAACACATTTCTGACAGCCTCAACACATATGGACACAATTCTGACAGCGTCAACACATATAGACACATTTCTGACAACGTCAACATATATAGACACATTTCTGAAAGCGTCAACACATATAGACACATTTCTGACAACGTCAACATATATAGACACATTTCTGAAAGCGTCAACACATATAGACACATTTCTGACAGCGTGAACAAATAAAGACACATTTCTGACAGCCTCAACACATATAGACACAATTCTGACAGCGTCAACACAAATAGACACATTTCTGACAGCGTCAACACATATAGACATATTTCTGACAGCCTCAACACATATAGACATATTTCTGACAGCCTCAACACATATGGACACATTTCTGACAGCCTCAACACATATAGACATATTTCTGACAGCCTCAACACATATAGACATATTTCTGACAGCCTCAACACATATAGACATATTTCTGACAGCCTCAACACATATAGACATATTTCTGACAGCCTCAACAAATATAGACACATTTCTGACAGCGTCAACACATATAGACACATTTCTGACAACGTCAACATATATAGACACATTTCTGACAGCGTCAACACATATAGACATATTTCTGACAGCCTCAACACATATAGACATATTTCTGACAGCCTCAACACAAATAGACACATTTCTGACAGCGTCAACAAATATAGACACATTTCTGACAGCCTCAACACATATAGACACAATTCTGACAACGTCAACATATATAGACATATTTCTGACAGCCTCAACATATATAGACACATTTCTGACAGCCTCAACACATATAGACACATTTCTGACAACGTCAACATATATAGACATATTTCTGACAGCCTCAACATATATAGACACAATTCTGACAACGTCAACATATATAGACACATTTCTGACAGCGTCAACAAATATAGACATATTTCTGACAGCCTCAACACATATAGACACATTTCTGAAGGCTTCAACACATATAGACACAATTCTGACAGCGTCAACACAATAGACACATTTCTGACAGCGTCAACACATATAGACATATTTCTGACAGCCTCAACACATATAGACATATTTCTGACAGCCTCAACACATATAGACACATTTCTGACAGCCTCAACACAAATAGACACATTTCTGACAGCGTCAACACATTTCTGACAGCGTCAACACAAGTAGAGACACATTTCTGACAGCGTCAACACATATAGACACATTTCTGACAACGTCAATATATATAGACACATTTCTGACAGCGTCAACACATATAGACACATTTCTGACATCGTCAACACATATAGACACAATTCTGACAGCGTCAACACAAATAGACATATTTCTGACAGCCTCAACACATATAGACACATTTCTGACAGCCTCAACACAAATAGACACATTTCTGACAGCCTCAACACATATGGACACATTTCTGACAGCGTCAACACAAGTAGAGACACATTTCTGACAGCCTCAACACATATAGACACATATCTGACAACGTCAACACATATAGACACATTTCTGACAGCGTCAACACAAGTAGAGACACATTTCTGACAGCGTCAACACATATAGACACATTTCTGACAGCGTCAACACGTAATACACATTTCTGACAGCGTCAACACAAGTAGAGACACATTTCTGACAGCGTCAACACATATAGACACATTTCTGACAACGTCAACATATATAGACACATTTCTGACAGCGTCAACACATATAGACACATTTCTGACAGCCTCAACACATATAGACACATTTCTGACAGCGTCAACACAAATACACTGTAGACAAATTCTGACAGCGTCAACAGACATTGACAAGATTTGCAACATAACATACAAATCAAGTCTTGCTCTGTCAACACAACATATGCAATTCTAATTTTGACACACTAGGACAACGTACCTCAAAAGTCAACACAACATGAAATGATAAACAAAGTTTCAAGAAACCATTGTAATGAAAGCAGCCAAGGAATTTTCACAACCTAAAATAATGGTAAGAAATACAGATTCCTATCATAATAAAGTTCCTCAAAACTCAAGTATTTAATTTGTTGAAACAGTTTGTATTTCAGTTTTTAAGTAAGTTCGATGTAGCCAAATGGTAACGCAGTTAGCCTGTGTTGGTTGGTTGGTTGTTTTAACGTCCAGTTAACAGTCGGGGTCATTTAAGGACGGCCTCCCGGTGAGTGTGTGTTGGGTGAGAGCGTGTGTATTTGGGAAGAGTGGTATGTTCGTGTAAGCCTTCTTGCGATAGTCCGAATCTTTAGCCGATGTAAAGTTTTACCACACTAAAGTATACTGCCGAAGGTCCCTAGCAGAACACCCCTCCCGGCCACATTATACTGACTACGGGCGAGCCAGTCGTTCCACTCCCATAATGCTGAGCGTCAAGCAGAGAGTAATAACCAACATTGTTAGAGACTCTGGTATGTCTCGGCCTGGGGACAGAACCCATATCCTTCCTCACAGAGGCGAACGATCAACTAAAGGTCACATGTGAGGTTGTGTCAAAGGAGGTATAAGGAACTAGCAAGTTGTTTAGAAAGAATGGAAAAGATAAGACCCCAAGTTTAGTCGCCTTCTACGACCATGCAACGGGGGCAGCAGGTACAATCCTTACGCTCTACCTGCCGGCAGTGTTAGCAAGGACTCGACTTATATTTGGTCGACAGGATTGTGTTGGTTTGTTTGTTTTATGGCCCATCGACAACTGCAGTCGTTTAGGGCCAAACAGGTTCACTTTATAAAAGAGGTGTGGATAAAATAAAATCAAGACTTGTATATCCTTAAAAACATAATCGATTTATAAAGTACAGATAAAAAAAATATAGTTTTTAAAAGTCATTACAAACGATCAAGAAATGCAAAAGAAACGACAGATAAATTGAAACGATATAAATGTGATTATTAACATAATTATGATTACAACGATATAAATGTGATGATAAATACACGATTAAAATTTGTAAATAGACCTATCTTTTAAATAACCAAAAGAGAATATCTTAGCTCACGTCAATGAATAGTGTTTTTCATGTCTGGGACACGAAATTATTTGTTACGGACGTGTTGAAAGTCGGCGCATTCTATTAAACATGCTCTACTACAAAAGGAGAGTCGCATGCATGGCATATATGCAGACTCCCCCCCCCCCCTTTCGACAGATGCGCAATTAGTGAAGTAGTTTCGGTTGTAAATTTAAAATGTATTTAGTCTCTGTGGACCATCGTTGTGGCCATTGATGATAAATGGCTGACTGAATCATTGGTTTTATGTCTGTAAATGGAAGCTTGAAAAGTCTTTGATTAAAGTTTAATTTTTTTTGGCAGCTTTGTCAACTTTTTCGTTTCCCTTTAAGCCAATGTGTGATCCATAGAAATAAAATTTTACACTTCTCGGAAGTTGGAGATGCTCGAGACGAACGATTTTGTATTAAAGTATTTTTGGGTTCAAGTTATTGTAAATTTTGGAGAACCAAAATGAAATCATGAAATATGCGATATTTAAAATATAACCAATACTAGCGACATACTTCTATTCAATGATATCGACAAAGCGCTGTACATGTCATTCCAAAATCATATGTCAAACTTACTGGAGGAACAAAATCAAGTTGTGTGAAGATAACATATCGTGGAATGTACAATGACGATGGATGAAAATGAAATCTTTTCAAGACGTATTTGTATTTTCTGTTAAAATCGTCATGTAATCCCCAGAGGTTTGCTGGAGCCTCCATAGCCACAGTTAATCTCATTTGAGTAGTGGCACGGTACTTAATATACACATTTTCGTAGTACACGATTTGAAATTATACAGAACTAGTTTAATTTAAATTAATCTAAATTAATAAAAAAAGGGGTTTTACGCACCTGGCCCTTCTGCTTCTACATAAGTTTAGAAATTTTGGATTCCTACCGTTTGACCCCTAGCATCACTGAAGAGTCCTAGGAAGACGAAACAGCTGTATGATGCAGTTTAATTCATTTTTTCGGCATACTGTATCTATTACTAAATTTAAGAGGTGCGGCATATGTGTGTGTTACGTCATCCTTAAATCAATGATTTGTAATAAGTTAATATAATAAAGTAATATAAGCATGTTTAGTTTTTACCGTCAAACGCAAGTATTCTTTACAATAATCTACTATTAGGCACATAATACAGATAGAACTCCCTGTAAAATATACCAGATAAAGCGCCATAATAGTGATCATTAAGCGTTCACACTAGCGGAACCCATCTTTGGAGAGAACAGGCATAGAAATCCACTGGACCTCTTTGGTACAATGTCAATGCTTAGCTTAATGTCAACAAAAACGCAAACAAATTATCTTATAACATTTTAGATAATCGGGAAAACGGTTCGTTTCTTGTCAAATTGAATACATGTCAACAAAAACGCAGACAAATTATCATATAACATTTTTGATAATCGGGAAAACAGTTCGTTTCTTGTCAAATTGAATACATGTATGTCATTTTGTTTTCTAGAAATGTCTTCTATCCTTACCGATTCCAACTTGAGCCTGGCTTTCCATAGTAACCATGACATCAGCAATAAAGACACTGTGGCAGCAGACCCTCCAGATGTCCCAACTGGAATGTGTTCCCGGATACACCGCGATCCTGTCTACAGGAAAAAATTCATCAACACTTTGTGTTTATATGCGTCTTTTCTTGCCATGGTATAAACTATTTGTTGTTTTTTTGTCAATATTAAAACTTTATACAAAGTTATAGCGACAAAGTCTTGCTTTGTTCTGATACAAATATATGTATTCAAACTCAGTTGTGACATCTTGTTTAACTCGAAGTTAAGTTTTAGAAAAACTTTATGCCGAATTCGAAAAGCTTTGTTTAACATTCAATAACTTATGCTTGAAAAGTGATTACTATAGGAAAAAGAAAATTAAAATACGGTAAAGTATAATGGTTTTATTTATAGAGTATGTCCAGTAATATCTTAAATACTAATCTGCGGACATGAAAGGGAAGATTCACTATTAATTTGCTTTGCGCGCTTTGAAAGAAAATCACTTTTTGTAAGCATGACCCTATTTAACTTCATTGATGCCGAGCTCTTATCACAAGAGAAAACTCCTCCGAAACACATGGTCTTGATCTCATTGTACTACAAGTATCTCTAGATTAAAGATTTATTTGTTCATTTTTTTTCAGTTTTTCCAATTTTGAGTGTTCTATGTACTTTTCTTAACTTGAATTACTGAACTCAAAAAAAAGACCCAGAGAAAAATCCATATTTAATTGAAATGAAAAATAGATTTTGAACAATATCCACAAGCGTACATCAAAAATGTTTGCATTGGTTTGTCGGCCTTAAATAATATTAGGAGGCAAATAAAGAAGATATCTACTGTTTGGATATCCTTTGTATTTTACTTATCACTATGTTGATATATAACTCAGAGAATACCAAACAGCCAACAAAACAATAATCCCATCTCAAAAATCTATAAAACTAAGGACTAAATGTGAACAAAGGAAAGATTTATTCGGAGACACATGAAAAGTACAAGCGAATTAAACCGGGTGGTCCGGAAGAGTACCGGTAAACATCCTTTTGGTGTATTTATATCTTTGCCAGAGAAAGTTATTTAACATAATTGTCCTGTGAAGTTGATTGATTCTGTTCCAGAGTTTTGCCAAAGGTCAAATTGGACCCTCTTTTCTTGACCTACAAGCTATCAGTGGAGTTGGCCTAAAAGGAGGATCTGGTATGCTGACGACAATGTATGTGGGTTATATGGCTGGAGCGATCATAGGCGGATTTTTGTACGAAAGATGCAACCGATCACTCCTATTAGCTTTCGCCAAATTTCTACTAGCTTGTTCGTCAATAGCCATACCCTGGTGTTCTATGTATTGGCTGATGGTGATGGCTTTCTTCTTCGTTGGAGCAACAGTAGGCGCTACCGACTCAAGCAAGTATATAACGGATAGTATAGTATTAAAATATAATCCAATTCATTTCAATGGTTTCCCGTTGAATATTGAATTCGTTTCATGATTAAGGCAGAATTTTATTGATAGTGTGAATGAAAATATTGAAAAAGCCATCATACGAGCGAGTTATATTTTATATTCAACGGGAAACCATTGAATTTCCTTTTTGATTTATAAACGCCTTTATGTCTCTGATTTTATTTTTATTTTGCCGTTACTTCCGAATGAACTCGATAAACCTCAACAGAATAGGATTCAATCCTTAATTAAACCAGGGGCAAAATATGAACAAATGAAAAATTTACATGGAGACCCTTTTAAAAAAATAAGAGAATAAGACCAGATGTTCCGGAAGAGTAAGTGTCTTCTGCTTCATGCGCTGTAAACCTTTGTCACATCCAAGTAAACATCAAGTTCTCAAAATGATGAATCACACATAGTCCGTAACGTTCATGTGTAGTTCCATTATAATCGGTTCAGTAGTGCTGGCAAAGTAGTGTTCAACAAGAATTCCGGTATTTTGACCTGGTTACCATGACGACCATTTTTTTTCTTCAACGAATAAGGGTTATTGCCACTAATTGTCATTGAAATTCCCTCAGTAGTTTAGGAGTAGCCGGTACATCATTGTGTCTACAGACGGACAACCTGATTCAAGTATACCCTTCCACCACCCAACTTCGTTGCGAGTTGTATCTATATACAATATTGGTTCAGTCTCTTTACTCTACAACATTCTGTTAAACTTCCTGTAAGGGATATGTGTAAACAATGACATTATAGTTTAAATGGGCAAGGTATCACGGGTTGTTCTGTGATGGTATACATTGGACTGTACAACTCCTTCATATGTTCATTTCGATTTACAACTAGCATATTCGTTTATCTTTCCAGCTTGCAATGCTGAACTACAGTTGATATGGGGCAAAGATGGCAGACGTTTCATGCAGTGTCTACATTTTATGTATTCGTTTGGAATTGCTTTGACTCCCCTCATTACGATTGTGTTCCTAGAAGATGCCCCGAATTCTGCGCCCTCGGAAAAACAGTCCGTATTTCATCATCTGAACAACAATACTATGCCTAACTTCACATCAATCCTTAATACATCCAAGGAAGACTTTATATCTCACCAAAGCAACACATCTCAGAATGGAAGCGTTATTTCCTATACAGAAACAGAATTTGTTAGAAGTCCTGAATTGTATAAAGCATATATAATCACGGGTTGTGTCATTATGGCCGTGTTTGTAATGCAACTAAGCTTCTTCTTTCGTTATGATAGGAAAAGTAAAACAAAAACGAAAGAAACGGAAAGTGTGGCTTCAACTAAATCGATACTACCATTGTCGGTTAAGATACAAGCGATTCTCAACATGGCGGGGATATTGGCATTAATATGTGGAATTGACGATACCCTTGTGTCATTTTTAGCTACATTTTGTGTCAAAGCATTTGGTTGGACTAAAACCGAAGGATCTTTGCTAACATCCCTGACATGTTTTGTCGTTGTGTTGGGAAGGTTCCTAGCAATCTTCTTGGTAGGTGTTATGTCACCAGTAACACTAGTGGGACTACATAGTGTGATGACGCTTCTTGTTTTCATTGGGACATACATATGTGCTGTGTTTCAATCTAATATTGGCCTCTGGATAGTAATGCCAGTGTTCGGTTATGCCAAAGCTCCGATTTTCGCGTGTATCTTTACCTGGACCGATGAAATGTTTGTTCCAGTTACGGGTAGAATTTCGTCCATGTTTTTCGTCGTCATCACAGCAAGTATGGGGCTTAACCCGCTGATACTTGGCTTTCTCATGGACAACTACTCAAATCTGTGGTTCTGTTACCTCTTCTTCGGTGAAAGTGTGCTTCTTGTGTTGTTATTCTGTACAGCCTTTATACTCACAAGACGGGTACAACGGTTATACGGAACAAACCATGAACGTATGGCGGTGGAAGTGAAAATATCTGAAAATCTTTTAGAAAAAAGACATGAAATTACAAGTCAATAACATACAGTATTTTAAAGCTGAATTGATAAATATATATGTTAATCAAAAAGCAACCCCGTTCAGTTATGCTCTACGGCAAGCTATACATTTGGTATTACATTATTTATCTTGTTATATCGGGAGTAGATAAAGAGGATCTATTGATCCTCCCACTTCCGATTAGAGTACACGGATAAATCTTAACCCTAGGTTCAATTTAGCATAATCAATTCCGTAGCACATCTAATGCGCTCTTGATGATGGTGAAGTGCAAAAATTGTAGATACTGTGAGCGTGAGAGATATTGAATGCAACTATGTAATATTTGGGTCAAGGTAAGCAAACTTGACATCCAACGAGTGAATCTTCATATGGAAATGGAAAGGACACTAGACATTTTTGAAGCAGTATTTATTGCTGTTTCCCTCAAAATTGTATTTAACATTGACAGCAGATTATTGCCCAAGTGAGCGTTTCAAACCCCGACCTCTTTTGTTGTCCTTCGATGATATTTAGAAAAGGGACAACATCCTGAAACTGTCTGACGTCGCATTCTGTGATATCACACTGTCTTATGATACATGGTTTTTGTTTTAAACTTTGCTATGAAATTGACCTCATACTCTATTTTATAAGCATTCAATCAAGATATATATAGCAATGGTCGCACATGCGATTTCACATCTATTTTGTATTTTTTAAATACCATACGTACGTGTATATATCATTAGATTTAACATTGCGTCTCTAACTCTGAGAGCAAAAGCGACAACTTCGGGGCGAATTGTGCATACGAAGCCAGCTGTATCGATCAGGAGATGAATCTACTTTGCAACAATAACGTTGCTGCAAAATTGAAAAAAAAAGAATATTGTTCTCAGATGACATTTTTTTGGTGGCTTACTTTGGGACTTGCTTATGGTTGGTAACCTCGAATTAATAAAATGGTTTTCTGTTCTTTTTCTTTTTTTATTTCATTTCATACAAATTGTTAACAAGATCAGAAACAAGAATAACATATTCCAAAGACCGACATATGACTGTCTATATATATCAGGTATTCTCCAACTCTCCTAGCTAATCTTTCAATACGAAACATTATCTGGCGGCAGATAAAGGAACCTGTGATCTCTTCACCTGCCGACTTGACCCATGTAACCGACTGTTTACTTGGGCTTGACCAGACATATGTGTAGTAAAATATCAAGTGCTACGTGGTTTCTCCTGGAAGTATTCATTCATTTAACAGAAGAAACACGAGGTAAGAACGAATAATTGTGAATAAGTTGTTAGTGATGGCAAGTTGTTGTGTTATTGTGACTAGTGAAGCGGTAAATATTGACTGTTCGCGAGGCAATTACAAAGAGAATGATTCATGTACATACAACTTTCCATATCGGACCCCATATTTGTCCAATGGCCAATAATTTGGGTCGAGGGTCCAATATTGGGTCCGATAATAATGAATAAGAAAAATAGTGAAAATACCATAATTTCACAAGAATAATCATTTTCAATTTTTTATGCATTGAGGTAACTTAATTTCCTTAATAAATGTAACAAATAAAAATAAACAACAATTTAAACTATACCAGTCTTTTAAGTCAATTGTATATACTTGTCATATTAACAATAGGTTTTAAACACTAACATCCTTTCCAAAACGTTTTTCTGCCATCACGATCATGTGATTGTCACCGATCAAAGAAAAAAAATCGACAATGTCACTACTAAAATAGACTACTACTACTTAGTAACACAAAACTTTCCCTCTCATAATTTGATCTCTTTGTCTTCCAGACGCCATGTTTTGTTGTTTTAATTTGCTTGTAACACAGCAGCAAAGTAAAAACCCGAGATACCCGAATGGTTTGAGGAGTGGTAAAGTCTAAAGGTGTTCTGCGAAGAGGGTCAATACAGGTTTTCGGGTGCATTAATAAATCAATAAAGCATGGGTGACGATTACTGGCTGGAAGATCGGACGCCAAAATGTATATGCAAAAACAAAATGTATTTATTATTAAGTATACAATAAATAGAGAACAATACATAACATTTTCCATATCGGACCCAATATTGGCCCAGAGACCCTAATATTGGCTCAAGAGCCGGGCCAATAACGGGGTTCGAGTGTTATTTTTACCATACAAATATCATAGAAGTTTTGCTTGTTCCATAAAATCCCTGAAATTTTCCCATAGGTTTTAGGAGCCAGAATTATCCCTGGTATAGGTTTCATATGTATACATACCGTTATCATCAAACATTTTGGGAATGATGTCTCTGGCGTCAATGTTGATACTTGTTCTTGTTTTCGTTGTAACGTCTCCCCATTTAAGTTGTTAGTGTTCTTTTCTGCTTCGCATACCGAAGTGCATGCAAAAATTGTTGACGTAAATTGTATTACTTAGTGCTCTGGGGTTTCTTAAAACAATTAAACACACAATCAATAAATCACCACAAAATCCTTTTAGTAATTAAATTTTCATTGGGCCACGCCATGGTTTTAGTATCAAAGTTTGTTCCAAACTGGATCAATCTATAGTAAAGATTTACCAAAGTCTTCTGGTGACAACCGATCATTAATTTATAACCTATGGCAAAATTGTAATCACCAAAGCAGGCGCCGTACCATGTGCGAGTTGTTTTTTTTTTATAATGCAGAACCTAAATATTTAAAAAAAAAAATGAAGCATTTTCTTTGACTATTCTCTTACCTGATCCAAGGAGGTTTTTCTCATAAAATGTTGATCGCTTCTGGTGTTAGTGGGTCAGCCCTGTTCTCCTTATTTCCTTTTCCAGATTGTCTCAGTAATTTGTTTTTGGATTAAAACGCTTTACGGGAATGGCTTAACTATGTCCTCAATTATACTGTCTAATGTTGGATTGTTTTCCTTTAAATAGCGTTGGATGCTACCTTGAATTGATTTCAAATGTCCGTTTCATATTCTCCTTTCCCGTTTTGTCGTTGTGCAGTCAGGAAAAATCTTGCAAGATATCCATTTAATTCGGTCGAACTAATGTCCACCACATTCCTGAATTCATTCTTGGAATTTAGATAAGAATTGAACTTTTTTATGTCCGATTGTGTTTTCTTAATTGTGCTGATGTTCCTTATTGGGCAACAAACTCACGTGTATCGTCATTTCCAGTATTTATTTCGTCCTGGAGCTGGGCGTCCGGAGATTTTGGCTCAAATACGTATACTCTGTCGTCTGCTAGTTCTGACTGATCACGGTGATTATTAACTTGTAATTGTATGATTGGGTCTAATGTACTATCGTCTATGTCCTCTGCAATGAGTCTTTGCCTTTCTTTTCTGCCAAGTATTCTTAGTCTACCAGCCTTGCCGCTAGATAATTCAAAAGTTTCATCTCTCCATCTAGACGCCATGTCTGCTTTCCTTTGGCTTGTATTACAGCAGCTATGTAAAAAACCCAAGAGACCCGAATGGTTTGATGAGAGGTAAAATGTAGAGGTGGAGAGGGCCAAAATGGATTTCGGGGTGCATTACTGAATAAACAAGATAATTCAACGAATAACAGTCCCCCACCGGGTTGTTATCTCGAGATCCAATAGCAATGAGTGTGAATCTCGAGATGCAATAAGGTCATGTATTTTTTTTAATGTATTGAAAGGTGAAGATGTAGTTTACAGAGACCCGCTTCTATACAGGAACCATCCCATTCTCACTAAATACATGTACACTGTAGGCATACTCTATAAATGATCTCTATATAAAGGACACAAGTCTATGAAGGACACCTTTAGTTTTTCTATTGGGTATCCTTTATAGACAGGTTTTACTGCAATAGACATGAAATTGTAATAATAATAACACGATGTTGTTTGTTATGCTTACATTGAATTCAACAGTACTGTATATTGATTAAATGGTGATCTGAGAAGAACACAGGTTTGTTTGTCGATGGGAATAATTTGGATGAGAAGACCAAGTCAAGAATTCCTCCAAGGCAATGGGTAGGCGTGGTCAGTAGTTGGTGAAGTTTACAAGATTTTTGAAGGCTGTCCATCTTTGCGAAGTCCATGTTGAAATCTCCAACAACAAGAATGTTTGTACACTTATGTAACTTTGCTTGTGTTGTGCATAGCTTGAATAACTGTAATATAGCTGAATTTAAATGGTTATAAGATGTGTTAGGAGGTATATATATGCATCCAAGCAGCAAATTGCCAGTGATGATTCCAACTGCTTCTATTTGTGGTATGTTGATTTCCAATATGGTTTGGATGGGAATTGCAGAGTAGATGACACATCCATGTTTGCTTGGTATAGATATGCACTCCATATCATGTAGGGGAAAATTGTTGTAGTTTTTCACTTTTGTCTCTACCAGACACACAATGCTTGCGCTATTTATTTCTTTTTCGTTTAATAGATCTTCATAGTGACTTCTTAATGATCTAACATTAAGATATGCTATGTTGTATGTACCAGTGTCTGTAGATAAACTGTGATCAGTGTCCAGAGGAAGACTGCAATTGGTTTGGAGGCGTTTCATTTCTTCTAATGCTAAAGAGTTGACATGTATTTTTGATGGATGGAAGGCACAGACTTTCAAGCCTTTCCTTGTCTTTGCTCTACTTAACATCGTATAGATTTGGCCAAGCATTGTGGATTTGACATTTGCTGGAGTTTCCATATCAGCAATCATAGTCTCAAAGGTACTTCCTTGTGACTTGTGCACAGTGATACCCCAAGCTAGTGTTCCAGGAAATTTTGTCCTTTCCATCTGGATGGATTTTGCTTTTTGTGTAACGAAGAATGCAGCAGTCACTGCTTTGATTGGAACAAGGTCTTTGAATGGACTAGTTTTCTTAGCCTGACAACCTATATTCATGTCATCAAATTTCACATATATTGTGCCTTTAAGGGGCTTTGTTGGATCAACATGCAGTTTTACAATAGTTCCCGTTGTGCCATTGACAAGACCATCTTCAATATCGGTGTTCTTTGTATGCATGTACCTAACATTTACTGCTACTTTCACTTCAGCTGATAATCCACCAGTTTCATGTGGGTTAGTACTGGTCACTGAAACAGATGCACGTCTGGTTTCCAAATCTTTAGACGAGTCTTTTGCTTGGATGGTGTAAATGTTTGTTGTTAATGATTGCAACTGTTTACTGTGGTAGCTATCTTTGAGGACATTTGTAAGAAATATTGACAAGCAGTCTTTAGGCAGAGAATCATTGGTTTCCAAACTTTTTAATTCCTGAATATCATTGTCTGTGTGCTGCCCAAGTCTGACTCTTGATAACAATTGAGCAAAGTCTGGATCTTCCTTTTGGCGAACAATGTCAGTGAGTTCATGAAGTGAAAACAAGTGCCATAATACTGGTGCAAGTGCACTGTACCATGTTTGTTTCCTTTGAAGACTGGGGCCTCTCCAACTGGATTCAGTTGCATAAGATCACCAACCACTAATACAGAAATCCCACCAAAAGGTTTGTCATTTTCAAAGATCTCCTGTAATGTAAGGTCCACATTGGAGAATGTCTGTGATCCAACCATCGAAACTTCATCTATAATCAGAATTTTCATTCTGCAGTATGTTGCTCTCATTGAATTTAGTGTATTGATGGAAGGTTTATGATATCCTAGACGAGATCCTCTTTGTTTTACTGGTAGATGGAAAGCACTGTGTAAGGTATTGCCACCAATGTTGACTGCAGCTTTACCTGTTGGGGCAGTTAATACAACAGATGGTGTCTCTGGGTTATCGCCTGGTTTTCGTGTTGTCTGAGTGCAGATTGATAGATTGAATGTATGCAGTGGCTTTTGCCTACCCCAGCTCCTCCACTCAAGAAGATGTAAAAAGGTTCAGGTTGGTCTACTTCTGAATCAGATGATAACATTAACGCCCGGCACCAGTGGAAAACAAGATCATGCACCTGCTTTTGCTTGTGATTTAAGCTTCTGATCAAAGCATAGTACTTGTTGTTGTCACTGACTACAGTGGCTGTTGTTATAAAGTGACTCTTTTTCACCTGATTCGGCGATTGATTTTCTTCCTCATTCTCATGAAGTTGTTCCTCTGTAAGGTTACCAATATCCACAAACTGATTAATTGGGTCATCAACAGCTTCATCCGATCTGTTCTGTTCAGCTTGTGGTGTAAGAGCATCCCAAATTTCTTCTTGTCCATCATCCATTTCTTCAGATGATTCTCTTGCTTCCTCTACTTCAGCCAAGTAAGGTTCATATCGTTCAATATTAGGGATGATGCGTTCTTTCATATTTTCAAATGAAATTTCATAGCTGGAACTGTGACTTAATTCTGTTTCACTGCGCCATGGAAGATAGAGGATTAGAAGGCGAAAGAAATATTTCTCTGAATCCTTTTCTTGTGACACATAGTGAAATCGCAGTACTTGAGGTATTTTTCTTTTCACCATAATTCCAAGTTCATTTTTCAGACAAATTGTTTTCTGTGTAACATCCATATTTGAATTGGATTGTTCCTCAACACATTCATCATGTTTGTGTCTAGATGTTGTTTCATAGTTTGATGCAAATTCTGCCAAACACATGTCATTCAGACTTGATGGTCTTGCAGCATACTTATCAATTATGCTTGGCAAGTAAATATCAGTATCATCCTCATCCATAGTTTTGAGAACTGTCGCTGGTTTTAGCATCCGAGTGCGTTCTTCAGGATATCCTGTTGAGATGAATTTCACGGGAATGTTTGACTGCCTTAATGGTAAACCTAGAAGTCGTGCTACAGCTTCATGCTGTGATACCTCACGGGATTTCAGAAACACATTTCCAATGCATTTTAGCTTTTCTTTCGCTGTAGTTGCTTCTTTGCAAGCATTTCGCATTAGGTTCGACATTGCTTTTTCTGGTTTACACATGTATGAAGTCAGATATGCAATGCATGCCCACACATCAGTGATAAACTGTATGTCCATATTTGCTCGTAAAGCTTTCAGTATGAGTGGGTTGTAAGGATTGATGCAGGATTCATTTGGACGTCTCTTAAGGAGAATTGTGGTTTTCTTTAATGAAATTTGAACTGCTTCATGGTATGCTTCTGGTGTAACTTTTGCTTTGATCAGAAGATTCTCTGTGGTAATGTTTGACTCTGACTCTGTCAATGTCTGCATTACATGAGAAATAACTCTTTGCGCTACTTCAGTTTTACTTCTGGCATCTTCATCGCATAATGGTCGCGATATAACCGTTCTTGAAACTGGTGGCTTTGGAAAGTGGAACCGACAACTAACACTTTTTTTTCTTTTTGCATGTTCGTGTGTGGGGGTGAGTTTGTCTAGAAGCAACCAAAGATGCCAGTTCATCATCACTTTCTGGATGTTCACAGGAAATATAACGGTCAATGAATTGTATAACTTCCTCATCAGAGTCCTTGTCAAGAACTGGGGCATCTTTAACGTGCACCGCTGAATGAAAATGTGCAGTTCCCCTGTTTTGCATCTGCTTCCTTATGTCATAATTTAATATTTGTCCAACTGGATGCACTCCTGACAATATCACTTCTCCCCATAGTTTATGGAATATAAAGTCAATCTGTCGTGCCACTGTAACTGGATTCCGTGTTAACCACTGGCGTTTTGTTTTGCTGTCCATTTCATTTTCTATGTATGACAATTCAAACTGTTCACCATATTGCTTTGCAACAATCTTGATAAGTTCTGGCCAGTGAAAATCAGCTGCCGAGCCAGTCAGGAAAAATGTGTAGGGTCCAAACTGTCGTATCTTTGCAAGCATATCCATTTGCATTTCTTTCCAATATTGAGGTGATCCACGCACTTTCTTAAAAGAAGTAAACAGTTCTTCATCTTTCCTCATTGAAAGAACACGGTCAGGATTTTGTAACTGTCCCACCGAAACATCTGATTGTCTACTTTTCTTTAGAGACATAGTTATGGTGTCATTGATAGTTGTAGACTCTACCAATGAAGACATTGGAAAGTGTATTCAGCACTTTCAGAAAACCTTCCATCAGCACACAACAGTCTTGCATTAACATACTTTTTTGGAGATAACAAAGTTGGTCTATCCTGATGAAATGTGTTGATTCCAAAAGGAAACAATGTGGGGAAAGCCAGTGTTTCCCAGTTGTGTTCATGAAATACTGATGTAGGGGTCTGTCCTTCGGCAGGTGCAATATTCAAAATTTCATTTGATTTTAGAGTTGGTCCATGTTCTGGATATATGCATGTGACATTGTTCAAAGAACGTTTCAATTCAAATTCTGCTCTTCAACGAATGTGGCAGGATTGTCATGATCAACTTCATCCTCGGAGTCAGTGATTTCTGATGCAGAGTCAGGATTGTCACATTGTTTTTGTTGCTTTAATGAATTAGAATCTTTGTCATTGCTGCATTCCTGATTATTTTGTTTTCCATGCGAGACATTTGAGGGATGATTATAATCATTATCACTTTCATCATGCGAACATGTTGATATTGGTTTTGGTACAGGATCACTGGTGTTTTCAGTATTATCTGTAGTATTCTGCTCTTTATCCTCATTAATGTGGGACACTGCATTCCAGAACATTTCATCAGTATTTTTGCTACTCTGAATCCAATTTACATTTTGTTTCACATTTGCATAATGTGGATTGTTTTCCCGCAACCAAAGTAGAGCTGCATTGACATGAAATGGACGTATATACTGTTGAGAGAATGACACTTGGTCTGTTAGACGTCTCTTCAAATTTAGAGAAATGATTTGTGCTTCTGATGTTTGTCGGGGAAGGACTGCAGCAGTTTTGTCAATGTTTGATGGCACCAAGACTACTTGTCCTTTGAGTCCACGCTGCGCACCTTTTGAAAGACACACAATTTTCATGAATGGAATTATTTTAGCAATGAGTTGCCTTTCCAGATGACACAATGATTGTAGTTGTTCTGTTACCTTATCAGGTTGAAGTTTGTTATCATAAGCTTGTGCGGGAATGTTGCCCTTTTCCAGCGATTTCTTGCATACTATACAGATCCACTGATTTTGTTGTTTTTTCACAGATGTTTTGAAGAGAAATCTATGACAGCATATACATTCATAGGTTGGTCCAGCAGTAATACTTTTGAAAAAGTTGGCAAGGACAATTCCTTCGGAAGGTGAATGAGTTTTATCTAATTTCCTCTGCTTTTCTTTCCTGATAGAGTCTTGTGCCTGAATACTTCTCCTTTCATTTGGTGTCATCGAATTTCTTACGGACTGTTTCCTCTCGGTGTCTTTCCTTTGTAATTTTGCCTTTTTAGCTGTAGTATAGCTTTTTCTTTCCGACAGTTTCCTTTCCGTGTCTTTCCTTTGTAATTTAGCCTTTTCAGAAGCAGTATAGGTCTTTCTTACGGACTGTTTCCTCTCGGTGTCTTTCCTTTGTAATTTAAGCTTTTCAACAGCAGTGCAGCTTTTCCTTTCCGACCGTTTCATTTCCGTGTTTTTCCTTTGTAATTTAGCCTTTTCAGCAGCAGTATAGTTTTTTCTTTCCGATCGTTTCCTTTCGGTGTCTTTCCTTTGTAATTTAACTTTTTCGGAAGCACTATAACTTTGTCTTCCTGTTCTTTTCCTTGTTTTATCTTTCTCTTGTTGCCTTTGTTTTTCAATGCAAGATATTGTTTTTCTCTTCTTTTCTTTTATGGACCTTTCTGTATATTGCAGTTTCCTTAAATCAGTTTCACTGAAACTTTGTCTTTTCAATGCCTTTCTCATATTGTCTTTCTTTCTTCTTTTCTGGAGCACATTCTCTGGTAAAGATTTCGTTCTTCGGCAACATGTATTTATTTGCTTTTGCATAGAAGATGGTATAATAGTGTCAGTGTCATTTTCCACAAAACTTCTGTTCTGTTCACTGAATTGAGATGATACATCAGACTTAGGTTTCCTGTGCTGTTTCTGTCTTGACAGCTGGTCTTCCAAATAATCATGATACCATTGATTGGTGGTTGTTTTTCGAATAGGAAAATCTGATATTATCCCGTTTGATAAATTGTTATACAAATGTCTTCTCATCTGTATCTGGCAAAGGTTGGATGGTGGTCTTTGGCCTTTAAGCAGTGAGTATGCATTTTGCTGTTATTCCACAGTCGAGTGTAGCACCTTGGGTTTGGGGAACCTGATAGGCAATATTGCTAGCATCATTTGCAACTGTTTCATACATAATAGCTAGTTGAGGGTGCAAAGATGCAGTTCGTGATCCTGAATAAAGAGAGTCATAGATTGTGACCGTCGACTGTGACTGGGTGCTTACTACATAGTGTCCATCTATATAATGAATCTGTAAAGCGGTCTGACCTTCTTTTACCACAAGATCGCTGTCAAGGCTCTCATGCTCCAGTACTTTAGCATATAGGTATGATGGTGGCAGCATCCCCATGTGAATGTCAAATTGTACTTTCAGTACAGAAGCTATGAAATCTAAGACATGAATGTCGATGCTTCCTTGCAACACAGACTGAATGTTGATATCGTTAAAGTACTCTGGTGGTAGGATAGCTTTAGTAGATGAATCTTTTGAGATACGAAAGTTCCTCTTTCTGGCACGTTCTTTTTCACGCTTTCGTCGATCCATACCGTGTGAATGGGCACAAAATCAGTTATGGAAAAATTCCTTGATGTTTATAGACGATACTTCCAGACTAACCTGAAAAAAAAATATATATTAGTAAATGAACTTTCATTTGAGTACAATATATGAGTGTGCAAACTTGTTGTTTTGAGTAAAACTTATCAATTTGTGAAAGTCATTACAGTGAAACCTCAATAACTGGAAGTCAGCAGGACCATGATAGAAGTTATCAAAGTATTCAAGTTAAGTGTATATTGAAGTTAAAGTAACTATGTTTGTTGGGGCAAATTATACTTCAAATTATCCAATGTCTACGAGTTTAGTGATTTCCAGTTAATGAAGTTTGACTCTATTTGGAATTCTGACAGGATTTTCATGAAGAAATTATGAACTACTGAAGATAATATCATGTGAAGTGCCACATATAGGTTAGGAAGTCATAAAGCAACTACTACTATAGAACAAATGGTGTTACATTTACCACAGGTTTTATGAAGGTTTACAATGCATGCTTCCTTTGAAAGTTACATTATATAACCACAATGTCTGAACACATATTACATAATTATATGAATTATTTTCATTATTGAACTAATTATTTAGAATTACTGTTTCACAATATGAAACCTGTTGTGGTCTTTTAGCCATCATTTAAAGCAGTTTGTGGTTAAGGCTTAACCATGCTATACCTTTAAATGATGTTACCAGGCACCACCACGAGGAGGTAGACCACAACAATCAAAGCAAACCATAAATGCACACAAGCCCGGTGAAAGACAAACATGACAATATGAATGCAGGTGAAGCATGCTAAATGAAAAGTTATTTGCTAAATAATGTTATATCTGCATATATGATACATGCATTGATAAGTGCCCTTTGTGTTCTCCCCAATCGGAAAGTAGTGCCAATGATTAAGATAAAGTATCAGTTAAACACATGCTGATAACAGTGCTTTTCAATGGGTTTTTTTTAGAAAAAATGTACATTTAATTTAGTGCAAAATAGTAGTAAGAGATTCCAAAGGAGTTTAAAAATATTTCTAAATGCACACCAATATGGGGAGAACACTGTCCTTTTGGTGATCTATTTATTTCAAGGGATCTTCTTAGAATTACACAAAATGAGTTACATCATTATTCTGTCTCTATTAACTACATTATAAATGTAAATGAACAAACCTTACTGCTATGCTATAGAATGAACAAAACTGTTATGGTAAGCTACATATGATGAAAATTAATTATGGAAATTAATTATGGTTGTCTACATGTAACATACACTACTGGTAATTCTTTTGAATTTTAATGAACTTATTAAAACAGTTAGTGTGATTTTCACTAAAACAATAAAAGAAAAAGAAAACATCTGTTGTAGAATGATGTATGAAAGTTCAATTCAATGCTTAGGCTTTTTTGTAGCGACTGATGCATCAAACAACTCTGGGAGTGACTCTTGGGACGCACTTTGTGGAAAACTTAAAGTTTGACTTAATGGTGGTACACTTTCTGTCACATCTGGTGTTGCACTGGGGTCTTCCATATCCATTCCTAAAAGTTCCTGAAGCGCTTCTTCCGATGCACTAGCATTCATTAGTTTGTCTTTTAATTCTGTGTTTTCTTGTGTCATTTTTTTGTTATTGGACAAAAGTTTTGCATTGAACTTCTCTAAATCTCTTATTCTATTCTCTTTCCTTTTCAACGAGACTGTGAGATCTTTTAATGAATTTTCTATGATGAGTAATTTCATTTGTCAAGTCACTCTTGCTGATCAATCCCTTTTCAAATTTGGTATGTATCCCTATCAAAGCTGCTGAGCAGGTTCTTATCTGTGTGACATTATCCATGGCAAATTATCTGGGGAAAGAAGATGATAATACAATTCCAATGCAATAAGTGATTCCATTCCAAGGATATTAGAAACCATTAAAACTTGTCAATGCTCCTGAGCTGAGGAATTGGAAACCATACTATACATACAATACATTCTTGACATGTATATCCAAGATACATTCCTGACATGTATATCCAAGATTGCGCAGACAAGTTTTTGTTAATGGTTTTTTCTATCCTTCAGTGACCCTTTAGCCATCTTATAAGTAGAATGATGTGCACTGATGATATGCTTTGAATGGTTATCCATGCATATTATACAGCAAATATATGATGACTAGATATGAAAATGTGCATGATGAGAGATTACATAGGGGTATGTAATAGAAAAACAATAGTAAAGCAAGCATGTCAGTGTAGTTGTATGAGTACTACATTGTTATTAGTGAGTAGGTTACTATACTATACTATACTATACACTATGAGTGACACAATGATATGAATGAAGGCAGTGCACAATATACTCGTTATATGATGTTACCAGCACCACCACGGGGAGGTAGATCACTTTGTGAAAGCTTGTTAAGTTAAATTTGAAATGAAGGATTGAAACTGATATAATGGTGTATGTGAAATTGATGGGACATCATGCAATTTTGGCTCTTAATTCTGTTTTGTCTGAAGGCTTGATTAATCAGAAAAAATCACACAACAAGCATTCACTGGTGCCACAAGCAGTATTATCAGAGAAAGCAGACAACTTCTATACAAAAAATTAAGTTACTTACCTGATCTAGATTGCATTTTTGGTGTTTACTCTTGACAAGTATGTTCTTTAATGTAGGTCAGAGGTCGAAATAAATGTCACAGTGACCCGGTTTTGGTACACGACACACCGTCTCCCCACGGGGAACCATACTACCAAGTATTAAGTTCTAGTGCTTTATAGTGTAGGAGATAGAGCCCGGACAAGATATTTGTGTAACGTAGGTCAGAGGTCAAAATAAAGGTCACTGTGATCCGGTTTTGTTACGCGACACACCGCCTTCCCATAGGGAACTATACTACCAAGTACAAAGTTATAATCCTTAATAGTGTAGGAGATAGAGCCCGGACAAGCTTTTACTTTAATGTAGGTCAGAGGTCAAAATATAGCAAAATAAAGGTCACAGTGACCCAGTTTTGGTACGTGACACACCGCCTTCCCACAGGGAACTATACTACCAAGTATAAAGTTCTAATCCTTAATAGTGTAGGAGATAGAACCTGGACATATTTTTCTTTCTTTAATGTAGGTCAGAGGTCAAAATATAGGTCACAGTGACCCGGTTTTGGTACGCGACACACCGCCTTCCCACAAGGAACCATACTACCAAGTATTAAGTTCTAGTCCTTTATAGTGTAGGAGATAGAGCCCGGACAAACTTTTACTTTAATGTAGGTCAGAGGTCAAAATATAGCAAAATAAAGGTCACAGTGACCCAGTTTTGGTACGCGACACACCGCCTTCCCACAGGGAACTATACTACCAAGTATAAAGTTCTAATCCTTAATAGTGTAGGAGATAGAACCTGGACAAATTTTTCTTTCTTTAATGTAGGTCAGAGGTCAAAATATAGGTCACAGTGACCCGGTTTTGGTACGCGACACACCGCCTTCCCACGGGGAACCATACTACCAAGTATTAAGTTCTAGTCCTTTATAGTGTAGGAGATAGAGCCCGGACAAGCTTTTTCTTAAATGTAGGTCAGAGGTCAAAATATAGGTCACAGTGACCCGGTTTTTGTACGCGACACACCGCCTTCCCAAAAGGAACCATACTACCAAGTATTAAGTTCTAGTCCTTTATAGTGTAGGAGATAGAGCCCGGACAAACTTTTACTTTTATGTAGGTCAGAGGTCAAAATATAGCAAAATAAAGGTCACAGTGACCCGGTTTTGGTACGCGACACACCGCCTTCCCACAAGGAACCATACTACCAAGTATTAAGTTCTAGTCCTTTATAGTGTAGGAGATAGAGCCCGGACAAACTTTTACTTTAATGTAGGTCAGAGGTAAAAAAAATAGCAAAATATAGGTCACATTGACCCGGTTTTTGTACGCGACACACTGCCTTCCCACAGAGAACAATACTACTAAGTATTAAGTTCTAGTGCTTTATAGTGTAAGAGATAGAGCCCGGGCAAGCTTTTTCTTTAATGTAGGTCAGATGTCAAAATATAGGTCACAGTGACCCGTTTTTTGTATGTGACACACCGCCTTCCCACAGGGAACCCACACACTTAGTATGAAGTTCCAGTGTCTTATAGTATGGGAGATAGAGCCCGGACAAATAGTGTGCGGACGGACGGACGGACGGACGGACGGACGGACGGACGGACGGACGGACGGACGGACGGACGGACGGACGGACGGACGGACGGACGGACACAACGCAAACCTATAGTCCCCCCCGGATTCCGGTGGGGGACTAATAATGCATGGGTGATGATTACGAGTTGATAGTTTTGGCGCCATAATGCATATGCAAGAACCTGTATTTATTACTAAGTATTCAATAAAATCAATTATGATCTCCTGTAAGTAAGTTTGTAACTGTGTTCTTATTAATATTCGCATTATGATTTAGGGATTTCGTCACATCATTTTGGGATTGCCTCCCGGTGTATGCGATGTTGGTGTTTGTGTTGAGAGCGTGTGTATTTTTCCCGGTCACGGTATGTTCGTGTAAGCCTTCTTGCGATAGTCCGGATCTTTTTCCGATTTAAACTTTCTTCTTCCTAAAGTCTCCATTGACACAACCTCACTTTTGGCGCTTTTCTGCGAGGACGCTATGGGTTCTGTCCCCAGGCCGAGACATACCACAGTCTCTAACAATGGTAGTTATAACTCACTGCTTGACCCTCAGCATTATAGGAGTGGAACGACTGGTTCGCCTGTTGTCCGTATAATGTGACCGGGTGGGATGTTCTGCACGGGGCCTTCGGCAGTATACGTCAATGTGGTTGCACTTTAAATCGGCAAAATATCCGGTCTATCGCAAGAAGGCTTGCACGAACATACCGCTGCCTCCCAAATACACACGCTCTCAATACACAACCAAATCGCATACACCGGGAGGAGGTCCTTAAATGACACTGACTGTTATTAGGACGTAAACCAACCAACCAACAACCGCAAGCTCTACTAATTGCTAAAACAAACCTTTAGCAAACGTGTTGCTGTCATTTGTAGTACCATTTAATCGGGGCTAAATTCTTATTTAACGGGATGTGGATTTTGAAAAACTCGAAAAAGATTTTCAGATCAATCTTGAAAATATTTTTGATTTTGCCGTCCTGTACACTACCATACTTCAAACCACGCAAAAATAACGTCTTCGATCTCTTATTATCAGCCCAGATAGCACACCGCCAATGGGCCAACGTTGGCCCAACGTCTGCATACAACGTTGGCACAATAGCTTTTTGTCCATTGGCCCAACGTTAGGTCACTAGTTGTAAAAAGTTTCCTTGGCCCAACGTTGGTCAAACGTCTAAAAATAGTGTTGGCCCAACGATGGGCCATCGTCAGACGTCAACACATTTTATTGGCCCAACGTCGGCATACAACGTTGGCACAACAGCTTTTTGTCCGTTGGCCAAACGACGTTTGCCCACTGCAAAAAGTAATACCTAGGGCTGTTCCAGAATTACCAATATCAATAATATAGGAGGAGCAAGAGTCCCTTGCACTTATCTTCCATCTGTGGTAATAACCACACTGCCTTGCCTAGTATTTCTAATATTAACATTACTTTTGATATCTTAGTGGTAAGGTATCTGCAAAAGTGACTCACTAACACTAGCAAATTGTATTCATTCCACAGATGTTGCACACAATGTGCAGTGAAGGACAAATAGAAAAAAAAAGAGGAAAATTACAATGAACCAATTTCAAAATGTTTATTATGACAACTTTATTCATTATGTGGACTCCTGATCACTGCAAATCCACGCCCAGGCTCTCCGCCATTCTCCACCTGCATCTCTCATCTTCTTTTTGCTTCTCTGAATAAACCAAAAGTAAAAAATCAATTAAGTTATCTTTATTTTTAAATTATCGTATGAACCCAAATATATGAGTGATCTAAGCTTTGATAGGAATATTTTTTAGTTTCATACTGGTATGAAAGAAAAACCGAATTGTAAACTGAATGATATAAGACTCTTTCATATGCGTGTATGTAGGATAGGGATATTCCACCCGAGGGTCTCTCATATCAACTACCAAAATAAGCTTAAAAACCATGAAAATATGTTTAAACAGGCTGCCATTTTGAAATTTCAACTTTTTCCATGAGCTTTTTTGACGAAAACGAATTCGACAGCGAGTTTAAGCATACCCTATATTTGCAAACAAGATTGCGCAAAAAAATTAATCTCCTCTTCCTGGTGTTTATGGTTAAAATTTTATGAAAGGTTTTAATTTCATGACGCCGTCGTTTTCTCTTTCCGGCATCAGAGTTTACCGTATTCGTGACGTCACGTCATTGTTGAGCCATTGTGACGTCACGTCGCGTGATATACTATGTAAGATAGATTTTTCTTACATAGCTTTCTTACATGGGCAAACCCTATCCAACATGTCGAGATATGAGAGAAATGTGCATATTCATTATAAATATTGCCTTAATTATCATTACAGAATAGCTTTTAACTGAATTATTTTTAGTATAAATTAACATTAACTTTCTCTTTCTCCTATTCTCCCTCACTTGCCCACCACCTTGGCGGTTGGCAGCATACTTCAACCAATCACGAATGGCCGCCTCCGACTCTGCCTCTTTTATATCAGACATCTTTGCCGCATCTGTTATAATTTCAACAGTGTTTTATTTCTGATCAATAGTTAAAGTACGGTAAACAAAATCACCCCAAAGATAAGAAAGGGGAGGAAATGTGCCTTTGTGCGAGGCCCGATAACAGGAATTTCTGTTCGAACCAAGAAAAGCCATCAGGGCCATCAGGATAGGGCAACTTTCCAATTACAAACAGCGCTTTGTTGGGGATCCTGTAGTGAATGTCAATAATCTGTTATATTTTGAAACTGATTCCATTATGTTTTGATAATCAAATAAAAACCTATCCTAAATTCGTCTATATACAGTGGTGGATCCAAAGGCTGTATCGTGCCAATGTAAGGTCAGTATAAACTAGATTTACTGGCAGAAAACCCTGGAAACCCCACTGAATCCGCCACTAATATTGCATTGAATGTTAGCACTTTTTCAATATTTTTTATAAACAATAGGCCCAAGAATGATTTTCCTTTTTTTTAATTAAGCATCTTATGCTTTTTGTATCGCATTGTGTAAGCTTGGCATATAAAGGCTATAATTGTATATGTACAACATAATGCTCATCACTACTTTGAATCATACTATATAACATGGAAATTTTGGGTGAATATTCCTCAGAGAGCGCAATAGACCCAGCAATGAATTTGTATGACAAAGAGGAGTGCCACTGTCTAGCACCCACTGCTTAAGATTTTCCTTAAATTCTGATTCAGTATATATATCTATATTCCTCTTCTTCGCTCTCATCAGAACTGTATTCACTCACAACTTCTGGCAACTCAAGCTCACTAATGAAGTCAGTGTCATTTACATGTGACATGTGCTGAGGTTCCTCGATATCTCCAGTTTCTTCTATAAATACTTGCATTTGTTCCTCAGAAGAATCAGACTCCAATGTTTCCAAATGTAGTTGAGTGTCTTCGTCAAGGGTTATCGTTGGATCCAGAACTGTTAAGATGAGTGCTGCTTCTTTTCCTGCTCGACGGCGAATTGTTCTGTCACTAACAATTTTATCCATTTCCCTGTGAGAAGATCAAATTACCAAATATTACTACTAAACAATAAAATCCTTTTTCTGAACAAATTCTGATCTCCTCATTGACATTGTTGTGTCCACACTCCTCAATGATACAAGATCATGTTACATATATATAACATGAGTGTAAACTGCAAAGTCTTGTCAATATTATACATGTACAACTACATAGCTATGAGCTCGACGAGTAAGTCAAAATTAGCCGCTTCAGCACTTCCAATTGCTGATAACCTTTGACCCTGTGACCTCGAAAGTATTAATCAAAAGATTGAAAAGAGTTGTGCACACAACCCTTCACCTGTTTACAGTGTCGTGTACACAACCCTTCACCTGTTTACAGTGTTGTGTACAAAGCCTTCACTTGTTTACAGTCGTTCCTTAACACTAAAATAATTTTCCAGTGACCTGTCATCTTGCAGCAAGTCATTTCATCATATTATTCCACATGAACTTTTTGGTAACGAATTGACTAAAAGGACAAATGCGATTATGCAAGATTTTCCGCCTCAAAATTTCGCGGTCAAGATTCTGAAAGAAGTAATTTAATTGGATAATGCTAAAGGTCATCGGGACGTGACCCCCTATGGGATTTTCTCAGATCTTAACGCAGCAGAGAGAAGTTTACGGAACGGCGCGGAGATCAAGATATGATTTTAATCAGTTGTTTCCTTAATTTAATAGTTTTTGAGACCATTATGTTTTACCTGAATACTTACTCTGCTTTACTTATAGATACTTTGTTATTTGAAATATATTTCGAATGTGAGTATAAGGTTAAACAATTCTTCTGTTTCAGATTCGTCAGCTATATTTTTGCAATATCCGTTTTACAGGTTCTACTCCACACCCCCATTAATTTAATTGTTAGACATCTAAAATTTGTAAATAACTTTAAACATTGACGCTTGATGGCATAGACAGCAAAATTTTCTGTCACTAAATATTGCTCGTTTTAGCAGACGTTTTGTTTTGATTCATTCAATTCAGAGCAGTAAGTATTTGAAACTGTTACAAGTGCTTTCATTTTTAGTACAAATATCATAAAACTAGTTTAATATTCGTAACATGCTGTGTATAATGACTTTTATTTTAGCATATGGAACATAAATATCCATGTTGGCATATAAAACTGGGGCAATGATAAACCAATAAAGGGAGTTTTAAGATATATTAATATGTATACATGCTTTAATGTATATTTAAAGCACAACGTGAAAGTATATATTCATATTTGATGCAATGTTGAATATAAGGTTTGTTCAACAAATATATTTGTTCCTGTTGTTTTCCAGTTTATCCTGTTACACGAAGTCAAGTTTATTCCGCATTCGTTCTTTTTACAGGTAAGGCATATTTCGATTTCAGAACCTGAAGGGCAATTGCTTTCATGTTTCCTTATTTCTAGCAAACCATGAAAAAACCATGTTGGACTTTGACTTTGGATAAAAACCATAACTTAGAAACAACCAAAACGTGACTTTTGTCGGTGGGCGGAAATAAGTGAAATTCATCGTAAATAATATATAAACAAATATACCAATCTCCAATATTTACCATCCTATGATACTGACACTATATGAATGTAGGGACAAAAACGTTGTTCATTTCCACATAACTTCCAAAGCGTATGAATATATAGTAAGACTAGACAGGTAAACAATAGGGGTTGCCTCCCATTAATTACTCAATGAAATACATTAGATATTCATTTTAAAGTTTATTTTTTTCTAAATTGTTTAAAAAAATCTATAAAATAGTATCTTAAAATGTCTCAATAATTTTTAACAAAATTTATAAATAACAAAATAATTATTTTTGATATAAAAAGAACGCCACCTGCCTTATACTAGCTGCGTCTGCTAGCTACATGTACAGTACAATGTACTACTTAAAACGTAACACGAGTGGAAATTGGAACTTGACGTTACCAGAGGATCTAAACGATTCATCAGAAGGTGACCTAGAGGCTCTTGCCAGCTCCATAGAAGTTGTTGTCGCCATCAATGAGGAGCTCAAACGTCCAGCCATGGACGACCTCTCTCAACCAGACTCTCCGCTAGGCCAACCCTCACCTACTAAACTTGAACCCAAAATTCCTGGCATCCTAGCTGAACCACATACATCAGATCATAAACAGAAACGATTTGTTACAACATCGGAAGAAGAACTAGCGGCGATGTTTGATTCACGACAGGCAAAGTCAACAAAGAAAAATACGGCATGGGGAGTCAAGTTATTTCAGGGTAAGATAAATTTATCATGCGATGACGGAAGTTTGTTGATAATGTAATTCTGTATAAAATCAAATAATTTAGCATTGATGACAATATTTTTTAGTTTCATTGGGGTATGAAAAACAATTTGTTTGCAAACTATGAATCCGCGTAGCAGATTCTTACAAAAGTTTGCAAGCAAAATTTTTTTTCATAATCCTATGAAATTAAAAAACTGTGACGTCACAATGCGGCAATTGACGTTGCGTATTGGTTTGTAAAAAAGAATCCGTTGTTAGATCAGTCAAATTGTACATAAATATGTTTTAATTTTAAAATAAGTTTCAAAAATTAAATATAAAATTGATCTGTCAATTTTATATTTAATTTTTGAAACTTATTTTAAAATTAAAACATGTTTATGCATTCTGCATACAATCAATGGAAAATTGATAATAACACGTTAAATGTTGCAACACAATAAAAAAACGATTTAAATGTTACACAGATGACTATGTCACTTCCTCAGCTGTCTAGATTCCATTTATTTTTTTCAGACTGAAACCTAGAGACAAGAAAATCCGGGGTGGATTTTAAAACAATAACTTCCGATAAATTGTCCAAACTGCTACAAACGTTTTATGGGGAAGCAAGACCAAACAAAAAGGGATCCGATGAGCTTTACCACAAAAATACCTTTAAAAACATCAGGGGGGCAATAAACCGGCATCTCGTTGACCTCAACAGAAACATAGATATTGTTCGCGATAAGGAATTTCGTCAGACGAACGGAATTTTGGACGGGCTATTGAAACATAGGGAGAAATCGGGTCAAAGTAAACCAACCAAACACAAAGACATAACAGAGCCAGCACATTTAGACAAAATATCATCTTAGCTGTCCGGAGCGAGGGATTCTCCTGTAATCCTCCGACAATGTGTATGGTTTAACCTGTCAGTTCATTTCGTCTCCCGAGGCATGGAGTTTCACTACCACTCAACCCGGAATTCTTTTGAATTTCACAGCGACGAATCTGGTGATTGCATACAGCACTCAACAAAACAGGGGTGTAAATTCCACAAAATCTAACTAGGATAAATGAATGTAAGGTTGTCCTGAATCTTGGACATGTCCGGTTGAAATGTTGAGATTTTTCTTAGAAAGAACTGATCCGAACTCAACAATGTTATTTAATAAATATAACAAGGAACCCTTCAGTTCCCCTTAGACAACAACAGTGTGGTATAGCACAAAACCACTGGCTAAACGTAGCTTTGCTCATTTTCTCACAGATATTTGTAAATCGTCCGAAATTGAGAAGCCATACACGCCTCACTGCCTCCGGGCGACCGCTATTCAATACTTGAATGACACTGGTTTTGAAGCCCGACATATAATGTTTATGTCTGACCATCGCTGCGAGTCATCCCTCCGTGCATACAACCGATCTGTGTCCTACAAACCAGAAGAAAGCATTGAGCACATCACTATCAGCCATGGTTAACAACGCCCCTGCTCCATCGCATGAAAACCATTCATCATCGTTGAAAATTGCGGCCGAGTCAGGGTCGAACATGTCACAGACACGCCAGTCTGATGAAGATAATATGCTATGCCTTCAGTCCGTAGCCCCATCTGTGGTTTCCAACAGTGAAGTAAAGGTCCAATCCATAATGTCAACACCAGGTTTTTTCACGAGCTCCTCATTCAAAGACTGTGTGTTTAATTTTCAGTCTTCATAGTCTCGCGTGTTAACAGCCATTTTGAAATGAAGCGTGGCTCGTCAAGTGGTGCGTAAACAGTCCGCGAATGAAGGAAAATTTAAAAGAAACTGTAAATTTTACAAAGCTTAAATTTATATGTATTTTCACGATTAAATGTAATAGAATATTGTTATTTTAACATAAAATACAAATTAAGCAGTAGATTACGATTTATCGTTTTTTTTTAAATACATTGCCATGGACTATTTTTGTAGTCCTCAAGATGTGGCAGTTGGCTGTTCCATGATTAGTGCTCACCAGAACGGGACCGCCGGTAATATGAATTTCAGTTTAAAACAGAAAAAAATAAATATCAGGTAACGTAAAAAAATAAGTAAATATAAGCATTGAACTTTTTTAATTTGGTATTCATGGGCTGATGAATTCCAAGTGGACAAAGGCAAATTAATCATGAATCGCGTTAATCGCTAACCCGATTCATGAAATTTGCCTTTGTCCACTTGGAATTCATCAGCCCATGAATACCAAATTAAAGCAGTTCAATGCTTAAATAAAACTGCTTCAAACAGAGTCCTCACTACTGTCAATAGTTAGCTAGCTTTAAATAGGTGTGGTCCTGCCATGGCAGCTCGTGAAGTATAAGGTTATTTTAGGACGGCCTTCCGGTGTTTGCAATGCGAGTGTATTTTGTGGAGAGCAAAACACATACATTATCGTTAAATCACTCAATGAAGAGGAAGATTTGACTACAATATAAATCCAATAACGTTTTATATTAACAAGTTTTAGCTGCATGTAACTTATATCTATCGTTTTTGTATTCTATCAGCTTTTTCATTTCAAGAAGTTTTACAACAACTTTGTTTCCAAAGATGCATATTCTTCCTATATTTATGACATACATTCCCGGTTTTTACAAATAAAAGAACCCATCTTAAAATGACTGAAAAGAAAATAAGATGTACAACGGAATTCTGAAATAAAAAGCTTTATAATCCTCTATCTTTCTTTCTATACTTTTAATGTAAGTATTTCATTCCCAATACACGGTATATATACTTAAACCGAAACGATTTTCATATTCATTACGAGGCAAATAAGTAGGAAATGTAGGTTAATCTGGATACATGACTGAATGATTTATTTAACATACTTCGTGTATTTGTAGTTTGTGATAACCGATGTCTACCGAAGGCACAGGTTCTCACTTGCAAATGGATTTCAACACCATCGTCCCAAGTAAGACGATAAGAAGGGAAGGACAATTTTCTAAAATAAGGAATGACGCTGCATACAGGAACAAAATTATCAACACGTTATGTATATACACGTCTTTTCTTGCTATGGTAAGTATAATGAGCATGTACTTGTATACCAGGAAATTTTCGCTGATGTTTATTAATCACCCTGTCTAATAATAATGTCATCGAAGATGTAAAGCGTATGATTTATGAAATATGAAGTTCGATATAAAAACTAGGCGAACTGATACCACAGGCAAAGGGCGAAAAGTTTGACTAAGCGTAAATTTCCTGGTAAACATACAATGATAGGGGTGGCAGACTCTGCTAGTGGATTTTTTAAGTCATCGAGGTTTGCCGGAGCCTCCATAGCCATAGTTAATATCTTTTTAGTGGCACGGTACCCAATATACATATTTTCGTAGTACACGCTTTGAAATTGTACAGAACTAGTTTATCGTTTTCGTTTTCTTATAATTCATAATTAAAGGGGTTTTACGCAACTGTACCTTTTGCTTCCACATTAGTTCAGAAATGTTGGATTCCCACCTTTTGGTCCCTAACATCATTGAAGAGTCGTAGGAGGATGAAACAGCTGTATGATGCAGTTTTATTCATTTTTTCGGCATATTGTACCTATTACTGAATTTAGAAGGTGCAGCATTGTGTGTGTTACGTCATCATCTTAAGGTCGTTTTAGTGTACAGTACTTGTTGGACTTAAATACAGAAAAGTGAATGTAAAGCAAGCGCTAAAGATACATGTTTTGTACCTAACCAAATTAAATGTGCCAATTTTTCATTCCAGAGTTTTGCAAAAGGTCCTATTGGCCCGTCTTTTCTAGATCTACAGGCCATCAGTGGTGTTGGACTAGAGAGCGGGTCTAGTTTGCTCACCACCCTGTATATAGGTTATATGTTGAGCGCCATTGTGAGTGGATATCTGTTTGACAAATTCCATCGATCACTCCTACTGTCTGCCGCCATGTTTATGATAACAGTCGCCACCGTCGCCATACCCTGGTGTTCTGTGTATTGGATAATGGTGATAGCTTTCTTTTGTCTTGGTGCCATGGTTGGAGCTACCGATGCAAGTAAGTGTATTATATTTCCAACGCGAAAAAATGTTTGATTATGAAGAAAACATGTTTAATGATGTATAATCGTCTTTGTAGCATTTTTAAAATAGATGCATGCATATGGAACAAATTTCAGGTCAGGACTGTTTTTTGCATCTTACTATATTACAAGTCAAAAAATCCAATCTTCCTTCTGGTAGGACATTTTTGTAAATTATTCTACATGTTTCACGTTACAAATGCGTAAAAATGCGAAACAAAAGGAATTTCGCCACATGATGATGAAAATAGTGATCATTGCCACACTAAGACTTTTAACTTTGTAGATTTTTTAATCCCCGAGGTTTACTGAAGCCTCCATAGCCACAGTTAATCTCATTTGAGTTGTGGCACTGTACATAAAATACACATTTTCGTAGTACACGATTTGAAATTATACAGAACTAATTTAATTTTACTTCTAAATTAATCAATTAAAGCGGTTTTACGCAACTGACCCTTCTGCTTCTACATTAGTTTAGAAATTATGGCCCCTAGCATCACTGAAGAGTCCTAGAAGGACGAAACAGCTGTATGATGCAGTTTAAATTCATTATTTCGGCATACTGTATCTATTACTAAATTTAAAATATGCAGCATATGTATGTTACCTCATCTAAAACGTAGGGAACTCTCCTTTTGATAGTTCGCTTTGTACATAGCGCAACATATTCACCCCTTAGAGGTCAAAACTACTATACACTATAATGAAAATATACTAAGCAAAAACCTCACGACACAAACAGCATATTGTACGGCGGAAAAAGACATCTTACATGCTATTTTTTATGACTACCTATTTAACCACTAGAATACATTGTTATTATAATTTAATAATCTAGACATAAAACGGCAGTTTTGTTTTGTTATGTATACGAATTTGTTTGTATCATAACACTTGCGCTAAACTTGGGTTATCGGATCTGTCTGAACATCGTTATTCATGACAACTAAGAGCTCTGAAAAGTGGTTAAAATGAAGTCTGTTTCGATAAAGCCACCACAAAGCTTTATTAATGATAATGATATTATCATGATTTTTATGTTAATATTTCCAGTTGCAAACGCCGAAGTCCAGCGTATTTGGGGTCAAGACGGAAAACCATTCATGCAGGGTCTGCAATTCATGTATTCCTTTGGATTCTCCGTCGCACCACTGTTAACAATGCTTTTCTTGGAGAGTCCATCAGACATCGAATTATCTAACCTTCATTATCCAGACCACAATCCTAACACAACATTTAAGAATTTCTCAATATTTGTAAATGAAACTGTATTACTATACAACAAATCGTCCTCATTCGCCAATCACAGTCTAACCCATGATACGTATGCATTTATTAGGAGTCCATATATTTACAAAGCATTTATTATCGGAGGTTGTGTAAGCTTATCTGCCTTTGTAATCCTGCTTGTGTTTTACTGTACAGTTGACAGACAGAATAAAATAAAGCATGAGAGAACCGAAAGTATGATTCCATCCAAATCAAGACTGCCCTTAGGTCTGAGGGTTCAGGCCATACTACACATGGCTGGGATACAAGCATTGCTTGCTGGGATAGACGATACCTTGATGGCATTTCTTACTGCATTTTGTGTTAAAGAGCTTGAGTGGACAAAAGCCGAAGGTGCATTGTTGACGTCTGTTGGAAGTTTTGTGGCAGTCGCTGGCAGATTTATTGCAATATTTCTTGTTCAGATCATTTCTCCGATAAAACTCGTTGGGTTTCACAGTGTGCTAACTGTTATCGTATTCATAGGTTTCCTTTTCAGTACATTGCAGAAATCGAACATCGGAATATGGATAGTTTCCTCAGTGTTTGGGTACGCAAAAGCCCCTATTCTAGCTTGCGTCTTCTCATGGACAGATGAAGTCTTTCTGCCTGTAACTGGTCGCATTTCCTCTATATTTCTCGTATTTATCACAGCTAGCTCGGCTAGTAACCCACTTATTCTTGGCTTCCTCATGGATAACTACTCAAACATGTGGTTTTGTTATCTCTTTCTTGGTGAAAGTGTGCTATTAGTTCTTGTGGTTGGCTCAGCGTTGATATTGACAAGACGGGTTAGAGCAGCATACGGTACAAATTATGAATCTCGGCAAGTAGAAGTCAAAGTAACGGAAGACCTTCTTGAAAATTAGACTTTAACTGTGGCAAGTTTTAAAAAAAAAGCCCAAATCAAATTAAAATGCTGACAATAATTGTCATTTTCAAACTGAATAACGCTTGCTTTAGCATACGCGATGCAGTTATAATGCTGATAATCTTATTAACATAACAGTTTGCATTATTGGATCATATCGATCACATCAGAAATAAATTATCAACGTTCTAATGGGGCCTTTGCCGGTATGCGTCTTATTGGTAGCATTTTGCAATGGGCTTTTGCATGATGCTTACGCCAACATACCACGGCCTCCCAAATGCACAGTCACTCGCATCACATACACCGGTAGACAATCATTGAATGGCGTTAAACCTATTAAAACCCAACTAAATATCTGTTACAGATTTAAAAATTAAGTTTCTGGGTTTTATATTTCGTAATTGTGTGGTGTTGTTACATTGCTGTTTAGCCCGAAATGAGTCAAATTGGCTTTGGACCCTAAATCAGTTTTGCAATAAAATATCAAAGCGTCGACAAAACCATAATCCGCACTCAAAATCAATTAAACTAGAGGCAATATATAAACAACGGAAAATTTTACATTGAAACACTCGTAAAAGTAAGAAAATAAGACCATATGTTCCTGAAGAGTACGCGTCTCTGCTTCATCGACGACATCCGCCATGTAAATCTAGGTCAAATCCAAGTAAATGTCATGGCAAAAAAGTGGTAACTGAGGCATAATTCTCAATCACAACAAGCAGACATACTAATGAGCATCTTCAAAACGTCCATCTTCACATCATGCAAGGATGTGATAATGACGGATGGTAATCAATAAAATAATGCAAGAATATATTAATGTAACATCATTTATCATCATTTTGTCAATGACTCCATCAGGATTTGAACTCGGGACTTGTGGCTAACTAGTCCTGCGTTCAACTGCTCGTTTAGAGACCATTCTAGCGGTATATTGTAGTTTGAATTAACCACTGGTTTAGTTCAAGTCGAGTTCACCATCTGAGCTTTGTCTTTTAAAACGCAATTGAAAGACATGGCCGGTTTACTTCGGAGTAAACAGAAATTTTTAAAAAATATGATCACTTGTATATTTTCACATTATTCCAGTAAGCAACTCTATAGGTGTCGGATCTATTTGTAGCGTTAGGCTTAAGTATCATCAGTTTACGGCCTTGGGGGCCATAGCCAACTGAACGTATTTGGTTGGAAATTAGCTTATGATGATATTGTTACTTCAATATATTTGATCTGTCAACTTGCAGCGCTTGATATTATCATAGGCATTAAGAGGGGCGGCTTCACGTAGGAAATCATCATAGAGTATCTGGTAGGATGCGTCATGAAACGGGTTAGTTTGGCCACTCAAGATCAAGACAAAAGTGGATGGAGATCTCATTTTCATGTCCAAATTCAGTGTAGGTTTTGCGCTAAGTTTGTCTTGTATAAATAAAATCGACAGTGTACATTATTTAGTGTTCCTTGTCCAAGTGGTTAGATAGCTGTGCGAGCTTTGCACATAGGTTTGATGTAATATTTTAGTTTCACAGGTTTTAATTGGTTTTTATTGTGTAAGTGATCTTTTGATCATTGATAAACCAAAAGAGGAAACGATGATTACCGATAGTCAGGGCTATAACAAGATGTTATGTTATAAAACATGAAAAATGTTCAGTATGTCAACGTAATTCTATCAATACTAAAACCTTTCTATCAGGTCCCCACCACATATTTGCTGCTGCTCTATAATGATCACTCGTTCCGTCCGTCTGTATTACATTCGTTTAAACGCTCCATAACTTTGTTACCAGTAATAGAAGAGGAATCAAATTTTGCACAAGTGTTTAGCACTATTTGAAGATGTGACACGTGCTCAATTCATTTTGTTCTCCAATGGGTCAGAAACGCAATCTTGGGGTTTTTCATGGGGAATACTTATTCTCTTGTGCTTTTACGAGCATCTCCGTGTAAATCTTTCTTTTGTTCCTATTTTATCTCTAGTTTAATAGACTTTGAGTTCGGATAATGGTTTTGTTGACGCATTGGAATTCTCTTATTTTTTTATTGTGAGTTCAATTTTCTTTCCATTCCATAGGTTTGTAACATATCATCGCTGTATAATATTATGTTATAAACCGAAACCAATCCAAAATATTGATGGAAAGAACTGTTGGAGGCCATTAAGCCGAGAACAGTTCTTTCTGTCAAAATATTGGATTTAGTTGATGCTTATAACATACTTAAAACATAGCACCCCAATTGTGTTACTTCATTTGATAATTAACTTATGAGACAGCCAATGTGATATCAATAACTGACAAAGTTATGTTTTGTTAACTTATTGGACTGCCACAGGTAAAGCACATGCATCTTGACAATTCATATTTTCAAATCATTCACAATCATGTCTGCAGACAATGACAATACGTTTCTCACTCAATCAACGCTTAAGGGAAATAGCAGTGCCCATTATACAGAGGCAGGTTTTAGTGATGTGTTAGATATGGAAATGTCAAATTGCACCACCGAAAACAAAATAAACATTAAAATTTCAATATGAAGTGTGATTTATTTCTGTTAATGAAATGGACAAATATCATATGAACTTGAAAGTGCTTTTCGACGGTTCCACACTCCTTTGAGGAAATTACAACTTCAAACAATGTGGAATATGCTCAGTGTCAAAACACTGAAAATGGGAATATTTGAGGCGTGGAAAAAAGAGAAGAATGAATGGTTAACGATACCAAAATTGACAAGGGTTTGTTCTCAGTGAGCACTGGCCTATTTTGTAGCCGAGGTGATAAATCAAGCTGGAAGTGTTTAACGTCCGAATACACTGTACGATATTATAATTGCCATCCAATATTATTTACGACGAAAGGGACGTATCTTCGTGCTGGCAAGGAGCACGGGTATTTTAAGATTTGTTGGAAATCAGCAGATTATCCTCAATATTGATTCAACTGGTAAAAGAGTTTTGGGAATACGAAGAAGACGTATCAACGAATGATGTAGGAGGATTGCTACATCGCAAAGTCGCCCCTAAAATAACAAGACCGTATGAAAATAATGAACAGCCAGAAAAGTATCCAGTCAGAATTTATGTGTACACCAGTCTGAGGTAAATTATTCCATATATGTACTATTTGTTGAATCTTTTCAGTCAAGGAAAAATGTAGTACAAATAAAGTAAAAATGAGTAAATTGTATTCATTATTTTATGAAGTCCAATAAATTGTTTTTCCATTCAACAGAAATATCAACTTATAATAAAAAATATGCTATAATTTAATTGAACTTTATTTTCATATTTTTTAGACCTTTGATACCTTTCATCTTAGGCCATTGAAATACACGTCAAACAGCTGTTGGTTCTATGATGTACCAGTTAGTATACATACTATGCAACAGACAGTCGCAAAGTTGTGTAAGGAATCGGGCGTGGACGGATTCTATACTAACCATTCGTTACGGGTAACAGCGGATACCAGGCTATATAATTCTAGAATAGATTAGCAGTTAGTGTCCTGAGAAAACTGGACATCACTCCATCGCAGTGCGCTCGTACAAACATACAAGTGATAAATGTGAGCAATATTGTTCAGGGAAATGTGCGTGAACTTGGGAAACCTGACAATTTATTGCAACATCTCCAGGAGAGAAATCAAGGGAGATTACTGTGTCCACTGACAATTTGTCACTTAACTTGAAATTCTGATGATATTGTTCCTTGTTACTATATCTTTCTACGTCCCATTTAATCATTACATTTTTCATGTTTTTTTGTATGTGTTCATTTTTTGTGTTGTGTTATAAATTCGCTATTGTTTTTCAATTGCCCAATATCACCAAATGTTTTGAAACCCTTCTAAATCCATTCAAAAACTTACGTTTTTACCACCACAGCCGTCAATTTTACTATATACTTACCACTGTATGACATTGTCACTATATAACCTTTCCAACAGTAGCTGAGCATTATCATCTCATAAACTGCCAACCGGCGCATTAATATAATAATGTTGCCCAACTCACAACAGTCATCTAAAGTAATTGCGGTTACCTCCCCTTGCATGGATGGCTGACTAGTAGACCAAACGTTTGTTATGTACAATATTTGTGGAATTGTAGAAAAAAAAGTGTTTGTCGAAAATAAAGACATTCAAATATATATTTCAAATAAACATTACAGTTTATATGTAACATAAATTTCAAAACGCCACCTACCTTTGAAGTATTTTGTCGTCTGCTACGTTATGGACAGAGATCAAAAGTCATTGGACCTTGGAGTCAATATGAATTGGGACTTGGGTCTACCAATCGACCAAGATGACCGTATTGACGTGTCGGAGGAAATAGGGAATGACGAGGATATATTGTTGTCCCTCGACACATAAATTTTAGCGAGTTTGCTTGAACTTAGTAAACAGATTGATGAGGAGATCAAGAAATCGGCGATTTTGGACCTCCCCCCTCCAGAAACACCGGTAGCCCCTACCAACGTAAAAAGGGAACCTGACACCAACAAAAGAAGATTCAAAACAACAACAGAGGAAGAAATGGACGAAATATTCCAGAAGAGGCAATCAAATCAACGAAAAAATCACAACCTGGAGTGTGAAATTATTTCAAGGTAAGACACTGTACTAAGCAATAGCATAGTTAGCTTCGTTGGAACAAAGTCAGAAGTTTGTTGATATTGTCATGCTGTATAAAGATCAATTAAAACACGTTTGTTGTTGCAATAATTTACACACAATCAACAAAACGGCTTTAAATGTTACACAAATGACTTCCATATTTCTTTCACAGTTGAACTCGTGCATAAAAATTGATTTTAATCTTTCCCGACTGGAACACAGAAATCTCTGGTGGACCGATAGACCTCAACAATATTATGGCCCAGGATTTAGCCGAAAAACTGAAAAAATTCTACGTTTGTGCGAGGCCAAATAAAGAAAATGAAGTTGATCATAAAAACACCATGAAGAGCATAAGGGGAGCAATCAACAGGTTTTTCCTGGACATAAATAGAAATATTGATATTGTCAGAGATATGGAATTCAAACAGGCTAATGGGGTGTTGGATGGTTTATTGAAACAAAGGGGAAGATCTGGAGAAACCAAACCGACAGCCCATAAAGCTGTAATTGAACCTGAACATTCAAAGAAAATTGCCAATTACCTTAATAAGTCATCATCCTCGCCGATAATCCTGCGCCACTGTGTGCGGTACGCTCTATCCGTTCACTTTGTGACAAGGGGTACCGAGGTTTACCACCAATTAACCCCTCAGTCATTTGTGTTTCATGATGATGAAACAGGGGAATATGTAACACTTGCCCACAGTACACAACAGAAAAACCACCAAGGTGGATTAAATTGTAATGAATCCAGTGTTGACAAGAGAATGTGCAGCTGTCCAGACTCTCCATCATGTCCAGTGAAGACGTTGAAACTGCTCTTAGAGAAAACTGACGTGAACGCGACAAAGGTCAAAGCTTTTCAATCAGTACAACAAGGAAGCTTATATTTCACCCACCACTACTGCCATTTGGTACAACACTAAACCTTTGGCCCAGCAAACACTCGCACGATTTTTCTCCGATATTTGTAAATCTGCTGAAGTTGACCAATCGTACACATCACACTGCCTCCGGGTTACCGCTATTCAATATTTGAATGATACCGGGTTTGAGGCAAGGCACATTATGTTCATGTCGGATAAATTTGCCTTTGTCCAGTTGGCATTATCAGCCCATAACTGCCAACTGAAAGCACTTTAATGCTTAATAAATTGATTCAAGGAGTTGGCATTAAAAGAGTAAAACACATATTTTCGTAAATTTTCCATATATATATAAAATAAACACAGAATAAGTTACGTTAGATTGTTACAATCTCAATCTGTGTTGATCCAGGAAAAGAAGGAGCACAGTCATTTGATATAAATTTAAAAAGTGAAAAGATAATATTTATAATCTATATATCAATAAAAAAAACCTTGGACTTGGCTGAAAAGCATTTCTACTTTCTCAGACTTCTTCGGGGCAATAAATATGTAAAACTGTATGCAACGAAACCTCACTTTAGTAGGTGGTGTGAATACCGAGGATGACCATGCAGAGATATTTCTCTGAAATCCACTTTCTGACATGTTTTCAGCCAATTCAGGGTCCATTAGTTAATATAAAGGTTTATAATGTTAAATACACAGTAATTGTAATTGAAACCAAAATACAGCTTGAGATGGGTACAGAGTAGACTACACACCGGGCGACTTTGTGTTTGGTCAGAGTATAATGAGGTGAAACTTAATTAGTACAAAAGTGGTATTTTGGACTTTTAAAAAGATATATAGATATACGTGTATTGCAATTGTAAATGGTAATTTTTATATTTATTTATATTTTTTCAATATCAAATGTCTACACTGTCGCTATCTGTCAGAATGTAAAGTCTGGTGTCCGAGTCATGTGTTTATGTGCAATTGGGATTGAAGTCATAAAACTACAATCAAACATTTTTATACGGAGCTGTTATATTTTTGACATTCCTTAATGTGTAATATACATTGGCACACCTATATATTGAATGATGCGCGTTAACAAACCATGTGGAACATGTACAGTAGGTGGGTAAGTCCAAAAAACATTGAGATTTAGGTATCCCAACTGACTGGACTAAAGATTTTACTGCAGACCCTAGCAATTTTATCACCATCTTGTATCTAAGATTAATTTATGAGCCTGACAAAGTTCACAGCGACTCACTAAAATGTGCTTCCTTCCTGTTCTGGGAGTCTTGACATTATTCTTGATCATCTAATAGTAATAGCCACTGAAATGGGTGGAAATATGTTGTAAAATTAGAAATGAAGCATAATATAAATATCAAAAAAGTATTTATCTACTGATCTACCATATTTTTTCTGGCATGTTTCCTGAAATGTGAAACATACATATTTTTTTGTCTAAGCCAATGTATGTTACACACCAATGAATGTCAAAAATATAACAACCAAAACATATACCCCGGGATTTACATTTTTTGTTAACCAACGCACAGTTAATGCAGACATAAACATATAGTATTAGTATTAAAGTATATTTCAATGTCAGGGTAAATCAAGACAGGGGACAGCCACACATAGACACTGGAACAGTGCAGACTAGGTCTCCAGCGCTACAATTATGACATCTTCGGTCATAAGATTAATGACATCCCAATGTCCCAATGTGTATTATTGGAAAATAACATACATTGGGCACAGTAGCTTCATCTTGTTTCTGTGCATTGGAAATGTAAGCTTTAAATAATAACGCAAGTACTGTAATTGATATTAACATTCATAATTTAATATGCCTTTTAATTGTGACTTTAACCATTTTTTATATCATTTTCGTAAATTCTTTTGCGATGGAAACACAAATAACAGAGGCAGTTCTATATTTAAAAAGCTAACCAAGCTTACATTTCCACTGCACAGAAACGTAAGCTTTAAATAATAACGCTAGTACTGTAATTGATATTAACATTCATAATTTAATATGCCTTTTAATTGTGACTTTAACCCTTTTTTATATCATTTTACAGATGGACTCGACGAAGGTTAAAACCTCAAGAGGGAAACAGTGCTGCGTGTTTGGATGCTTGAACTTTTTTATCATACTAATGGTTGCAAAGACATGCCAAATCATTTTTTTCAAAATACCGAAATCAGTTTTAGAATCAAAACCAAAGAAAGATCGTTGGTGTTATATAATAAAAAGACAAGATGGCCGAGATGGTTTCTCACTGAACAATAACACCTTCATTTGCCAGGACCATTTCCGACCCGATAATATTAAGGTTTCTCTTGATTTGAAAAGGTGGACCCTGGAACCAGATGTGGAGCCGCCATCAATCTTTTCATGGAAAACTGCCACTGCTTGTAGAAAAGGGCCCAATGATAGGAGCTTTAGAATTCCTTTAGATGAGAAATCCGAAATTGATAATGTTCACACTACACAGAGGGATTGTTCAAGTAATGAGGCCAAGTCTGAATTTTTTTCCATCATTTAGAGAAGTTGGACCGCAAACATATCCAGACGAAATTTCACCTCCACCTGTATTCCATGAAAATGAACATGAACACAGTTATAGTATCGAACATACCTGTAAGGACCCAGCCTCAGGTCAAGTTAATCAGTTGAAAAGTACAATTGATAGTCTTTAATTCAAAAGATTATTAAACTAAAGGGCAACTTAGAAACAGTGTTGAATACCGTAACTGACCTTGAAAATCATATTTGTTATTGATAAAATTGAGGACGATGCAAATGCCATGCTTTTATACACTGTTGAGTTTTGTATGGCTCTGATGAGACTTTAAGTGGGATTGTTTGTGCGGGATATAGCAGAAAGACTTGAAATTTCACAAGGACAATTTTCCAAAATCTTCACCACGTGGGTTAGCTTTTTAGATGTAGAACTGCCTCTGTTATTTGTGTTTCCATCGCAAAAGAATTTACGAAATACAATGCCCAAGTCTTTTGCTTTATACTCAACTACCCGAGTTGTTAGTGACTGCACTGAGGTCTTTGTGGAGATGCCATTCTCAATGTTATCCTAATCACAGACATGGTCAAGTTATAAGCATCACAACACGTACAAGGTCTTAGTTGGTGTAGCTCCTACAGGTAATGTGACATTTGTATCCGACTTGTTGGGTGGACGAGTGTCGGACAAGGAGATTACTAAAAAGTGTGGGTTGTTGGAACTGTTGGAATCTGGGGATAATGTAATAGCAGACAGGGAATTTGAAATTGCAGACATTCTCCCGTCTGGAACCACCCTAAATATACCACCATTTAAAGGAAATTTTGGTCAGCTGACTTCTGAAGACGTTGAAAAAACTATGAACATCGCTTCTGTGAGGATTCACGTTGGGAGAGCAATTGGTCGCATCAAAAACTATCATATTTTGGATGGTGTTCTTCCTTTGAGCTTAAGTCATACTGCTAGTCAATTTTTTAGGGTGCTTCTCACAACCGCTTGTGCCTTCTGGTCTGGAACCATCCGACATGCAATGACTGAAGTGTATCTAATGTAAAATTAAAATAGTTTGTGTTTGCCAACTGAAAATATGAACGTAAAAATCATGATAATATCATTATCATTATTAAAGCTTTATGGTGGCTTTTATCGAAACAGCCTTCATTTTAACCACTTTTCAGAGCTTTTAATTGTCATGAATAACGATTTTCAGACAGATCCGATAACCTAAGTTTAGCGCAAGTGTTATGATAAAAACAAATTCGTATACATAACAAAACTGCCGTTTCACGTCAAGATTATTATATTATAATAACAATAAATAAAAACCAAGAATGTATTCTAGTGGTTAAATAGGTAGGCATACATAATAGCATTTAATGTGTCTTTCTTCGCCCTACAATATCCTGTTTGTGTCGTGAGATTTTTGTTTTGTATGTTTTCATTACAGTGTATAGTAGTTGGATGAAATTTGGCTTGTAGCTTTCTTGATAGGATTTCTACAAAGTTTGCGAAAAGAAATGACCTTGACCCATATCCAAGATCACAGGAGTCAAATATGTCGAAACATTTAAAACGACTTCTTCTGATCAACCAAAAAATTTGATTAAAGGTTCTTTGGATAAAGCCTGACAAAGTTTGTGAAAAGAAATGACCTGTTAAAACCTTTAAACAACTTCTTCTGATTAACCAAAATGCCCAGATGCATGATACATGTATATGGCTGAAAGATTCCATAGAAGAAGCGTGGCAAAGTTTGCCAAAAAATTTACCTCGACCAATATTTAGGGCTGGTCAGTTTTACCTTTTTACCATGGTATAAAATTGTGATGGTACAATGTACGTACCATGGTACATTAGTCCTGTACCGGTTTTTTAGGGACTTTCATTTATCTTATCAAAGAACTTTTTGTTGACATAGGTCAATTGGAATTCTGAAATGGTTTAATTTTAATTTCCTATAAGTTTGCTGATCAACTAGGACAGACATTGCTTCACTCAAACAATATTAGAGGTTAACACAACAAGAAACGTATGACAGGCCCCTTATTGATTGGCTTCAGAACAAAAACAGCCAGAGACCTTTAGCTATCTCAAATATTCAATCAATGTGGTATACCATGGTACGTGTCTGAATACCGTGGTACTTTGTGATTTTGTGGTACCCAGCCCTACCATCATTTTTCAAAAGTCATACCTCCATGATTAAAGAATAGCTGTTTCAGAACTCACGCTCTTTAAGTCTATTTCTGTTGCTGGAGTGTATCTGTGTGTGTTCACTGTGTATGTATTGAGAGAGTGCCGTGTTTTTTGGTCTACGGCGCGACACCGCTTAATTTACATATTTTTTAAAATTTAAATTTCCATCAATTCCATCAACTGCCTTCCATGTATGTTCAATAGCTGTGAGTTATCGGCCTCTACAATTCATTCCATCTGTGACATCCTTTAGGTGTCACCCCACTAGTATAGTAGTTGGACGTTTGAGGTGTGGATATTTTGCTCTATGAACAGAGCGAACGGAAGTGTTAAAAATTCGAACAAGTAAATCAACATACATCATCTGTCGGGAACGATAAAAAGACGTGATCTCATAAAACTATCAAAAGTAGAGTTCCCTCCCTTGTAGATGACGTAACACACACATATGCTGCGCATTTTAAATTTAGTAATAGATACAGTATGCCGAAAAATGAATTGAACTGCATCATACAGCTGTTTCGTCCTCCTAGGACTCTTCAGTGATGCTAGGGGCCAAAAGGTGGGAATCCAAAATTTCTAAACTAATGTAGAAGCAGAAGTGCCAGGTGCTTAAAACCCCCTTTAATTGATTAATTTAGAAGTAAAATTAAATTAGTTCTGTATAATTTCAAATCGTGTACTACGAAAATGTGTATATTATGTACCGTGCCACTACTCAAATGAGATTAACTGTGGCTATGGAGACTTCAGAAAACCTCGGGGACTAAAAAATCCACCAGCAGAGTCTACCACCCCCTATCATTGTATATTCACCAGGACATTTATGCTTAGTCAAATTAAAAGTTAAAAGTCTTAAATAGTGTGGCAATGATCACTACACTATTTTCATCATCATGTGACGAAAATGCGTGTGTTTGTCATTTTCACGCACTTGTAACGTGAAACATGTAGAATAATTTACAAAAATGTCCTACCAGAAGGGAGTTGGATTTTTTGTAATATAGTAAGATGCATTAAACAGTCCTGACCTGAAATTTGTATCATATGCATGCATCTTCTTTAAAAATGCTACAAAGACGATTATAAATCATTAAACATGTTTTCTTCATAATTCAAACAATTTTCGCTTTGGTAATATAATACACTTACCTGCATCGGTAGCTCCAACCATGGCCCTAAGACAAAAGAAAGCTATCACCATTATCCAATACACAGAACACCAGGTTATGCCGACGGTGGCGACTGTTATTATAAACATGGCGGCAGACAGTAAGAGTGTTCGATGGAATTGGTCAAAAAGATATCCACTCAAAATGGCGCTCAATATATAACCTATATACAGGGTGGTGAGCAAACTTGACCCGCTCTCTAGTCCAACACCACTGATGGCCTGTAGATCTAGGAAAGACGGGCCAATAGGACCTTTTGCAAAACTCTAGAATGGAAAATTTAAACATTTAATTTTGTTAGTTACAACTTAGTTAAAAACATGTATCTTTAACGCTTGCTTTACATTCACTTTTCTGTCCAACAAGTACTGTACACTAAAACGACCTTAAGATGATGACGTAACACACACAATGCTGCACTTTTTAAATTTAGTAATAAATACAATATGCCGAAAAAAAAAAAATTAAACTGCATTATACAGATGTTTCGTTCTCCTAAGACTCTTCATTGATGCTAGGTGACAGGTGCATAAAATCCATTTATTTATGAATTATAAGAAAACGATGAACTAGTTCTGTACAATTTCAAATCCTGTACTACGAAAATGTATATATTATGTACCGTGCCACTACTCAAATGATATTAACAGTGGCTATGGAGGCTCCAGCAAACCTCGGGGACTAAAAAATCCACCAGCAGAGTCTACCACCCCCTATCATTGTATATTCACTAGGACATTTATGCTTAGTCAAATTTTTCGCCCTTTGCCTTTGGTATCAGTTCGCCTAGTTTTTATATCGAACTCTGTATTTAAAAAAACCATACGCTTTACATCTTCGATGTAATTATTTTTAGACAGGGTGAATAATAAACATCAGCGAAAATTTCCTGATATACAAGTACATGCTCATTATACTTACCATAGCAAGAAAAGACGTGTATATACATACCGTGTTAATAATTTTGTTCCTGTATGCAGCGTCATTCCTTATTTTAGAAAAATTTCCTTCCCTTTTTATCGTCTTACTGGGAACTATGGTGTTGCAATCTATTTGCAAGTGAGAACCTGTGCCTTCGGTAGACATCGTTTATCACAAATTACAAATACACGAAGTATGTTAAATATATCGTTTATAGTCATATATCCAGATTCCACATTATAGCGGATATTTAAAGTGTAGCTTATATTTTAGACATTTACCACGTGTACAACACCAAGATACTGTTACACATTACAGCGGATATTTAAAGTGTAGCTTATATTTTGACATTTACCACGTGTGTACAACACCAAGGTACTGTTACACTTTGTAAAGGATATTTAAAGTGTAGCTAATATTTTGACATTTACCACGTGTGTACAAGACCAAGATACTGTTACACATTCTGTTTATAATTACAGAGGATGACGTAATATGCTGCACCTTTTAAATTAAGAACTTACACCTGGGGACCGAGAACCCCACACCAAACTGACAATACTTTGTTAGGTACCTTTACCACTAACAAGTACAAATATATAGAGGATCTTACATGAATGTCAATGTAATATGGAGTTTAGTAAACGAGTTCAATACTTTAACATGTCTCAGGCATTTTGGCCAGTACCATGACTGAATGATTATCGAACAGTGTTTTGGCGAAAATGATTTTCTCATCGTGACCACGTAGATTAAATAGAGAGGAAAAACGTAGGTTGACTTGAAATTTTATCCTCGTGGAAGCGATGAGCAAATTCTATTAACAATATACTACTACTTTTGAATAGCATTATTCTTATAATGTACAAGAAAAGTCAACTAAACACCATATATTTTTTTTAAAGATTTCTAAGGTCATCGATTGCGATCTGACAATGGCAAACGTGAACAAACAGATTTGCGTGGAGGAATACAATAAACCTTATATCACATTTACGCTTTGAAAGTGGTGCTCGGGTACGTTTTCGGTTGACGACGTCTTAAAACGCAAGCAATTTTTTTTCTTCCGTTCCTAATTGCTGGGAAATAGAAACTTTCGTTCTCAACCTCTTCTCACACAGTCGACACACGAAAACAGTATAGCATGTTACCGGTATGTGGTATAAAGCAGGTTGTTGATGCTAAACATCATTCTGATGAAAATACAGATCCTTACTCTCACTCCGTTTTACAAGGATCTGACAACTTCCAATAAGAGATCACGTAAAGATTAACTTTGTCGCTTTTTTACTTAACACTAAAATAATTTTCCAGTGACCTGTCATCTAGCAGCAAGCCTTTTCGTCAAATTATTCCACATGAGCTTTTTGGTGAAAAAAATGACAAAACGGACAAATGCGATAATGCATGCTTTACCGTCCCAAAATTTCACAGTCTAGATTCTGAAAGTAGTAATTTGATTGGCTAATACCAAAGGTCATCGGGACGTGACCCCCTATAGGATTTTCTCAGATCTTAACGCAGCAAAGAGAAGTTTACGGAACGGCGTGGAGATCAAGACATGATTTCATCAGATTTTGCTAAACATATACATACATGTATGTGTTCAATACCTGTAATCGCCGTGTACCGTTAATACAAACTATTCTCAATATTACATCATGAACTAGACTATCTTTCGATATTAAAAAAAAAAGAAAACACTATTTGTCAAAAAAGGATGAACATTATATATAGTTAGGTAGTTTTTAAATAGTTTTTTACAAGAACAGATATAAATAAAACAAGTCTAAAGACTCAGTCACTGGAAAGTTTGTTCTCAACTCTTTTAATCCAAATGAATAGTTAATTCATGTTCTTTGAAAGAAATAAAGAAACCCATTGAACCCTTTTCACGTTTTATAATGGGGAAATCAGAAACTAGATATATTACTCGAACCAAAATATTATCATGTTTAATTAAGGATTAAAGTTTCTTTCTGGTGGTTTTATCAAAGGATAAAGTTCAGTAGGATATCGATAGTTGGAATGGAACGCGAAGCGAAGCGTATTTACTGTTCAGACCTTATATTCCCACGTGTAATTATTTCTTTAATCAGATATTATGATAGTTACTGCGATGAAATCAAACAGTATCGTTTGGTTTCGGTAGACTGTTGAAACAGCCGCCTTATGAGGTGACGAACTCCCGCGAAATTGCAGTCAACATGTTAACAAAAAAGTTCCAAAAGATTACGTCTTTTTATTGTTTTTTTTTCACATAAGTTCATATATAAACAAACCATACTGTCTTTGTTACTGTTAACACATACTACGCGGCAGGATATTGATCGAGTCTGTAAAGTAGTGACGCGGCCTCGTGTTCAAATCGTAACGGAGTGTATTACTGCGCACTGCGCCAATAGGCGCGTGATCCACTGATTTTATCGGAAAATAAAGTTCAGTAGGCATTCGTAGAAATATATAGGCAATATACTATCAATTCAAAACAGACTGTAAATATTGTTATATAATGATGTTTGGTATACTTGTATGTTCACCACTTCAATGCAATTGTATAGTCATAATTCAATCTGTCAATTACAGTAATTCCCTACGTACATTTGTATACGTTCCATCTTGTTTCATCAATATAATATTGTAAGCACATTTCATGATAATTGACATTGTTTTGTAAATGCTGTGTATTGACTCGGGAAAGGGTTGTTAACATCGACTTTGTTTTGGTTATTATCACTTTGTCAGTTATATATGTTCTCATATTCGGCCGCAACAGCAATTCATAACCTTATAAAATCATATATCACTTCTTAAAATGAAAACATATGTAAATCAAGCATGCGACTTCAAAATTTGATCAAATAGACAGATGACCGTTATAGACACATGGAAATGAAAGATGACCATATTATACACATGAAATAGAAAGGTGACCGTAATACACATATAAACTAAAAGTTCAATTGTGTAGTAAGTAAATAAATTAACGGTTATGCAATTATTTCAAAAATGTACATTGAATTGAATCAAATATTTAAGTCATTGACATTAAAGTAAGGGCAACGGTGCATACCATACAATCAGTCACTGGAACAAAGGACGGACAACACCAAATATTTAAAACATTTGTACTTGCTCAGTCTTTGTCTCCGATCGCCACGTGTGAATCAATAGTGGTCCACAATCCTGTCTTGCGCTATATCGGGACTATAGAGTGTTAACACATTACACTTCGTAGTTATTATTAAGCTATTTGTCGTGTGTGTCACAGTAGTTCTGGTGTTAAAATACTCCGATATCCTCTCGTTGGTGATAGGAAACTTCGTTCCACATTGCCATAAACATAGGTGGAGTTCAAAGTATAGTTTTTTTCCCTTTATCTTTAAGCGTTAAATGCTACTCACAGTGTGGTTGGACTCGCTATATATATATACACATGTTGTGCTTACGAGATTATACACAATCGCGGTATGTAGTGTGTTCATGCACACGTACCGTACCTATAAGCATCTTTGACATAACACGTAATCCACGACACACGTGTGTATGAGCACCGTCTCAGTTTTTTAGGGTATTTATACGCTCGTCACACAAAGCAGCAGACAGCTACAGCAATTTAGTATTGATCTGGTAAATATAATTTGATATCCGCCAAACAGATATATAGCACATGAACTTGTGTGTCGGAATACAAACTGTGACATATATGAAACATACCAAAAGTGATAACAGCCGTTGTTTTATAATGTGGAACCATGGTGATTAAGTTCCATTCAAAAGTAAAACTCATATTACAAAAAAAAAACATTGATAAATCCAGCAAGTTATTATTTGAACATTCTTGTAGAATTTCAGACAAGTTACAAGTATCTACGAATTCATTTATATATATTAATACGCTCTTAACGGATAGACAATTTCATATTTCAAACCGAGATACAGTTAGACAAGGTTCACGAAAGTAATAATTCATATTCGATGAATCATATCGGAAAGTGATATTTCTGTTAGTAAATGTTATTTCTGTTTTTTATGTATCAGGTTTGTATAAATTACCGTAAGACTTAATGTTCAACAAAACCTCTTAACCTTTTGAAGATGTAATAGTCACCCTAGATTTACCCTCCCCCTGGTAATTTATATTCACCAATACATGGGAGTGGAACGACTGTTTCAATTGTCATCTGTATGTGACGGGGTGGGGTGTTCTGCTGGGAGCCTTCTGCAGTATACTTTAGTGTCGTAGCACTTTAAATCGTCAAAATGTTGTCAGTGTTGAGAACAACTTGACTTAGACTTTTGTTAAGAGGGTATTTTAAGGACGGCCTACCGATCTGTGCGATGTGAGTGCGTGTGTATTTGGGAGGTTGCGTTAAGTTCGTATAAGCCTTCGTACAATAGTCCGGATCTAAAATACATGTAATTCCACACTGACTGTTCGAATGTGTATTATTAAATAATAAATGTGTGAAATGAGCCTCCCATTACAGTAATGTAATGGAAGTATTCCAACGTTATTTCTCAACTATTTGTAAACAATGCACATAACTTACTTGTGAGGCTGTCGTGCAATTCTTAGACTAAATACCGACATTTCTGATACATTTAGATATTAATCCACCACTACATGCTAGTTTCGTTTCATCTTACGATAATTTCTCCGTCGCATAGACGGTTTTTTTATGACGAGCGCACCGGCAACTTTTAAGCAAGCCGCCATGGCTTGTACATATGTGACGTCATGTTCTGAACGATTCAGTGCGGGACGAAATATTAGGAATACCTCGGACTTTTTCAAATTTTCCCGAAAGTTCCGAACTCGCGCGCCAAACGTCACGATCACAACAACAATAGACGATCGGCTATGGCGGAGTTGACTGCACAACAGAGATTCGCTGTAGCCTGTGCTACAAAGGGGCATAATGTCCTGTTAACTGGACAGTGTGGTACCGGGGAAACCCACACTCTGAGGTAATGTAACAATTTTAAGAATTTTTCAGTGCATGCTGTGAACAGATACTGAGACCAGTCTATTTGACAGGCCGATTTGACATGTGGCGCCAAGCACTGAAAATATAAACAGAACGGAATCTTACCGATCCCCATCGCCTAGGTTGAAGGCACCCAACATGGAACAAACAATCTGTTAAGATTATGAAAGAATAAATTTGTACTATGAAAATAATAGTGAAAAAAAGTTTTTAAAGAAGCCATGAACAACTTTCGTTTGCCTAGCTAGCTATATAGGCCTACTCGGACAGTGGTGATCATAGAGTGTCATTATTCAGTGGCTTACCGAACAAGCTGAAGTGTAAATAAAATGAAACATTCATCATATTTATGATAATGACAGACAATATTCCCATTATATTCGTTGTCAAAAAATAATTGAAATATATCAAAATGCATGAAACAGCTTGGCCTACAGAATGTACGATGCTAATAAATTTATTAAATAAGAAAATACTTTTGCCAAAGTGGTTTACTGTTCATAAGTGTTCCATTTTAGGTACCTCATCCTATGTTTATAAATAAAAAATCAAAATATTTTTGTAAGTCACTATGTATACCGTTTAGTCATCTGTACTGGTACTGCACTATCATCAATTTGACAATGTTAATTAACAAAATCTAAAACAATGAAAGTTATGATTCTGTCAGACCCAAGGACTATTAACATAATCTCTTCAAGTTTGGTCATTGTGTACAGCTAAACAGCAGGTCTGTGAGCTATCACAAAATTAATAAATAGCGGGATGTCTAAAAAATAGTATTTTCAACCTGGCTGAATAAAACATTGCATGCCTGCTAGAATTTAAGAAATATATTGAACAAAAATGTTGAATAATTGCTCGGTTTTTATTTAAAATCTGTACTGTGAGCTTTTTTAGTCTTTAATTCATATGCCATGCATGCATGCTTTTATTGTCAGTCATTGTTGTCATTGTTGCAGTCCCACAGAACACTTTGTAGAAGATAAATTAGCCATTTATATTGATTTCATACTTTTGAGATCAAACTGAACTTTCCCTAATTCTTGCAGTGAAGGTTCTCAAAAATTCTAGAATATTTGGACAGAGAGTTTATGACAATGTACAACCTATCTGTCTATTACCTGATATATTTTGTTGTATAGTTCTAATTTTAAAAAAATGAATAACTCAATTCTTTCAATTCAGGAATTATTATTTCACAAATAGTAACAATGTACATGTATGTATGCACACAAATACATGAGATATACAAATGCAGACAAAGACTAGCTTCTCTATGATTACATGTACAGCAACAATGCATTTAACATGCATGCTTGACATTTTCTATGGGTACATTGAGAAAGTTAATTAAGTTCCATAGGTAAATTATGATAATTGAAAAGGTTACAAAAAATACACATTACACCCATCAAGATATTACCCTTTCAACACATTGATAAACACAGATACAAGGTACGCACAAATCGTGTTAATTTTCCACATTAGGTATGACATATATACTCTGTCTCTATGAATTGGCAAATATTGTTTGTGTCATTTTCAGAAATCTCAATAACGCAAATTTAACAGGCTCTATAGCTAGGGCCAGTACGGGACGATGCTGTTTTTCTGGCAGTAAAATAAGGCAAAAAAAATATCACTTTTTTTTATTTAAGATCAATATATACATGTACATGTACACTAAGTATGACTGAAATATATAATTTAATCCGTTCTCCAATAAATATTGCATAGCTAGCTGTCATTCAACTATTACCATTAGAACTTGGCATCAAAAACAATGGTAAATATCATTCATGACCTGTTTATTGTCTAAACACCATCAAGTTGGCATCAACACCTGTCTTTAACATTTTACAATCAGCACTTGACACTTACAATTTCTGACATCATAAAGACTGGTCACCATAAACATCTCTACATGTTATAAATACCTGCCACCATCTTTCAATTCTTGTCATCAGTACCCGACATCAATAATTGTCACCATCAACATCTATCATCAATACCTGTCAACCATCGGCATTTCCCAGCAATACCCGTCACCATCAAAGTCTGCCATCAATACCTGTCACCATCAAAGTCTGCCATCAATACCTGTCACCATGGACATAAGTCACATCAACTTCTGTCACTTTTAACATATGTCGACTCATCAACACCAGTCATTGTCACAAACTGGTGGCATCATCAACATATTTCATCCAATCATTCATCAAACACCTGTCTGTTACCTGTCCTCGCCAACATCAGCTGAACCATTAACACGTGCACGTAGCCTGTAATTTATTCATAGTTGAATAAGTGTTCTTAAAAATCTTAGGTAAGATAGTTTGATTTTCCTATCGTTCAATGGACATGGTGTTGTTGCCTTAAAAAAAGTTGCTTGACTTCCACTATTGGCTTTGCTTGATACTGTGGTCTGTCCTATTACAATAGCATTGTTACCTGGCCCATACTGTGTCAAAGTAGGGTTTGTGTTGAGTCCATTTCTTATGCCTCGCTGTTGACAAAAATGGTTCTCGATAAGGTCAGAATTCATGAAAGCTGGCGTAATACCATTTCCTTTCCCAAGACGCAATTCACACAATGACAGGAAACCACTAATACTGCTGTTAAGGTCATCCCTCGTCTCTTGTGTTATTAAGTGTTTCTTTGCAACAAACGATAGTTCAACATCACTTTCCCAACTGTTGAAAAACTTTAGGACAGTTTTTAGTTGTTGTAGTCTGGCATCCGTCATTGTAATGATTGGTCTTCTGTCATGAAATATATCAACAAGAGTAGCGGTCTGTTCCAGAAGTTCAATTGTAGAATTGAGGACGTCAGGAACACTCAGTGTAGCTTGATATGCCTTCATCAGGAACACCATGTCTTTGTCAAGGACCTCTGTCGCAAGTTTATTCCGCATCTTGGAAGCACCTGTCAGTTTGATGTGCTCATTGGTAAGTTTCCTATGAATACGTAATCCACATGTCCTGTTGAACTGCAAAGCCTCTCTAAAGTGATCCCACACAACTGGCTTTCCTTTGAGGATTTGATGCCTTCCAGTTTCTCTTTGGTTTTTTGATTTGCTAGACTCAATGTTATTCCGTTCTTTCTTCAATACATATTTGATGTCTTGTATCACACAAATTTTGTGGGAATTGTCATATATATGTCAGGCACAACAAAGTTAGATTTACGTATCATATCACCTAGAAGCATCTTTGCAAATGATCTGTTGGTAGATGCGCCGTCAAGCATAACATAGTCAACAGTGAATCCATGTTCATCAAGGGAGTCAACGCACTCCCAGAAATTTCAGGAATATCTGGTGTTTAGTTGCAGTATTTGATCCATAGTAGGCAACTGGCCATCGGAATTCTGTATATCCATGGAAAGAGAATTGAAGGAAATGTGTTTCAAGATGACAGGTCTTTTGCTTCTCTGTAATAATTGATATGTTGTTATTTGTTTGTCCCATATCGACTCCAACCGCTATTTTCCATGCGTCACCTTTCTTTTGGATTTGCAAGTCATCCTGAATGGACATCTCATCCAAGAGGATCCCTCCCTTTCGTCCAAATTCTGGTGTGGTTTGATGGCTGTGATACCAGGTGTCTGCTTGACTGAGTTTTGATAATACATGAGTGATGTTGATGGTAACACGAGCATTCCTGAGGTTTTCAAGTCTGCATATGCCGCTGGTGATCTACAGTATAAACTGAGAAAAAGACTTATTATTTGAGGGTCCCATCTTCTTTGACGTGCATCTAAATCTGTATGACCATTTTTCATTTGGGAATCAAATAACACTTTAAAGCTTTCTGATACACCTTGTGTCAATAAATTTTCTAGTCCTTTTGACTTATCTTGTGGTAGATCAGGTGGTAGGATCTCTTCAGGAATTTGCAGTTGACCGTTACAAGTTGATAAAGGTGTTCGACTCTTTTTCTCTGTAACATGGAAATCGGAGTAGGCAATAGTTCTTTTTTTCTGGTATCTTTTGATATTGTCAACAGATTTTGAAAACTTTAAATAAATAATTTTCTAGTGTACTAATCCATGGCAGAATTAATTCACAGGTGGTAGCATGTACATGATCTTCACTTATCTCTCTGTTAAGTACTGATCTCCAAGACTGACAAATCATCTTCATAAATATTACGTCATCACTTTACACAACTTCAGATTTTCCATCAAAGTTATCATGCCATCTACTGTTTGTTGATTAGGAATTACATGTACTGCCGCGTACACTGATGGCTGTTTTGCTATGACCAAATGTAGTGACAAACAACAGGGTCATTGTCAACAATATACCCCATTGGGCAGGTGATGGTCAGCTCTGAAGCATGATTTGTGTGTGCTGTGCAGTGGTCTGGTATCTGGATTTCCGATGACATGCCTTTGTTGCGTTCACAAATGTTTATGAAAACTGTCTGTCTAACTCCTTTGATATTAAGGCGAGAAGGTTGCACATTTATTACTTTGGCAATGAGCTTTGCCAGTCTGTCTTTTGATGGTGGCATTGTATCCTGTTTGGTGAAATATGCCACACATTTTTCATGAATGTGTGATAAAGATGTGCCTGAATGGCTGGAATCTGGTTTACTGGTAATTGTAGTGTAATTGGTCAGTAACTTGAAAAAAAATTTTAAGATTAGACAATTAGTTGATAATCGATTGAGAAATGTATTTATGTTACTACATGTAAATATAAACCGGCCATCTTCCAGGAAGGAATATTACATTGATGTCAAAATGTTTTAGTTAGTCCAGTTCTAGTCTTAAGTGAGGCCTGGTGAGGTCATGAGATGGTAATCAGCAATGTTGTGTGGTTTAATAAATATAAAGTAACAATTATCATAGAATGTCAAAATGGTTAATATTTCAAATATTGTTTGATTTATAATGTTTTTCATTTCATTTTCATTCAATTTCAGAGCCATTGTGAAGACTCTCAGGACATCTAGGAAGTCTGTAGCTGTCACTTCCACAACGGGCATTTCATGTTTTCATTTGGGAGATGGGGCAACAAAAGTTCATCATTGGTCAGGTATTGGAGATGGTCGCCACACAAAGAAGGACCTGGAAATGCTTTTCCCCTTTGTTGACCGATATGCAGATGCTAAGATGGGAATCAGTGTAGCAGATGTGCTTGTAATAGATGAAAATGTGTTGTTCGACGACTATTGATAATTTTACAGCAAAGAAATCCCAGGCTTCATCCAGGTCCATGTCATTCATATCTTCCCAATTTACTGACTCTAGATCTCGTCTGATGGCGTTGTAGTTACCTCCACTAAAGTTTTTCTTTTTGACAATGGTTGGCGGTTCTTCAGTGTAGCATGTTTATTTGAATGACAGTGATAGGTGATCGCTCAGACTTAGACTGGCGTTGTACTCAATCTCTCCAACCATGTTGTCTTCATTTGTGAAAACCAGGTCCAGGACTGGTCAGGTTGAGGAATTTAGTGGCAATATGGTCTTGGCCAACTGATGTACTAAGAGTACTCCAGTCGATCTCTTTGAGATTAAAATCACCTGTAATTAGTAGATGGGATGGTTTCCTGCTTTGAATTTCATGAAATAATGTGATCAGGTCTTGATAATTTTCTGGAGTGCTGTTGGGACTCCGATATACACATCCTGTTAGCAGAGAATTATTGCCTTTGATTTTAATTTCGCACCACACCGATTATTGGTAGTGTAGAATTTCTACTTGGATACAGCTGATGTTTTCTTTGACAAAAAATATTATTCCTCTTTTACAGTTGGCGTCAGAGCTGTTGTTAATTTGGGTGTAGCCATCAATATTATAGGTGTTTGACCATGGTTCGAAAATTGACCTTTTTGGAAGTACTTCATTTAGTTGAATGTCTGGTTTGGTTACCTCGACAATATCTTTGAGTTCCTCTAGTTTTGTAGTGGTGAGGGTGTCAACATTAGAGTAAAAAATGGAGAATCCATCCACATGTACATTGTTAAAAACAGGATCCTAACTTGTTGAGTTTGTTGTGTTGGTAACCCCCTATAACGGTTTCATCTGGGTCACACATGGACTCTTGGCTTGAGGGCGGTCTTACGAGGCTGGCTAGTATCTCAGAGTTGTCTAAGATTACAGGAGATACCTCAAATGCAACATTATAGTCCATTGGTGCGTGTTCAGCGGCATGTACTATTGTTCTTTGGTCTATGGATGCTTCATGACTCCCTTGTCTAGTTCTGGCCCGTAATCTTTTCTTCTCCTGCAACTCTTTTCTTTGGTCCTTGGTGAGGTCTCTTAGCAGTATTGCCTTTTTAATGCTTTGATGGCACTTGTTTGATATTGTTCTTGCTTTTTGAAGCAGATCCTTTCTTTGATTCCTGCTGCCTAGTTTGACGATAATCTTCGTTTTTGCCTATTCTATAGAGTAATACTATTTCTAAATCCGGTACTTCTAGACTGAGAGCAAGTTCCCTGATATTTTTTTCATCTTCCTCTTTTTGTTTGTCTGGGGTGGTTTCTGCACTTTCTGGGATGTTGAATAGGATGATGTTGCTCTCCTTACTTTTTCACAGGTCTAGTTCTTTGGTCCTTTCATCTACTATTGTTACCAGGTCATCTCTAATTTTTTGTTCTACTGTTTCCTGGAGTGTGACCATTTCGTTCTCGATACTCTCTTTGTTGCGGGCTTCCATAGTATGCATCTTCTGCACTAACCGACCCATTCTGTTTTCATTCCTTAGTTCCATCCTCTGTAGGGTTACGACTACGTTGTCTATGGTTGGTTGAACGTTCGTGCAACTGTCACACCACCATTGACAGTTCTTGCTGGTATTTTTACTAAAACCTGTATACATAATTGGTACAAGTCTGGTACATTTTTGACAGTATGGCAGTTTACATCCCTTACATGATAGGCCATTGTCTGTTTGTTACATCTGTTGCACAAGACATCTTCGCTGGAGTCCTAACGACCTCTTTTGTACGTAGTTGGTGTGCTGGTCATTAGTTTACTTTGTTTGAACTCGTATGACTTTTTCGTTGGTGGACTACTCATTTTAGTAATTGTATAATAGTGTGTAAAGGTAGTTTTAAGAGTTTTTACTGGTACGGAACCATGCCGAGTAGACTATAGTAACTTGATATCGTTGTTACTGTTAATTTTGCAAACATGAGCTTGACGAGTAATTTTATGAACTAAACTGGCACGGAACCATGCCGAGTAGATTATATTAACTTGATATCGGTGTTACAGTTAAATGTTACAGACATGAGCTTGACAAGCAATTTTATGAACTAAACTGGCACGGAACCATGCCGAGTAGATTATAATAACTTGACATCGCTGTTACTGTTGGATGTTACAAACATGTCATTAGCACGACAGGTGATTTATTATGAGCTATACTGGCACGGAACCATGCCGAGCATATTTTATTGGAATAATATTGTTCTGACCCTACACTTGTTTATAACTCTTCGTTTTCGGCATGTAGTACGTCCGATTGGTCTATAGAGGAGTTCATGTCATCGTCATCCTTGACCGAACAGTGGGAGTTGATGTCTTGCTTCAGCATACAGGTCCACGCTTTGCTGAGGTTGGGCGACGGGTGGATACCGTCCTTTAACAGTTTGAAGTTGTGGGAATACCTGGTTTTGCCTGATCTTTTGCCACCACGACTTTTCCTGAGGTAATTGTTGAACGAGACTGGAGAAGTATCCTGTTCTGTGTTTAGTTCGGCGATAAGATCATTCAGTAGATCGACTTGCCTCCTAAGTTCTAGGTCTGCATCTTTATCGACTTCGTGAGGGTATCCCTTGTATTTATTCCAGAGCTCGATCGAGTAGTGGGTACAGTCGATAAACTTGATTTTGGCCCCTTGGGTCTTGTCGACAATGTTAATCATGTTAATTAGTCTATAAATTTTGACGATGTCATTTACCACATTGTCATTCTATTGACTAAGTCGTATTGATTTGTTGTTCGGGTCTTTGGTCGTCAGGTCACATGTGCCACTCCACATATACACTAGAACTTTGTGGTGACGGTCCACACTCCTTTTGAGCCTCTGCTCCAATTCCCGAACTAGCCTACTGGTAATGGCCCTAGCTATGCACCATAGCTCACACGGGAATGCTCCATCACAATTGTTCCTTAGGGTGAAGCCCTTGCTGGCTGATAGCAGTATGGGATGTCTATCAAGGGTTACAGAACCTTCTCCAGCACTAAACTTTTTGATTATACTGCTGAGTTTTGTCTCAGTCATTCGTAGTGTGGAGTTTTCAGTTTGGTTTAGATATAATTATATCTATATCTACTGGCACGGAACCATGCCGAGTAATACGATGGTAACAGTGCTCGACATATTGGTCAATCTGATTAAAATCAAATCTTGATCTCCGCGCCGTTCCGTAAACTCCTCTCTGCTGCGTTAAGATCTGAGATAATCCCATAGGGGGTCATGTCCCGATGACCTTTCGAATCAGCCAATCAAATCACTACTGGCAGAATCTTGACAGTGAAATTTTGAGGCGACAAAGCTTGCATAAGTCATTCATTTCGTCACCAAACATTTCATGTGGAATAATGTGACGAAATGGCTTGCAGCAAGATGACAGATCGTTGGAAAATTATTTTAGTGTTAAGTAAAGAGGCGACCTCTTATGGGATGGTGTCAGATCCTTGTAAAATGGAGTGAGAACAAGGATCTGTATTTTAATCAGATTGCATCTTGGTGTAAATATTTATATATATTGCAAAGTACAAAAAATTGTGGTCAAACATAAATGGGATACAACATGTTACAGAATAATGATAGGGTGATGGGAACAACCAGAATACCATTAGCAGCTGGCACGGAACGTTGCCGCGTTGAGTATTGGTATACATAATGGACTTATGATTTTAGTGAAGTACTATACGACACGTTATGGTAGTGCTAATACAGAGATGATAGTAAGTATTGATACTATAATACCATTACAGCTGGCACGGAACCATGCCGAGTTGTGGACTGGTATACGTTATAGAGTACGTTAGATTTCCATACATGTGCTTTACTGAATCGCTATCTCAAGAACAGTTCTAGATCTGTAGATATGTATATATCAAATCAGTTTATAGGATATATTGCGTATTACAGGTATATTACAGGTAATATACATGTTGGTTTCTGTTAGGAGGGTAACTTCTGTTTTTGCAGTAGGAATAAACTCAATTTTCCATTTCAGTATATTTTTCAAATATGGCGGCCGATTATCCACACAGGGGTTGTCGTACATAAATGCCCAAAAGATCGAAAAACAGTGGGATTTTGGAGAAATATCTATTCCTACATGATTATGATATTGATATTAAACAGATATGATGTTTTGGTAAAATGGATGGCTGATATTAGTCGATTTTGATGTCTGGTTTCATGAGCTGTGAATTTCCACGTCCGCCATGGTCCTCTGCGCAACCGGAAGATTCGTTATTCTAGGACTTGCTCTGAATATCGAGATTTTCGTGAAAGATGTAACTGCTGACGGACAAACTTAACGCACAGGGACTCGAGAGATGCAGGTTGATGAAGATTATGGGCAAGTTTTATAGTCGCCATCTTGATCTCATCGAGAAACAATCTGTATCTTTTTGTGATATGAAGATGGACGTTTTTGAGTTTGCTTATTAGTGTGCTTACTTGTTTGTTATAATTGACAATGATGACTAAGTTCTCATTTTGAGGATTGATGTTTACTTGGATGTGACCAAGATTTACATGGCGGGTGTCGTCGATGAAGCAGACGCTTTCTCTTGCGGAACACCACCCCCAATTTCATATATAACGCCTCCGCCAAAAGTTCCTCCAACTCCCTAGTTCCGTTTGGCTGGGTCCTGTGTGTTGGTCAACTTTTATAATTCCTAAGGTACTCTTTAGGATCAATCTGATTTAAATCATATCTTGATCTCCAGGGGTCATGTCCCGATGACCTTTTGCATTAGCCAATCATATTACTACTTTCAGAATCTTGACCGTGAAATTTTGAGGCGACAAAGCTTGCATAATCGCATTTGTCCGTTTAGTCATTTCATCACCAAGAAGTTCATGTGGAATAATGTGACGAAATGACTCATTGCAAGATGTCGGGTCAGCAGGAACAAAATTCTCGCGCCTGCAAATTGTCCTCAAAAATAGTAGTTTGTTGTTGTTTCTTCAGTCCACTTTCAAGTTTTCAACTTCATTATAGTTTCTAAAACCTATATGACCATAGCATAATTTGCAATTCAAGCAATGTTGCCTGTTAATATTAATGAAATGCGACTCGAAACTGACATGATCAGTTACACATATATTGTGGCACTAAAGTCAAAATGTGAACAGTCCATCTCACTTCTTCTAGAACAGTCCATCTCACTTCTTCTATTCTTCATAAACCATGAATGATAGTCTATGTGTATTGATCCCATTTCAAACACTTGGATCTTTATAACTCACCAGTCCATATTTCCCATTCATCGTTTATGGCCCCTTCCAGGCTCTATAAATTTCATTTTCTGCGCTTAAATCTGAATTTTCCGTTATTCTGGACTGGTACAATTTGGATTTTTTTCCCATTTTATCTTATAAAACGCAGCATATGAACATTTACCTGTCTATATACACATGCATCAACAGTGCTATGAAAAAAATGAAATAAAATTAATGAAAACTAAACTTATCTTTAATCAAATTCAACTTTTTTGTATCAAAAGTTATTTTTAAAATATTAAAATATCCGTATCAAATTTATCAAAATCGAAAAAATGGTATTCTGTTAATGTTTCTTAAACTTCAATCATGCCACTTTCAATTCACGTATAGTTTCTAAAACCTACATGATCATAGCTTAATTTGGAATCATGTTGCCTTTTATTATTAATAAAATGCTAAACTGATAGGATCTACATTAAAACACAAAATGAGAAATTTCCATATCAAATGCTCTTCATGAACCAGGAATGATAGTCTATGTGCATGTTTTTTCTAACCTCTTGTATCTCTAAAACGCATCAGTCCGTTGCCTCTTACTAACCATTAGTGGGGCAGCAAGTACAACATTCTTGCGCCTTACCTGCAGGATGTCCTCAAAAACATTGTTGTTGCTTCTTCAATCAAGCCGCTTTCAATAGCATCGGTTCACACAATATTGTTGCCACTCCAAACTTATATGATCTACATTAACACACAAATTGTGGTACAAATTCGTACAGTCAGTGTGGTATTGCATGTAGTTTAGATCCGGACTATTGCACGAAGGCTTACACAAACATGCCACAACCTCCCAAATACACACGCACCAACATCGCACAGATCGGGAGGCCATCCTTAAAATACCCTCTTAATGCAAGTCTTGGTAAAGTTGTTTCAACACTGACAGCATTTTGCCATTTAAAGTATACTGCCGAAGGCTCCCAGCAGAACACCCCAGCCCGTCACATACAGATGACATTTGAACCAGTCGTTCCACTCCCATGCATTGGTGAACGTATGTGTTCTGTTGAGGGTCTTCGGCAATATACTTCAGTTTGGTAGAACTTTAAAATGGCAAAAGACCCCAGCCTCATAAATACAAACGCACTTTACACACGCATACACCGGGAGGCCATCATTAAACAACTCGATCAATAACCATTTTTGAGATCATATTCGACCAAAATTAAGGCAGTGTCAAGGGAGACGCAAGAAAGTTGTTTAGAAAGATTGGTTTGGTGGCTTTGCAATCTGACTGAAATACGGATCCTCGCTTTTATTATCGTGTATAGGATCTGACAGCGACCGATGCACATATTATTTCCATATCTTGGAAATGAACAGCCATTCAAAATGCACTTTGTAAATGGTGGTTTGTAGACGAACAAAATTGGCGGCGGATCGAAGTGAAGCAATGTTTCGATTCTTTCTGAAGAAAGTTTTAACTTTTTATTAGCATAGTTTGTTATCATTTCTTAACCTTCAGCTGTAACTTCTTTTCAGACAAACGAAAAACTACAAATCAAATATGTATTGTCTAAAATGTACCCCCGCCTTGACGTAGAGACAGCAGAGCTGGTCGCCGCCATTTTTGTATAAGGTCTTTGGGTTTCTCGCTACTTTATTCTTGACTATCGACGAGTTTAGAAACAAATTGAAAAGAGCTTTCCACTTTATGAATCAGATAAGCTGTGATTTGATTGGTTAATGTACAGGTCATCTGCACATGACCTTCTATTGGTCGCTGTGAGGATCTGTATTTTAATCAGATTGGTGGCTCTGCAGGTAGGACGCAAGAATTGTAAATGGAGTCGAACTTGGGATCTTATCTTTTCCATTCTGTCTAAAACAATTCCCCTGCCTAATGTCTCCCTTGACAAAACCACACTTTTGGTCTTTAGTTTAGCGTTTGCCTCTGCGAGGAAGGCTATGGGTTCTGTCCCCAGTCAGTATACTTCAGTGTCGTAGCACTTTAAATCTGCAAAAGATTCGGACTATCAAAAGAAGGCTTGCACAAACATACCGCAGCGTCCCAAATACACAAGCTACCAACACGCACACTGGGAGGACGTCCTTAAATTACCCTTGCGGTTAATAAGCCGTAAAAACAATCAACCAACCAACCAAATGGTTGGATAGTATTGTTTTTTCGTCCTATCAACAGCCAGTGTCATTTAAGGACATCCTCTTTGTGTGTGGGAGAATCAAGGAATACCAAAGTGTCGACAAAACCATAATCCGAACTCAACATAGATTAAACTAGAAGCAAAATCAGAACAAAGGAAAGATTTACAAAACTCGTAAAAGCACAAGAGAAAAGACCAGGTGTTCCGGAAGAGTAAGAGTGTTCTGCTTCATCGACGACACCTGCCATGTGAATCTTTGTAGCCCAAGTAGGCATCAATCCTCGAAATGAGAACCGAGTCATCATTGTCATCACAACAAGTAAGCAAACTCAAAGACGTCCATCTTCCATAAAACTTGCCCATAGTCTTCATCAACCTGCATCTCTCTAATCCCTATCCCGTACGTTTGTTCGTCAGCAGTTGCCATCTATCACGAAAATCTCGATTTTCAGAGCAAGCCCTAGAATAACTAATCAACTACGACATGTAAACACCATAGGATGGGAAGCAGGGATGCAGAAAGGGAAAGTTCACGATCGGAAAATTTTAAATCATCACGTTTATCATAACGCTTAGTAGTAAGTTGCTCATGTTGGTCATAGTTTACATTTGTAAGTAAAGATCGAGGTAAGAAGCTGATGTAGGAGAGTCTGTCGTGTCTTTAATCAGAAGTTCAATAGGGTATATACGATCGACTAGGTCAGTGATAAGTGATATGAAGATGGACGTTTTTGAGTATGCTCATTAGTGTGTTAACTTGTTGTGATTGACAATGATACTCGGTTCTCATTTTGGGAACTTGATGTTTACTTGGATGTGACAAAAGATTTACATGGCGGGTGTCGTCGATGAAGCAGAAGACGCTTACTCTTCCGGAACACCTGGTCTTAGTCTCTTGTACTTTTGCAAGGGTCTCCATGTAAATCTTTCCTTTGTTCAAATTTTGCCCCTGGTTTAATCGATTTTGAGTTTGGATTATGTTGACGCTTCGGTATTCTCTTATTTTATTTCAGCAAACTTCTTGTTGTTTATAGACAACACATCGTCGAAAAATAAAATTTAAAGATTTGGCAAGGATTTTGTTACCCGTCCTGATAAGCCCTTCAACAAGTCAGCCAAAAGTGGCGCAAAGTTAGTGCCCATGGGAATGCCAACTGGTCTGTTGGAAAATCATTCCTCCGAACTCAACAAAAATATTGTCATCCAGGAATTCAATCTTTCGTACTATGTCTTCCTCAGTATATATTTCAACATAGCTTTTGTTGTGTTTTTTTTCCACAAAGTATGCTCCTTCTTGCAATAGTCCGAATCTTTCGATTTAAAGTGCTACCTCAGTGTATAATAATCAGAAATTAAAAAAAAAAAACGATGAAACAATAATAATGAATAACTCCTTTAACTATAGAGGAAATGTTTTAAAGAACGATGATGAATCAGTATCTGTAACTCTGAAATATCTTAATTCCAGGTGGTTACCATAGCAACCAAAATTTCCAAAATCTGCATAAAAATTCCATTTTGTTACCAACTTTAAAAGGGGTTAATATTTGATTTATACTTTTGAGAGCTTATCACATGCATGTTCAGGCAATGCAGAATTTATTAAATGAATAATTGTTCATTATACTAACACAAGAAAATCGGAATGTACATTTTATGACTTACCACCATTTAATGGGGCTTGATGCATGACTTGTTTGAAATCTCCATTCAACTTATTCTTTATAACTGCAGAAAGGAAAGCTACTTGCAATGCATAATGGGAGGTTGTGTGAAGTACAATGTATGTAAATGGGTACTCAAATGAACTCAAATACCAAAGCGACAACAAAACCATAATCCGAACCAAATTATCAAAAGGAGACATGAGTATCATTGTCAATCACAAGTAAACACACTAATGAGCAAACTCCAAAACGTCCAATTTCATATCACTTAATAAGCAGGGTTAGAGACTTAATGTTTTAGTCTAGTAGTCCAAAGGACTTTCTCAGTATATTTGAAAATTATTGAACTTTTCATTTCAGGCTCAACTCTTAAAAGCATGTTCTGCACAAATTGAAAAAATGAAACTTGCTATTCTTGACCATTAAAAACCATGTAAAAAAACAAAACATGTCATCAAAACTGGAGCAGAATATCCTTAACTCGAGATATACCTCTATGTTGTTTGATATCAGAGGGCCATCTTTGAAAGGACAATATGGTGCTTGGTCGAAAAAGCTCCATATCGCCAGCAAATCAAGATGCTAACCCAGGACATTTTTGAGGGGAAATTAAGTTCATCATAAGGGGATTTTAAGTTGAATATATTTTTCTGGTACAAGTCTATTGCAAGTAGAAAATAAGTGGATTTTAAGGGGTTACCATAAGGGGATTTAAAGCGTCTCGAAATATTTAAATGAGGTTTCCAGTGGATTTCAAGCAGTCCTCTTAAGGGGATTTCAAGTGGCTTTCCAAAGGGGATTTTAAGTGTGTTTCCAGTGGATTTTAAGTAGGCCTGTTAAGGGGATTTCAAGTGGGTTCTCCAAGTGGATTTCAAGTAGTTCTGTTAAGGGGATTTAAAGTAGTCCTGTTAAGGGGATTTCAAGCAGCTTCTCCAAGTGGATTTCAAGTAGTCCTGTTAAGGGGATTTAAAGTAGTCCTGTTAAGGGGATTTAAAGTGGTTTCTCCAAGGGGATTTAAAGCGTCTCGAAATATTTAAATGAGGTTTCCAGTGGATTTCAAGTAGACCTGTTAAGGGGATTTCAAGTGGTTTCCCAAGGGGATTTGAAGTATCTTGTAAATGATTTTTCCAGTGGATTTCAAGTGGTTCTGATAAGGGCATTTCAAGTGGTTTTCCCAAGGGGATTTTAAGCGTCTCGAAATATCTAAATGAGTTCCTCAGTGGATTTCAGGTGGTCTTGCTAATTAGGGCCGGTAACAACGAAGTGGCTTCACTACAGGTTTTTGATTGACTACTTCGATCACGAAAACTCCCTCATCTTGGAATATTCTTTTGAATGACAACTGCAGCAATTGGCGAAATACTTGCTTGGCTTCAATAGTTGCTCAATACCTTAAAATAAAACACAAACAATTAGATGAATTTCTCGATGCAATATATTTCAACTTTTAAACTCGCACTTTGGGTATTTTCCTATGGTTCGCCCTCATTGACGACAATTGGCTAGCAATCGCATCTCTACAGTTCCCTTCCGTCGTTAAGGAATGTGTTGTGGAAAAGTCTGCAACATATACAAGACATATTGCAAATGTATTAAGTGTAAATCACTATTTTACTTGTATTTCACTAGCTTGTCTACAAAATCAGTAAATATATGGCTATTAGATATATTTTTGTGTATATGTTTTAAATGCCCCCCTCCTGCTATTTATAACTGGAATAGTCCTTAGTATTGAGTTTATAGAGTTAATAACAAGATTATGACAATGCTGAATCTCCTTTGTCCTCATAAATGTTCTGCCCTGCATTCTGATACTTTCAGAATCAGTTTACATGTAATGATCGATTTATTGTAATTCACAGAGTAAGCTACACAGCATTAAACCACAGTAACTGGGCAGATATAACCATGCCAAATTGTATAGCAAATTATAATAGATGGATCAAGAAGGTACTGCATGAACAGTGAATGTTCACTTACCAAGAATAGCCTCAATGATCTGCTCGTTCAATTTGTGGAGCAGTCCACCCCCAGACCTCGTTATAGTACCATCAAGTCTCTCAGCTGAAAAAAGACAGCAACTGTAGTGACAAGTGTTTAGGAAAGCCAAAGAATAATTATGTATTTTATGAAAATAGCTATAAGTAACAAGACCAACAATCTTACAAGTTATACCAAATTTGCTTATAATTCTATTGTTGAGATGTAAAGCGGAAACCAGTCAATATCATTCTCAACTCCTCAGGGAACATATACAATCGGTGCTGCCATTTCGGCGCTCACAGCTAGCATTCTACAATTTCTAGCATACTCATTTACAGCTGAGTAGACTGGAACATATGCAAGCAGGGTAAAGTATCCTGCTCAAGGATACAACACAATTTTAAGTGCCGTGACCGGGACTCGACCTTACAACCCTTCAATCACGAGCCCGGCGTCCTACCACGTACTAGACCACTGTGCCTCTTGATTTTTGAATTGATATTTTCATGAGATGAACAGATTCTAAAAACGGTTAATAAAGGAGGTGTTGAACTGCTTTTAGCTGGCATTCACAGGCAAGATATATACATGGTCATGAATTCCAACTTTACAAAGGCAAATCCAACATAAAGCTTTGTTATTACATAGACCAACATGGCGTCAGAAATAACATCATGTGATGCGGCATTGCATATTGCAGTATATACAGTGTGATATTTATATACTACAATTTAATTTACTAATGATATAAAGGTGAAGGCAACACAAATTGTAAATATATAGAGAATATCTACTAGTATCTCACTAGTGAAAAATATCACTTTCATAGAATGAAAATTTTTCAATATTTCACTGGTAAAAATGTAATAAAGATCATTTTAATTATATACTTGTATTATATTACCTTTTGTGAAGAATATGGGTATAAGATAGCGAGCTATCTTTTTGCCGTCTTTCTCTTCCCCTTTCCCCTTCCTAACAGCAATTTCCTTTTGATAGCCATACAAGAACACTGAATGTCCGTCTATTAACCTCTCCATCTGAAAAGAAAAAGAAATGCAAGGAGTTTAGTAACAGACCTGCAATATTTTTCTCTACTTTGATCATGCAATGTTGGGAATTTATAGTGACCTCAGCATTCAGCTTTTTGACATTTTTAGCCCACCATCATCAGATGGTGGGCTATTCAAATCGCCCTGCGTCCGTGGTCCGTCCGTCCGTCCGTCAGTCCGTCCGTCCGTCAGTCCGTTAGTCCGTCCGTAAACAATTCTTGTTATCGCTATTTCTCATAAAGTACCGAAGGAATCTTTCTCAAATTTCATGTGTTGGTTCACCTTGGTCCCTAGTTGTGCATATTCCATTTTGGGACCGATCTGAATTCAACATGGCCGACAGGCAGCCATCTTGGATTTTGACAGTTGAACTTTGTTATCGCTATTTCTGAGAATGTACTGAATGGATCTTTCTCAAATTTCATGTGTAGGTTCCCCTTGGTGTGTAGTTATGCATATTGCATTTTGGGACCAATCCAAAAACAACATGACCGACAGGCAGCCATCTTGGATTTTGACAATTGAAGTTTGTTATCGCTATTTCTAAGAAAGTACTGAAGGTATCTTTCTCAAATTTCATGTGTAGGTTCCCCTTGGTGCCTAGTTATGCATATTCCATTTTGGGACCGATCTGAATTCAAGATGGCCAACAGGCAGCCATCTTGGATTTTGACAGTTGAACTTTGTTATCGCTATTTCTGAGAATGTACTGAATGGATCTTTCTCAAATTTCATGTGTAGGTTCCCCTTGGTGTGTAGTTATGCATATTGCATTTTTGGACCAATCCGAAAACAACATGGCCGACAGGCAGCCATCTTGGATTTTGACAGTTTAACTTTGTTATCGCTATTTCTGAGAATGTACTGAATGGATCTTTCTCAAATTTCATGTGTAGGTTCCCCTTGGTGTGTAGTTATGCATATTGCATTTTGGGACCAATCCAAAAACAACATGGCCGACAGGCAGCCATCTTGGATTTTGACAATTGAAGTTTGTTATCGCTATTTCTAAGAAAGTACTGAAGGTATCTTTCTCAAATTTCATGTGTTGGTTCACCTTGGTCCCTAGTTGTGCATATTCCATTTTGGGACCGATCTGAATTCAAGATGGCCGACAGGCAGCCATCTTGGATTTTGACATTTGAACTTTGTTATCCCTATTTCTGAGAATGTACTGAATGGATCTTTCTCAAATTTCATGTGTAGGTTCCCCTTGGTGCTTAGTTATGCATATTGCATTTTGGGACCAATCCGAAAACAACATGGCCGACAGGCAGCCATCTTGGATTTTGACAATTGAAGTTTGTTATCGCTATTTCTAAGAAAGTACTGAAGGTATCTTTCTCAAATTTCATGTGTAGGTTCCCCTTGGTGCCTAGTTATGCATATTCCATTTTGGGACCGATCTGAATTCAAGATGGCCGACAGGCAGCCATCTTGGATTTTGACAATTGAAGTTTGTTATCGCTATTTCTAAGAAAGTACTGAAGGTATCTTTCTCAAATTTCATTTGTTGGTTCACCTTGGTCCCTAGTTGTGCATATTCCATTTTTGGACAGATCGGAAAACAACATGGCCGACAGGCAGCCATCTTGGATTTTGACAATTGAAGTTTGTTATCCCTATTTCTGAGAATATACTGAAGGGAACTTTCACAAATTTCATATGTAGGTTCCTCCTGGTGCCTAGCTATGCTAAGAATAAGGAAACGACAATGTAATTCACAAAAAAAAAACAAAAAAATGCATCTGTGTCCCACCAGAGTCTCTGCTCACACTTAATCAACACCTAAGAGACAATCGAAAGAAGAGAAAAAAACCATCTTTCAAAAAACAAACTTAGATCATTTGATGGTGGGCGCCAAGATCCCTCTGGGATCTCTTGTCATTCCCAAAATCTTTTTGCATTGAGTAAAAATTAACAGTCTCAATATAAGATTGAACAGGATTCATTGACAGAACAGCCCTGATTTGAATAGAATTGGTGCAAATGATTAACTTAATTAAGTCATCTATAAGAGCATTTGATGCAGGGGTGTTCTCATTGTTATTTGAAGTGAATTAAGCGACAATAAGACTCTTATTGAACAAGGTTGATATATGACGTCATTACAATTTAAGTAAAACATGTGTTACATCAGGAGAACCTTTGCTTTCACACTCATATAGAAAGCATTTCTGCTGGTAATTTCTTATAGTGGGTGGATACAAAATGTTAATAGATTCATTTGGCATATTTTATAACCCCTGCCACAACAACTTGAAGTATTTAAAAATTAAGAGAAAAAGTGCATAATCACCTGATTTTCCAAAGCAATAGCCTCAGGGTACACCCCTGGCTTGGGTACTGTAATCTGATGAATTTCATTTGATGAACACTCTTCTGTAGTGAATGAGGGAAACAATACAAAACAATTATATTAAAGTCAGTTTTAAGTAACATACTATGTAGAACTATAATATATATGTAATGCATATCACAAAATATCTAGCACAGAGGATCTTAGTGCCCACCATTGATGATTTTCCATTCATTTTTAGAAAGATGGATCTTTTCCCTTCTTATTTTAACTTTCATTTATGTATTTTATCTTAGTGCTATAAACTTTGAAAATTCTTGTGAAAATTATTAATAGTTGAAAGAAGGTGTCTAATCAGGAGTTTTGTTTCTCTGAATTGTTTAATCCTTGTGACTTGCGCAATATATGGGCTGCACAACACAGAACTTACATGAAGGAACATCCCTCTCCTTCCATTATTCAGGGAGCCATACAGTTAGTAGGTGAACCATAACAAAATATTGACAGTTCCAATTAAGAAAAGAATTAACACATACCAGTTTGCTTTTCAAATTTTTCCAGCTGCTCTTCGAGAAATTTCACCCTGGCAGCCATCAATGAGCAGCTTATGCACTGTAATAAGGAATAGTTTTCATCTAAGAATCCTTAGGGCTATTCCATAATTAATCATGTGGGGGAGGTGGGAGGGATCTGTATTGAATATATCATAGGTGATGGGTTAAAACCAGTACAGTATGAATTTAGATGTGCCCCTCATTTGTTGTACAATTAACTTTAAGGGTGCAGGGGGTATGAGTTGGCCCCCTGACGACAGTTCTAATTTTGACTTCACTGAATTTCATAATACATTATTAGGTGTGAGTCAATGAAGAATGTTACACACCTAATAATGCATTATGAAATCCAGTTAAGTCAAAATAAAATAAAAACAACTAGGACCTAATTGGAAAAGTGAAGTGAAAATTAAGGCCAAGAAAAAAAAAGTGTCTTTCCACTAGCATAACCGAAATTAAACACTGGAAATATAATGCTGTCCTACGTATATCATGTTTCAATTCAGATGCTTTAATCATGTTATTACATATATTACTTATGAAGCATTCAGATGATAGTGTTTAGCGTAAAATATTAGCTTAAATGTGGACATTTATTCTGATTTTTTTCACCACCATTTTCACCAAAAAATCTGTAGGGTTGAGACTGGAAAAATAGGTAGGGCCAGATCAGTGGAAACATACCTATTTTTTAGGCCTAAGTGACTTCAGCAACAAATGTGAACATAAACTTAACATAATAAATTATGATTTTTTTTTTTAAATAGGAGGCCGAAAGGGCCTGAATAGCTCACCTGGTAAAAGTGAACTATATAATGCTAATACTCACCTGAATTGTTTCTTCAGGCATCTGGGAATGTTTTGCTGTTGGTACTGGTGCCATTAATGCTGCCAGCACTGGTACCTGCTCTGGTTGGACTATGGAACTTTCATTTATAGGCAATGGAAGTTCATTAGGTGGCAATGTTGGTAGAAAGGGACCTGATGTCCTCCTGGGTTGCTTTTTCGCAACAGTAGCATATCCTTTACTGTTAACCTGCATCACACAATGTATTAATTTAATGTATTGTCATTCCTAAAGAATAAGGACTTCAAAAAATATTAATATATTTCCCTTATTGTGCCCCCCTAGCCCCTGGGAGGACAGACCTGCCGTCCTTGCGAAATTTGCATCTTTTCATATAGATAATTTATAATATAAACTTTTATTTATTTTGAAACAATTATGAAACAATTCAGTTAGGGCTATTCCAGTAAAATATCTTCCCCACTCCAGGACCCTCGCAGTTCATAAAATTTGTCTCGAGACCCATTGAGGTTTATACCCTATAAACCTCAACAAAACATAATAATACAAGCAATTTTTGAAAGAAAAAGAAATTATCTAGTAAGATTAAGATTTGTTTCCCAAAGTCATTGGCATGCATGCACATACATGTTTTCTTCAAAGAGAATTATGCAGTTTCTAAAGTAAGGAATTACCTCTGAAATGGCTTGTATACTAAGAATATCATCATCCGAATCAGAAGATTGACATCCCTGAAATATTAAACAAGTTTACATCTAACATATGCTTTTGCTGGTTTAATATTTACAGCAAACAACTTAATTTGAGAGCACATGCTGTTTAATATAGCATCATACACATTTATATGAATAGACTTTAACCATTTCATTATTTTATCTGGTTTTTCAAAAATTTTGTTCATATATACACAGTGAAACTTTGCTTTAAACCCACCTCAGAATTAAGACCACTTCGCTATTAAGCTATTTTATTTCAGTCCCAAGACAATCTTCTATATATATCTTTGTATTTTAGGCTTCACAATTAAGAGTTAAGACGACATCACTATTAAGACCACATCACTATTAAAACCAGTTTTTAAAAGTCCCAAATATCACTTTTTTCACCTCACTATACTGAGACCACTGACCAAACACAAAGTCACCTGGTGTATATATGAATCCATTATATTTACATTCTGTGTTGCCTTCGCCTATATATTGTTAATAAACCAAATTGTAGTATATCACACTGTATATTACAATTTGCATCACATGACGTTATTCTGACGCCATGTTGGACTACGTATTAATATCAAAGCTTTGCACTTCCCCTCAAATAACGTGTATAATGGCCTTGAATCAATCGCTGTTGACAATTAATACATGTGAGCTATACAAATTATTCAGGTTCGAAACATAATTGTATGGCATCATCAATAAAATAACTACTGATTTAATTCCATATGGGGGTAGGGAGCATTTATATACAGAAATGACAATGCAGAATCTCCTTTTATGAAAGCAATAGTTATGAACCATTCACAGAAAATTACAGTTAATATAAGAATTACCTAGCTTCTTTTGTTTAGTAACTTTATGAAATTATAATCCAATGGAGCAGTCTGTAAATTTAATGTAAACGCTTCGCATTCACACAATTTACTTTGTGCTCCATTGGATTTATGATCTCATTATAAACTAAACAAAATAAAAGGGTAATCGTTATACTTAAAACAATAAAGAAACATTTACCATTTCGATATATGCCCTCTTCTTAGCTTGCGCCTGTGATAGTGGCTTGGTTGTCTGTGCTGCAAATAAATAAAAGTAAAATTATAGGATTCCTTTCTTTAGGAAAACATGCAGTACTGATTACAATGAAAACAGTTGGATTTTCAAAAAGCTGATAATTTCAGTGTGGTAAAATACAAAAAGAAAAAACTTTAAAAACTGAAAAAATTCATGATAATGTATTTATATATTATATAGTATCTGAAATGTAAATATACAACCATGTAGAAATTAGAACTTCTGTCAGATTGTATTTTTCCAGACAGAAAAATAATTACTTACTTTTTGATGAGCTCTTGGTCATAGTTTTCTTTCTGAAAGTTGAATAAAAGAAGGACTGAGAGTCAGTATGAGTTAAACATGACTTTTAAAACATCAAGAATTTTATGTTTATATGGAACTGAAGTAATAGATTTTTAGTAATTTACTAACTTTCCTCTAGTGAACACCGTCTCTCAGCCATTTCATTCAAACAGAAAGGAAGCTTAAGATTTTAAAGACAAATTGCTACATTTCCATTATTGGGTTCAGTCTTGATTTTGTATCTGTTTTGAGACATTTGAGACATTAGGATTTAATTAGGACAGATATTTCCAGTGTAAAACGTATATATTTGTCAAAAAATTACTACAGTTAAAAAATGTTTGCAACAAAACACTGTAAATATCTTAAAAAAATTATTGCATTTGACCACAACGGAAAACATCTTTTTTCAGTTTCAAAATGGCAAGTAAGTTTCTAATTTGACGAGTTTAACCCACTTGCCAAAATTTGCGAGTTTCTTAAAAAATGAATTCTACCCCTGATAATATCAACACCCTGGGCCTTTCGGTTTTTGAAAAGAAGTTGCTTGAAGTAAAAGTCTTTATACACACAATGGACAGCTGACAGCAGATGAGAAAAAATACCTGCTAGACTGGGCTTTCTGTGGCATATCTATAGCTGCAAGTACATTCATCACAGGTTCAAGTTCATGTTCAAGTTCTGGCAGAGGTGCAGCAGATTTCTTTGGATCTAAAACAGAACCAGTTTTACTTTGAAATTGTCTTTTTTTTTACAATATTTACATTAATTGCAACTATATAATGCTATACCAAGGCCAGGTTCCATGTAACTGTTATGTGATCATTACAAGACATAACACTGCATGGAGTGACATGGCTATTATATGGCGTCATTACAAATTTTAATTGTGACATCTGAATTAATCATAAGATTGGAGGGAGCTAACCGATACTGGCTGTCCATTTATGAGCAAACCTGTGCAAAAACAGAAATTAAAGATATCTCTTATCTCTATTTAAAATATAGATATCTGTAATTGAGTTAGATATATCTATATTTAAAGATGTATATATCTCTGTATTTAAACAATAATTAAAGATACAGTATCTTTATCTTAAATAGATATCTTTATTTCAAATACAGATATCTCTATTTCAAATAAAGATATCTTTAATCGGTCAAGAAATAAAAAACATCTTTATTTTAAATAAAGATATCTCAATGACAATTAAAGACATTTGTAATTCAAATAGAGATATCTTAATTTGAAATAGAGATATCTTAATTTGAAATAGAGATATCTGTATATTAAATAAATATAATCTCTATTATCAGTAGAAATAAAGATATATGTATTGAAATCATTAGACATATCTGTATTCAAATAGAGATATCTGTATTTTGATAGATATCTTTATTTAAATTAAAGACATCTCTATAATTAAATAGAGATGTCTTTAATTAAATACAGATTGATATCTCATTTCAAAAAGTAAAAACCCAACAGCTTAAATTGCCATAGATGTTGGTGGTCATGCATCAATCAAGGATAAAGGGTCTAAAACGTTTTTTTTACTTGTTGAGGTGGGGGCCGGTATATCTATGCGAGCCCCTGCTCAGAGACACTACCATTTGTTTTTACCTATTCGACTGATTTGCAAACTATGATTATTTCATTTGTCCCAATTGTACCTTTAGTGGCATCATAGCTGTACTTCAGGGCATATTTAAGTTTCTTTCTTTCCGTCAAAAGCTGCTTGTCGGCTGTAAATGTGAAATATGCACATTTGTTTGAATAATACATACATTAATTATACAGAACATACAAATCATTTATAAATTCATTCACTTTTAATTGCAAGAGTAATAAATAGGATATTTGGTCATTTCTTTTTTTTCTCATCCTAGGTGAGTTTTGATCTCGCAACCCAGAGGTGGAGGGCTATAGTGGTAGAATGTCGAGAAACCTTATTTTACTACTTGGCCACTGCAGCAGCAAAGAGGCAGTCGATCACCATATCATAACACCCATGCAGTGCCTCAGACTAATTTGCTGTTACAATGTTTTTTTTCACCATTGTTTTTTCAACCACCTACACTTTTTCAATTGGTAAAATATTGTGGCATTTTCGAAAATTGGGGAAATTGTTGAATGAATTAAGCTTATAATTTTAGCATTTTACTATTTTTTAATTTAAATCAAATTGCAAAAGACAATTTATCGAAAACATGTTTCCATAATTTTATTTTAGTAAATGATACATGTACACTGAAATAATTGATTGAAAAATAATCAAAAGAAAAATGCCCCCCAAAAAAAAAATAAAAAAAAAATAAAGAAAACAACAACAAACAAACACACCTAATTCTGCATCTATTAATTCTGTAACATAGTTTATGCAGTATTTAACAATAATAATAAATATTACTCTAATAATTACCTATTGTATTTGACCTAGTTCTTTTTGTTTATTAATTTAATTTTAGTTCATTTTTTATTACTGAATTCCGGGTCCGTCCGGGTCCGGTTTTAGATTGTATACCAAACTTCCCCTTTATAAACACAAACGTTTTTACTGAAAAATGTCGATCCTAATATCTCATAACTGTATATGCAACCAAGTAAAAGTAAGTACATTGTTAATAGGATCTAATTCCATGCTTATTTTGCAAAAGAATGTATTCTGTCGATCGTAAAGTTAAAAGTGAATGGACATCGGACATAGCTATTTTTAGAACCACTTCGAATATTCGCCCATTGTTCTTCCATGCACGATGCCTAGACGTTGACTTGCGAGACTGTCCTAGACTATTTTGGCATCTATACACTATGATTTTATCTCCAATTTCACAGTTTAAAAAAATTAATAAAGTTGCCTGTTATCTACTTATTTATTCTTTATTTGTTCAAGTGTTATATTCGTACCTGGTTTAACAGGTTACACCTTTCTATTGTAGTTGATTATTTAGTCCATGTGTGTGAAAAGAGAACTGAACAGCTTTAAGGAACTTGTTCTGAAACCAGAAAAACTTGGCAGAGGAATTAATATTAAGTTGTAGTCATCGTGCATTTGCAAAAATCTTTACCACGCTTAGCTGTCTGTGTCATTGAAAACTTCTATTTAGCCGCCATTTTGTTTAAGTGCCCTAAATAGTCACGTCGTGATGAAAGTCACATGACTAAACCGACTGAAAGTTGTTTCCCTGACTTTTTCGAAATGGCGTAGGCCCATTTCAAAACGTGATTCCTCTTGAAATCGGCTACGTAAAGTTATACAAATATTACCGGAGGAATGAACAATTAATTCTCTACATAAATGTGAAATTTCTATAAATTTATTGATAACAACATGTGTTTTGATAGGATAAGGACCATGTAACATGAACTTACCACTGATCTGTGAGATCACAGCCCTGTACTGTGTACCATAATATTTCGCCGTGATATATTCACCTTCCTCATACAGCCAAGGATCTTTCCGTGGCTGGACGATCTTATCACATGACACAATAAATCTGATTTCATCCTCCCAGTGAATTAGCGCATATAGTTCAGATTCCATGTTGTTGATGAAATAGGCCTGTCGAGAATATTGTGTTCTAAAAAAACGCGCGAAGGACTACGAATGACCAATCAGCATCGCTTTTGCATCAACCTATGACCAAGGGAACAGTAACCAATTAAACAGTCGGTTGCAAAACGTATCTGCATCAATATTAGGCTATATTTTATTTTGCAAAGACATTCAAGAATTGTCAAGAGCGTCTTTTCCCCTTTGTTTTTAGTTTTGATGGATTTATTTATTGACGGAATAGATTTTATTGCATTTGTTTTAAAATACCAAAAAACTTAGCGAGACAAACAACCGGAAACTAGAAAATGGCGGGGATTGGAGAGAGCGAGACGTCCGCTCAGCAGAACGTCTTATTTGAAACCCCAGATTCATCTAGAAAATCTAAACGAGGTCCATACAAAAGACCGGGACGTTCCTCCTGTAGAAAAATCCGCTGGACCGCAAACAAGAAAGCTAAGCTGTTTTTAGAAGATAGCAATGATTTGACTCACGACGATGAGAGTGGTGAGTTCCAAGGTTAATTATCTAATTAATTTTATAATCAATCTGAGCAAATAAGAAAAAAAATATGTTTCGCGTTTGTAACAAGACGTTGGATGGATTAAATCTTCATTGGTCTTGATTTGTTCGATGATGATGCTGTCACAAAGAAATGCAAACATAAATCAGATTTCCTTTGACTTCAGCTTATTAACCACATCACGAAACAATTTAGTTCTTTGTATTTTTTAATTTTTCACCAAATTACATAAAACAATACATAAGCTGATCTAATCATCATGATCATCATCAGCCTTCCGTCATCATAACCATCCATAAACAATCATCACAAACATTTTCTTCATCTTCTTTTATGTTTATGTATTCGTTAGCTAGTTCATTATCAATATTATCTTTCCATATAAATACATTCATCAAGTTACATCAAGCGTTAATTATCATACTTATCATCCATAGACAACTTGTCGAACATTATTTATCATCCATACACCATCATCATCATATCAGCTTCATGTACTGTATTTTTTCATCATCAACATTATCTCTCCAGCCATATATTTTCATTAAGTTACATCCACATCATCCATAGACAACTTGTCTAGCATTAATTATCATCCATTATCATGCACAACGATTATTATCATCATTACTTTCATGTACTGTATTAATTATAATGTATACATTATTCATCATCAACATTATCTCTTCATCAATATATTTTTATTAAGTTACATCCACATTATCTATAGACAACTTGTCCAGCATTAATTATCATCCATGCACAACGATCATCATCATCATTTCATCATTACCTTCATGTACGCTGTATGTACATTATTTTCATTATCAATATTATCTCATCATCCATATATTTTCATCAAGTCACGTACATCAACATTAATCTTCCACGGACAATTTTTCAAGTATTAATTATCATTAATCATTATCACTACACAAATGCAATCACATATCAGTCATATAATATACACAATCATCATCATCCATATCTTCAAGCATCCCCACTCATTACCTTCATGTACTCTATAAACTGTTCATCATATTACATTTATATCTCTTAATTCATATATACAATGTATATTATATTTTCATCATCAAAATACATCAACATAATCTATAGACAACTAGTCAAGCATTAATTATCATTCATAAACAACAATCATCATCATCATCATCATCATCATCGTCATAAATACACAAACCATCATTATCAACAAACCTATCTTCAACTACTGTATACATCATTATCTTCATACCATATACAGTTATCTGACAATGTACATTCAAGTTCTATATACTCATCAAATAATGATATGCACACTTGCACAATTATATCTCCTAAGCCTTACATCATAAGTTCATGAGTCATAAAAATAACAGAAATAAGCAGCAACCATTTTCCTAATCAGAATAACAAATTATGCATCACCATCGGTTGGAATAAATAGAAAAATGCACGAAAGAGAGGGAGAGAAAGTTTAAAAATGGATGAAGTTCTGTTCCTGTTTCAGAGAATAGTTTTAAAACAGAGCGAGTTTAGAAATTAAGTGAAAGTCAAAAATTTATATTTATGACAAGTAAAAAGTTTGAGTCAGATAAGACGGAAAGAAATAATGTCATGTCAGAAATTAATCTTGCATAAATTAGCATGCAGTTATAATGACAAGAATTATAAAAGATAAAGAATATATATATATATATTACTTTTAGATGAAATAGTCTTATGTAATTTTAGTTGAAATAGTCTATGTAGTTAATCATTAATTTGAACATTGTTATGATTATTTTAGAAAATACATCAGAATACAATGACAACCGGGATCAAAATGAAGACTCTCCAGGAACACTTGAAGGTAAAAAAAGATCCATGAATTTTCAACTAGAGATATAATTCATAGTGCTGTGAACAATCACAAACTACTGTTTATATATATTTCATTCATGCTTTAGATGAATTAAGTTTATTTAAAAAAATATTTACAAAAAACGTTAAATAATCTTACTGATCATTATCAAAGATCAGTGAAACCCCCTGCTGTTTGACAAGAGCAGGAGGAACACTGGTAAAATTTTTACTGACCCTGCTGACATTCCAAGGAAAATGCTGTGACCACATATGATCAAATTAGTCTGCATTTTGTAGTCACCATTTTAATTTGACATGTCAGAAATTAATCTTACATAAATGAACATGGAGTTATATATAATGATAAGAATTATTACAAGATTAAGAAAATATATGTAGTTAATCATTAATTTGAACATTATCATGATTATTTTTCCTATAATTTTAGAAAATACAGCAGAAAACGATGACAACTGGGATCAAATTGAGGACTCTCAAGGAATGCTTGAAGGTAATAAAGGTCCAAGTGTTTTTAACTAGATATAATGTAAAGTGCTGGGGACACTAAAAAACTACTGTTTATATATTTCATTCATGCTTTAGATGATTCATTCATGCTTTAGATGAATAAAGTTCATTAAAAAAAATATGTACAAAAACGTTTAATAATCTTACTCATTATCAAAGATCAGTGAAACCCCCTGCTGTTTGACAAGAGCAGGAGGAACACTGGAAAAATTTTTACTGACCCTGCTGACATTCAAAGGAAAATGCTGGAAAAAAGGCAGCATGGCCAATAACAAAAGGCCCAGATGGCCTGTATCGCTCACCTGGAAACATTAGTATTACCTTATAGGAAACCATGGTAAATTATTTTTCAAAAAGATCCCATGGACAGGGACAGACCCAAAGACTAATCGATGAAGCATATTAGTATAAATTAAGTTTGGGGGCCTATTGGGCCCAAGGGGGGTCAGAAGCACCATTTATACAAAATCTGTTCCCCTCTCCAAAAGGATGTTTCTGACCAAATTTGGTTCAAATCTATTCAACACTTTATGACTAACAGGCTTTTAAATTTCTTTCCTCTATTTCCCCTACTGGACCCTACAGTTCTTTGTTTTCATTGTTTACCATACCATAAAGCTAAATGATACACTGTGCACTGTAAAATTAGTTAGCATGAAACATTTAATGAGTGTAGTTGGGTTTAAATTTTCCCCCAATTTATTACCTGTTCACGCTAATTTTTTTCCCAATTTGGCAAATTGAATTTTCCCCAAAATACCCAGGAATAACACTGCTTTTCCCCAAGGTTACTGCAGATCAAATTTGGGCAATATCCTGTCATTCCTTACAGAAGAAGGATCTTAAAGAATTTACTATATTTACCCTATTTGGCCCCGCCCCTCAGGCCCTAGGGCTTTCAGACCAACCATTTATACAAAATTGAATACCATTCACCCAAGGATGTTTCTGACCAAATTTGGTCAAATTCTGTTGTGTGGTTCAGGACTGGTAGGGATTTATAGGAAAAGTTGACAGACGGACAACATACGCCGCACCATGGCATAAGCAAGGTGAGCTAAAACTGCCATGTCAGAAATTAATCTCACATAAAAGAACATGGAGGTATAATGATAAGAATTATTACAAGATTAAGAAAATATATGTAGTTAATCATTAATTTGAACATTATCATGATTATTTTTTCTATAATTTTAGAAAATACAGCAGAAAACAATGACAACTGGGATCAAATTGAAGACTCTCCAGGAACACTTGAAGGTAAAAAAGGTCCACAAGTTTTTAACTAGACATAACTTATAGTGCTGGGGACACTAACAAACTACTGTTATATTTCATTCATGCTCTTGATGAATTAAGTTTCTTTTAAAAAATATTAACAAAAAAAGAATATCAGACTCATTATCATATAAATGATCACCTCATATACAGTCGAACCTCAAACCTTGTTATCTGGGAATCAGTGAGACGGTTGAATAACTTTTGTTTATCCGATTGTTCAAAATGGCTCGAATGTGAAGTGTAAATTTTGACAGGGACCGAAGAACTGCTTTGAATTAAACTGGGTTTTTGAGTAAAACATGGTCTAGTTGTGGTTTGACTGTATTTTCATGTTTGGTATAGTCATATGGTAATAGAAATACTGTGATGGTCAGCAAATATGCCAATTTTCATTTTAAACATAGTAGAAATCTTCTTTGTTTATTACAGGAGAGAATTCATTTGAGTTGTCTAAGGAGCCTTACCAAACCTTCGCAGACAGGGAAGATTCATCGTACAATGATCTATGCGATCATGATATAGTGACAGGATTTGTGAAAACAGCAAACAGTCTGTATGAAGGTGTAGTTTCATCCTGCAAAACCTTGAAGGACAAACTGTACAGCACAATGGTATCCTCATGTGAGGAGCTTCTTCTTTACGTTGGTGGTAGGTTGACCCTCTCAGCAAGCATGCTGTTGATAGTGACTTTTTCTACTAGACACAATCTGACTGCCGCTGCTTTGCATGATCTCCTTCAGTTGATTGAACTCCATTGTCCTACTGCAAACAACTTCAAGGGAACCATGAAGCTCTTCAAGGACTACTTTGAAGATGTTAAGGAGCCTTTAAGTCCGCACTTTTTCTGCAGCTATTGTCAGAACCTGTATGATAAAGAGAAACCTGATTCATGTGACGTTTGTGGCAAGAAAGAGTTTTCAAGCTTCCTGTCATTACCACTAGCAAGCCAACTCACTTCAATTTTCAATGGTAATGATTAAAAATTTATTTTAAAAAATTGTATTATGTTGTTTAATTTAGAGCAACATGGTCTCGACTTTAAGTCCTTCTTTAACAAGAACCCAGAGAGATCTTTGCGCCCACCATCAATGATCTTCATTTGTTCTGAAAAGTTGGACCTTTTCCCTCTTGCACTATTCCCAATCTATCAGCCTCTCAGTTAACGTTATATAATTCCAAAATGAATAGGATAAGATACATTGTACTACCAGAGACCAAGAAGACCCTACCCATTTGGGAAAGATTCATTATGTACATTTTTAAGAATTACACAAGATAAATTTCATAGTAAGATCCAAGATGGCCACTAATCAGTCTTGTTTTTGGACAGGATCTGTTCAAAAACTTGAAATTCATAACTAGAGAGCAAGAAGAAAGCTTTTGACAAGTATGAGGTCCTAATTTTCATGCAGTGGAACTGCAGGGATAATTCTGACTCTTAAAACCTATGGGAGAATTCAAGGGATCAGCAAAACATCTACCGAGATTTTCATGAAAAATATCAATCTCGCCCCAAAGTGATCCCTGTTAAATTGTTCATATTTTCAGTTATGAAAGTATAGCAGATGAGAACAAAAAATTTCTGCATTAAACTATACTTTGTTTTCTCAACTCAAATTCAAGGTTTATTAGTACACACATATAAAGACTTAAAAAGTACGATAATCACAATTATGAATGATCATATCTTTGTTATTAATGTCATACAAATATATTATATACTGCTACCTGATCTATTTCAGCATTGAACACCCAAGACTTCTCAAAGAAAAGGACAGGCTCAGACAAAATCAATGATGTGTACAATGGGAAACTGTACAATGACCACTTTAATGAGGACGGATTTTTTCATGGGTCCACTGAACAGCAGTACTCCAAAGAATTGCATATGTCTCTCCAAGTAAACACTGATGGAGTAGCAATATTTAAAAGTTCAACATACAGCATTTGGCCCCTATATGCTGTTGTTAATGAACTTTCGCCATCATCAAGGTAAACAACTTGGTATCATCTGAACAGGTTTTCAGCATGTTACTTCTGAAAAAGAATAAAAAAGAAAAAGTTAAAACTCAAGCTTATATTTCCTTTAAACATTTGAAACAATGGCGCATATATGGATAATAATCTTGGAATTGGGTAACATGTACATGTTATAGTTAACTATTTCAGAAGTTCCGTATCAATTTCATTACCCATATTGGGATCAGTATAGGTAGTTCCGACTATCTCTGACCCTCTAAATATTTGGACGACAGGCGGGTGCGAGAGTCAGAATTCCTGCTTAGTAAAAAAGTGAAAATTTCACCGACCTCTGCACACCGTTCAAGCCGTGTTTTATATTATGAAACATTTTCAATCAAATGTAAATTAAGTATCAATGGAAAAAACATATTTTTCTTCTTAAACCTACACATTTAATCACTGTCGTCATCCATTTTTAAAAAAATAACCTAATTGACATGTGATCGCAAATGTTTCATATAAAACACGACTTAAACGGGTCGGTGATATTAAGCAGGAATTCTGACTCTCGCACCCGCCTGTTGTCCAAATATTTAGCGGGTCAGAGAGTCAGAACCATTCGGACTATACTAGTATAGGTAACAAAATGAAAAGCACAAAGTTATTTCATATGCTTTTGCTCTTACTTAGTCTAAGTGTACAGAAGAACTCCGCGTTTTATTTCACTTTATTATCCATACGAGTAATACTTTTTTTAACTGACCGTTAGACAAATCACGAACTAGTATTATTTCCCATGTACGCCTTTGTGCCAAAGTGTTAATTAAGTGGCTGTTATTTCAAAAGTCTATGATATAAATATGTACATGGTTGGTACTTTCACAGGTGCTTGTGGACATGAATGAGATTTTTTTCATTTAAATAGTAAGTGTAGCCTAACAGACGAAAACAGTATTTCATAACAAATGGATCCTTATAATTTTAAAAGTTTATAGTTACAACCCAGAAGCCTTATAAAAACTTACTACCCTACATGTTTTCTACATGGGTTGAAATCATCAACTTTTGATTTATTTTGATAAAATGCTGACCATTAGCAGAATATATTCGTCTGTTACTATTTTAATGAAAACAAATCGCATTCATGTCCACAAGCCCCTTTGGGTGCCTTCACTCCTCATTTTTTAAAGTCAAAACTATGAAAGACATATAAGCTTATGTCTTAAACTTTTTATCAGGATATGCATTGTATGTTTGCGTTTATAGTGTGCAATAGAAATATTTAACAATGACAAACTCACCGTAAGTCGAAAGCTCAAAGAAGAACAGCGACAAATAAGTCTGATTCCATGAAGTTTAGCGTCCGCACGCGTAGCCTAACGCGCTCGCACTGAAATTCTGACACTTCTATTTCCGGTATGTGCAAACACACTGAACATGCATTACGTAATACCGGATGTTGCCTGCAAACGTTTCCAGCAAAAATTACATTTATGCATCCATATCATCAGAAATAGATTATTAAACAATGTTATAAATACTTCTTACAAAAGATCTACTCATTGTGAACGAAACAGTCCTGTCGAACATGTCAACATAGGCTGAAGCGCTATATCTTATCAGCGTTTGTATTGATAACGATTTTTAAGCGTTTCTGTAACAGAGACAAGTTCGATAACTAACTTCCGGAATAAGTGCTATTTTGTGTTCTGCTGTAATTTGTTGAATGAAATGTTTGGTTATTATTAAATGTCAGCTTCTCGGTTCGTCTGGGGACTCCTTTTATTGATATAAGGTATGGTTAATACGTATGAGGACAAAATTGGCATATGAATATTTGTTGTATGAAAAATAACGTAATATTCATCCCAGCACGATGCAAGGGGGCGTTGCCCAAAACGGCATTACGTAGACGTGTTTTTATCATACAGGGTCTTTCCTGGTTGTTTTTGCATTTGCTACTTGGGTTAAAAATTGAAAGAAATAACGGCGTTATGGGGAAATTATATAAGCAAAAACAGACTGCTAAAAATATCAACAAATTTATTAAAATTTGATTCCAAGTGTACACAGCATACTGTACAGGCAGCAGGACTATGAATAGGAAGTTACTTGTCTCCTGCATGGTTTTTAAAGCTGCAAAGCCATCATCATGTTTAAACATATTTATTTATTATATACAGACATCTTGCCGTTGTAATTGAATCATTTGAAAAATATTATTATTAGTTAAAGTCACATTCAAGACAAATATAAACCATGTTAAAGTCAAAATCTAAAAAAAAAAGGATGATAAAATGCTTGGGCTACAACACCAACATGTTAAAGAAATTAAATCCAAGTAATGCTAGTGCTGAATAGAATGACACATAGGAATCAGATGTTAAACAACTTTCATATACATGTGTATAGGTGAATACATGTCTGTACAATGAAACTTATTTCACTGTGGCTACATTCAGATTCAGTTATAGTCAAGAAAAAAATAAAACAAAATTAACATTCTACTTAGTGAAATATGCAGGAGGTGACAGCATTTAATGTCTTCCAGACATATTTTTATTTTTCATACATTTTCTTAGTTGACAACTCATCTACACATCATCATGGATGTATTTGTTAATAATATAGATTCAAGTTTAGAGCTTAATTGATATATTTACATTCTGATTTTTTCTTCTCTATATGAACATACCAACTGAAAACAACAAACACTGGACTATGAACACGTCATGAATACAGTATGAATACATCCATTCACGAGAATTACTTGTGACGTAATATATTAGTCTTGTTCAATTCAAGTCTTTCGGCTCCGCTTCGGATAACATGGAGAACGCCCCCGCGTCAAACGCTCAAATGACCCGTTTCTACCAAAAACATAATGGCGTCGTGATGGGGATCGTATTTCGATGAACATTCCACTGCATGATAGGCGTACGTCAAGTAAGCATCAGAGCAGAGAGGACCGATTGAATGTATTAGCTGATTAAATTAAGGATAAAACGTAATCATATCATGTTCTTACCTCCATTTATTCATGAAACGTTAATTCCATCCATGTGTAGGCAGCTCTCTCCGAAATCAAAACAAACATTTCACTGTGTCGTGTGCATTTGCACAAATTTTAAAAGATCTTAACACACGATTTTGTCGATACGAACATATTGGCAAGCATACTGACATATAATTGTAGACATTTTGTCAATGTTAATCCAAGGATGTCGTTACATACGTTCACGAAGAATCTAAATCCAAATAATCCGCCTCGTCAACATTCAGACCAAGCGCTCGCCAGTACCATGTATGGGCGTGGCTAAATGACAGACTTTTGAAAGCTTCCTTCTGATTGGTCAGTTGGCTATAGAAAGACACGTCACCCGCCAGGTCACATAGAACTTTACTACGTACTCGTAGCAAGGAAATACAATGTATCTAAACGTGTTAGCGTAGTAAAATTGTCAATGAGTGTTAGAATGGGGATAGTACGTTATTTTTCGTGTCTATACCGGCGATTAGAACATGAAATTTGGTTTAAACTCTCGACCTAACGGTCTCGAGTTCAAACCAAATTTCATGTTCTAATCGCAAGTATAGCCACTCAAAACAACGTACTATCCCCTAATTAGAACCTCGTAAAGTTATATTTTCAACTGGTTTTGATTCTGAACACTTCAACAACATGAATCTCAACATAATAAATAGCTTAATTTTCACAGATTTTCCAGAGAGAATCGAATTTTCATGGGGCTCTGGTTTGGAAACTCAAAACCGAACATGGACATTTTCCTTAGACCATTTGTAAAGGAACTCAAGGACTTGTATTCAAATGGTATGTATAAACTACAATACAAGCAGTTTTAAAAGAATTCAGTTAACTATTAGTCATTCATTTGAAGAATTTTTGTACCGAAAACAAGTCATAGCTAAGTTGAAAGTGAGAATGCTGTTTGGCTTTGTTGGTTTCACAACAGTTGCTGGAGTTTCCTGTCGGTATATAATAAATATATATATATGTAAATTGTCAAAAATAACACGGACACATTGTTAGTACTTTCGCTCCATCAACATGAGCTCTTCAGACTGTTTATTTAAACCTTTTTTACGACATCATAATAATTACGACGTCACAATTAACAAAGAAATATCGACTAACAACAATTTCTAAAAATACACAGATGAATGAAACTGTTACACACTATTCGGACTGGATTTCTATATACTAATAAATTCTGATTCTTTTGTATATACACTGCCATCCAAAAGTTTTGTTACAAACGCAATTGGCCAACAACTGACAGAAACTCAAGCAACTGTGATTTCACGACTGATATGTTATGAAAAACATAATAGAAGGGTGCTTTTTTGCCTGGTAGGTTCCCGTAACATTATACTGTACATTTATTGCCCTAGTTGTAGGGAGACATGATGATTGGTTTCCCAAAGGTATGTCATATATATCCCGAAGGCAAATGACAAGCCTTGGGTAAACAAATTGTCAAGTATCCCTACAACCAGGGATATAGATGGTCTAGTAGTGGTAGGATGCCGAACTCTTGATCAAATGAGTGCGAGTTCAAGTCCCAGTCATATTAGAACCTAATTGTGTTGTATCCTTGAGAAAGATACTTTACTCCGCTTGTTCCAGTCTACTCAGCTGTAAATGAGATTTTGTTTTGTGGTATGGTAGTACTACAAATTGTAGAAGGCTAGCTGTGAGTGCCGAAATGGCAGCACCGGTTGTATTCTCCCCAGGGAGTTGATAACGATAGTGGCTGGTTGCTAAGGTCCTATAACAATGAATAATAATTTGTGAACCCCTTTGAGACGGTCTTTTAGGTTGTGATAAAACGGTATATACGAATCTGGAATGAGTTTTATTTATAATTGAATAAAATGTTTAAAAACTGGTACAGAACCACCAAAAGACAATACATAACTTCAGAAATCATATTTACTCTCACAGTATTAACTATTATGGAAAAAAAAATTAATAAAAGATTAGCTTACGGAATGTTATAAATTTTTGCAATATGCCTCAATACTTCTCCATAATAGTACACTTATCTTATAGGCAGTCTATATTTCT